>OZ018321.1:150840255-151520255 GCA_963969495.1 Ceratothoa steindachneri | reverse complement strand
ATGTACATTTAGCAGTGTGCTCTCTTAACAGTGCAAAATATTTCGTTTCGTTTTTTGTATTTTAGACCTAAGAAGATGACCGTATTGTGGTCGAAACGTCGCCGGTAAATATAAAAGGATGATACCAGCTATTTTCCTCGCCTTGGGATTTCTGTTAAACATTAAATTTAGGTTCTCTAGAAGCAATCCTCATCGATATATATATTCCCATTATGGGCAAGAAAACCTGAGCCTCTTTCGTGTTTACGAGAAAACTTCCAGAAGACTCTTGAAGGCCGAACTCGATGCGATTTTCTTGGAAACTTGTCGTACATGCCAAGTTTATCCTAAATTTTTGTACTTCAAACTATACTGTATTCCTTTATAACTCCCAGTTTTACCAGGACTCCCTCGACTACTTAATTAATTATGAAATTAACTCTAAAACAACGAAGGTTGATGAGCTTTCTCCCAAAGTTCAAGCCTATTTCTGCTCACTGATGAATAACCTGTCATTTTTGGATGGCCTACTTGATATTTAAAAATAACATCATTCAAACACATGATCGTAAGTTAAAATATCTCGGTATAAGTTCTCCCAAATTTCTGGATCCTAATACGGTAGTTACAAATCTTACAGATTATCATCTCTCAGACCGAGAAAAATATTTGCTCTCACTTGGGTTGGAATTTAAACTTCCCAACCTTTCTTTTTCCAAGCCTACTTTCATGGTTTACTTTGAGAAGTTGGCCAGGGACTTAAAAGCCCTCCCTTGCTATGGCTCTTTCAATAGATTTCTGACGGAACTTTCAAATATTTCTCACGACATATATCAGAAGTTCAGGTTACATAAGTCCACTTCAATTATTTTTCGGAAATCTGACGTAAGAATTCTGCGTAACTTGGGGAGAAATAAAAAACTTATAATTACAAAACCAGACAAAGGAAACGGAGTAGTAATATTAAATCGTCAAGACTACATAGACAAAACACAAATTCTTTTGGCAGACTCCTCTAAATTCCAAAAAATGCAAAAACCCGAAGAGCAAATTGTAACTCAATTGGAGGACAAAGTAAATCGATTTCTTAACAACTGTAAATCTCTCTCAACTATCAGCCATGAACTTTACTCTAAATTACATGCCACAGGTTCTGGCTTAGCCAAACTGTATTGTTTACCCAAAATACATAAACTTGGAATCCCATTACGCCCCATTATGGCCTCGTATAGCTTACCTGCCTACAAACTCGCAAAATACGTTGTGGAATTACTATCCACATTATCAAGGAATGAATACACAATTACCAACTCGTACAGTTTTCAAGCAGAATTGATTGCATAGAAAGCAAATTCCAGTAGTTTTTTAGTGAGTTACGATATTCAGTCACTGTTTACAAACATACCAGTTAATGAAACAAAGACTATTATTTTAGACAGAATTTTTAAGGATTCACCAACTTTCCATGGTTTCAGTAAATCAGAATTAAAGTCTTTGTTGGACCTTGTTTTTGGTGGATCGGTGTTTACCTTTGATGGCCAGTTTTACCAACAAATCGATGGAGATGGCATGGGGTCCTTAATCGGCCCTTTGGCAGCCGAATTTTTCATGACTCATTTGGAGGAGAGGGTTTTTTCTGAAGTTCCTGTTTCATGTAGACCAACTTTCTATAGACGTTTTGTAGATGACTCCATAGCTATCTTTAAACAAGGAGATCAAGCTTTAGAATTTCTTAATTTTTTAAACACCATCCATCCCGGTATTAAATATACAATGGAAACTGAGAGTGATAACAGCCTCTCCTTTTTAGATCTTTTAATAAGAAAAAATCAAAATAATCTAGAAACATCAGTATATAGGAAACCGACTAATACGAGGTTAGGATTAAACTTTTTTAGTTGCTTAGATTTGAAATACAAAATCTCATCCATTAAGACCCTTCTTCACCGCGCATACAATCTCTGTTCATCCTACAATTTTATAGACAAAGAATTTCAGTACCTTAAATCTTTCTTTATGCACAATGGTTTTCCTTCCTTTATTGTAGATGAGTCAATCTGCACATTTTTAAGTGGATTGTATCAACCAAGCCACCCTGAGATAACAGTGGCAAAAGACAAACATTATTTAATAATGCCAGAGCTGGGTATTCACAAGAAAGTCCTTAGCCGAAAATTACACATAGTGCTAAGGAAATACTTCTGTCAAATCAAATTTCAAATTGCCTTTGTCAACAAAATAAATATAAAATCTTTCTTTACAATAAAGGATCCGGTTCCAAAGAGTCTAAGGAGTTCGATTATATACTTATTTAAATGTCCTGGGTGTTCCCAAGGCAAATATATCGGAAGCTCCGTGAGAACTCTGAAGGCAAGATTCTCTTCCCATATGGGTATAAGTAATAGCACCGGCAAGATACTAGAAACTAAAGAAAATTCAGCGATAAGAGATCACCTAATAAAGTGTAAAAGTTATATCTCCTTAGATAACTTTGAAATTCTGAATTCGCACAAATGCCCTATTACCCTTCGAATCTTAGAAACACTTTATATAAAACAGCTCTCCTAGAATTTAAATAATGATCTCTCGTCGGTTCCACTCCTTGTTACCTGAATTCGTTTGGATGTGGGTTGCGGGGCGCAGTTTTGGTACTTTTGGGTCGGCCGGAGCACGTAACACGCTCGTTGGCAAGGTTTCTGATTTTGTATATTAGGTTTCGCCAATTTTTCCTTCAATTACTCGTTGGAAATTAATTTTAAAACAGTTTTATATAATCATTAGATTCATAAATCAAATCTTCCCTCCCTTAATAGATTTTAGCAATTATACACTCGCTAACTAATTTAAATATTTTAAATCCTTCCTTAGTCTCTATTGTAAATTTGAGCCCCATTTCGAAATATTTCCTTAAACTCTAAATTTGCCAATCAAAGCTAGATGTACATTTAGCAGTGTGCTCTCTTAACAGTGTAAAATATTTCGTTTCGTTTTTTGTATTTTAGGCCTAAGAAGATGACCGTATTGTGGTCGAAACGTCGCCGGTAAATAAAAAGGATGATACCAGCTATTTTCCTCGCCTTGAGATTTCTGTTAAACATTAAATTTAGGCTCTCTAGAAGCAATCCTCATCGATATATATTAATATATATATATATATATATATATATATATATATATATATATATATATATATATACATATATATATATATATATATATATATATATATTAATATATATTAATATATATATTTTTATTTATAGTGACAAAGATGTAATGGAATTTTAAGTTGCTTTCTTTTCTTTAGTGCGTTTGTTCGTTGATGTTTGTGAATTTGTTTCCTGGCATCATCTTGTTTCTCCTCTAGGACTTGTTATAATGATTACCGAATGTGTATTTCTTTAAGTCTAATTTTCTTTCTTAAACTCTCAATAGTTTAATAAAAATATATCTCATCTTAATACCTAATAACAATCGTAGATAGTCGAACTGACTGTCTTGTCTCAAACAAGGTTCTTTCAGTACACGATTATTTATGTGGTTGTCACCTCTGTTCCAGCTACTCTAAATCTCATTAATCTGAGCTTAATACAAAGAAAACAGAAATGGACTCTCCCACCTTAACATATTTTTGGCGTGGATTGGAGTGTGCTAATATTTAATTTTTGACGTTCCTGTATATGGGTTATGGCTCTACTCCCTTTGTCAAATTTTGATGTTGTATGTAGTCGCGTGTGAATCTACATCTCACCCTGTCGGTGGTCTCCGTTTTGCTTTTGTTTTCTTTTTGTCATAACATTGTAACTATTCGGGCAATTCTAACGAACTTTGAAACCCTTATGTTGTTTTACATCCCCCTTGAATGACATAATTGCCAAAGTCCCTACAAGGTTAGCCTCAGAATGATCTTTTGGGGAAATCATTGTAACTATTCGGCAGTTTCTAACGAAATTTGAAACTCTTATGTTGTTTTACATTACATTTCTAATGATACTATTGTCAAGGTTCTCCCAAGGTTACTCCGCGAATTATTGAAAGTTTTGAAGGTCGTAAGGTCATAAATCAGCAAAAGTGAGAGCACGCGACTATTTGGTAAGTAGTCCTTGTTTGAATTTTAATGTATTGCGTGCTTGGAAGAATATTTTTAGCAGGGTGTGGATTGAACTGATGAGAGATGGGTTTAGTTAATCACCTCTCATAGGCCTTTGGTAATTCAAAATTATATTATATTTAAAGTTTCTTACATGATTATTTCATTTGCAACGATTCAAGTTTGCAAGCATTTTGACCACCTCACAAGAGACAATTTCGTGGGCTAAGATGTAATTTGTCTTGACATGTTTGAATTTAAAAAACGAGTTTTTATTCAATATATTAACAATGAAACGAGGGAATCTCCGCCAAAATTATTTAAAAAGAGAATCATTTAAATGATGATATTAGGGAAAGTGGAAATGTTGCTAATCTACAAAAGCAGATTACTATACGAGGGGACAGGACACGCCTTCACCACTAGATCAACATATTAACTCAAACGCGTCGTTTTACCAGCCTTATGTCCGCGATACTATTTATCATTTAAAGATCCGATTTTTCTGGTGTACCGCAGCTCCCTGGTATTTTGAAATTGGTAAGAGGACAAAAGGGGTAGGCGAAGAGTGAGGGACCAGCTGTTCTCATTTAGGAGGCAATTAAGATTGGTATTTGCGTAGTATGAAAACCAATTTATCTCCCCGTTCGGATGGCCTGTAAGTTGTCCTTTTGCTAGGGCAGAGCTTGTTTTTGCGAAAAGGGTCGTTTGTCTGCGAGTTTCTTCTTGGTTGGGTTTGGTTTAAAAGGCTTGCGAGTGCGCACATAGTTTGCGCTTAATGAACGTCCTCTTAATGGTCCAGAGAATTTGGAAATGATTAGAATTTTCTAGCTTTGATTTTCAGTTCACGGATGCGAAGATGGGACTATTAATTCTTTATCTGTGGGGGAATAGGGGAGGGAGTGAAGGTCTTTTGGCAATTTTAAATAAACGAGCCTTAGAAAACACTATGATGACAAGAAATCATGATTTGCCTCTAGTACCATTTGTCAACACACTCGATAAATTGTCAAGTAAATTTTACTCTAATTATGTCTATGCACGATTTTAAAATATATCATATAAATTATAATGCCTTACAAAAGCAGTTGGTCTTGTATCTGGCCTTACCATATCAACAAGTCACTTATACAATATTAAAACAACTAAAGTGACAAAATTTCTTTGTTCAAAGTTGCATATTTTCACCATAGTGTAGTTAAAATCATACCCATTGCAGTTTTCAAACTGCTTCTGTAACCTGTATAATCCGATATATCGCGAAACCAATTGGTTCTGGAACAATGTTCTAGTATTGTTATATATAATTAACACACTGTAAAGGCAAGACGAGGAACTAAGTTCTCTCGGCCCAAAACATAAATAAAGAGAGGTCCAACAGGAAGGTGCTTAGATATCTGCGAGGGTATAATAATACAAGGAATGCTTCCTCAAATATATTAAATAAATACAGTGCACAAATAGGTCACATTGAATAAATACAGTGCACAAACAGGTCACATATTAAATAAATACAGTGCACAAACAAGTAAAAAATATCACAGGATTAAACAAACAACGACAACACGTCGTTATAAAGTAGGCACTGCTACTCCGGGTAATCGGTAAAGGAAGAAACCCCCATCTTACGTCATTTATAAATAAATGTAGGTCTCGATAACGATAACCTAAGAATGGTGTATAAGAAAAAAAGAAATACTCCAAATACCTGTCACGGAAGTAGTGAGGCACTAAATAAAGGGTGGTTGTCCTGGAAACAGGGAAGAGTCGTAACTATCCCAGATGTATCCGACTGTCCAGTGCAAGCGAGAGAAACGAGTAAATCCGGAGTTGGCAATCTGTGCAGCGGCAGAGGTAATTGCGAAAAGTACTGGCAGGGGTCTGGTAAGGCTTTGCATGTAACAGTAGGTACCCGCTGTACGAACTTCCTGATCGGCTCTCATTCTTAAAGTCAAGTGGTCCTATTTATATCCTTCACCGTGAGTGTCTACGTGACTAAATTCATGCCGGCTTTAAACTAGCCGACCCGTGCTTCCCAGCCGTTACGACGTAATTTACTTGTGCGTCGTAAACCACGTAGTAGATTATCTTTACACACAAGAAGGAAGAGATGTATTTAATTTTTGACGAATAACGACTGTCGGAATATAAGGGTCTCCGTGATAATACCAATCTCCCAAGTTTATATAAATGGGCTATAAAAATGCAACATAAGTTATGGTCTTATAGAGCCTAATACGAACTTTGGTTACAATATTATTAAACTATTTATATGCAACGAATGAAAGTACCTCAACTACATACTTCTATAAGCAAAGAAAATATGCTGTTAAGAATAGATATATATTTATTAAACACGTAGAACAAGAGCGACGACAAACAAACAAGAATATGGTGAATAAATTGTCTTTGGTGAGTACATATGTGTAGAAATTTAGTGATAACTTCCTAAATGATCATAATTTAAGAATATATTTGGCTAAATAATAATCACTCAAGAAAAAGATATCTCATTTCTCTAAGAGTAAATATTATAAATCTTTTGATGATAGATTTAATTTAACTTCTCTTAAAAACAGAGGAGCGAGAAAAATAAATATATCGGTGAACAGTCGACAGATTTTTAGAGTATACCAAGTAAGTTTTAGTTGAAAAAAAGTTAGCTGACATGGATTATCTGGAAGCCATATGAATATTGAAAAGAGTTACCTGAATCATGAAGATTCGCGCAGGGCAAAAAAGGGGCCAAAGTTATGACTTCTGATCAATCCTTTGCGAATACTGTAGAGACTGTAGGACGTAACATGGACAGTTGAAAGAGACTACGAAGCCATAGTCAGCAGAAAAGCACAAAATAGGTGTTCTGACTGCGTCCGCTTCTTGGAATTCCTCCAACAACTTCAAGAGGTGATAGAAAATACGAGCAAGGGAATCCGGGATTTGGCGAGAGATATGGGTGTTTTAGTTGCTATCACGAAGCTAGACCTGAATAAGGGGTTTCGGTCTCTTTCAAACAAGAGGTGCAAGGGGCAAATTATGACAACTAATAACAAGAAGAGCCGTTTGACGTAGTCAAAGAAGCCCTCGAATAAGCTGATGCATTCTTTTGAGCAGGTGACAATTGCTCTCTTCTAAGACGAAAAGAACTTCTCACAGGACCAGTTGAATAACACCCACAGCAAAAGACGGCTAGCCTACAATCTATGCGACGTTCCCCCCGTAAGGGGCGCGGCGATTTGCCATCCTGGCCGCCGTGCTGACGGGATCCAGCGCTCCGTCCGGCCCCAGCTTAGCCTCTCTTCCTTCCTTCAGATAGCCCGATTTCTCCCCTACCTCGTCGCTTTTCATACAACCTCTCCCACAACTTTCTCTGGTCAGCCTCTAATTTCACAGGGTAGAATGCTGACCTTCTTCTCAAGCCAACCACCCCGGATCGGGGCTAAGGGGGGGGGGACATTGTTCCCTAACCCCTCAGCTCCGGTTCGGGATGGGTTTTTTTTAACAACCTGCTTCATCCCCACCCACATCTTCCTCACATCCCTTTTCCTCTCCTCTTCACAACCTATATTTTTTACGCCGTGTCCAAGGTGGAGCCGCCATGCCGAAGGACTGCCAGGCCACCAGGCGGGAGGGGTGGTCCCGAATGGCGGCGCCTGGCTCTGCCGGGCTTGTAAGCACCTCTCGCAGTGCGGGCAACTGCGAGAGGTGATGAGCTATTGCGTCCCGTAATCAAAAGAGGGTCACCATGCCCATGTATGAAAAAAAACAAAAACCCCAACCCCCAACTTCCCCAAAAACATCTACGGAGCCGCCCTCGGGCAGCTCCACCGAGAAAATGGAGGTCCCCCCCCCTTGTGCTTGCGCAAAACCCTCCATAATTCTTTAACCGGAGAGGAGGCTTACTCCTCTCCTACGCCTACGGGTGTAGGGGACTCCCCCTCACCCCCTTTTCTGGAGGTGCTTTCGGGCACCTCCCTATCTCTAGCGGCAGTCCCTCCTTTGCTTTCTAAGGGGACTGCCAAGAAAGCCAGCAGGCAGCCCATTGCCGACCGCCCCTCGTGCAAACGGCTCGGTAGGGCAAACCCCCTTAGGGGGGAGAGGGAAGCCAGGCCCCTTCGGTCGCTTCCCTCAAAAGACCTGCTGGCAAGAATTTTGAACCTTGCTGGGGTCAAGGCCTGTGCCTCCCCACACCACCTGACTAGTGACAATACTGCCAAGGGGACCTGCGATGTCCTGGGAGGGGATGGCCAACTGGAGGCCCCTCCTGTGATAGACATGGTCCTTGAGGAGACCCAGCCCCAGACGGTAGGGCCTTCCATGGGGGGGAATTCGGGCTCGGCGCCAAGCACCGAACCCGAATCCGCCCCTATGCAAGGTCCTCCTCAAATGGCTGAGGGCTCCGAGGCAGTAGAAGGAGGGGAGGGATCTCCTCCGACAGGTGCCCCTACGACAACCAGGACCTTCTCCATTTCGGAGAGGGACCTGGCTGAGGCTGGTCCATCTGGCCTGGGGACTTCTGCCGGCGGAGGTGAAAAGCGGGTTCATTCCCCGCCCTCCTCTCCTAAAAAGAAAAAGAAAAAGACTAAAAAGACAAAAAAGACTCGGGGCTCCTCTCCATCCGCGGGGGCTGCGGGGACGGATGGGTCTGCTGCCACTTTGGTAGGCGACCAAGCCAAGATCGGCACATCCGGCCCCTCTACCCCCTCGTGTGCGGAGCCCATGACTACGACTAAGACCAAGAATGCACAGGGCGGAGCCTCGATGACATCGGGGCCCCTGATTCAGAGGTTACCTGGCGTTTTCGAGCCCGCTGGCTTCAAACGCTTCCTCGTTATTCGCTCCACTGATGGCACCATGTTGTCCAAGGGCAACATGATCCATCAGAGGAGAGGATTAGCTAGTGCAATTGGTAGAGAGCCGAAGGTAACCCGTTTCTCGGACGGGAGCCTTCTGGCGAATGCGGCGAATCCCGCCGAGGCGGCCAAGATAAGTGCTCTTCGGACACTTCATGGCACCCCGGTGAGTGTGACGCCGCACTCTACCATGAACTTTGTGAAAGGAGTAGTTTATGCGAGGGAACTCGTTGACTACTCCATTGAGGACATCACCCTAGAGCTGGCCGACCATGGGGCGGTCAAGGTCGAACGTGTGATGAGAAAACAGGGAGGGGCCTCGAGACCCACCCCTACACTCTTCGTCACGTTCGACTGTGACAAGCTCCCTGAGTCGGTGCGTGCCGGTTGGTACCGCTACCGCGTGAAGGCATTCGTGCCACTGCCGCGGCGGTGCTATTACTGCCACCGCTTCGGCCATACGAATCGATCATGTAGACGTGCAAAATCGGGGTCACCCGAAGTCTGTGTAAATTGCTCCAAGGTCGCACACGATAAGTCCAAATCGTGTGTGGCCAAGTGTGTCAATTGCGGAGAGCCGCACCCTGCTTCTTCGAAGCAATGTGGTGCATATCTCCTTGAGAAAGAAATCCTGGCCGTTCAGGCCCAGGATCGACTCTCATTCCGCGAGGCAAAGGACTTGGTCCTGGCGCGCCCGGCTCTGCCTGGGACGTCATATGCCTCAATAGTTAGAAAGGCACCCTCTGCTCCTGGCCCATCCAGGCCAACGAGCACGGTTGTTTCCGCGCCCATTCGGAGCCCTTCTGTGGGCTCTACCCAACCTGGGCGCTCCCCTGGTAAAGCTGGCGGCAAAAAGGGTTCATACCCTGCCCCGGCTAAAACCAGGGCTCCCCCCTCTTCCCCCAGCGTGACCGTTTCGCGTAAAGCGAAACGGCCACGCGCCTCCACCGAGTCGTTAGACTCACAGGAGGCAACACCCCTGAAGATGGTCGCTAGGCCATCTTCCGGGGTTCCTAAAGCTGTTCCCCGAAAGGAGGACAGCAACAAAGGAGCTTCGGCCCCTTTGCCCACGCCCCGAGGTGGAGCGAGTGGCTGGGAGACGGTGGTTCCTCGAAAAAAGGGCCCCCCGCCTCCGAAGCCGCAACGCCCGCCTAAAGTTTCGAGGCGGAGGGAGGAAAAGACTCGCATGGCGAGCCCAACCTCCCCCAATAAGTCCTCGAAGGCGACAGCGCCTTCAGCGCTTTGTCCGGCCAACAGCGCCCGGGGTTCTGCCCCCGGGAAGCGTACGGCCATTCCCGTGAGGGTCTTCAATTCGAGGAGGGCCCCCGCGTCTCCTCCGAGCTAGGCCTGGAGGGCATATTCCTTCAATGGAATTGCCGTGGACTCCGGGCCAACTGGGAGGAGCTGCGGAGGCTCGCCTCGTCCCGTTCCCCGTTAGCTATTTTTTTGCAGGAGACCATGCTAGGCGCGTGCCCCCTGCCTGCCCTCCCGGGGTATAAGGGTCTTGCGACCCAACCACCGCGGGACGGCCGGGCTGGGGGATGCGCGGTTTACACCCGGCATGATGTCTCCGTTCTTCCTTTCTCTTTAGATACCTCCTTTCAGGCAGTGGCTGTGCAGCTGCACCTGGATAGGAGGTATACTATCATTTCTGCGTACATTCCACCGTCAGCTGACTTCGACGCGGGGGACTTTCGCCGCGTCGTGGCACGGTTGCCGAGGCCCTATCTCTTGCTTGGAGATCTGAACGGCAGGCATCCTCTCTGGGGAGATTACACCATAAATCCCAGGGGACAAGTCCTTGCCGATCTGATCGAAGAGCTTGAGATGGGTGTCCTAAACGTGGATGAGTTTACGCATCACTGTCCGAGAACCGCTTCATTTTCTTGCCTTGACCTATCTTTGTGCTCTTCGGATGCACAGCCTGATTTTGATTGGGGGGTGGTCGATGACCTCCATGGTAGTGATCACTTTCCCATTCAAATATCATTTTCAGGGCAACTGCCGCCTGAGAGACCACCTCGGTGGTGCTTGGCGCGGGCGCGGTGGCCTGCATTTCAGGAAATGACTGAATTCTCTATCTCAGTCAAGGAGTTTAGGTCGGTAGATGAGGCCGTCGAGTTCTTCTCCGGCAACCTCATCGCCGTGGGCCTGACTACTATTCCTAGGACGTCTGGCCGTTTTGCACGCCGACCACTCCCATGGTGGTCGGCCGAGTGTGAGACGGCCCTCAAACAGAAGCGTTATGCCTACATGCGCTATAAGCGCCGCCCGAACGATTTCACCGTCGCTGAATTTCGTCGGGCTAGGGCTAGGTTCCGGTATATTTCGAAGCACGCCCGCCGCTCTTCTTGGCGGGCATACGTGTCTTCACTTAACGGGAAGACCCCTTTAGCTGAGGTGTGGAAGCGAGTCAAAAGGATTCGGGGCAAGTTCTCGCAGGACCCCCCTCCCGTTCTCCAGGAGAATGGGACCGCAATCTCGGGCCCCGCGTCCGTGGCGGAATCCTTAGCGACCGCTTTTTCCGCATTCTCTAGCCGTGATGCTGCTCCGCCAGCATTCAATGCACGTCGTGATGTCGCGGAAGGCCGCCGGCTGGACTTTACCTCCAGAGGCGGAGAACCCTTCAACGACAAGTTTACTGTGAGTGAGTTGCGTTCCGCTCTCGCTTCGTGCGCGGACACCGCCCATGGTCCGGACGATGTCCCGTACGCCATGCTTCGACACCTGGGTGAGCGAGGCATGGCCTTTCTATTAGATTTGTTCAACAGGATCTGGGTGGAAGGTCTCCTCCCAGACTCCTGGCGAATCGCTACTGTGCTCGCCTTTCGCAAGCCGGGGAGAGATCACTCTACTCCGACCGGTTTCCGCCCAATCTCTCTAACCTCTTGCGTGTGCAAGTTGATGGAGAAATTGGTAAATGTTAGATTAGCCTATTTCCTGGACAGCGGAGGCCATCTGTCTTCTGCACAGTGCGGCTTCCGTAAGTTCCACTCCACGTCGGATGCTCTGCTCCGACTGGAAAATGCCGTCTGCGAGGCTTTCCTTCGTAGACAGCACTACGCCACGGTGTTTTTTGATCTGGAGAAAGCCTATGATACCGCATGGCGATACGGTATCATGGAGACTCTCCACACGATGGGGGCGAGGGGACGCCTCCCAATGTTTATATCTGAATTTTTGCGAGATCGTCGATTCCGCGTACGGGTGGGGGGAGCCCTCTCCGGCCCAAAGGAGCAGGAAGAGGGTGTCCCGCAGGGAAGTGTCCTCAGTGTCACACTCTTTGCCCTGAGCATCAACGGCATCACCTCGGTGCTGCCGGAAGATGTTCTCGCTACGCTCTACGTGGACGACCTTTCGATCTCTTTTGGCGCGGCCCAGATGCCAACTCTGGAGCGCCGACTCCAACAGGCATTGAACCGCGTCTCTCGCTATGCCGAAGCGCACAGGTTTCGGTTTTCTTTGGCCAAGACTAAGGTGGTGCACTTCTGCCGCCATCCACGGCTTCACCCCGACCCAGATTTGTTTCTTAATGGGGTGCGCCTGGATGTGGTTGAGTCGCACCGTTTCCTTGGTCTTGTATTCGACCGACGCCTCACCTGGGAGGCTCACATTCGCAGCCTTAGGGTCTCTTGTACCCGCGCCATGGACATTCTCCGTTCCGTGACGTTCAGCGCTTGGGGCGCTGATAGGGCTACCGCCTTACTTTTTTATCGATCCTTTGTTCGCTCGAAGCTCGACTACGGATGCGAGTTTTATGCATCCGCAGCCGAGCGTTTATTGCGGAAGGTGGATTCGATCCACCACACCGGCCTTCGCCTTGCGACCGGTGCCTTCCGCACTTCCCCCATTGAGAGCCTGTTGGTCGATGCTGGGGAGATGCCACTCGCTCTGCGCCGCGTGCAGTGCATCACTCGCCTGTACGCGCGAGCCCGGCGCCTCCCCCAGTCGCCAACAGCTCTCACTGCATCCGCAGCTGATCTCGATGGTGCCTATGCCGCCGAGAGACGCCAGTCATACCCTAAGCCCTTTGGGTTTAGGGCCAGGAAACTCCTTCGAGAGGTAGATATAGCTCTCGGGCCGGTGGCGCCCCTGGTTCTGCCCAGGACGCCACCCTGGAGGGTACCACATTTGGCTATTTGTCGCCACGCCTCTGCTCCCAAAGCTTGTACTGCGCCGGGAGTATTGCGTTCGATCTTTTTGGAGCACACATCGTGTCACGCTGGTACCGTGCCAGTGTATACGGATGGCTCCAAGTCCCAAGAGGGGGTCGGCTTCCACGCCGTATCCCCTCTGTTTGAAGTCAGCGGGGCTCTACCAGGCGCTGCGTCTGTCTTCACGGCCGAGCTGGTGGCAATACACCACTCGGTACGGGAGATTACGCGACGTGCCCGGTTCGGAGACCGGATTGTGATTTATAGCGACTCACAAAGCGCCCTGAGTGCTCTCGGGGCATTGGAATCTCCGCATCCCCTGGTTCGCGAAATCCGTGACGCCACGGTTTTGGCAAGCCGGGCAGATGTCGAGATTATCTTCTGCTGGGTTCCTGGACATGTAGGAATTGCGGGGAATGAGCGCGCCGATGAGGGCGCCAAAGAGTCCGCGAGGACTCTGCGACCGGACCAGCGTTTCGCTCTTCCTCACACCGACTACATGGCAGGAATACGGGTAGCTCTTCGGACTGCTTGGCAAAGAAGATGGGAGACGGTCGAGGGGAACTTAAAGTTGCGTGCCATTGCGCCGCGACTGTTCCCATGGACCTATCCCCCAATGCCGCGGCGGCTTCAGGTTGCTTTCTGTCGTCTTCGAATCGGACACACTCGTGTGACGCATCGTTACTTGGTGGAGCGCTCGCATGTGCCCTCTGGCAACGACTGCGTCGTCCCCCAGACTGTTCGGCATATTCTTGTCGAATGTCCCAGTCTGGGTGATCTTCGCGCACGATACCTGTCTCGGTACCGGGATGGGCGGGGTCGCTACCGCCTGTCCCTTGTACTCGGGACGAGTGCGTGCACCATGACTGGTGGACTTATTGACTTTTTGGGGGAGGCCGGCCTTCTCCCCTTTATTTAAGGTTCCTTTTTTTGTTATTGTTTTGTTTTAGATTGCACTCTCCTGCACCGGGGTGAGGGGGACCTCCCCCCGCTGCCGGAGATTGCTTCGATTGTTAAGTTTTTCAAATTTATATTGATTGTTAAGTTTTCATATTTTAACTTTAAAGTAGCCTAATTCTAGGCTGTCGTGTTTTTCGGCGACTTATGCCCAAGTGGGTAGTTGCCAGTTGGGCTCTATAAAAAAAAAAAAAAAAAAAAAAAAAAAAAAAGCGACGTTCCATGTATGAAAATACAAAGTTGAACCAAATTTTATGCTCTTTGGGTTTGTCACCAGTAAAAATTATGACAGCCAATAACAAGAAGAGCCGTTTGACGTAGTTAAAGGAACCAGTTGCATAGCAACCAGAACAAAAGATACCGAGCCTACAATCTATGCGACGTTCCATGTATGAGAATACAAAGTTCCACCAAATGTTATGCTCTTTGGGTTTGTCACAAGTAAGGGTGACGTCATACTTACAGACCTATTTGAACTGGGTCTTAGACATAATTGTGATGGCTATGTGGAGTTGCTGGAGACTGTGGGCAAACTCCGCCTGGATAGTATTGCTACTGGAAGGGCATACCTCCGGAAAGATTCAGAAGCGGTTGCGGAAGAATTTTTCTACTTCAACAGTGTCATTTGCTGGCATCCTAATTACTCTTTGCCTACCAAAATCAAAAACAAAATGGTGGCCAAGATCTAGGAGTTGTTAGAAGATCTTTGTGAGAGAATGCCTCTCGAAGGACCCATGTGAAAGAAAGCCTCCCGGAATACCCCTTTTAGTTCCTTCGTTCCAAACCACGTGCTCTTTGGCGTGTGAACTTTAGAATAACGAGAAGAAAGCAGTCCCGGGCTGAGTCCCTCGACCCGGCTGTATTTACTTATGCGGGACGCACCCCTCTCTCTCCCACGCGATAACGCCGAGTTCTCGCACCCTTCCCTCACAGGCATGTCCTTCCTCCGCGAGCGCGGCCGTACAAACCCAACCCCATATCCTGAGGCAACCTTCGCTGTCCGATCCAACTCGTTATTTCGAAGTAAGTTTGCAGTGAGTGACATCGAGAGTCCTCTGGGGACGGCCATGCCCTGGGGATATCAATCGAACCAGCCACCTTGCTATTTCACTTTGCCTCCGCCATTCCTCGAGGAGATTGGGAGTCTGCCAGTCCCTCCGTTCAGACAGTTTTGTCTGTTCCACTGCGAAGTCTCGCAACCCCTGTTCGAGTGGTACCTCGTCGTTAAGGTCTCACCATTAGATCGCCATTCGTGAAGCTTTGACCCCTGTTCAGAGGAAAGCTTATCGAGCCACCTTTTTCCCGGAGA
Organism: Ceratothoa steindachneri; assembly: GCA_963969495.1. NCBI lineage: Eukaryota > Metazoa > Arthropoda > Malacostraca > Isopoda > Cymothoidae > Ceratothoa > Ceratothoa steindachneri. The sequence continues at coordinate 151,504,913 of OZ018321.1, read as the reverse complement.
ACTGTGCGGCCCCATCATCTCGCATCCCTCTTCAAGACTCCCGTTCCTCGTGTCTGAGACTCCCTGCCGAGCTGCAGAACCGTCTCGTGTTTGAGATTCCATCTCTCTGGAGCAGAGAAAATCTCGTTTTTCAACAAGAAGTACTCAAAACCCTCTTCTACGAGTCCTCCTCGTCAGGACTCACAGAAGTATATCCTCGAAGACCTTTGCCGTTGGTCATCCCACTTCGATCGCCACTAAGCTTCAAGGTAAAGCGATTTTGCATTGTAATCCCTGATTACACTCCTGTCAATCGCCGAATTGACTTCCGGCTCAAACTTAAATAATATCCATTGGTCGAATTAACGATAACTTTTCACTCACTGCCTAGCTCTTTCATATTGTAAACTGTCACGATCCAATTAACTATCCTTAATGAGCAATTTGTTCCCATATATATATATATATATATATATATATATATATATATATATATATTACACAGTTTATTATATATATTTAAATTATATTTTGTGGTCTTGATCTTTATATATCCTTTGAACTGCAACTTGCAAGCCATTAGATAATTCCCAGTCAACCGTAAACGCACTATAAAAATCAAGGAGGCGGATTTCGACTCCATTAATTGCTCTAAAGCATATCGCAGACGTCCTCTGGTCAGCTATCTGCCCATGCTTGTGTATGCGCCCTTGCTCCGAGCGGGTCTTCACAAGCATACCTCGATAATCTTCCCAAGGACACAATGTTGAGAGCAAGTAACAAGATTAGGACTCAACAACGAAAAAGGAAAGCAGATTCCGATTGCTTTCCTCTTCATTTATGGAAATATTTTCAAGAATGGGCAAGGTGGCCGAATATATTAGATAATATATAAGAATAGGATTTCCTGCCTCTTTCCAAACTCTTAGTAAGGGACAAAAATCATGGAAAATCTTTATTTAAGACCTGATTTTCGAGGTGATACTAGGCCTAACGAAAATACCACTGGTTAAAATTAAAATGGGGGAAGTCTTGATACATACGAGTATACATTCAAAAATATTTCTAGAAACGTATTTATTACATTTGATTATGGATTTGTCGCTATTCGACTTAATTGTGTTATTACAATTATACATATGCAAAAATAACAGAGATCGATAACTATATAAGATTATGTATTTTGCATCCTTGTTCGTTTTTGAAAAAGGTATTCGGAATCTGAACGCGAGAAAAAGGATGGAAGCGCTGTCGTCGCTTTATCAACAATGAGAAGAGTCATGGCAATCAAATTCTAATTTTTTTCTGTTCAAAAAGCCTTCACGGTTGACCCTGCCATCAACAAGCAGAACAATCGCAAGGGTAAGCTTCCGCCACGACGTATTTGAGGTTCGCTACGTGTCCACGATCGAGTAAACGGCCTTGATGATGGATAATGCGCAGTGTCGTGGCCATAAATGGCGATGGTGTTGTTCGCGGCCAGTTATAAGCTCACTACGTCGTATCACAGCGACATTTTGGCCAGCAAAGTCTTGCTCTGGGTGAGAAAGATGACTAAGCAGGCGGACTAACTCTTTCAACAGGACGGTACCCGGTCCGACACGGCCATGACCCTGCAAGAGTGGTTGGGCTTAAAGTTGTTTATCGCCGCAGTTGCCCGACCTCAATCACATAGACTACATCGTGTGGGCGTAGTTCTAGGGCAAGGCCTGCAAGGGCCGCCGCAGCAACGTTGACGAACGGAAGTCCTCTGTCAACCGTGTGTGGGCCTACTTGAGGAAGGACTTCGTCCGCAATGTGTGCGCGGCCTTCAGATCTCGCCTGGAGCGCGTGTGCGCTGCTGAGGGCAGCCGCATTGATTAATATTACAAATAAAACATATATTTATATGTTAAAACAATAAAAACCGGTCTATCTACATAGAATCTATCATTGTGTCCTTTATTGAGAGCGTCATAATGAGTGTAACAGGATATTTGCAATACCCGTTATACCTATTCGTGTACCTGTCGTGAAATTGTAAGATTTATTTTGTATATACATTAAAAATAACCTTTAACGTGTTGCAAGTATATTTTTCATTCGTAATCCTTCGCTTTATAAGAAGCTATAAATGTTGGCTGAAATGAAAAAAGGTGAATTTATGTAAGAATAAATTTACCCTCAAAATAGATGGACATATTTCGAAGCAGAAAAACAAAATGATGCAACGTTACTATGTTTTTTATTCTCCACTCTTCAAACATAAGAGCGTTTAAACTGTTCATCACTTTTTCCACCGCCCATTCTCTTCCAAAGTGGATAAACCTTTATTTATTGCAATGAGGAACCTTGAAATTACTAATGAATGAGTTATGTTAGCAAACCAAGTAAAATAGAATTTACGCAACCATACATTAAATCACAATATCCTCTCGCAATCTTCACCAAGCGAGATTCAAGGTATGCGTTTGAAGTTGACAGCGGAGAAGAGAATATTGGACAGGGTGGGAATTATCTTTTGATGCTTCGTGCATTTAAGGGCCCTCCCCTTCTATCCTGTGAATCTCTTTACACATTACTTTTTATAAAAATAAGTTTTGAATTTATTCACTATTATTTTCCTTTATTTTTAATTTGATGTTTTTTAAATTGGTTTTTAGAAAGCTCGATCTTACTAAGGCCTTAGGTTGAAATGAGCACGCAAATTAATTTATTTTAATATTTAAAAAAAAAGTAAATAAACATCCCTTGTCCTAATTATTCCGTGATGGAGTCTTTTGAGTAAAATCGAAGGTTCCTTGAGTCGGGGTTTTCTATTTACTAAAGGTCTCTTCATGCATGTTAATAATGCTTGGTGTTCTATATCATTTTTAAGCAAATATATCTATTGAATACTGCATTAATAATTTGTGTAAAAACTAGTGGAAAACGACGAAAATAAAAAGGAATATATAAATTACTAGTTAGAGTGAATGTAAAAATGAATGTTCAACAATGTAGGCCGAAGACATCTACAAGGAGGAATGAATAGAAAGCGACTGCTGCATTTGACATTATGTAGTGTTCTAAAGGAGGCCTGAAACATACAGGGTGGGGCAGGGCAACTAGCTTATTTAGAAATTCAATTAAAACAAAAGAAATGCAGCTATATATTTAATCTTTGGACAGCGTCAAGTAAAACATTTAAATTTTATGTTTATTCAGTTTTAAAGATGATATTAGGCAGATAGCGTCTATTATTCCCAATATAATGCGTTAATCGAATTCGGAAGTTTCGTTCAACTCTTTCCAGCATATCGACGGGTATGTTGGCGACAGCTTAACGAATCTGAAAATAAGCAGAACTTGCGCTATGGGAGCCCTGATAACCCCAGAAAACTTCAGCAGCATCCCATACATTCACAACGTGTAACTATTTGGTGTGCATTATCGCGAGTTGGAATAATTGGTCCATGTTTTTTTAAAGAAAACGAACAGGCAGTTTCGGTGACTTCTGACCATTATGCCCACATGATTCCGCAGTTTTTCCTGCCAACACTCAACCAGATGGATGTGGGAGATGTATGGTTCCAGCAGGGTGGTGCTACGGCACACGCAGCGCGTGTGTCAATGACTGTTTTGCGGCAACACTTTCCAGGACGCCTCATCTCCTTGAGGGACGATCAGCAGTGGCCAGCACGGTCGCCTGATTTAGCACCTTGCGACTATTTTCTATGGGTTTATCTAAAATCACTTGTTTACAACCATTGTCCTAGGCCCTGGCTCACCTGAAGGACAACATTCGTCAAGCTGTCACCAACATACCCTTTGATATGCTGGCAAGAGTTTAACGAAACTTCCGAGTTCGATTAACGCAGTGTATTGATGATGTTCAAAGAATTAAATATATATCTACATTACTTTTGTGTTAATTAAATTTCTAAATAAGCAAGTTGCTCTGCCCCACCCTATATTATAAGGATGTTGTTGGACTTCACGGCGTATAAGTGAGAATGGTTGGAAGAAGTAAAAATCAGGAAACACTGGAGTTTTTTTATTGGAGTTTCGCCTTTCAGCTTCTTCATAAAAAAACTAGAGGAAATGAAATCGCTTTTTATATAGTATATGTAGGAAGATGCCATCCTGAGTTACGGCTGCTCGTCCTTGGTCGGCTTCTTCAAGTGACCTTATCAGAATACCATCTTTCCGCTTCATTTCTTATGACCCTAGCTGCACCATTTGCCAGCCGGAAGAACCCGTCCCGGTTATTAGGTGACCTGCCTGAGATAATATGCGCCGCTTCAACCATTCTTCTTTCTTTTTGCAAAACTCTTATGAATTACTTTGATCGCACCCCAAATGACCGCATTCATCGACATGTACTACCATTTCGTTTGATGTTCTACGAGGTCTAACATAACATAACATAATTTCACGGATGACAAAAGCCACAAGGGCCTATCCTAGTCTTAATATCTCCTCCTGATTTACCATAATAACTACGGTTGCATCCGTCACATGGTATTTGATAAATAATACCCTTGTCGTTTTTAGTTGGTTCCCGCAAAGTTACATAGCTATCAAAATACCTGCCTTCCTAAAAGACCTGTTTAATCTCTCTCCCGCCAGAGAGTAGGCAGCAGACAGGTACCTAACCCCTGTGAATCCCTTTTAATCCCTTTTGACCGCCTGTGTAAGCCTCGCCTCCTACTTTTCTCCGCTATTTTTATTGCTTTTTGAAGTATTTTTATTATAAGACACTCTGGATATTTTAGTTTCATGAAAGCTTTTTCAATATACTAAAATTCATCATTCAAAAGCCTTTCGCTATAAATGCGAATAGCCCCTAAATAAAACCCAATTACTACCCCCGTCTTCGTTTTATTACCATATCCAGAGAGAAAATGAATAAAATCGTCCTTATTCGTGGGTTTCCTGTACACGGACAATTTAGCCCTAGCGTCATATCTATGGAACAACGTGTCCAGGAAAGGAATTTTATTGTTCTCTTCTTATTCCACGGTAAACTTGATGTCCTTATCCACTTGGTCCAGCAATTCCAATTTGTTGCCTATTTGTTGTCCTGGAATTACAGCCAGGACAACAAATAGGCACCTCTACCAAAGTGAATTCCTTCCCATAACCCTCATCAATTTCTCCGTTTCTAGAACTCAACATAAACAAGCATGCCATAAAAGCACTAAGAGGCGATCACATGGATAGTCCCATGTGCTGCCTATATTCGTCCCCCTCAAAAGTGAAAGCACCAAACCTTAAGGATATTAACCTGATATAATCCCTTTTATTAATAGGTAAATCAGAATCATTGATGTTGGCTACTACTTTCTCCACTGCCTCCAAGGCACTAGGTACTAGGACATTGGTGAATAAAGCGGTCACATCAAAGCTAACGAGTTTCTTTGCGCTAAGGTTTACCTCACGTAATCGATCTTTGAATTCGGCCGAATTTTGAAAATTAACTTCACTGATTTTGACCAATGCTTGAGACAATGGTTTGGCTAATACCTTAGCAATCTTATGAGGAGCACTACCCACTCCTGAAGTGATTGGTCTAAATGGGATGTCTTACTTGCGAGTTTAAGGAAGCCCCCTCATTTTAGGAGATCCGAGAAAAGTAGGGAGGCTAGGCTCAAAGGGGCGGACGAAGGTAGTGAGCCCGCCAGGAAGAGATTAGAAGGGGTAAGGTACCTGTCTGCTGCCTACTTTATGGCGGCAGAAAAATTAAACAGGTATCTTCGGAAGGTAGGTATTTTGTTGGCTAACTCTGCGGAAACCAGAGTTAGGGAGTTAGTAAAAAACATAAGAATTCGACAACTAAAAAGGACAAGGGTATTATTTATCAAATATCCTGGGTCGGGTGCAATTACAATTATTTTGGTAAATTAAGAAGAGGTATTAAGACTAGGATTAATGACCATAAGAGAGACATTAGAGCTCATAAGACATCAAATGCAATGCTAGTACATGCCGATGAATACGGTCATTTGCCTAATTAGGGTGGGATCAAAGTAATTCACAAAGGTTTAGCAAAAAGAGAGAAAAATGATTGAAGAGGCGCATATTATCTCCGACGGGACGGGTTGGTGCAACTAGGGTCATAAGAAATGAAGCGGAAAGGTCAGAATCCAATAACATCACTCGAATAAGCCAAACGAGGACGAGTAGCCGTAATCTAGGATGAAATCTGCCTACATAAATAAGGAGTGATCTCCTTTCCTCTAAACGTAAATAAAGAACTCCAGAGTGTTTCCGGATTTTTACTTCTTCCACCCATTCTCACCTACATACTCGTACATATATTATAAAGAGCTTAAATAAACGAAGACTTAAAATTCTTTGATCTGTTTGGACATTGAAAGTTTTTGGTATTGAAAGTCACAAAGAAGTGTTATTACAGCGAGGTGTGTCACAAAAATTCTCTTGGGAACTAGGCCGTGTGGTAAGGGATTTAAGAAAAATTAGCTACATGGATCCAATAAAGTAATTTACGCAAGAAGTACCGCGGTTCGAAGACCAATACTTTTAAATTACTATTATGAAGTCTAAACTTGAGGCAAGGCAAGCACACGGCACATGGAAACTGGAAGCAAGAAAACTCGCTATTTCTAGAAAAGATAAGGAGGAGGAATATTAGATAAGGTAGGGGTAGGTGCGATTTTCAATTTGCTATAAAATGTATGCAGAGGCGAGAAAACGAAAGGACTTTTCAAGAAAAGTGTTGCCATTTTGTGTCCTATGTAGGTGTTTGGAACGGCACGAAACTTCATTTCACCATCAATTTCAGACGAGATTCCAAACATATGCATTGAGTAACCCTAGAGTACTTCATCTGAGACATGTATTAAAGTAGGTGATAGTTTTCTCGAGAGGGACCATACGTTTTTTATATGGGGGCATTCGATGAAATAATTTAAGAAGCGACTGAAACACTAACCAAGATGGGAACGGTGTGTCTAAACAATCACATTTTCTAATGAAAGTCACCTCGTGGGTTTTCGCTGAATTTTTAAATCTCTACCCCCCCCCCCCCCCGGCAAATCAGGAAGTACGTATCATAAACTTAACTATTGCAAAGATCTAAAATTAAAAAAATTTGCCTATTGGACCTGAACTCGTCTCTCCATAGAACACGAGAGCTCAAATTAGAAAATAGGGGCGCTAGAAAAAGACTTAAGATTTTATATTTTTTTAATATCTCATCTGGCGACTGCCTTCTAGGGCATAAGTCGCCATACTCAACCTAGCCTAAATATACGATGGGCGGTCAATAAGTTTTGCGAATCGGTAGGGCAAAACGGAGAAAAGGGAAGAGCTGTTTGTGGGGGTGTTGGGAAAAGTTATGACAAGTCAGGACCTGCAGCCTCACTCTCCTGCCTCGTCTATTTAAGAAGCAGTAGCTGATCGCAGATCGTCAGTCACAAATTTTTCAACAATGGAGAAGGTTGAGCACCGCGTAGTGATCAAATTTTTGACCAAGGAAGGCAAGAAAGCAAAAGAGATCCATGAACGCATGGTTGCAGTGTACACCGATACCGCCCCTTCCAATGCAACCATTGCTCACTGGAATAGGGAGTTCCGCCATGGTCGTGAGTCCCATGTAGATGACACCCGTCAGACATGACCAACGAGAACAATGTGGCCCGTGTGGAGAGGATGATTTTCGAGAATCAACAGGTGAAGATCGAATAAATCGAGCAAGAACTTGGAATATCACATGGAAGTGTTATCAACATGATCCTCGACAATTTGGCCATGACCAAGGTCTGTGCCCGTTGGGTCCCTAGAAACCTCATGCCCCATGATCGACTTCAACGTCGTCAAAGTCCACAAAACCAGAGTTGCACAAGCTGACCTGCGCGAGTGCGGATTCGAGGAGCTCAACCATCCCCCCTACACTCCAGATCTGGCCCCTAGCGACTTCTTTTTATTCCGCCAGCTCAAGGCTGCACTGCGTGGACGCCAGTTTGCGGACGATGAAGATGTCCAGCTCGCCGTCCAGGAGTGGACTAAACAGGAGTCGGCAGATTTCTGGTTGTCGGGCAGCCGAAGCCTCAGGGACAAGTGGCGCAAGTGCATTGAAGTCGAGGGTAGTTATATTGAAAAATAATAAAACACTTTTCCTCCTATCTCGTTTCCTTATATCCGAATTGCAAAACTTATTGACAGGCCCTTGTACGTAATATGAAAACCCAAATAAAAAAAAGAAAAACGAACAAATTAAAAAAATATAAAGCGAGCTCCGTCGATGCGGGAAGACCCGCCTTCCCCGGCGAAGAAGAACGCCCCCGTAAGGGGCGCGGCGATTTGCCACTCTGGCCGCCGTGCTGACGGGATCCAGCGCTCCGTCCGGCCCCAGCTTAGCCTCTCTTCCTTCCTTCAAAACACTTATTTCCTCTCTTTTCAAACAACCTCTCCCACAACTTTCTCTGGTCAGCCTCTAATTTCACAGGTTAGATGCTGACCTTCCTTTCAGCCAACCGTCCCGCATCGGGGCTGAGGGGGTGGGGGACAATGTTCCCTAACCCCTGAGCTCCGGTCTGGGGTGGCTGGTTTTTAACTACCTGCTTCATCCCCACCCATACCTTCCTCACATCCCTTTTCCTCTCCTCTTCACAATCTATTAATTTTTACGCCGTGTCCAAGGTGGAGCCGCCATGCCGATGGACTGCCAGGCCACCAGGCGGGAGGGGTGGTCCCAAATGGCGGCGCCTGGCTCTGCCGGGCTTGTGAGCACCTCTCGCAGTGTGGGCTACTGCGAGAGGTGTGCGCGATTGCATCCCGTGTTTAAAAAAGGGTCACCATGCCCAATGATGATAAAAAAAAAAAAAACAAACCCTCAACTTCCCCTGTTCCATCGACGGAGCCGCCCTCGGGCAGCTCCAGCAAAAAAATGGAGGTTCACCCCCCTGTGCTTGCACAGGGGACCCTCCATATTTCTCTAACCGGAGAGGAGGCTTACTCCTCTCCTTCGCCTACGGGTGCAGGGGACTCCCCCTCACCCCCTTCTCTGGAGGTGCTTTCGGGCACCTCCCTTTTCCCAGCGGCAGTCCCCTCTTTTCTTTCCAAGGGGACTGCCAAGAAAGCCAGCAGGCAGCCCTTAGCCAGCCGCTCCCCATAAAAGCGGCTCGGTAGGGCAAACCCCCTTAGGGGGGAGAGGGAAACCAGGCCCCTTCGGTCGCTTCCCTCAAAAGACCTGCTGGCAAGAATTTTAAACCTTGCTCGGGTCAAGGCCTGTGCCTCCCCACACAAGACTGGCGACACTGCCAAGGGGACCTGCGATGTCCTGGGAGGGGATGGCCAACTGGAGGCCCCTCCTGTGATAAACATGGTCCTTGAGGAGACCCAGCCTCAGACGGTAGGGCCTTCCATGGGGGGGAATTCGGGCTCGGCGCCAAGCACCGAACCCGATTCCGCCCCTATGCAAGGTCCTCCTCAAATGGCTGAGGGCTCCGAGGCAGTAAAAGGAGGGGAGGGATATCCTCCGACAGGTGCCCCCACGACAACCAGGACCTTCTCCATTTCGGAGAGGGACCTGGCTGAGGCCGGTCCATCTGGCCTGGGGGCTTCTGCCGGCGGAGGTGAAAAGCGGGTTCATTCCCCGCCCTCCTCTCCCAAAAAGAAAAAGATAAAAAAGACTAAAAAGACGAAAAAGACTCGGGGCTCCTCTCCATCCGCGGGGGCTGCGGGGACGGATGGGTCTGCTACCACTTTGGTAGGCGACCAAGCCAAGATCGGCACATCCGGCCCCTCTACCCCCTCGTGTGCAGAGCCCCTGACCAAGACTAACACCAAAAGTGCACAGGGCGGAGCCTCGATGACATCGGGGCCCCTCATTCAGAGGTTACCTGGCGTTTTCGAGCCCACTGGCTTCAAACGCTTCCTCGTTATTCGCTCCACTGATGGCACCATGTTGTCCAAGGGCAACATGATCCATCAGAGGAGAGGATTAGCTAGTGCAATTGGTAGAGAGCCGAAGGTGACCCGTTTCTCGGACGGGAGCCTTCTGGCGAATGCGGCGAATCCCGCCGAGGCGGCCAAGATAAGTGCTCTTCGGACACTTCATGGCACCCCGGTGAGTGTGACGCCACACTCTACCATGAACTTTGTCAAAGGAGTAGTTTATGCGAGGGAACTCGTTGACTACTTCATTGAGGACATCACCCTAGAGCTGGCCGACCATGGGGCGGTCAAGGTCGAACGTGTGATGAGAAAACAGGGAGGGGCTTCGAGACCCACCCCTACACTCTTCGTCACGTTCGACTGTGACAAGCTCCCTGAGTTGGTGCGTGCCGGTTGGTACCGCTACCGCGTGAAGGCATTCGTGCCACTGCCGCGGCGGTGCTATTACTGTCACCGCTTCGGCCATACGAATCGCTCATGTAGACGTGCAAAGTCGGGGTCACCCGAAGTCTGTGTAAATTGCTCCAAGGTCGCACACGATAAGTCCAAATCGTGTGTGGCCAAGTGTGTCAATTGCGGAGAGCCGCACCCTGCTTCTTCGAAGCAATGTGGTGCATATCTCCTGGAGAAAGAAATCCTGGCCGTTCAGGCCCAGGATAGACTCTCATTCCGCGAGGCTAAGGACTTGGTCCTGGCGCGCCCAGCTCTGCCTGGGACGTCATATGCCTCAGTAGTTCGAAAGGCACCCTCTGCTCCTGGCCCATCCAGGCCAACGAGCACGGTTGTTTCCGCGCCCATTCGAAGCCCTTCTGCGGGCTCTACCCAACCCGGGCGCTTCCCTGGTAAAGCTGGAGGCAAAAAGGGTTCATACCCAGCCCCGGCTAAAACCAGGGCTCCCCCCTCTTCCCCCAGCGTGACCGTTTCCCGCAAGGCGAAACGGCCACGCGCCTCCACCGAGTCGTTAGACTCACAGGAGGCAACACCCCTGAAGATGGTCGCTAGGCCATCTTCAGGGGTTCTAAAAGCTGTCCCCCGAAAGGAGGACAGCAACAAAGGAGCTTCGGCTCCTTCGCCCACGCCCCGAGGTGGAGCGAGTGGCTCGGAGACGGTGGTTCCTCGAAAAGAGGCCCCCCCGCCTCCGAAGCCGCAGCGCCCGCCTAAGGTTTCGAGGCGGAGGGAGGAAAAGACTCGCATGGCGAGCCCAACCTCCCCCAATAAGTCCTCGAAGGCGACAGCGCCTCCAGCGCTTTGTCCGGCCAACAGCGCCCGGGATTCTGCCCCCGGGAAGCGTACGGCCATTCCCGTGAGGGTCTTCAATTCGAGGAGGGCCCCCGCGTCTCCTCCGAGCTAGGCCTAGAGTGTATATTCCTTCAATGGAATTGCCGTGGACTCCGGGCCAACTGGGAGGAGCTGCGGAGGCTCGCCTCGTCCCGTTCCCCGTTAGCTATTTTTTTGCAGGAGACCATGCTAGGCGCGTGCCCCCTGCCTGCTCTCCCGGGGTATAAGGGTCTTGCGACCCCACCACCGCGGGATGGCCGGGCTGGGGGATGCGCGGTTTACACCCGGCATGATGTCTCCGTTCTTCCTTTCTCTTTAGATACCTCCTTTCTGGCAGTGGCTGTGCAGCTACACCTGGATAGGAGGTATACTATCATTTCTGCGTACATTCCACCGTCAGCTGACTTCGACGCGAGGGACTTCCGCCGCGTCGTGGCACGGTTGCCGAGGCCCTATCTCTTGCTTGGAGATCTGAACGGCAGGCATCCTCTCTGGGGAGTTTACTCCATAAATCCCAGGGGACAAGTCCTTGCCGATCTGATCGAAGAGCTTGAGATGGGTGTCCCAAACGTGGATGAGTTTACGCATCACTGTCCGAGAACCGCTTCATTTTCTTGCCTTGACCTATCTTTGTGCTCTTCGGATGCACAGCCTGATTTTGATTGGGGGGTGGTCGATGACCTCCATGGTAGTGATCACTTTCCCATTCAAATATCATTTTCAGGGCAACTGCCGCCTGAGAGACCACCTCGGTGGTGCTTGGCGCGGGCGCGGTGGCCTGCATTTCAGGAAATGACCGAATTCTCTATCTCAGTCGAGGAGTTTAGGTTGGTAGATGAGGCCGTTGAGTTCTTCTCCGGCAACCTCATCGCCGTGGGCCTGACTACTATTCCTAGGACGTCTGGCCGTTTTGCACGCCGACCACTCCCATGGTGGTCGGCCGAGTGTGAGACGGCCCTCAAACAGAAGCGTTATGCCTACATGCGCTATAAGCGCCGCCCGAACGATTTCACTGTCGCTGAATTTCGTCGGGCTAGGGCTAGGTTCCGGTATATTTCGAAGCACGCCCGCCACTCTTCTTGGCGGGCATACTTGTCTTCACTTAACGGGAAGACCCCTTTAGCTGAGGTGTGGAAGCGAGTCAAAAGGATTCGGGGCAAGTTCTCGCAGGACCCCCCCTCCCATCTCCAGGAGAATGGGACCGCAATCTCAGGCCCCGCGTCCGTGGCGGAATCCTTAGCGACCGCTTTTTCCGCATTCTCTAGCCGTGATGCTGCTCCGCCAGCATTCAATGCACGTCGTGATGTCGCGGAAGGCCGCCGGCTGGACTTTACCTCAAGAGGCGGAGAACCCTTCAACGACAAGTTTACTGTGAGTGAGTAGCGTTCCGCTCTCGCTTCGTGCGCGGACACCGCCCATGGTCCGGACGATGTCCCGTACGCCATGCTTCGACACCTGGGTGAGCGAGGCATGGCCTTTCTGTTAGATATGTTCAACAGGATCTGGGTGGAAGGTCTTCTCCCAGACTCCTGGCGAATCGCTACTGTGCTCGCCTTTCGCAAGCCGGGAAGAGATCACTCTACTCCGACCGGTTTCCGCCCAATCTCTCTAACCTCTTGCGTGTGCAAGTTCATGGAGAAATTGGTAAATGTTAGATTAGCCTATTTCCTGGACAGCGAAGGCCATCTGTCTTCTGCACAGTGCGGCTTCCGTAAGTTTCACTCCACGTCGGATGCTCTGCTCTGACTGGAAAATGCCGTCTGCGAGGCTTTCCTTCGTAGACAGCACTACGCCAGGGTGTTTTTTGATCTGGAGAAGGCCTATGATACCGCATGGCGATACGGTATCATGGAGACTCTCCACACGATGGGTGCGAGGGGACGCCTCCCAATGTTTATATCTGAATTTTTGCGAGAACGTCGATTCCACGTAGGGGTGGGGGGAGCCCTCTCTGCCCCAAAGGAGCAGGAAGAGGGTGTCCCGCAGGGAAGTGTCCTCAGTGTCACACTCTTTGCCCTGAGCATCAACGGCATCACCTCGGTGCTGCCGGAAGATGTTCTCGCTACGCTCTACGTGGACGACCTTTCGATCTCTTTTGGCGCGGCCCAGATGCCAACTCTGGAGCGTCGACTCCAACAAGCATTGAACCGCGTCTCTCGCTTGCCGAAGCGCACAGGTTTCGCTTTTCTTTGGCCAAGACTAAGGTGGTGCACTTCTGCCGCCATCCACGGCTTCACCCCGAACCAGATTTGTTTCTTAATGGGGTGCGCCTGGACGTGGTTGAGTCGCACCGTTTCCTTGGTCTTGTATTCGACTGACGCCTCACCTGGGAGGCCCATATTCGCAGCCTTAGGATCTCTTGTACCCGCGCCATGGACATTCTCCGTTCCGTGACGTTCAGCGCTTGGGGCGCTGATAGGGCTACCGCCTTACTTTTTTATCGATCCTTTGTTCGCTCGAAGCTCGACTACGGATGCGAGTTTTATGCATCCGCAGCCGAGCGTTTATTGCGGAAGGTGGATTCAATCCACCACACCGGCCTTCGCCTTGCTACCGGTGCCTTCCGCACTTCCCCCATTGAGAGCCTGTTGGTCGATGCTGGGGATATGCCACTCGCTCTGCGCCGCGTGCAGTGCATCACTCGCCTGTACGCGCGAGCCCGGCGCCACCCTCAGTCGCCAACAGCTCTCACTGCATCTGCAGCTGATCTCGATGGTGCCTATGCCGCCGAGAGACGCCAGTCATACCCTAAGCCCTTTGGGTTTAGGGCCAGGAAACTCCTTCGAGAGGTAGATATAGCTCTCGGGCCGGTGGCGCCCCTGGTTCTGCCCAGGACGCCACCCTGGAGGGTACCACATTTGGCTATTTGTCGCCACGCCTCTGCTCCCAAAGCTTGTACTGCGCCGGGAGTATTGCATTCGACCTTTTTGGAGCACACATCGTGTCACGCTGGTACCGTGCCAGTGTATACGGATGGCTCCAAGTCCCAAGAGGGGGTCGGCTTCCACGCCGTATCCCCTCTGTTTGAAGTCAGCGGGGCTCTACCAGGCGCTGCGTCTGTCTTCACGGCCGAGCTGGTGGCAATACACCACTCGGTACGGGAGATTACGCGACGTGCCCGGTTCGGAGACCGGATTGTGATCTATAGCGACTCACAAAGCGCCCTGAGTGCTCTCGGGGCATTGGAATCTCCGCATCCCCTGGTTCGCGATATCCGTGACGCCACGGTTTTGGCGAGCCGGGCAGATGTCGAGATTATCTTCTGCTGGGTTCCTGGACATGTAGGAATTGCGGGGAATGAGCGCGCCGATGAGGGCGCCAAAGAGTCCGCGAGGACTCTGCGACCGGACCAGCGTTTCGCTCTTCCTCACACTGACTACATGGCAGGAATACGGGCAGCTCTTCGGACTGCTTGACAAAGAAGATGGGAGACGGTCGAAGGGAACTTAAAGTTGCGTGCCATTGCGCCGCGACTGTTCCCATGGACCTATCCCCCAATGCCGCGGCGGCTTCAGGCTGCTTTCTGTCGTCTCCGAATCGGACACACTCGTGTGACGCATCGCTATCTGATGGAGCGCTCGCCTGCGCCCTATTGCAACGACTGCGTCGTCCCCCAGACTGTTCGGCACATTCTTGTCGAATGTCCCAGTCTGGGTGATCTTCGCGCACGACACCTGTCCCGGTACCGGGATGGGCGGGGTCGCTACCGCCTGTCCCTTGTGCTCGGGACGAGTGCGTGTACTTTGACTGGTGGACTTATTGACTTTTTGGGGGAGGCCGGCCTTCTCCCTTTTATTTAACCCGATTTAATTGTTGTTGTTGTTCTTGTAATTGTTTTTGTTATTGCTTTGTTATTGTTATTGTTATTTCTTTTTATTGTTTTCTGTTTAATTTTTTAAAGTAGCCTAGAACTAGGCTGTTTTTTACGGCGACTTATGCCTAAGTCGGCAGTCGCCAGATAGCCCCTTTAAAAAAAAAAAAAAAAAAAAACCCGAAGAAAAATGCGATCCATAGCCAAATATTAAATAACAGGGAGAAGGCCAGCCTCCTCCAAAAAGTTTAAAAGTCTACAGGTCGGTGTGCAGGAAACCGTCCTGAATACAAGGGACAGGTGGTAGCGACCCGCCCATCACGATACCGGGACGGGTAACGTGCGCGAAGATCACCCAGACTAGGACATTCAACAGGAATGTGTCAAACAGTCCTTTGGACGACACAGTCATCACAATAGGGCGCAGGCGAGCGCTCCATCAAATGGCGATGCATCACACAAGTGTGCCCGATTCAGAGACGACAACAACAACCTGAAGCCTTCGCAGCATTGAAGGGTAGGTCTATTTGAATAGTCGTGGAGTAATGGCACGCAACTTTAAGATCCTTTCGACCGTCTCCCATCTTCTTTGCCAAGCAGTCCGAAGAGCTGCCCGTATTCCTGCATGTAGTCCGTGTGAGCAAGAGCGAAACTCTGGTCCGGTCGCAGAGTCCTCACAGACTCTTTGGCGCCGACATCGCCGCGTTGATTTCACACAATTCTTAAATGTCCAGGAATCCAACAGAAGATAATGTCGATATCCGCCCGGCTTGCCAAAACCGTGGCGATACGGATAGCGCAAACCAGGGGATGAGGAGATTCAAATGCCCCGAGAGCACTCAGGGCGCTTTGTGAGTCGCTAAAGGAACACAATCCGGTCTCCGAATCAGGCACGTCGCATACTCTCCCATACTGAGTAATGTATTGCCACCAGCTTGGCCGTGAAGACAGACGCAGCACCTTGCAGAGCCCCGCTGACTTCAAACAGAGGGGGATACGGCGTTGAAGCCGACCCTCTTTTCGGACATGGAGCCATCCGTATACAGTGGCACGGATCCAGCGTCACACGAAGTGTGCTCCAAAAGGGTCGAACGCAATATTCCCAGCGCTGTACAAGCTTTGGGAGCAGAGGCGTGGCGACAAATGTGGTACCCTTCAGGGTGGCACCGAGGGCAGAATCAGCGGCGTCACCGGCCCGATAGCTATACCTAGCTCTCAAAGGACTTTCCTAGCCCTAAACCCAAAGAGCTTAGGGTATGACTGGTGTCTCTTGGCAGCATTGGCACCGTCAAGATCAGCTGCGGATGCAGTGAGACCTTTTGACGCCTGAGGGAGGTTCCGGGCTAACGCGTACAAGTGAGGGATGCACTGTACGCAGCGTAGATCGAGTGGCATCTCCACAGCATCGAATAGTAGGCTCTCAATGGGGGAAGTGCGGAAGGCACCGGTTGCCAGGCGAAGGCTGCTGCGGTGCATCGAGTCCACCTTCTGCAATAGTCGTTCGGCTGCGGATGCATAAATCTCGCATCCGTTGTCGAGCGGAGAATCAACAAAGGATCGATAAAAAGTAAGATAGTTGCCCTAGCAGCGCCCTAGCGCTGAACGTCACAGAACAGAGAATATCCATGGAGCCGGTACAAGAGACCCTAAGACTGCGAATATGAGCTTTCCAGGTTAGTCGTCGGTAAAATACAAGACCAAGGAAACGGTGAAATTCAACCACTTTCAGACGTACCCCATTAAGAAACAAGTCTAGGTCAGGGTGGAACCATGGATTTCGGCAGAAGTGTACCACCATAGTCTTGGTCAAGGAAAACGAAACCTCTGCGCTTCGGCATAGCGAGAGACGCGGTTCAATGCATCTTCGAGTCGATGCTCCAGAGTTGGCATCTGGGCCGCGCCAAAAGAGATCAAAAGGTCGTCCACGTAGAGCGTAGCGAAAACATCTTCGGGCAGTAACGAGGTGATGCCGTTGATGCTCAAGGCAAAGAGTGCGACACTAAAGACACTTCCCTGCGGAACACCCTCTTCCTGCTCCATTGGACCGGAGGGGACTTTTTTCCACCCGTATGGGGAATCGACGATATCGCTGAAATTCAGATATAAAGATTGGTAGGTGTCCCCTTGCCCGCATCATGTGGAGAGTCTCCATGATACCGTATCGCCATGCGGTATCATAGGCCTTCAACAGATCGAAAAACGCTGTGGCGTAATGCTGTCTACGAAGGAAGGCATCGCAGGCGGCATTTTCCAGTCGGAAAAAACGAAAGGCGAGCACAGTAGCGATTCACCAAGAATCAGGGAGGAGACCCTCCACCCAGATCCTGTTGAACAAATCTAACAGAAAGGCCATACCTCGCTTACCCAGGTGTCGAAACATGGCGTACGGGACATCGCCTGGAAAATGGGCGGAGTCCGCGCAAGAAGAAAGAGCGGAACGCAACTCACTCACAGTAAACCTGTCGTCGAAGTGTTCTACGTCGGCGGCCTTCCGCGACATCACGACGTGCATTGAATGCTTGCGGAGGAGCATCCCGGTCCGAGATTGCGGTCCCATTCTCCTGGAGAACCGGAGTGTTGCCATGCGAGAACTTGCCCCGAATCCTTTTGACTCGCTTCCACACCTCTGCTAGATGGGTCTTCCCTTTAAGTAAAGAAACGTATGCCCGCAAAGAAGAGCGGCGGGCGTGCTTCGAAATATACGGGAACGTAGCCCTAGTCCGACAAAATTTACAGACAGTGAAATCGTTCGGGCGGCACTTATAGCGCATGTAGACATAGCGCTTCTGCTTGAGGGCCGTCTCACACTCAGCTGACCACCACGG
This sequence comes from Ceratothoa steindachneri, assembly GCA_963969495.1. NCBI lineage: Eukaryota > Metazoa > Arthropoda > Malacostraca > Isopoda > Cymothoidae > Ceratothoa > Ceratothoa steindachneri. The sequence goes on along the minus strand of OZ018321.1, from coordinate 151,487,138 downwards.
GAGTGGTCGGAGTACAAAACGGCCCAACCTTCTACGAGTAGTAGCCAGGCCCGCGGCGATGAGGTTGCCGGAGAAGAACTCAACGGCCTCATCTACCGACCTTATCTCTTCGAAATGCAGACCACAGCATCCGCGCCAAGCACCACCGGGGCGGGTTCTCGGGCGACAGCGGCCAAGAAAATAATATTTGAATAAGAAAGTGATCACTACCATGGATGTCATCGATCACTCCCCAATTAAAATCGGGCTGTTCATCCGGAGAGCACAAAGATAGATCGAGGCAGGAAAATGAAGCGGTTCTCGGGCAGTGATTCGTAAACTCATCCACATTTAGGACACCCATCTCAAGCTCGTCAATCAGGTGGGCAAGGATTGATAGAGTAGTCTCCCCAGAGGGAAAAGCCTCGGCACCGTGCCACGATGCGGCGGAGGTCCCCCGCGTCAAGGTTGGCTGACGGTGGAATGTACGCCGAAATAACAGTATGCCTTCTATCAAGGTGCATCTTCACAGCTACTGCTTGAAAGGAGGTATCTAAAGGAAAAGGAAGTACGGAGACATCATGCATGCTGTAAATCCTCCATCCAACCCGGCTTTTATCCCATGGTGTAGAGGTAGAAAAACCTTTATACCTCGGGAGGGTAGGCGGGGCGCATACGCCCAGCATGGTCTGCTGCAAAAACTTAGTTAAGGGGGAACGGGATTTGACCAGCCTCCGCAGCTCCTCCCAGTTGTCCAGGAGTCCATGGCAATTCCATTTAAGAAATATGTCCTCCAGGCCTAGCTCGGAGGAGACGCGGGGGACTTCTTCGAAAAGAAGACCCTCACTGGAATGGCCGTACGCTTCTCGGAGGCAAAACCACGGGCGCTGTTGGTCTAAAAATGCGCTGAAGGTGCTGTCGCCTTCGTGGACATATTGGGGGATGTTGGGCTCGCCATGCGAGTCTTTTCCCCCCTCGTCCCCGAAATATTAGTCCAGCATCTTGCATTCGGAGGCGGAGGGCCCTCTTTTCGAGGATCCACCGTCTTCGAGCCACCCAACCCACCACTAGGCGTGGGCGAAGGAGCCGAAGCTCTTTTGTTGTTGTCTTTTTTTCAGGGGGCAGCTTTAGGAACCACGGCAGATGGCCTGGCGACCAACTTCATGGGTGTTGCCTTCTGTGAGTCTAACGACTCGGTAGAGGCGAGTGGCCGTTTTGCCTTACGGGAAACGGTCACGCTGGGGGAAGGAGGAGAGTTCTGGTTTTAGCCAAGCCTGGGTGTAAAATATTTGTTTCGCTAGCTTTACCAGGGGAGCACCCGGGTTGAGTAGAACCAACAGAAGGGCTCCGAATGGGCGCGGAAACAACCGTGCTCGTTGGCCTGGGTGGGCCAGGAGTCCACGGTAATTCGATTGAGGAAGTATGTCCTCCAGGCCTAGCTCGGAGGAGACGCGGGAGCCCTCTTCGAAAAGAAGACCCTCACGAATTCCTTCACGCGGTAGCGGTACCAACCGGTACGCATCAACTTGGAAAGCTTGTAACAGTCAAACGTGACGAAGAGTGTAGGGGTGCGTCTCGACCTCTCTGTTTTCTCATCACACGCTCGACCTGTACCGCCCTGTGGTCGGCCAGCTCTAGAGTGATATCTTCTATGAAGTAACCCACGAGTTTCCTCGCATTAACTACTCCTTTCACAAAGTTCATGGTACGTGCAGCGTTACAGTCACCGAGGTGACATCTAGTGTCCAAAGAGCACTTATCTTGTGCGCCTCGGAGGGATGCGCCACGCTAGAAGGCTCCCGTCCGAGAAACGTGTCACCTTCGGCTCTCTACCAATCACACTAACTAAAGCCCTCCTCTGATGGATTATGTTGCCCTTAGCCAACATGGTGCCACCAGTGGAGTGAATATCCGGGAAGCGTTTGAACCCAGAGGGCTCGAAAATGCCGGGTAATCTCTGAATGAGGGCCCCCAATGTATTCGAGTCTCCAATATGCGCACTAGCACTTTGGGTCATAGACAGGGGCTCTGCACCCGAGGGGGGGAGGATAGGCCGGATGTGCTGATCTTGGTTTGGTCGCTTACCGAAGTAGCAGCAGACCCATCCGTACCCACAGCCCCAGCGGATGGAGAGGTGCCCCAAGTCTTTTTATTCTTTTTTGTTGTTTTTTCCTTTATAAGAGAGGATGGCGGGGAATGAACTCTCTTTCCCCTCCGCCTGCAGGAACCCCCAGGCTGGATGGACCAGCCTAAGAAAGATCCTCTTCCGAAATGGAGAAGGTCCTGGCATTCGTAGGGGCACCGGTCGGAGGAGGAGATCCCTCCCCTCATTGTACTGCCTTGGAAATCCTAACCGTTTAAGGAGCACTTTGCATAGGAGTGGACTCAAGTTCGGTGCCTTGCGCCGAGCCCGGATTCGCTCCCATGAAAGACCCTACCGTCTGAGGCTGGGTTGCCTCAATTACCATGTCTATCTCGAGTGGGGCCTCCAGTTGGCCATCTCCCCCAGGACATCACAGGTCCTATTGGCAGCAGTGTCATGAGTCTTGTCCTGGGAGCCACACTCCTTGTCCCCCTCTTGATTTAATATTCTAGCCAGTAAGTCTTTTGAGGGAAGCGAGCAATGGAGCTTGGCTTCCCTCTCTTCCCTAAGGGAGTTTGCCCTACCGAGCCGCTTCAATTGTTAGCGGTCGGCTATGGGCTGCCTGCTAGCTTTCTTGTCAGTTCCCTTGGAAAGTAAATGGAGGACTGCCGCTGGAAAGAAGGAGGTGCCCGAAGGCACCTCCAGACAAGGGAGTGAGGGGGATTCCGTTACACCCTTAGGAGGAGGAGAGGAGTAAGCCTTCCCTCTGGTTAGAGAGATTTGGAGGGTCCCTTGTGAGAGCACAGAGGAGGAACCTCCATTTTTTTCTGTGGAGCTGCCCGAAGGCGGCTCCCTTGATTGTGTGAGGAAAAGGGGAAGAAGGTTTATTTTTTAGATTTGCATCATCGGGCATGATGACCCTATTTTTTCTACGGAATGCAGACGCTCATCACCCTTCGCAGTACCCCCCTCGGCATGGGGTGCGTACAAGGCTGGCAGAGCCAAGTTCCGCCATTCATGGCCACCCCTCCCGTCTAGTGACCTGGCAGCCCTTTGACATGGCGGCTCCACCTTAGGCATGGCGTAAAATTGATAGGGTGTAAAGAGAGAAGGAAAAGGGATGTGAGGAAGGTATGGGTGGGAATAAAGCAGGTTGTTAAAAACGCACCATCGCAAACCGGAGCTCAGAGATTAGGGAACATTGTCCCCTCCCCCCTCAGCATCGATCCGGGATAGATGTCTGAGAAGAAGTTCAGTATCTACCCTGTGAAATTAGAGGCTGATCAGAGAAAGTTGTGGGAGAGGTTGTGGGGGAAATGAGGAAGTAGGGGTGAAATACAGGCTGTCTGAAAGGAGAAGAGGCTAAGCTAGGGCCTGACGGGGCGCTGAGTCCCGTCAGCACGGCGGTGGGGAAGGCAAATCGCCGTGCCCCTTACGGGGAAAAGGCTTGAGAGTTCGAAACGTGTTTTACATAGACGGGGGCTTGAAATTCCCTGTAAAATTATTACAAATAAATGGCGGATTTGCCTCAACTTAGAATTTAAAAAATTCGGGGGACAGTTGTATTTAAGCGCATATATCAAGAGTATTTTCAAGAAAAGCTTTTTTGGGGGTCGAGATTAAACAACGATTGTCTTTGTGAGATTAAGTGTGACCTGTTTAATGCAGGAAAGGATTATACTACGGCAATAATGCCCGACCCTTTATTCATTTAAGCATTTGTTTATTCCTTTGTCGTCTGGGACTCGAAACATAGACGTGGCTTCCACATTTTCTTCCTCTAAGTGGAGCCTTCCACTCTTGAAAGAATGGATAATTCAGGAAAGTTACGTGCACTCCATGTCTCAAACTCCTTGACTATAATAACCTCTTTTTGGCTCATCTTACAATCTACATTACATTTTTACTTCTCCTAACTCTACCACAAACTTTAAGATCATCTTCTCAAAGACCATTTTTGCTGCCTTCATTACTTTCGCTTATATTTATTTTAATAAAATAATAAGAAGTTCTATATTTTCGTCTCAAGTTAGTAGCCTTAAGTCCTTTAAAAGTTGAAAACAAAAAGAAAATATTTTAACCATTGAGAGAATTTCTACTCATAGGACGCAGAATTAAAAAGGTAAAGAAAAATCAAGAGGAAAATAATGGATAAAAAAAAGAAACGGGGATGGTAAGAAAGGGGCTTATTTGTTTTTTGTTTTTTTTAAGGTGAAATGCATTGCAATGACACTGGGAAAAGTAGGGGAAGTGAAAAATATGTTGAGGATAGTTTTAGGCCAAAGGAGGAAGCTATTTGGGCACTAAGACGTGGCTGGGTTGCGCAACTCACCTAGTCTGACACCATTAACTAACGGGCTATTTTTATCCTACGTGGATTAATGATCTTAATCAGAAAGACAGCACTAGTACACTAGATCAAACTTAATTACCGTCGTCTGGAGTGCGAGTTGTGTATTACCAGTAACAAGTTGATACAACGAGAACAAGTTGTGGTATGACGGTTTAAAAATAGGGATTCCAATTCCTTGGTTTAGAGCCGATATAGAGTTCGGTGTAATAAACAATGTCAATAGTCGTCGTATTACTATTACATCCCCATTACTAGTCATTATTTGTTCTTTCTCTATCCCTCATTTTTCATTATCGACCACCTCTGATCCTCTGCTAGCGTTCGTTTTGCGCTTCCTTACGAGCAGCGGTTTGGTTCCTATGGGTTTTGTAGGTATAAATCAAACCTAGAGTCACTTATTGTGTTCTCTTTTGCCATTCGCGTGCTTGTGCCTCCTAAATATATCGCGGTTGACAAGTGTGAACTACGATGCACATTTTTTAACCGAAGGGGGTGCTTCTATGCCTTCCTCGCCATTGTGTATGCATTTGAAGAAATAGGGGCAAATGATACTCTAATTAGTCAGGTTAACATGGATGTCAATTGAATTACACCAATTAAATATTACAGCGAACAATTTAGCCAAATTAGCATAGTGGAATTCTGGTGGTGACAGGTAGGAAAGAATCGCAAATGTAATGAATACTCCGAATTAAAAATTGTTTTCTCTAAATTGAGCATTTTTTTAGGAATAAAGTGTAATATACTCATTAAAGTGTGGTCGTTTGATGAAAAATTCAACCAATATGTTAAGGAAAACTACCACTAATAAATTTAGTATCAAATTTAGAAGAAAATTTTATCGCGGGTGGAAGAATATGACATAAGATCGCTCACACATGCACAATAGCAAGAAAATAGCGGAATTTGGTTCGGAAAACTTTGTTCTTTCTTTATGCGGAATTCCTGTAAATGATGTATGCAGTCCATTTGGCAGAGCTCAACAGAAGGCTTAAATTAGAAACTTTGAGTATTTGTCCCGAAAAACGAATCGATCACCACTGAGGCCATCTGTGTATTACAGGAGGAAACTTTCAAAGATAGCTATGTAATATCTTAGACCACGAGAGGAGCACTGGGTTAAAATAATGATCTAACGTCAATCAAAACTATAATATTTAACCAAGTATTACATTTTTTTTTTTTACTCCTCTCTGACCAACTAACAACTCTTCTAAGCAGATTTACGATATATACTATAACTGCCAAGTGAATACGAAATATAAGTATTAAGAGATTTACGGGAGATATGACATAGTCTCCAACTTGCAAGTCTTTTATCCTGAAGTCTGTGAAAATTTAGCATCAGAGATGAGGCAGTGAGTATTCCAGTTATGAAATGATAACAAGAGATTGCAAAAATATATGGCCAGGATCTACGAGCTTTACTTTTTCGGCAAGGAAAGAGGTTCCAATTTTCAGAGGGATTATCAATGGATCGGTTACTTCAGGCTTTATTTTATGCTTTGAAGCTGTTTATCGCTGTTTCTATGGCTTTTGTTGTTTATTGATTTAGATACTTTTGATGATTTCCTTTCGTTCTGAATAGTTGCATTTAACTAGATAATTTCTTTATCATTTTTTTGCATCTTCTTGTTTCGATAAGATTTTTTTATAACAGAGGTTTAACAACATAATCCAATGTAATATCAAAACATTAAAATGTATCGTTAGTTTACTTATAATTATAATAAATCAAGTCAAACCCTTTATTTAATATAAAAGAGAACTTCTGTCAAACATATTACAAACCTTAATTTGCCAAAGTTTTTACAAGCCGAACAGCTAACAAATAGAAAACGAACTTCTATCGAATTTGATAAAAAACGAACTTCTGCCGAACTTGTTACAAGCCGAATTGGTACCAAACTCGTTACGAACGGAAATTCTCCCGAACTTGTTACAAAGATTTTCTAGCAATCTCACCTCTGAAACTCACTCTTCCATTTGCGATTATTTATCGTCTCCCCGGTCATCACACGAGTTGAGGGGAATTTCTGAACATTTTCTTTTTTAATTACTCTGCAACTTTACTTATTATAATGTAATTTATCCTCCGCTAACTACTGCTTCTTATGTACAACGTAACATTTTAAAACTTTAATCTGCATCGATCTGTCTCATTTGTTTCACTGATGGAGATAAACTTGACGTAGTCTCCTCTTCCTGACTAATTTAGAGACTAATTAAACATATATAACTGACCCCTCCAAAGAAAGTTATCTTCAGACACGTCCTTAACCAGTTTTTCTTCTCTCTTTCTCTTTCCCCCTACCTCCTACACGCTGCCACAGTGCATTATTATAATAGGCTCACATCAATTAAACAAGAATTGATTAAAAGGAACTTATCTCACTCTTCACCTCGTTAGTATCTGCCATTAACTCTGCAGATATTAACCTGGCCCCCACTCCTTTTTTCCATATCCTCTCCGCCTTATTCGCCCTTTCTCCCCACCTTTACATCTCGGCAGAATATTTCGTGGTGATCAGCCACTATTTTCAAAGCCCCAAAAGGCAGACAGCATATGAGACGAGTTCGGGCTGCCCCACTTGCGCAAAGACAGCAATAGCATCCGTAGCCCATACTCTATTGCTTCTCACTCCTACATTTTCCCGTCCCACAAATTCCTTTCGTGATGGTCCCTACCAAGCCTGCCAATATCATTGCAGAAAGCAATGATATTTCCTTTATCTCCCCTAAAGAATTCTTTGACTCTCCTCTCCAAAATATTTCCTATACCTTTTCTGACATAACTTATTCTTCTTATTCTCGATACCGGGTAACTTTACATTTTCCTCCTTCCCCCCAAACATTTTCCTCTCGATCTACTGTATCCCGACATATTAACGTCTCTCCTCTCTTGGATAAAGAGCTGTAATTCCTTTTAGTCATTTCCTACAAGTCTTTAATGCCAGTTTCTCCGTTTATCTTCCATATCCCACTATCTTTAATACCTCCCTCTCATTTAGAATATCACTATCAGTATTCAGACACACGGTTGTTTGCCCTATCTTACAACAGCCGATCCTGATCTCAAACGACACTGCAAAATAACACCTAAGCTCTCTACTCCCGCTCCTCTCAAAAGGTCTTTTAAAAGCTTGTGTCTCCCAAAGTTCAAAATCATCTGTATTTCTTAAGCATTAAGACTATTTCTCAGGGTTTCTAAGGAAAGATAACACTTTCTGAGCTATACTACACGTAACACTGCCTTCGCCGTACGGCCCACAGAATTTGCTTTCCAATCTGATAATCTGTACCCCTGGGATATATTTGATGATGTTGGCCACATTTTCCTTCCTCCCCGCCTCCATTAATTCCTTTGTCTCTCTAGAGCTTTTCTTAACTCCAGGAGTAAATATTGAGAAAGCGCAATCAGAGCAACAGCAGAGACGACTAGGAAATGAAGCCATAAAAAGGTAGAGCTAGAAAGAATGGCTCTCAGGAGGTGATAGATGTTTAGAATGGAAGAAAATAAGGACGTTTCGTAGATAGGAGGAAGGACCTATAATAGGATGTATCAATGGATGAGTAGGCAATGTAGTTCATGAAACAGGTTAGGATACACGAGAGAAACATTCCAGCGGATAAAACTAAGGACTTCAAAGTATCCAAGAAATTGAAGATGTCGAAGAATGGAAGTAAATTAGTCAATGAGAAGTAAGTTATAGTAAGTGAAGCCAGAGGTATCGACAGTGTAGGTGTTCGATTCTAAGCTATTAGGGCCAATTTAATATCAGATAAGGCTAATAAAGGGTGTTCCAGTAACTTGGACCGATTTTAAATGTGAGTTAACTTTAAGCGTCTAATCATTTTTTTTCTTTTTTGTTCAGATTTAACAACTTTAGTCTTTGGCAATTTCAATCATGAAAAGATTAACAATCGAACAACATGTTAAAGTTATCGAAGCCTATTACGAAAATGGACGTTAAAACAGAAACGCATTTCGGGCACTTCGCGATTTTTTTGGTCAACATAATCGACCAACCGAGAGTGCAATTGGGAAAATTGTTCGTAAATTCAAACAAACAGGGTCGGTCGCTGATATGAAAACGCTATTGAGTGCTCGTTTATGCCGTTCAGCTAAAAACATTGCTGCAGTGCGTGAGAATGTGGTCAAAGATCCAGACACCTCTATTCGTCATCGCGCTCAGGAATTGAACCTCTCCACAACAACGTTACTTCGAATTTTGACAAAAGATTTGTCTCTACACGCTTACAAAATTCAATTGATACAAGAATTGAAGACTGCTGTCTATTTGAAGCGCCGTACATCCGTCAATTGGGTGCACGAGCAAAGACAAACCGATATTGATTTTTCGCAAAAAATCATCTTTAGTAATGGAGCCCATTATCATCTTGGTGGATTCGTTAATAAGCAGAATTGTCGCATTTGGGGTGATGAAAATCCCAGGAAGAATGTTGAAAAGCCACTGCATCCACAAAAGGTCACTGTTTGGTGTACATTTTTTGCTAGCGAAATCATTGGGCCGTATTTCTTCGAAAATGATGCCGGGAATTCTGTTACGGTAACAGGCGAGCGATACCGTGCCATGATAACCAACTTTTTATGGCCTGAATTGAATTCTATGGATGTCGAAGATTTGTGTTTTCAACAGGACGACGCCACATGCCACACAGCCAATGCAATAAAGGCTTTATTGAATGAGAAGTTCCCAGGTCGTATCATCTCTCGAAACAGCGAGGTCAATTGGCCACCACGATCGTGTGACTTGACGCCTTTAGGTTTCATCCTTTGGGATCATCTCAAAAGTAAGGTCTATGCCAACAAGCCAACAACAATTCAATAGCTGAAGGATGAGATAATATGGAATATTGGTGATATCGAGGAGCAACTATGAAGAGACGTCATCAAAAACTTTGACCATCGAGTGGAGGTGTGCCGCCGAAGCCTTGGCGGACCTTTAGGCGATATTATTTTTCACACATAATTGCCATGACTCGAATAACATGATCCAATAGTGAAATTAATAAATTTTCACCAATAACACTTTCATTTACTGCTAACTTCGATCCGTCTTAATGGAACACCCTTTATTACAAACGAAGCAGAAAAAATACTGAGATATTGGTGACATGAGGTTGAGATAATTAATTATCATAAATATAGAAATATTTTAACAGTGAACTTCATTTAAAAAAATGCCCACATGGATTACTTCCGTTTTGTCATGACTGAATCTCAGTAAGTTGTCACAAAGCAATTCAGTAAGGGCTCCGCACACGAAGAGCAGTTTTCTTAATCTTATCAAGTGAATGTGGCAAAATAGAGGGGTAGAATTGCGTGTCATTTGCATTTAGGTGAAATGATAGACAAAAAAAAACGAATAAAAATGCCAAGAGGAAGAGGATAAATATAAAAATGAAATCGAAATAAACCAGAGCTTTGTAGAACAACAAAAAGTAATTATGCTTACCTCGATATATCGCTCCCAATGAAATCATTGAGAGCGAGATGATAGGTAAGATCTGAATCAATCAAGGATAGAGCTAGAAGCCCCCATACGTCAGAAAATGGATGACAAAAACATGTGGATCGACAGTCAAAAGATCATAGAGTAATAGAATGGAAGGTTGGCCAGTATCAGCCGCTCGAGGTAGAAGGTCAGTTTAATGTAAATAACCAGAATGAAAATATTATAAATATTGGAGGACATGTGATCAAGAACACAGGTTTCATTAAATTTAGAAAGTAACGAGATTTGAGATATTGCATGGTCGTCAATAAATTCAGATGTTACCATATCAAGTACATGAGGGAGATTAATAATGATGAACTGACTAGAGGGAATATGGGAGATGAGTAAAGATAGAAACAGGTCTTTTTGAGTGAAGAAAGAGAGCGGTTGCTTTCCAGGGAAAGCATCTTGCAGGCTCGTCCTAGTTTCTCAACTATGTGAAAAGCATGGAAAAATAAAGGCGCACGCCTAATGCTTTAAGGAGAGGAATATGTTGTAGAAGAGCATCCGGACAAAAGAGCAACCGGAGTTATTACATTAAATTCTTGGAGGGGGAATCTCCGACGGAGGAAAGAGAGATAAGATCTCTGCTCATTTATTCATGGTAGTAAAGCTTGATACAAGAAAATCGTAACTTTGACATTTGATTTCTAAACGTATTTTCAAAAACTTTGAAGGAGATTATAACCTCGTCCTTGCGGAAAAATAAAATTACTTGATTTTAGGGAAGATTTTAGACTTTTTTTAGCCTATTTTCTTTTTTTGACATTCTGCTTGCTTGATGGTGCCCTATTTCGATAAATCTACTTTAATCTTTTTAACAATTTCTCATTATTTTCTTCGGTTTGCTCGCCTTTAAACGTTTTTACCACCCTTTAAAAGAGTTGTTGAATCATTTATGAATTTTCTAAAGCCTCAAGCTTTTTCACGTTCAGTATATTTATTATATATTCGATTTCCTGTGATTTTTATCGAAAATTCTTGAGTTTTTTTTCTTTTCTAGCCACTGCATGCTGATTTCCCCTAAAAGCTACTATCGTTGTTATTTGTTAGCGAGGCAAAGCGACAATGGAATTTTTTTCAAAAATTCAAATTTTGTTCTCCAAAAAGAGAAAGTGTTCAAATTTCTAATGCAATCTTAAGCATTTCACTTTAAACCACAAAAAAATCTTATTAATTATTTCTAATTCTCTTCACCCTCTAAGTATTTTAGGAAGTTAAAATGCCATCTAACTTTCCTCCATTTTTCTTATTCTTTTGTTTCGAATGTCACTTTCGCCTTCTAGCAAACTGGAAGTTAAAGCCACTAGGGAGCAGCTACTAGATCTATTGTACAGTAATTTTCTTAATCTTAATTTTTCGTTTACTGTTTATTTCCTTATTTTATTACTTGGCAGTTTTCCTCCTTTATTCATCTCCTCAGAGGGAATATCTGTGGAAAAAAATATGAGACCATAATTCGTAGAGAATACTGATACTAGGTCTTCACATTTTTCGTATAAAATAGTTTAAAATTGTGATATTAATGATAAAAGATTTTAATAAATTGCGAAATCTCTGAAATATATCAGTCGAAAACTATGTTGATATTTTTTAGCTTTCTCTGAGTGAAATGAGTAAAAAAACAAACATTCCCATTAATATTAATTTTTTTTATATTTCCCTGACTTTTTTTCAGTCTTTTTAAAGTAATATTCTATAGCTTATTTCCATCTGCTTTAGTGATATTAGTTCGCCGGACTTTGTGGTTTGCGAGGAATTCTTGGAAAGAAAATCTAAAAAATTTGTATTGTTACTTAAAGGATTAAATACATGATTTACTTGACTTGGGAGGATCAATACTGACTTACAAAATATAAAAATAGCATACAAAACAAATATTAATAATGTTTTATTTTTTAGGAACCAAATCAATCAAGAGTCCCGGTAATCCACCTAGAAAACTTCCCCATGCAAGAATGCAATAGACAAATTTAATCATATGTATTAAAATGTATGAATTTCATTTAGAGAGTAATTTATAGCAACTAAAACTACTGAAACTGCGATAAACATTATATTATACAGAGTGATCCCTATGAAGTAATCTGTGAGGAAATTTCTGATTTTCGCAGAGGAAGTAGTTATGGTCCATATGTTGGTGAATTCTTAAAATGGGGAAAAAAAGGGAAAACTGAGTTAAGGGTGTGTGTTGGGATATTAATGTAGAAAAAAATGATCATATCGTAAAAACCTATGCCAATATTTTAAAATGGCCATATTGAAAGGGAAAATTGCCTCTTCTTGGAAGATCATTAATCATTTTACACTACAAAATACGAAAGAGCATGAAAAACGTAATACCCACTTTCACAACTGAATAATTCATTTGAATTTCCTCCACACAGAGCAATTAAACCCATTTTGCATATTAAATCGAAATCAACTGACACGATAAAAATATTTATAAATTAATGGCAAATATGTTCATAAAAAAGTAAGCTACAATGTTCAAACTTATAATTTATTTTTTTAGTGAATTGCTGATTTTATTGCAACTAAAGCTAAATTAGCAATTATCAATAGTTAAAACTTCGTGATATAAAATTTTCGGCACTATAATTTTTTAATTAGACCTGTTACGCCAAAGTTCGTGCTGTCTACCTACGTGTTGATTTTCAACGCATAAGGGGAGTAATACCCCCCCCCCCCCTATAAAAGCACTATTAAAAGATTTTAATATTATAAATGAGAGAGAACGTCATAAAGTCACCTTTATTTCCCCAGCATTGAATAATCTAATCTTATCGATGAATCATATTTTGCCTCTATAGTACGCAATGCCTTCGTGATGTTTATTATTGTAGCACAAAGTATTGTCATCTTGTTACAACCGTAGTTACAGTCATTTATTTGTTTTTTATATATAGTCGAAAATTAGAATTTCACTTCTTGATAGCGCATATTTCTCATCAGTTGAGTATTAATGACTTATTAAACCTTTTATTGCTGCCCGTTTCCCATCTTCACTTCTCTTATTCTGAGCTGTGCACATTATTGTTAAGAATTTTGCTCATGTTATTCATAAAATTGGTAATTCTGATTCGACTGCCATAAGTCTAATAGGAGTTGTAGTTTATCAGGTGTCACAGTAGTATCATTCTTTGTTCTGGATGTCCAAAATATTTAAGGATTTTGCCAATATGTGTAGTAAAAATTTTCTTAACTATGATTGGTCAATTTTGTATCGCTTATGTTCGAGTAGGAAAACTATATATACTGTAGTATATTGCGAATCATTCCATTGATCATATCAGAACACGGTATAAACACAATCACAGACAACATAAAAATATACAATTACACGGTAATACAGAAAAACCACACTCAAGAACGATTCGATGGCGCAGCCATCGCAATCAGGGAAAACATAAAGTACAAAACATTGCCGGACTTAGATGAATCATTCGTAGCGGGCGAGATCCCGTCCCTGGTTGGTGGCTTAACTGTGGTGGCAGCCTACCAGACACCCAGGCGACAGTACCTACCAATCAACAAGTTCTTCACCCTGTTCGGGCACAAAAGGCTAGCGCTGCTAGGCGGGAACCTAAACGCCCGCTGCCGAGCATCTGGCTACAGAGCGTCGACCAAAGGGGACGAAATCTGGAACTACTATTCGACAGAAATAGAGTCCAGAAAGAAGGACCTGACTTCCCAACTTATCTAACGCATTGCTCGGCGACAAAACCGGACATTGTGTTAGTGAGCCCGGAATTCCCCTTTAACATCGCCAACGAACCTGGCCCAGTAGTCCCGAGCGATCACGTCCCAATCATCACCACCATTTCGCTTGCGCCAATGGTCAACCCCATCCCACATAGGAAATATTACGCGAAAGCTAACTGGGAGCAGTACAGAGAAATGCTCAGCGCCTATCAACCAGCTAACCTAGGGGACGCAAATCTGGAGGAAATTAATGAGGAGATTGATAATATCACCAATCGCCTCATTCAAGCTGACGAAAGATGCGTCCCCAGGATCTTGTACAAAATGCGCCCACAACCTAGGTGGACGAATGAAATAAGGGACATCGCTAGGGAACACAGGGAAATTTATGAAGAAGTTGGTAGGACAGGCCCGACCCTGGAAAAGAAAGCCCGAATGAGACATCTAAGCGAGGCTATGAAAAACACAATCCTCGAGAAACAAGAAAATCTGGGATGATATCATTGGCAGGCTAGACCGGGAGACAAATCCTGTAGGTTTTTTGAATAGCATCCGAAGACTTAGGGGATTGCATCCCAGGCCTGGGATTAAAATCAAAGAAGGCGACATAATCATAGAGGGTTCGGATTACCTGGAAAGAAGATTCAGGGACCACTGGAAAGAGGTCGTTGCAATCTCACCTGAGGAGAACGACGATTTAGACCAGGAATTCAAAGACCGACTGCTCGAGGACCTTGGAACGATCATACATAGGACCCACCCACAACCGCAAGTGTCTAGAGAGAGAGAGAGATGGTTGACCACGGACGCCCGATCACTGTTAAAGAGACCATTAACACCATAAGGTCCTTCAAACAAAGGTCACCAGGATGGTCTAGGCTCACTAAGAACAACTTAGTGAATGCCCCTAGGCAAATTATTCAGGGAATGGTCATCATCATTAACGCTTCCCTGAATACTGGCTACTTCCCAGACGGGTATAACATGGCAAAAATCATCTTTATCCCGAAAGGGAACAAGCCCCCAGACCAAGTGGCCAACTACCGCCCAATCTCTCTCCTAGAAGTACGCGGCAAGATCTTCGAGAAGATAATAGCCAACAGGCTAAAAAATCAACTCGACGAGTTAGGAGCGCAAAACCCGGCACAACATGGGTTTAGGCCAAAACGGGGCACTGAAGCTGCCCTGGCGCTCCTAACAGAAAAGATCGCGCAATGCCGTGCGAAGGGTCACTATGTAGACATCGTGATGAGGGACGTGCAGAAGGCCTTCGACAAGGTTTGGCTGAGTAGACTGCAATACAATATCCTAAGTCTCCAGCTAAACCCAGTCCTGAAAAGGATTCTTTGTGACTTCATCATGGACAGAAGGGCGCGTATCATGATAGAAGATCACAAGGATCTAAAATTCGAACTTAAAGCTGGCGTTCTCCAGGGGAGCTGCCTGAGTCCCTTGCTTTACCTGGTCTTCACTTTTGACCTCCCTACTCCAATCCACGGGGACACGATGTATCTGCCATACGCAGATGACATCACTCAGATCGTCCCTTGTACGCATAGGAAAGCAAGGAATCAGGCTATCAACACCATCGCAGAGTTCTCGAACATCAACGACTTCAAGAAAAAGTGGAAAATCCAGGCGAACAGGGAGAAGTTCACAATTCTCCCGCTGGGCCGTGAGTTGACGTGGCCCATTGTAATTTATGGGAGGAGATACGGTTACTCCACCATAGGCACAATCCTGGGCCTAAAAATCTCCAACCGAGGATACTCGAGCACTACACGGTGAGGCAGAATATGGCAAAGAGAGAAATCTCTAAGCTATATAGGTTCAGAGAACTTAGCTCGGCGAACATCAGGAAATTATACCTGTCGTTCATCCGGGCTAAGCTTATCTACCCTGCAGTAGTGACTCAAGCGGCCAGCAAGACAGCTATGAAAAGGCTCCAACGAGTACAGAACTCTGCATTCCTCTTCATGAACAAATGCAGAAGAAGGGAACAACTTCGGCAGAGGGACCTGCACCGCAGGCAGAAGCTGGAGCCGATAAATGTCGCAACTCAGAAACTAGCCAAAAAAGTCTGGTCTACAATGGCCAATGATATCTTAACAGAGTTAAGAAGAACTGGACGCAGGATAAACATCCCTGCCAGGCTGCACCGGCAGGTCGGACGTAACCGGCGATTCACAAGCACCAAAGTCTGTTCGGAGGAAAACATACGACCAATTTATACTTAAACACTAAACACTAACAACACATAGTATGACATGAAAACCTAAAACATAACAGGATAAACAAACAACGAGAATTCACACGAGGTACAAACTCATAAACGCAAGCTAACAAAGGCTTGAAAGCTCACCTCACAGTTTCAAGAATACAGATTAAACGAGAAAAGGAGAATAAATACACCGAAAAACAATAAGAAGAACACATACAGAGTAAAACATGAGACAAAAGTAATATTTACACCAAGGAAAAATAATTATATAAAAATAAAGCATGCCAGCGATGCCCCTAAAACAAGGGCAATCCTACCCCCATTTCACCATCTTTCATCTACTACTATCAAAATTTTTCAAAGAGTGATTATACCATCATTCCATTGACAGCGCTTCGCTTCTAAGAGCTAATCTACACTTGCTTGAAGAGAGTTTAAAGTCCTACTTACTTTCTCATATGTATTTCGACGGGAAAAGTAGGTCAAGAATTTTTCGCGCTCATCAATACCGCTGACGCCTTACGTCCTTGGCCCACTGTAGAGGTCAAGGGCACGCGCGCGCGCGTCAACGGGAGAATCCTCGCACTGAACCCCACTCTCTGACTGGCGATTATCCCTTTCCTAAGACCAGCAGCACATCTCGAGTCCTGATAACTTCTCTGCCGTTTAAGACCTGTAGAGACCACCAGTACCTGGCGTGTCCAAACCCCGGAAGGAAGCCACACAGGGGGCGCGAAGAAAGGGGCCTCATTCGGGGGAAGAGTGCTCAGTACCGGCAGGTGGGTCCTGCTAGACACTTGATATAGGTAGGGCAGAGATGGTGGATCGAGCTTAGAAATAGGGACACATCCTAAAATAGCGGCCTGGTTGGCTCCAGCTGAAGAGCATCCCCAGAGAGCCGTCATGGACGACCCTAGGGGACAGAAGAGGATCCGCCTCCGGGTAAAAGAGAATTGTCCAAAACCCTCGAGGGAAAAGGTGTTTGTGACTTTCTTCGACTCAATAGAGGTGGCACTATGCCGTTTAGTCGACCAAACCTACGGCTATCTCGCAATCTGTGACATGGACCATGACGTAGACAGGCTTCTGAGTGTGAATGCACGAACGAAGCTTCAGGAGCTGAACTTGACCCCAAAGATCCCTCCCCATGTCTTTGCTCAGAGATCCATAATTTGTGGTCGACTGGATCTATGGGTAGGTTCCCACAGCATCGAGGAGATAAAAAATGAGATAGAGGCAAGGCAAACCTGGGTAAAAGTCGAAGAGGTATACAAATTAAAAAATCGTGAAGGAGGCGAATATTCCCATCTATTTAAAGCAACCTTCCAAACCTCTGAGATGGCCGCTAAGGCATTCGAAGCTGGCCTCGTCCTATTTTATACCAAAATATCCGCTTCATGCAGCGAGAGGGAGACCTTCGTGTGAGTCCAGGTATGCTTCTTGTGCTATGCTCTGAAGCAGCACGCCACTAGAGATTGCACATTCCAAACAAAGGTCTGTAGTGAATGCGCCGGATGGCCACACCTGGCGAGAGTGTACGAACGGAGCTACCAAGAAATGCCTTAATTGTAGTGGCCCTCACCGTACCCTGTCGATGTCGTGTCCCATGAAAAATACACTAGTCAATGACAAGAAACGGAACATCCAAGAGGAGAAACACCGCAGAGCAACAACTACCTAAGCACAGGCAACCAAGAGCCAGGAGAAGAAGGAGAAGACTTTTCTACAATTAGACCCTTCAATGAATCTGGACCTTGTGATGTGTGTTGTATACGCTCACTTTGTTAACATCTTAGAGCCGGGAATCTAGGCTACCGAGTTGAATCGTATGTTGACGCAGAATGGGATGAAACCGATGTGGTTTCCTGATAATCCCACCTCAACTGAACTGTACCAAACCCGGACAGGAAACAGGCCTACGGCTACTGCAAAAAAACGCCAAAGATCTCGAGATTCAAGACTGAACAAACCTAGCACATCTGACATCCCTACAATAATGTAATGGAGACCGACCAACCTGAACGAGAGGATAATGATTCCCAAAAGGCGAGCCAAAAAACCAAGTGCCCCAAGAAGACCAAACAATCCTCGCTAACTTACATGTCTACCGACCTAAACCGACGAGTATATGCCCCCCCATCCATCCCACTGCCAAGAACGGCAAAAGTTAAAGACATAATTGAAGGAATGATCAAGAGAAAATACAAGTGGGATTACGATTTTGACATCAGTGAGGAGGAAATGCTTTCGGCACTCAGGCAAGGCAGGATTGAGATCTGTGGCGAATCATGTCTCAACCTATCCCACGATCAATTCAAAAAGAAGAGATCCGCCAGAGTGAGGTCGCTTGCACGCGGTGAGCCAGCAAAAGTATCAAACCTTTACGGGAAATAATATGAACTACGCGACGAGATACATTAATAAACTGAAGATCTTTTCTCAAAACGTGAATGGCTGGAAAGGTAAAAAAAAATATCTACTTCAATATAATCCGTGAGATAGACCCAGATATCGTCCTTATTTCTGAACACGGACTTAATGCAGAAACCGACCCTATAAAACCACACAACTACATCACCATCATGACTAGCCACTCGAATGAAAAATATGACGGCGTCGCTCTTGCAGTGCACAAGGGCATCAAATTCAAGGAGATAAGTAAATTGGAGGAATCTTACCTCGCGATAAAAATTATTACGCTTATCGACGATCTAGATATAGCAGTAGGGTACCAGCCACCAAGAAGATCATATTTACCTAATTTCCTCCGCCTGTTCAGAAGGAACTGCTCAGTAATTCTTATCGGTGACCTAAACGCTTGTTGCTCAGAAACAGGCTACACCACTGCAGTCAACGGGGCAGGTATCTCCCTGAGGCTTTTTAGAAACGTAGCGTGGTAAATAAAGCAGGCCCAGATTTCGCTACATTCCTAACAAGGAGATCCTCTACTACTCCCAACATCATACTAACAAATCCCAATTTTGCTCTGAACTAAAATACCGTCCCTGGCCTTTCTTCTCCATCTGACCACCTTAGTATGATTATCACAATCTCAGCCTCACCTATCACGCTCAAAATTCCCACCCACAAATGCTTGCCCAAGGCAGACTGGATCAAATACAAGAGAGTCCTCCAAGAAAATCGAGTATAACCGCTGGACGGGTCCAGCCTCGAAGAAATAGCTCGACACTTCGAAGACGTTATCACCAAGAATAAGGAAGCAGATAGAATAGCTATCCCGAGGGTAGAATACAAAACTCTCCCTGCTTCACGATGAAATGAGGAGATTACGTCAAGGAAAGAAAGGCTGGAGGGACTTATTACTGAGATAAACGAGAATGGGAACACGGCGGAACGATACCCTGAGCTTAGAAACCTGCGCATGGAAATCAAATATCTTATCAGCGAGGAATCTAAGACATTCTGGGAAGGCATCATTTATAGAATAGACTTAGAAACCGACCCCCAAAACTTTGGTCTCAGATTAGAAGATTAAGTGGCACTCAGCAAAATAAGATCAATGTTACCATCACAGCTGAGGGAAGAACAATCATCGAGGATCAAGAGAGAGAACGCCACTTCAGAGAGCACTGGAAGGGGAAATTCGACATCACGGAGGAAGAAAATGACGATTTTGACTGGGAATATCAGGAGAGTGTCTTCTTGTCACACCTGGAAGAGCGAGGTCCAACCATAACACCATACTACTAAGTCGATAACACTCGACCAGCAGAAGTCGAGGGAAAACCCTTCACACAGGAAGAGTATGAGACAGCCTTAAAGAACTTTAAGCAGAGGGCCCCTGGCATATCAGGCATCACCAAGGCGCCTTTTGTAAATGCCCCATCGAACATCAATAAAGCCATACTAAGTCCTTTTAATGCCTGGTTAAACGTTGGCTACTTCCAAGAACTACTTAAAAGGGCCAGAATGATTTTTTATCTTAAAACTAGAGAAGCCAAAAAGGGAAGTAAAATGTTATAGACTCATATCTGTACTTGAATTTATTGGGAAACTAATAGAAAAACTTATGAGCGATAGGCTAAAGAACCACCTAGAAACAAGGGACGGATACAATATGCAACAACATGGATTACGTAGACACCGCGGTACGGAAACTGCTCTTGCATTAATGACAATTTATTGCAAATGCAAAGGCTGAAGATAAGAGAGTAGACGTCTCACTTAGCGACGTAGCTTCTGCATTCGATAAAGTCTGGGTACCAGGATTAAAGAACAAATTATGTAATCTTGAGATGGATACAATATCACCATAATCCTTTGTGATTATTTAGAGGATAGAGAGGCAACCATAAAGCTCAACGATCACGAAGGACAACCCTTTTCGATGAACGCAGGAATGCCTCGAGGGGGATGTCTAAGCTCAACGTTGTTTACCATCTACACGAGTGACCTCCCTTTTCCTACTCAAGATTACACTATATATGTCCAGCTAGCCGATGATATATCTCAAATAATCACAAGCGACTACCGAGCTCCTATAGATATCACAAACTGGACAGCTGGTGAAATTAATAATCTCAACGTCTATGAGAAAAGAAATAAGATCTGCACGAATTTGGATAAATTTACCAAAAAGGCCGACATTCGAGCAAATGGTGAACACGATCCATACACCAGAAAAGGCCGAGTTCTGGGACTAAAAATCACAGCAAATGGCTATAATGACCATATCAAGGAGAAGGTCTCGCAAACCATAATAAGACTGAGGCAACTTTACAGGTTCAGCAGACTCTCCTTCCGCAACAAGAAGAAATTATATTTGGCCCTAGTCAGACCAATCTTTCTATACCCCGCCGTCCTATTACATCTGGCACCAAGACGCAAACTCGAATGGCACAAGTAGTGCAAAATCAAGCACTACGCTTCATCCTAGACCTCAGTTTACTGGACCACATACCATCAATTAGACTACACGATCTCGTGGGGATCGAGCCCCTGAATGTAACGCTACACAACAGAGCGACAACAATATGGAGAAATATTCAAGAATATTTACCAGAAAGAATTATGCAGAACATGAGAATACCCGAATTTGACCACCCGAACAGACGCTACCGCCAAGGATTTGCCAGCAGCCAACAGCGGTTGCAAGAATATATAGAAACAATTTATAAATCATCACTCACCGGAAAAACAAAAACCTAATATCAAAGTAAATAGGATGTTAAACTAAACCTTTAAAAAAAAATCCGTAGTGGACAAAGATAATCAAAACAAAAAATAAAAAGATCCGTAGTGGACAAGAATATTTCAAAGCAACAATAAAACAAATATAAACAACTTAGACATTCGTAAAGAGAAAACTTATTTACAAATGCTCAAGAAACCGAGATAGCTCTATCTATAAGAAAAAAGCAAAAACTCGAAAACAAAGGCTTGAATGCTTCAAACAACATACACGGAAACATCACAGAAGCGCATGGAAAGCCATAGCCATAAGTACTGGTACACCATTCTCCTACTAAAATAAGACTTTTTTTTCTATATTTGACCTCTATTACTATCATACCCATTTTTTCTCTTCCTTCTGATCATAAATCATAAAATCATTCCAATGACTGCTCCTTTTGGAAGACTTTACTTGCCCTTGGAAAAGCAAGCCCTACTACATCCACCTTTAGAATTCTCCACTGAGATTAGTAGGTGAATGAGATACTGTAAATTTAAAGAGAGCCGTTTTCGGGTCTAGTTGAGATCGACTGGTCTTTCCCACGGTAATCCGGAAGCTTCGGAAAACTCTCTGCGTATCTGCCTGTTCTCACCACAGCATCTCATATCTGGTTCTTACAACCTTTCCGACATTTAAGCTATGTACAAGCCACCTGTCTCTGACGTGTCAGAACCTCGGAAGGAAGCCCTGCAGGTAGCGCAAAGAAAGGGGCCGCACTCTGGGGGATATTAATCAGGGCAAATAGGAGGACCCAGCTGGACAATTTATTTAGGTAGGGCAGAAAGGGTGAACCAGAGAATATTTAGGTAGACGCCCCCACGATAAGGGCCTGCCAGGTTTAAAATAGGAACCCCCGCAGTTGGGGCCGTCATAGAAGACCCCAATAGCGAGAAACGTGTCCCGCTCCGTTCAACGAGCGCTTTCGGAAGCCCAGGCTTGAAGAGTTTTTGAACTTGTTTAGTTTAGCTGAGAATCGCGCTTTCAGGCCTATGAATACATGGCCTTCTGTCATACAAACCGAGATCTAGATCTAAACAACTTGCTTAGAGAAATATCTCAAGAAAAACTAGAAGAAATCGGTCTCATACCAAGGATTCTTTTACACGTCTCAGCAAAGAGATCGATTATATGCCGGCGTGAGTACGTTGGTACTCACTCTGCAGAAGAGATAACAAAGAAATTGAAGACAAACAGGATTTGGCAAAAATCGTAGATATATACATTTAGAACTCGCGACGGTGAAGAGTACACACATTTGTTCAAAGGTGACATTCCAAGCAACTGAAATAGCCCCGAAAGCAGCTGAAAAGGGGTTGGTTATTTTCAACTCAAAAGTCTCCGCCAGCTGCATCGAGGAAGAAGTATTTGTCCGGCTTCAGATTTGTTTTTCATGCTACGCCATGAAGAAAAATGCCCTAAAAGAGTGTAAAGTCAAGGCGAAGGTATGCTCCGGGAATTGGGATTCTGGTCGTTCCTAAAGGGATTGCAGGGATCCGAACAAGAAGTGCCTGAACTGTGGCAACTCCTACCACACCTTATCGATGTCTTACCCAATTAAAAAGGAATTTATAACGGATCAGACGAATGCAATGATAGAACAAAGAAATATAAGAGCTATCACTTTATATGCACATGCGACGAAGAGAACTAAACAGGAAAAGACCATGCTGCAAATCAATCAAAATATGAGGCCCGCCCTTATAATGTGCATTTTGAATGTGCATTTCACCAATATCGCGAAATCGGGAAGCTGTGCAACAGAGCTTAATAAGATGTTGGTCCATAATGGTCTTTAACTGATGTGGTTTCTTGACAACCCACCGCTAGGGAACCTATTCCACGCCCAAATAAAAAACATGACGCAAACGGGGTAAGGTCTCGCTCGGCTTCTCGCGGCCCATACCTATGCAAGAAAGATCATAATGAAGATAAGGAATCTCAAATGAAAACGAGCGTCCTGCTATGAGAAGCAATTGCGTCCAAGGAAATTAAAATTGAGGCAGTGACAATGGCTACAGCCACCCCCACCATACCTTTCTACATACTCTGGACCTGTGCATGAAGACTTATGGCTCCCAATCCGCAACAATTCCAAGAAAATCCAAGGTCAGTAAATTGGTTGAAGGAGTCATAAAAAGTAAATATAAGGGGGATTTCGATGCCGACATCGCAGAAGAAGATTTATTACAAGCTTTCAAACGATGCCTGGTCCAAATCTGTCCCGAATCCTGCTTTAATCTAAACCGGGGTCAATTTAGGAAGAAAATATCGGAAAGGTAAGGTCGCCAGACAGGAAAAGAGGAACTAAAGTCAAACAACCCAATAATAATTAAACAAGACTACTTGTACTAAATACATCCAAAATTTAAAGAACTTCTCGCTATACGGAATTAGACTACCAAATGAAGACTTTCCGGATTTAAGATTTAAACGAGTATTCAAAAGCAGTCAACTGCAAACCTTATAAGAAACTTACCGTATTTATTGACGAAAATCACAAAAGAATAAACGGCATATAAAAAACAAAGACCTAAAACAAGCTAAGAACAAAAGATCCGAAGTGGACAAACTCGTTAGAAAAATAAAAAGATAAATAATTAATTAAGGATCCGAAGAGGACAAACTCTACAAAAGAATAAATAAATAAACAAAAATAAAAGATACGAAGTGGAAAAACTTTTTAAAAAAATTCCGAAATGGAAAAATTAATGTAATGAAAGAAAAATTTTATAAATGAAAAAAATATATAGGTAATAAATAAAAAAAATATATACAACGTTCTACGTATAACAACCGGACTGAAAGTGAAAATGAAGGACAATAAAGAACGAAAATGCAACAACAAATTGCATCCGGAGCAAGTGAATTTGTAAATGATGGAGCACTTGGCTTCTCTCTCATTTACAAGTACCCAAACATTTCATACTCTATTTAAACATCAAGTACCCCAGTGAGGAGGAATACGAGTTCCGGTTGATCCAGAATCATTTACAAATTGAGTCAGAAGGCAAAGAAGATTAAAATTCTAGTCTTGGACTATAAATTGCACAAGACACCAATTTTGGGCGATTCTTCTTGTTAGGGTTTTGAAGCTACACAAGAATGAGACATACCTGCTAGGCCATAGGCTACAGCAGTGGCTCTCTTGGAAGTTGATGTTAGGGTTTCTACTATGTTTAACCGCCAGAAAAATTTCAATTCTTTGCAGGATCTTGAGTCCTCCAACAATATCAATGATCAATTCAAACTCACAAACCGCTTTTTATCCATGCGACTGTAAGCTTCCCATAGATTTGTTCGAAACAAGTTTTAATAAGTTTTTCCAGATAATGTGGATGATGGACTTCAATTCCAAACGACTGGCTGCCCCTTTCGTCATTTGAGTCTGACGATTAAAACACCTCAGCTACCACCTGTTAAATGAAAAAATAATTTAGTGTCATCCTTGCACGGAGAAAACATAAACAGGTTCCAAATACCCCACTACAAAGTTTTCCTGATTAATTTTGGCTAAGATAAAGGAAAGCGTCTTTCTTTGTTCTCAGATTCGTGAACTTCTTCGCGATAAGTATGACTATGTACTACATGGCAAGAAGAAAGCGTGGGAAGCGTTTAGGTTTGTATGAACAATATTTATTGCAATTAATTTGAAGGAAAACAAAGAATTTTGCGTAAGAATACATCAAAGCATAGAAAAGTATTTCTGGAAATGTCACTTAAGCTATATTATTTGAACTTTTATCTGCATTGATTTCCATTGAACAGCGGAGTAATAGGCGACGAGCATGGTGAACGATGCCAGCAAGATATTTTATATAGAGAGAAACGTTCATTGAAATGGAGTCCATCAATTCTCGCAGACTACAGCTGGATATTTAAGGAGATTCTTTTCAAATTAATGACTGAGGAGGTAATATTCCTAAAAACAGAAGGGCAAATTTCGATGCTTTACGTACTAAAATGAGACAGGATGACTAGACGAAAGTCGTCAATGTGAAAGGTATCGCAGCCGTGTAAGATAATTTTTTTTAAATAATATCTATTAGGTACGATAACAAATGGGTTCTAACACCGCCAAATTTCCCCCATCGAAATAGACGCTCGCCTTGATGAATAATACCGTATATTATAAGAGAAAGAAACTACCATTCTCACATAATTAGAGAAAATAGCAACAATTAAACCGAAAAAAATGTGTTCATTATCGTCGTCGAGTAAAGAGGGAAGTAAAATGAGCAAAAAGACAAAATATATTTTTCTATAATATGTTTTTTTTTAGTATTTTAAGAACCCATCTGGCTGCTGCCAACTAGGGCTATAATATGTAAATTAAACCACATTTAGCGTGATGTAATTGACTTAAATGAAATAAATGAGCATTTCGATCCATTTTATGAGTAATCAGCAAATTTTATACAAATTAAGACCGTCAACATTATAATATATATATATATATATATATATATATATATATATATATATATATATATATATATATATATATATATATATATGTGTGTGTGCGTGTGTGTGTGTGTGTGTTGGAGGGGGGGAGGGGCTAGTTGAATTACTAGGGGTGCCATACGTTTTTGTGGTAGGCTTCGGTGCCGAGGTGAGATTAGATAGTCTGGGTTTAACGAAGGTGTCCTCGGGATCGGGTAAAGTCCAGGACTTTAAAAGGACACGGTAAGGAAATAACTGTATTCTTAAATAAGTCTATAAAAGGGGGCAAGTGGAAACGTCTCGAGTTCTTTGCCGTTGATGTGTAAGCTTTCAGTTTTACGCGAAGTATTCGAGTCCAAAGTTAGTAGGATTTAGGCCAGTTAACGGGATTCCTTAATGTTACTAAGGGAGTGAATTAACTACCGCATTCTGAATAGTTACTAATGAATAAATGAGCCATGAGAGTCTGTCTGTCTGTCTCTCTCTGTCTCTAACTCTGTCTCGAGTTCTTTGCCGTTGATGTGTAAGCTTTCAGTTTTACGCGAAGTATTCGAGTCCAAAGTTAGTAGGATTTAGGCCAGTTAACGGGATTCCTTAATGCTACTAAGAGAGTGAATTAACTACCGCATTCTGAATAGTTACTAATGAATAAATGAGCCATGAGAGTCTGTCTGTCTGTCTCTCTCTGTCTCTAACTCTGTCTCTCTCTCTCTCTGTCTGTCTCTCTGTCTCTGTCTGTCTGTCTCTCTGTCTCTGTCTGTCTCTCTGTCTCTGTCTCTCTCTCTCTCTCTGTGTCTCTGTCTATGTCTCTCTCTCTCTCAAAACAACCACCTTGCAGTCGGTGAGAGAGCTTGCGTGATCTGTTTGAGTTAAACTAGCTAGCTGGGGGACTTTTAGTCCGGTAAGGTCACCCATGCCAGTAAGGTAGCTGTAGTAGGATCCAGACTAAGGGTTGTCAAACTTCTCTACCACTTATTTGATGCGTCTCTTTGCATCACCCTACCAACCTCTTCGATTCTGTTAGTACTAAGTTTCACCAACTCTCTTCAACTGTCAAAAAAAACCAATAACAAAAAACAAACATTCATCTCTATTACACATAAGTTGTTTATTAATTAGGGCCTCGCCAGCTTCCCTATGCCGCGGGAGAAGAGAGGCTTTGGAACCTCTTTAAATAACACCTTGGAGCACTCATAGGTTGCAAGAGACTGAGATTGAAGGGATCTCAGGCGTTTGGGGTACGATTAATAGAGAAATGCTAGGTACCCATTAGAAGCTTTCTCCTAACGTGTAATGGCCTGACCAGCCCCCTGTGACCGCTATTTGGTGAATAAAGGCTCAACTGCTTGTTGGTGAGAGAGCTTTTGTGCCTTGCTGGTTGCCAGATCAGCTAAAGATCTCGGATGAAGTCATAGGCACTTAGCTTTACTACTTGCCATAAGTCTGGCCGTTTTTAGTTGATTAGTAAGGCTTAGTAGTAAGACAGTTACACCTCAAGCACCCTTTCAAAAAATCAGAGAACCATGGTGTTCACTGAGGCTCTCGTGCTGCTCAGTTGGGAGCCGCGGCACGATTAGGGACGTCCGACCCAGGGGACACCTTAGGGTTGGTGTGATTGGTCAAAGATTTCTGTTCGTCGAATGGAAATAGGAGGATGTGATTAGTGCGAGAGAAAATCACAACCAAAAAACCCATTTTCAATGCGTATGGTCCGAGAGTTTTATAAGATGGCGAAAAAGAATGGTCCTCCATTTCACAAGCTAACCTGCAAAATATGCAAAGTTTACAGATGGAGTGAAGACTTTGGGGGCAGGAGTTGCAAGGAGCTCACAGATGCCGTTAGTGTCTGTGACTTCTGCGAACTCGAGAAGCGCCTGGGCGAGAGCATCGCTCAACTTAGAGAGGAGAACTCCCTCCTAAAAAGGGACAACTGCTTAGGGTGAATAGAAATGCATACCGGCGATCGAAGATCTCGGGTGCCTTTGATGAGTACCGGAAGCTAGCCAGAAGAGTGAAGTCCAGAATAAGGGCAGCTAAGCGTACTGAGGAACTCCGAGTGGCTAGACTCTGCAAGGAGAATCCCAAGGAGTTCTTCAGCTATGTAAATAGCCGTAAACTAATCCATCAAAGGATTGGACCTCTAGTGGATGAAGAGGGTGCATTAACTCACTCAGATGCAGAAAATGCTAACCTGCTCAATGACTAATTCTCTTAAGTGTTTACTGAAGAGTGTGGTCCCATCCCCCAGCCCACGGATTCCTACTCGGGGGAAAAGCTGGAGGCAATGGACTTCACGGAAGGAGAAATAAAGAAAAAGATCACTGACCTAAAGACGAATAAGTCCCCTGGAGAGGGCGGGTTTCTATCCAAGGTGTTGAAGGAAGTGTGCGATGAAGTATCATGACATCTGTGCGCTATCTTTAACATGCCGATCCGAACCGGATGCGTTCCTAGAGACTGGCGTGAGGCGGAGGTGACCTCGATCTTCAAGAAAGGAGACCCCAGCCATCCGTCAAACTACCGATCAATCAGTTTGACTTCGATAGTCGGTAAACTCATGGAAAGCATGATAATGGACAAGATAACGTCTTATTTAGAGTCAAAACTGCTACTGCAGAGTTCCCAGCATGGCTTCCGAAGGCAACGGTCATGCCTGACGAACCTTGTGGAATTCTTCTACTTCGTGCTCAGTGAGCATGATCGGGATAAGGTGATGGATGTTGTGTACCTGGACTTTAAAAAGGCCTTTGACAAGGTACCACACCGCCATCTTCTCCGGAGAGTGCATGCGCAGGGCATAGACGGCAGGGTAGCAGGTTAGATAGAGAGCTGGCTAAGTGACAGACGGCCACGAGAAAGTGGGAATGGAGAGGCCTCTGAATGGGCGCTTGTATCTAGCGGTGTCCCTCAAGGTTCCGTCCTGGGACCATTACTGTTTGATATCTATGTCAACGACATGGACGGTGACATAGTTGCCAAGATTCCCAAATTCGCCGACAAAACCAAACTTGGTATCAATGTGGCAAAGGAGGGGAACACTGCCCGCCTCCAAGAGGACCTTCAAATGATTGAAGAGTGATCGGACACGTGGCAAATGCCTTTCAACGTGGGGAAATCTCAGTACATCCTTAAGGGCACTGCTCTTGAATCGAGTGACACTGAGAAGGACTTGGATGTAACTATCACTAGCGACCCCAAGTTTTAGAAACAGCGCATCGAGGCAGAGAAGAAAGCCTAAAGGATGTTAGGCTACATAAAGCGCCAGTTTGGATACGGTAAGAAGGAGATAGCACTTTGTATGTACAACTCCCTCGTTCGGCCGCACCTGGAGTATGCCGTAAAATTTTGGAGTCCTTCGTTTCGAAAGGATATCGCAAGGTTGGAATGCGTACAAGCCCTGACAACCAAGCTGATTTCCTCTATCCAACATAAAAGTTATGAGGATAGACTAAGGGAATTAGATCTGTTCTCGCTGGAAACCCGTAGACTGCATGGTCAGCTCATCAAAGTTTTCAAAATACTTCGAGGGTACGACAATGTTGACTACCGGGATATTTTCACACTCAGTAAAAACAAAACGCGCAATCACAGCTTCAAACTTAAACTGAAGCGTTACAACCGCAATCTGTGTGGAAATTTTTTCACTTACAGTATCTGCGGTCATTGGAACGCACTTCTAGTGGAAGTTGTCAACAGTGAATCTGTTGACCAGTTCAAGTCAAGACTAGACGAAGTTTTGAAAAGTAGCCGTTTCGGGACGCAAAACAATTGAGCAGCCATGCGCCCGCTCGATGGCTAATCTAAAGGTACTTTTTTCCTTGTTACTTCTTGTTACTCTTTCTCTCTCTCTCTCTCTATCTATCTCAAGCGGGTGCCGCTGGTAGCATCGGTCCGTGTGACGGCCCTTTGTTTTCAGGTTGGTTGGCAGGCCAATAAAAAGCCTTGGATTGAGTCTCTTGGTGTAGCGGGATCTCCATTGAACGCTGCTCCGAGATCTTGGCCGTCGTGAAGGGAACTAGTAGGAGTTTAGTACGGGGCGTGCTCCGTTGTTCACCTGGTAAGATATCGATGGCCCCTTCGGGGACCGTCAGTGCTACTTGGTTGGGAGCCACGGCACGCCGAGGTTTGTACGACTCGGTCGGACGAACAGCAGCACATGGAGCGTGCCTTCTGAAAGATCCGAAACCTCTCTGATCGATAGGCGGGAGCGACTCACGCGGGGATAACTCACCAACCCCCTTTTTTACTATTGATTGGTCGCAAAGTTTTGAGAGAGAGAAAGTGTTCAAAATGACAGGAAAAAAGGTCCATCTGCACTCAAATATACATGTGCGATATGCCAGAATGATAAGCGGGACGTAGATTTCCCAGAGGGATGTTTTTCGAAATGCTACCCGGGAAGTATATGCACCGACTGCATCCTTAAATAAGAGGTTCTAGAGGCAGTGGCATACTAGAAGGAACTTAAAGATCTCTTCACAACTTCTGAAGAAAAATCTAGGGCACTGGGAAGTAAAATACAGACTCTAGAATGGCACCACGCGTTTCAGATTCGGCGTCTCAAAGAGACAATCCTTGAGCTAGCCTCTAAACTAGAGGCCCAGTCAGCTCAAGCTTAAGATGAAACTCCCACTGACTCGGGTGGTTCCGCCGATGAGACACCAACTCAAGGAGCTCGAACTGCATTGGCAGTCCAATTTGAGCCATGCGGAGAAACAAATAAGAAAAAGAAAAAAAAGAAGAGAAACAACCTTAATGCAGCTCACCCCAGTGTAGAGGATTCAAGCGTTACTTGTGAGCAAGGGAAAGCAGAAAGAGAAGATGAGAAAAGAGAAACAGAAGAAAAGTCAAATGAAGATCGAAAAAAGGGAAGAAGAAGAAAAAAACAAGAAAAACAAGGGAAATGCGGAGAAGAAAGAAAAAAGAGATAAATCTATGGCGAAAGAAAAGAGTGCAGTCAAATGTACAAGGGTCAACCTTATTGGGGACTCTCAAGCACGGAACCTGCAACCCCTGCTAGCAGCACGCCTTCGCACGAGTGTGAAGGTAACTAGCCTACCAGGAAGGGAAAACCAGCAGATCAGAGTAGAGGCGGAGAAATTTCAAATTTCTGAGAATTCAGTCGTTGCCCTAATGGTAAGTGGCAACGACATCTACATCAGAGGAGGAAGGATAGGCCCCACAGAAAGGATTCTAAACACAGTCATGGGTGCTGTGGATGACTGTGGTCTAAAAACACGCAGACGTGTAGTGGATGGGATGCTCCCGAGAAGAGATCCAACCCGAACCGCTCACTCGAGGAACGTCTCTCTTAATCGATGCCTCGGAGATTTGGGTACGGCGGAGGGAGTCTTTTTTGTGGAACCTAACCGCACCTTCTATGGTAGAAATTATCTCTACCAAAAGGATGAAGTACATCTATCCTTTAAAGGAAAGGCTATACTCTCAAACATGATACAAGATGTCATGGAGCGGACCCTAAGTAGTGGCAGGCCAAGAGTAAAGGTGGACGTACGCCAGTACGCCCGAGTCACTCCTGGAATGACCTTCTCATGGGGCACAAAGAGGAATGGCACCGCTCCAGCAAGCAAGCCTGGAAACGGAAGAGAGTAGGGAGTCCTACATTCGGGAACTCCCTAAAAGTTCTTCTTTTCAATGCGAGGTGAATCAGGAAAAAGTTTCTTGAGCTGTGGCCTCGTAGCAACACAGGAACCTGAGATGGTGGCTATAACGGACTCAGGAATAAAAACCTCACGCCGAGATTTTGAAGGTGAATTCACGATTCCTGGTTACCAGCTCTTCCTGAAAGATAGGCCAAAGAGAGAGGGTGGCGGTGTGATGTTGTATGTCAAGGATACTCTCAACTCGACGGATTGCAACATCGTATCCGACCATAAACTACTAGGTGTTGACCTAGAGATAGGTCCTGCCTAAATACAGGACCCCCTGCCCAACCGGTTGAAAAGGACAGAGATCTGTACCAGCTACTAGGAGAACTTGTCGAAGACAGAGTGTGTATCGTCATGGGTGATTTCAACACACAAGTTGACTGGGAAACCAGAGAACCCTGTGGTGAGAACGCACTACTCCTGGAGTTCGCGAATAACGAGTTCCTCACTCAATGGGTGAGAGAGCCAACGAGAGGAGACAATATCTTCGACTTGGTTTTCACCTCTGAAGATGACATCGTTGAGGACTTCTCTGTTGGCGAAGAGCTCGGTGGCACTGAACACCGACTAATTAGATTTGTAGTCAAAGCCTCGAAGGCAGGGCGTGCAACTATTAAAACCGAGGAAAGTTGATTTGAGAACAGCAGACTTTGCAGGTATTCGTGCTGGACTGACTAACGCGAGGCTGGAAGTGTGCGATGCTGTTGGAAACTCGCGGAACAGTTTCAAAACGACATTCATGGGGCTCCAGTCGCGTTTCATCCCTCTGAAATGCCCCCGTCAGTCTTCTGTTCTACCAAAGTGGTTTAATCGAGAAATCTACCAACTGCATATGGAGAAGAGAACTGTGTACCGGCAATCGAAGATCTCGGGTGACTTTGACAAATACCGGAGACTACCCAGGAGACTGAAGTCCAGCATAAATGCGGCTAAGTGGTCTGAGGAACTCAGAGGGGCGAGACTCTGTAAAGAGAATCCCAAGGAGTTTTTTGGATATGTAAACAGCCGTAAACCAATCCGTCGAACGATTGGCTCTTTGAGGAATGAGGAGAGGACATCAAAGCACTCAGATGCAGAAAATGCTAACCTCCTCAACGACTAATTCTCTTTAGTGTTTACTGAAGAGTGTGGTCACCTGCCACAGCTGACGGATTCCTACTCGGAGGAGGAGGACGGAGCTGGAGGATTTGGACTTCACCGAAAGAGAAATAAAAAAAGAAGATCAGTGACCTAATGACGAATAAGTCACCTAAAGTGTTAAAACAAGTGCGCAATCAAGTGTCACGACAACTGAGCGCAATCTTCAACGTGTCAATCCGGACCGAATGCGTTCCTAGAGACTGTCGTCAAGCGGAGGTGACTCATATCTTCAAGAAAGGAGACTGTAACCAACCGTCGAACTCCCGACCTATTAGTCTGACTTCGATCGTCAGTAAACTCATAGAAAGCATGGTGGTGGACAAAGTGAGTTCACATTTAGAGCCAAACCTGCTAGTGAGGAGTTCCAAGCACGGCTTCCGAAGGCATCGGTCATGCCTGACGAACCTTGTGGAATTCGTCCACTTCGTGTTCAATGAGCACGAGCGGGACAAGGCGGTGGATGTGGTCTACTTAGACTTTAAGAAAGCCTTTGAGAAGGTACGACACCGCGGCCTTCTTTGGAAAGTGCGAGCGCTGGGCATAGACAGAAAAGTAGCAGGCTGGATAGAGAACTGGCTAAATGGCAGACGGCAGCGTGTGGTGGTGAATGGGCAGGCTTCTGAGTGGGTGCCCGTTACTAGCGGAGTCGCTCAAGGTTCTGTCCTAGGTGCACTAATATTCATCATCTACGTCAATGACATCGACGGTGACATGGTTGACAAGATTTGTAAATTTGCCGACGATACCAAGCTTGGTATGAACGTTGCAAAGGATGGAAATACTGCCCACTTGTGAGATAATCTTCAAAAGATTGGGGAGTGGTCTGATACGTGGAAAATGCCTTTCAACGTAAACAAATGCATAGTGATGCATATGGGCCACCGAAATCCTCAATCACCCTGTATCATTAAGGGCCCTGCTCTTGAATCCACGGCCGCTAAGAAGGACTTGGGTGTAACTATCACGAGTGACCTCAAGTTCTCGAAACAGTGTATTGAGGTGGAGAAGAAAGCCCAAAGGATGTAAGGTTATATAAAGCGACAGTTTGGATATCGGAACAAGGAGATAGTACTGTGTTTGTACAACTCCCTCGTCCGACCACACCTGGAGTATGCCGTACAATTTTGGAGTCCTTCATTTCGAAAGGACATCGCAAGATTGGAACGCGTGCAAGCCAGGGCAACCAAACTGATTCCCTCTATCATACATAAAAGTTATGAAGATAGATTAAGATAATTAAATATGTTCTCGCTGGAGACCCGGAGACTACGTGGTCAGCTTTTCGAAGTGTTTAAAATACTTTGAGGCTTCGACAGACTGGACTACGGGGATATTTTCCAGCTCAGCGAGGGAAGAACACGAAACACTGCTTTAGACTTGAACTGAAGCGATACCACCGTGATCTGTGTGGGAAATTCTTCACTTACGTTATCTGCGGTAGTTGGAACGAGCTCCCGACGGAAGTTGTCAACAGTGAATCTGTTGACCAGTTCAAGTCAAGACTAGATAAAGTCTTGCGAAATCGCCGTTAAGATCCACGCGAGTGATCTTCGAGGTTGCCAACGGACACGTTCGAAGATTGCGCCAAAATTACCCTCCTTGTATGGACCGTAAGGTCTTCTAGGGTACTTATTTTCCTTGTAGCTCCTTGTAGCTCGCTCTCTCTCTCTCTCGTCCGTAGGGCGGACCCATTTATCTATTTTGTTCGTTATTTCCACCCCTTTGACGGAGTTTCCGACACCTCTGTGTACCTGTTGTGCCTACATATTTTCCATAGATTTAACTTTATTATAAGGAATCGCTTGTTACAGATCTGTGTGAAATTTCTCTGGTCAACGCCTCTATTTGTTCAGCTGCTGATAAATATTACCAACACGCGTATGTTAGTTAATTCGCGATCCTAGTATTTTTTCAGGCAATTACCTTTGATACCCGTGTATGTTCGTGTGTATCCAAGCGACTGTGACAACCACTTGCCTCACATTTATTTGCATAATTTGACATATATTTTGTTTCTTTTTCTAATTCTCTTAGGTTCTTTATTTATTACAATTGGCATATTATTTCCTAAATTTACACATATCACAATTTTTAGGATTTGATAAATCCACCGAGCATCCATTTGTGGAGTTCCTCGGTGGATCTATTAAATCCTGCAATTTAGGTGCCACAAGCTTACCTATTTTATAAAACGAGCCCTACAAATCTATATTTTCTCTAACGCAAAAAAATCAACAGCCCCATTCATATCTTTTTAATTTATTGTCATTTTGTAAGCAGTTCATTATTTAACCCATAACAATTTTATATTTTATATTAATCCTGATATTTAGCTCCGCTCCGCACCAAGGTCAAGTGAAAAGTGGTCACGCCCTTAGAAACGAAAGATATATATATATATATATATATATATATATATATATATATATATATATATATATATATATATATATATATATATATATATATATGTGATGAAAAATAATGCAATATCACAAGAAAAGATGAGGAATTAAACCCCATTCTCAGAAGACAATTTAATTCAGAACAGTTTCGGTGTATCTCAAACCCTTTTTCGACTGACACTAGATAGAAAATATAAGAAAAGTGCATACAAACATAACACAGGGTTAGGTCGTGAAAAATCCCCTCTTTTTCCCCCAATCCCCTACTTGTGGCTAATCTGGGGGGACGGGGGGTTAGGCCTAAACATATTTAAGGGCTGAAATTTTACTATTTTGTTTATTTGCTTTCTTATTACGGCTAACTATGTTAAGAGAAGAATCGTAGAATCGAGCTTGATATCGTCAGTTCCTAATTTAATTCTATCTGAGGGTCAATTTTCTTTTAATCCTGTAATAAGAAAGCAAGTAAACAAAATAGTAAAATGTCAGCCCTTCAATATGTTTAGGCCTAACCCCCCCCCCAGATTAGCCACAAGTAGGGGATTGAGGGAAAAAGAGGGGATCTTTCACAACCTGACCCTGTTATGTTTGTATGCACTTTTCTTATATTTTCTATCCAGTGTCAGTTGAAAAAGGGTGTGAGATACACCGAAACCGTTCTGAATTAGATTGTCTTCGGAGAATGTGGTTTAATTCCTCATATATATATATATATATATATATATATATATATATATATATATATATATATATATATATATATATATATATATATATATATATATATCTTAATTTTAGTTTGTCTTATAATTAACTTTTACCTAAAATATAAAAAAAAATCACTCAATGATCTGATAATTATAATAAAATATTAGTTGGTTGACCCTATTTCAGTTATTTTAAACAACTACCATGTTTAGCTCGGTTCATATTTTCCACAAATTAAATCATTCAATTCGTGTCCTTCTCTCAAGTTGGTAAGTGTTCATTCATTTATTTCATTTTAATTTTGGCTTTGTTTTCTCAATTGTTTTTATAATTTTGCAATGTTTTTCTTTGAAATTTTGCATTGTCCTCTCAGTAATTTTTGGCAATGTTTTCTTGAAAATTTACTAAACTCTAAATTTATTCATTATTACATTGTCGCCTTATTTTCTCTTAAATTCAACAAACTTTAAACTTATTGTCATTCATTAATACATATATCTCTTTATGTATTCCAAGCGTGGTTGTTTTCATATTGTTTTACATCATTATATGCTGAAGATGAACATAGCTAATGTTCGAAACGTTCCAAATTATGTATGTTCCGAATAATGGTTCTGGCTTTAACCTACACACACACACACACATATATATATATATATATATATATATATATATATATATATATATATATATATATATATATATATATATATATATATATATATTGTGATAGAACGAGTTGAAGCTGCGTTAATTTCAACTTCTATCACATATTATTTAAAACCAAGATGGGCCCACGTGCATCTTCGATTTGAAGCTTGGCGCCTTATTGCAGCCACCGGATGTCAATGTTTAAACAAGGATGTTATCGTCCCCCCGTTCGCCCCCATACGCCGACCTCGCCAGATTGAGTTAGGCTTATGGGCAGATAAGGCATTATTCTCCGGCTCGGCTGTGCGTTCCCTCGAAGCTTCCACTCCATTAACCCCCACGCCAAGGAGATGTCCTGGCTATTTATATGGAAACTTTACCACTAAGTTCAGATTGGAGATCCAGATTTTCGTCGCGAAACATCACCACGACCCTCTCTCCCTTTGTGCGCCAAGGGACCTCGACCTCGAGATTCACCATCACTTGTCCAGAAGGAGGACAATATCCCTTGAGTGCCAAAGTTCGAGCCTTTGCCACGCCGAGTCCAAAAGGCTTCCCCCTTGTTGTTCAGAGGAGAACAGCACTAGAACAGCCATTGTTCGTTCGAGCCCCGTTGACAAGAAACGGTTCTCACCCTTCCCCCTTGTTGTTCAGAGGAGAAAAGCATTAGAACAGCCATTGTTCTTGAGCCCGTAGACAAGAGACGGTTCTCACCCTTCCCCCTTGTTGTTCAGAGGAGAACAACATTAGAACAGCCATTGTTCTTCAGCCCGTAGACAAGAGACGGTTCTCACCCCCCCTTTGTTCAGAAGAGAACAACGTAGAACAGCCATTGTTCTTCAAGCCGTTCGTCGAGAAACGGTTCTCCTTCCCAAGACGCCACGGCAGGATCCTTTTATTCCCCCCCTTCGGCTGGAACTCGCCAGCGGACCGAAATTCCTTCAAGCCCCCTTCCACTGCACCACTAGCGTAAAGTTACGTAAGCCAAACGTCACCTTTGAGTACTTAACCCTTTTGTCAATTCTATCCTGTGCTTTAAATGGTTTATCGAACCATCCCATCTCTTTAACTCTATATTTGTTTTACCTTTTTAAATCCTTCAAATCCTCGGATTAGCCGAGCCCCCACGACTCTTTCCATTCTCTGTTAATGTCAATATTTTCCGTCTTGTGTTTGTTGATACTTATTATTAATAAAACTCTATTTTATTAATGATAGCAATATTATTATCCTTGAGCTCAGTTCCACTTCTTAAGCATATCGAAGATACATAATATCGGCCGCCAGACATTAACGCACTCTAGAGATAATTAAAGAAGTTCCCTCAACGAATAGTGATATATGGTATATCGTCGGGAGTCCATTCTGCGACATATATATATATATATATACTATTTAAATTTGGTATCAGGTGTGTAAGGTTTAGCGCTATGTCTTCGCAAACACTGGTCTCAGTCGAGTAAACATAGTGTTATTCGTTATAATAATAGAATATAGTAGTTCCCTTTTGTTCTAACGATTGCTATCCCCTTTTTTTAAATTTAAGAAGCTGGAGTAGCTCAAGGAACTGTTATAATAATTTGTTTGTGTTTTTTTTTGTGTGATTTTAGTCAGTGGTTATTTAGAGTAAGAAACCAAGTACGAATAGGTCAGTGCCCATATTTAGGTAGGCTAATTCTATAGAGGCATAGTTCTTGTTGCAAGGAATTTTCGTTGGTTGACTAGTTGGCCCCCAAGTGCAAAAATGACTCAGGTTGAAATCTTTCAAGCGCAAGGAGAATCCTTGGGACTTTCCGGAAAAGAACTAATTAAGTACATAAGAGAGGAACGGTTAAGACAATTGGAGCTTCACCATCAGATTGAATTAGCTCGGATTGAAGCAGAAATGCAAAGAAAAGAGGAAGAAAGAGTATTCCGACGAGAGGAACGAGAAAGAGAAATACAACGAGAAAAACGAGAAAGAGAAATACGACGAGAGGAATGACAAAGAGAAATACAACGAGAGGAACGAGAAAGAGAAATCCAAAGAGAAGAAAGAGAAGGGGAAAGAGTAATCCGACGAGAGGAACGAGAAAGAGAAATACAACGAGAGGAACGAGAAAGAGAAATCCAACGAGAAGAAAGAAGGAAGGATTCGCGCCCCTTCCCAGGAAAGCTGACAAAGTTTCCGAGCCCCGTAAAACCCCCAAACTTCTTTCCCCAAAACCAACAACGGGACTCCAAACCTCCCGTTAAGATTTCTCCTCCATCTCTCTTCCCGAAGCGACCAATCATATGCTTCACCTGTGGTGTAGAAAACCACATGAGCTGTAATTGCCTCCGAAATTCTAGGCTTAAAAGCGGACCAGCCCACCAAATTCGCCAGATTAATACAACCCCGGCTTCCCCGGTGGTACAGACCCAAGCAGAAACTTCTCCCCCTCCGTCAGGCCACCAGGTAAAGTTGATTTTTGATAAAAGTTCATCGGGAACTTTGAAATATGAGGAGGGCAGCGTGGACGGCTGCCGAGTATCGACTCTCGTCAGGGACACAGGATGTACGTGTTTCATCGTGTCCGACGAACTCCTCCCAGTGGCCTCTAACCACGAAAAATTTGCGGTGGTACATGACCACCTTGGGCGGGCGAACCGATTGCCCGTCGTTAGATGTTACCTGAAGTGTCAATATTATGATGGCTGGGCTGAAGTCATTATAGCACCCATACAATTCTGTTTCGTACTTTAGGACAGAGCCC
This sequence comes from Ceratothoa steindachneri, assembly GCA_963969495.1. Lineage (NCBI taxonomy): Eukaryota > Metazoa > Arthropoda > Malacostraca > Isopoda > Cymothoidae > Ceratothoa > Ceratothoa steindachneri. The sequence goes on along the minus strand of OZ018321.1, from coordinate 151,448,330 downwards.
CCAAGTAAGTTTCGACCCTGTATTTCAGGCCGCCCTTCCTCGAGGCCGAGATAAGAAAGAAGCCCCGGAGCCCGTCCCCATCAGAACCCCGATACCGTCCGATTTCTCGGAAACCCTTAACCAAGACTTTAGGACGGCACAAAAGGAGTGTGAATCACTAACACCCTTAGGTGATAAGGCCCAAGACAAGGACACGGAGACTGTCCGTGCAACCCAAGAAAAAAAGAACCCCCAACGCGCCCATGGAGATACCTTCGTAGAACTGGACGAAACATCGGCGCTTGAAGAAGATTACCCCGCGGAGTCCCTTAATGTAATCCAGACAGTGTGCATCCAACCTGATGCCGATTACCCTCCTCCTTCCCTACCAGGCGAGTCTTTGTAACCCTCTGACCTGGATAGTGACGCGCAGCTGACACCACGTCAGAAGAGCGGGCTACAAGAACTAAGTAAATGGAGTCACCATTTACCCGCCCTATTAGCTCTTTTCGAGCGACTGCGCGAAAATGGCCTCACCATTGGCCCCAGCAAATGACATTTTGCCCACGAAACCATCAAATATTTGCGTTTCAAAATAGGACAAAGCAAGTTAGGTCCCCACGAGAACAAGATTAAGGCGATCGCCGACATGCCCCTCCCGATTACAAAGAAGCCATTAAGATCGTTCCTAGGATCAGCTTCTCCCTATCAGCGATTTGTTCCGAATTTCGCTGCAATTTCGGCCCCCCTATGCCCCCTTCAAAAAAAGAATTTCCCCAATCGTTTACGTTGGAATGATGTCGCTGTTTCCCATTTTAATCAGCTCAAGAGTAAGTTCATTTCTGCCCCATTTTAAAGTTGCCCAACCCGGAAAAATCCTTTGGGGTTAAGACCGACGCGTCCAACGAGGGCATTGGAGGTGTATTCCTTCAATACGAGGATGACAGCACGAGTCATCCAGTTGCATATGCTAGTCGTCAATTATTACCACGCGAAAAGAGATATGCCACTATAGAAAAGGAAGCTCTATCAATTATCTGGGTCATAGACAAATTCAAGATGTACTTGATAGGTAAAGAATTTCAAATAGGAACCGACCACCGCCCATTAGCCTATATTAGGAATGTGCGACACTCAAACGGCCGCATCATGCGCTGGAGTTTACTCTTGCAAGAGTATCAGTTTAAAATAAAATATATAGAAGTTTCCGATAACCAGGTCGCTGACGCACTCAGTAGGAATGCGTTACCGAATAGCGTAGAGTAAGTGTATTCATAGGGTTAGTATCTCCATGTAGGTATATACCGTCTTGTACGACTTAAATTAAGATTCTCTTGTAATATAATTAATTAATGTATATGTCTGAATTTTGTAATGCTCAATGTCTAATTTTTTTTGTATGTATATATATATTTGTACCCATTAATTTACGTATAAATTATTTTGTCCCGTATGTACTAATTTTATATCATTTCATTGTTCCATCCCTTTTTTTTTCTTTAATTAAGTTGTATTAAAGGTTATTTTCCCCTGTAATCTAAAGATCAAAATAATCATATGTATTGAGATAATAATAGTTAGGTGCAGGAAGGTACGGTTGGTACAAGAAAACGAGTTCCCCACAACAGAGCTCTATCGTTGTCCCTCCTCTCTTTTTTTTCGAAGTGACAACTTCCCCTGGAATGGAGGGGTGTGATAGAACGAGTTGAAGCTGCGTTAATTTCAACTTCTATCAAATATTAATTAAAACTACGATGTTGCCCACGTGCATCTTCGATTCGAAGCTTGGCGCCTTATCACAGCCACCGGATGTCAATGTTTAAACAAGAGGGTTATCGTCCCCCCGTTCGCCCCCATACGCCGACCTCGCCAGATTGAGTTAGGCTTATGGGTAGATAAGGCATTGTTCTCCGGCCCGGCTGTGCGTTCCCTCGAAGCTTCCACTCAATTGTCCCCCACGCCAAGGAGATGTCCTGGCTATTTATATGGAAACTTTACCACTAAGATGAGATTGGAGATCCAGATTTTCGTCGCGAAACATCACCACGACCCTCTCTCACTTCGTGCGCCAAGGGACCTCGACCTCGAGATTCACCATCACTTGTCCAGAAGGAGGACAATATCCCTTGAGTGCCAAAGTTCGAGCCTTTGCCACGCCGAGTCCAAAAGGCTCCCCTCCTTGTTGTTTAGAGGAGAACAGCACTAGAACAGCCATCGTTCGTTCGAGCCCCGTTGACAAGAAACGGTTCTCACCCTTCCCCCTTGTTGTTCAGAGGAGAACAGCATTAGAACAGCTATTGTTCTTGAGCCCGTAGACAAGAGACGGTTCTCACCCTCCCCCCTTGTTGTTCAGAGGAGAACAACATTAGAACAGCCATTGTTCTTCAGCCCGTAGACAAGAGACAGTTCCCACCCCCCCTTTGTTCAGAAGAGAACAACGTAGAACAGCCATTGTTCTTCAAGCCGTTCTTCGAGAAACGGTTCTCCTTCCCAAGACGCCACGTCAGGATTCTTTTATTCCTCCCCTTTGGCTGGAACTCGCCAGCGGACCGAAAATTCCTTCGCGCCCCCTTCCACTGCACCACTAGTGTAAAAGTTACGTAAGCCAAACGTCACCTTTGAGTACTTAACCCTTTTGTCAATTCTATCCTGTGCTTTAAATGGTTTATCGAACCATCCCATCTCTTTAACTCTATATTTGTTTTACCTTTTTAAATCCTTTAAATCCTCGGATTAGCCGAGCCCCCACGACTCTTTTCATTCTCTGTTTATGTCAATATTTTCCGTCTTGTGTTTGTTGATAGTTATTATTAATAAAACTCTATTTTATTAATGATAGCAGTATTATTATCCTTGAGCTCAGTTCCACTTCTTAAGCATATCGAAGATACATAATATCGGCCGCCAGACATCAAAGCACTTTAAAGATAATTAAGGAAGTTCCCTCAACGAATAGTGATGTATGGTATATCGTCGGGAGTCATTCTACGACAGTCAGAAAGACCTTAACTCGAACCAGATTTATACAATTTTTTTATCATATCCTTTTGGCATCAACTAAGATTCTACTGCGAGCACAAAACATAAAACTTGGGCTAACGACTAAAAAATAACTATTTTTTAAAAGAATTACAAATAAATTTTGTAGATGATTTTTCTCAATCAATTAAACTTTTTATTCTGCCAATATTTTTAACTATTGTATTCTAGCTAGATAGCGTGATTTGTAGAGTCTATGATTGGTTCCATTTGGAGCTGTTTCTACCACATACAGCTGAAGGTAATTTATGGCACATTTTCTTTAGTATCTCCCATCAGTCTTTCCTATATTTTAGGCTAAACATAAACAGCAAGAAGAGTCCTTGCAGATTCAGCTATATCTGAGGCTTAGACACAACGGAATATAGCCGCGAAAAAATGTTTTCGGAATCGTGAAATTTTAGGAAATTAGATAAATGCATGGTCGTAAAAGTTTTATTTGCATATTAATATGAATATAACAGTGAAATAAAGAGGAATAAATTGCAATAAGGTATAAATGCCCCCCAAAATCAACAAGAATTAAAAAAGTTTGAAAAACATGTAACATCAGCGACATATATCAGATAAGCAGATGAAAATCTCGGAAATTTTCAGCAACACAAAACTGATTTTTAAAGCTCAGTCGTGTGTCGATAGTTTCTTGGTGGTGATGAGATCATTCATTCTTCGCGGCATGTTTTGCACGAGGATTGGGTCAGCATGACATCACATGGGTGGTGTGATGCTAGCCAACTTCATGTTGAATACTTCCTTCAGTTGACCGTTGGGGACTGGCTGACGACATCTTACGGCCTCTTTCAGGTTCTACCAGAGGTTTTCTCTCTGAGTTATACGAGGGGCGGTCAATAATTTTGCAATTCGAATATAAGGAAACGAGATATGAGGAAAAATGTTTTATTATTTTTCAATATAACTACCCTCGACTTCAATGCACTTGCGCCACTTGTCCCTGAGGCTTCAAATTCCCGACAACCAGAAATCTCGCGACTGATGTTCAATCCACTCGTGGACGGCGAGCTGGACATCTTCATCGCCCCAAACCGGTGTTCATGCAGTGCAGCCTTGAGCTGGCGAAATAAAAAGTAGTCGCTAGGGGCCAGATCTGGACTTTAGGGAGGATAGTTGTGCTCCTCGAATCCGCACTCGCGCAGGGCAGCTTGTGCAACTCTGGCCTTGTGGACAGGGGCATAGTCGTGGAGGAGCAGGTAACCGCGTGTTAACCTGCCGGTCCGCTTCTAACGGATGCACTTCTTCAACTCAGCCAGTTCCTCGGCGTAATATTGGCCAGTGATGGTCCTTCCACGAGGCGCATAGTCCACAATCAACACTTCCTCATGATCCCAAAAGATGCTGGCCATGATCTTTCCGGCTGAGGGTTGGGGCCGGAACTTGATGGGGGTCGGAGAGCCCCTATGCTTCCAAGACATGCTTTTGAACTTGGTCTCCAGATCCCAGTGATGGACCCATGTTTCATTACCTGTCACTATGCGTGACTCGAATCTCGCTGGGTCTTGGTTGTACAGGAGCAGTAGCTACTCCGAACTTTGATGACGTTGAAGTCGATCATGGGGCGTGAAGTTTCTAGGGACACAACGGGCAGAGACCTTAGGCATGGCTAAATTGTCGTGGATAATGTTGTTAACACTTCCATGTGATATGCCAAATTCTCGCTCGATTTCTTCAACCTCCACCCGTCGAATTCGATGATCATCCTCTCTACACGGGCCACATTTTCCTCGTTCGTCACGGCTGACGGGCGTCCTGGATGGGGGTCATCTTCAAGGGACTCACGACCATGGTGGAACTCCCTATTCCAGCGAGCAATGATTGCATAGGAAGGGGCGGTGTCGGTGTACACTGCAACCATGCGTTCATGGAGCTCTTTTGCATTCTTGCCTTCCTTGCTAAAAAATTTGATCACTGCGCGGTGCTCAACCTTCTTCATTGTTCAAAAATTTGTGACTGACGATCTGAGATCAGCTACTGCTTCTTAAATAGAAGAGGCAGGAGCGTGTGGCTGCAAGTCCTGACTTGTCGTAACTTGTCTTAACGCCCCCACAAACAGCCATCCCCCTTCCTCTGTTTTGCCCAACCGATTCGCAAAACTTATTGACCGCCCTTCGTATCTGGAGATCAAGGAGGGAAGTCCATCACCGTGGTATTTTTGTCCAGGAGCCACTGTATGGTGGACGCAGATTTGTGACATGGGTCATTGTCCTGCTGGAAAATCAAATTGCAGGCTTTTCTGTAGAGGTCTCGGGCTGAGGGGAGCATGCAATCTCTTAGGACAGCTTTGCTACTTCTCTGAATTCATGGTGCGATCAAAAACTGTTATACTAGCCACCAATGAGCTTGACATGCAGAACCATACTATTAGATCCAGAACAAAGCTATTGTGCAGACCAGCTTAGAAAAGTTTCGTCAGAGTTGATCCAAAGAGAACCTGCAAATCCTAACTTTCCCTACCAAACTACTAGCGTGGCTCAGGGTGTATATAGCAGGTAACAAGCTTTACTGTTCGCACTATGTACTCTCGATTCTTCTGCTCCATAGCCATCTGCCGACCCTAGATTTGCATGTGGTCAAAAAGAACTGGGACCTGGACTAGTCGGACTATCATACACGTATCAAGTGACGCATGGGCCTGTTGAGTTGAACACGTGATGAAGGCATTCGACGTCAGTTATGCTGAAGGCTTGAAATGAAAACAGTCGTTGTGCAAGCTATCTCCGAAATATATTTCTGACGGATATAATAACCTGGCTGCCATATTCTTATTCATGAGTAGCTTGATTACAATTTTCCAACAATTCAGAAGGCTCATAAGACTCAGAAACCGTTCTTGCATTGATTACTGACCCTGAATCTTCAACAACAAGGTTGATCTTGGATACTTCTGTTTTCTCAGATCATCTTCGAAACTTCTAACCTTACCTAACCTAACCTTACCTTACCTTACCTTATCTTACCTTACCATACCTTAATTTACCATACCTAACCTAACCTAACCTAACCTAACCTTACCTTACCTTACCTTACCTTACCTGCAATCTCTTCATGTAGGTCTTGGATATTTTGCAAGAATACTTACCGTTGTAACTTCATAGGACATTAGTTTTCATTCATGACAACGCTTCATCCCAATCTGCCTTGCCTACCCAAACGTTCTTACGGTATCGAATGTAAGAAGTTGATGGCGTCGCCGCCAGCCTCTTCGAATCTCAGCCCAATCTAAAATTCATGTTCCATCATTAAATAAGATTTTTATGTCGATGGACGCTAATTTTCCTCTAAGAAAGTCCTATGGGTGACCATCAAAGCTGCAGCACATTGAGAAATTGACAGATTCCATGAATGTAAGGTATTTTGAAGTCATCTGTCAAAAGGGTTTTCATATAAGCAAATAATTCATTATGTCCATCAATCGTGTATTATAATTATGATTTTCTGTTAAATATATACGCAAGATATGCTTCGTTTTCTCTAAATATATTTACATTGGATAATTTCATTCGAAAGCTATTTGTTTGGTTACCATATTGTGCAGACCAGCTTAGAAAAGTTTCGTCAAAGTTGATCCACAGAGAACCTGCAAATCCTAGCTTTTCCTTAAAAACTACTAGCGTGGCTCAGGGTGTATATAGCGAGTACCATGCTTTACTGTTCTCACTATGCACTCTCGGTTCTTCTGCTCCCTGGCCTTCTGCCGACTCTAGATTAGCATGTGGTCAAAAAGAACTGGGACCTGGACTTGTCGGAATATCAAACACGTATCAAGTGACGCATAGTCCTGTTGAGTTGAACATGTGATGAAGCCATAGGACGTCGGTTTTGGTGAAGGCTTTACATGAAAACAGTCGTTATACAAGCAATCTCCAAAGGATATTTCTGACGGATACAATAACCTAGCTGCCTTGTTCCCATTCATGTGTAACTAGGTTACCATGTTCATACAATTCAGGAGGCTCATAAGACTCAGAAACCGAACTTGACATTGATTACTGACCCTGGAAGCGTCAAGAACGAGGTTGGTCTTGGATAATTCCTCTACCTCAGATAATCTTAGAAACTTCTAACCTAACCTAACCTAACCTAACCTAACCTAACCTAACCTAACCTAACCTAACCTAACCTAACCTAACCTAACCTAACCTAACCTAACCTAACCTAACCTAACCTAACCTAACCTAACCTAACCTAACCTAACCTAACCTAACCTAACCTAACCTAACCTAACCTAACCTAACCTAACCTAACCTAACCTAACTTAACTTAACTTAACTTAACTTAACTTAACTTAACTTAACTTAACTTAACTTAACTTAACTTAACTTAACTTAACTTAACTTAACTTAACTTAACTTAACTTAACTTAACTTAACCTAACCTAACCTAGCCTAACCTAACCTAACCTAACCTAACCTAACCTAACCTAACCTAACCTTACCTTACCTTACCTTACCTTACCTTACCTTACCTAACCTAACCTAACCTAACCTTACCTTACCTTACCTTACCTTACCTTACCTTACCTTACCTTACCTTACCTTACCTTACCTTTCCTAACCTAACCTAACCTAACCTAACCTAAACTAAACTAAACTAAACTAAACTAAACTAAACTAAACTAAACTAAACTAAACTAACCTAACCTAACCTAACCTAACCTAACCTAACCTAACCTAACCTAACCTAACCTAACCTAAACTAACCTAACCTTACCTTACCTTACCATCCTTAACTTAGCCTAACCTAACCTAACCTAACCTAACCTAACCTAACCTAACCTAACCTTACCTTACCTTACCTTACCTAACCATACAGGTTGCTATACAAACCACATACATCAAGATATTCATAGACATACCACAGGAATAAAATTGACGGTGTTCTAAATTTTTGGTCGCGCAAGTATGTAGAGAGAACACCATAAAAGGAATAAAGAATAAAAAGGAAAAGGACTAATCAACAAAAGCGTAGGATGGGAAAACCAACCTGAGCAAGCATTGTCACTCTAATATGATAGGGCCTCGAAGACAGCAACCTCTCTTTGGAATAATTTCTTACAACCATATAAGAATTAAAATTTTAGGATTAGTTTTTAGCCACTTTTTCCAAAATCTTCAAACTTTGTTTACGTCATTTACGTGATTTCTTTTTTTTATTTAACAATTTTTTTCAACTACATTTTTATCCTAAGTGAGAAAATAATTACCTATAAGTTTATTAGCACAATAACATATTTATTTGTATTTAGCGGAAAACAACTTTAACATCAAAAAATCAAAATACCTTACCTAACCCAACCTAACCTAACCTAACTTTTCGTAACCTAACCTAACCTAACCTCCCCTAACTTTACGTAGCCTAACTTTACGTAGCCTAACTTTACGTAACCTAACCTAACCTAACCTAAACCAACCCTAACCTTACCTAACCTAACCTTACCTTACCTTACCTTACCTTACCTTACCTTACCTTACCTTAATTTACCATACCTAACCTAACCTAACCTAACCTAACCTAACCTAACCTAACCTTACCTTACCTTACCTTACCTGCAATCTCTTCATCTAGCTTTTGTATATTTGGCTAGAATACATACCGTTGTAACTTCTAAGGACATTAGTTATTATTCATGACAACGCTTCATCCCAATCTGCCAAGGCTACCCAAACGTTCTTACTGTATACAAGGTAAGAAGTTGAGGGCGTGGCCGCCAGCCTCTTCGAATTTCAGCATAATCTAAAATTTATGTTACATCAATAAATAAGATGTTTATGCCGATGGACGCAAATTTTCCTCTATGAAATTAGTATTGGCGACCATCAAAGCTGCAGCACATTAATAAATTGACAGATTCAATGAATGTTAGGAATTTGGTAGTCATCTGTCAAAATGGTTTTCATATGAGCAAATAATTCATTATGACCATCAATCGTGTATTATAATTATGATTTTCTGTTAAATATATACGCAAGATCTACTTCGGTTTTTCTAAATATATTTAGATTGGCTAATTTCATTCGAAAGCTATTTGTGTGGTTACCATATTGTGAAGACCAGCTTAGAAAAGTTTCGTCAACTTTGATTCACAGAGAACCTGCAAATCTTAACTTTCACTAACAGACTACTAGCGTGGCTCAGGGTGTATATAGCGAGTACCATGCTTTACTGTTCGCACTTTGCACTCTCGATTCTTCTGCTCCCTGGCCTTCGGCCGACTCTAGATTAGCATGTGGTCAAAAGGAACTGAAACCTGGACTAGTCGGACTATTATACACGTATCCAGTGACGCATAGTCCTGTTGAGTTAAACACGTGATGAAGCCATTCGACGTCGGTTATGCTAAAGGCTTTACATAAAAACTGTAGTTGTGCAAGCTATTTCCAAAGGTTATTTCTGACGGATACAATAACCTAGCTGCCATATTCCCATTCATGTGTAGATAGGTTACCATGTTCCTACAATACAGGAGGCTCATGAGACTCAGAAACCGAACTTGATATTGATTACTGACCCTGAATCGTCAAGAACGAGGTTGGTCTTGCATACTTCGTCTTTCTCACAAAATATTCGAAACTTCCACCAATCCATATTTAACCTAACCTTACCTAACTTAACCTAACCTAACCTAACCTAAGCTAACTTAACCTTACCTAACCTAACCTAACCTAACCTAACCTAACCTAACCTAACCTAACCTAACCTAACCTTACCTAACCTAACCTAACCTTACCCAACCTAACCTTACCCAACCTAACCTTACCTTACCCAACCTAACCTTACCTTACCCAACCTAACCTTACCTTACCCAACCTAACCTTACCTTACCCAACCTAGCCTTACCTCACCTAACCTAACCCTTCCTTAACTAACCTAACCTAACCTAACTTACCTAAGGTAACTTAACCTAAGCTAACCTTACCTTACTTTACCTAACTTTACCTAAACTAACCTTACCTTACCCTACCATATTTAACCTAACCTAACCTTACCTTACCTTACCTTACCTTACCTTACCTTACCTTACCTAACCTAACCTATCCTAACCTATCCTCACCTAACCTATCCTCACCTAACCTAACCTAACCTTACCTTACCTAACCTAACCTTACCTTACCTTACCTTACCTTACCTTACCTTACCTAACCTAACCTAACCTAACCTAACCTTACCTTACCTCCCCTAACATAACCTTAACCTAACTTTACCTTACTTTAGCTTACCTTACCTTAGCTGCAATCTCTTCATCTAGCTTATCGATATTTGGCTAGAATACATACCGTTGTAACTTCTAAGGACATTAGTTTTCTTTCATGACAACGCTTCATCTCAATCTGCCAGGGCTACCAAAACGTTCTTACTTCATACAATGTAAGAGGTTGATGGCGTGGCCATCATTCTCTTCGATTCTCAGCCCTATCTAAAATTTATGTTCCATCATTAAATAAGATGTTTATGCCGATGCACGCCAATTCTCCTCTAAGAAATTCTTATGGGCGACCCTCAAAGCTGCAGGATATAAAGCAATTGACAGATTCCATGATTGTTAGGTATTTTGAAGTCATCTGTCATAATGGTTTTCATATGAGCAAATAATTCATTATGTCCATCAATCGAGTATTATAATTATGATTTTCAGTTAAATATATACGCAAGATATGCTTCGTTTTCTCCAAATATATTTAGATTGGCTAATTTCATTCTAAAGCTATTTGTGTGGTTACCATATTGTGCAGACCAGCTTAGAAAAGTTTCGTCAAGGTTGATCCACAGAGAACCTGCAAATCCTAACTTTCCCTACCAGACTACTAGCGTGGCTCAGGGTGTATATAGCGAGTACCATGCTTTACTGTTCGCACTTTGCACTCTCGATTCTTCTGCTCCCTGGCCTTCTGCCGACTCTAGATTTGCATGTGGTCAAAAAGAAGTGGAACCTGGACTAGTCGGACTATCATACACGTATCCAATGACGCATGGTCCTGTTGAGTTAAACACGTGATGAAGCCATTCGACGTCGGTTTTGCAGAATGGTTTTCATGAACACAGTCGTTGTGCAAGCTATCTCCGTAAGATATCTTTGACGGATACAATAACCTGGCTGCCATATTCCCATTCATGCGTAGCTAGATTAGCATTTTCCTACAATTCAGGAGGCTCATAAGACTCAGAAACCGAACTTGACATTGATTACTGACCCTGAATCGTCAAGAACGAAGTTGGTCTTGGATACTTCCTCTTTCTCAGGTTATCTTCGAAACTTCTGGAACACAGGAATGAGATCTCTCATCAGTCCGGGTAATTTCTAGACAGCTGAGACCCTCCTTGTGCAGAATACGTATCAGATCTTTTCCTGCACGGTATAGTTACTTGTTTTCGTCTCCATTATCATATCATCACCAAATCCTGTGAACATGGAATATCATATTAACCAACAAATATGATGTTTATGATGAGATTTTGACTGTAACATACTGCATAATGATACCAGGATTTCATACGCTTTAATAGCTTCGATATTTTAATTACTCTTATATGATGCAGCATTGACGACAGCAACCTCTCTTTGAAATAATTTCATACAAACCAAATAAAAATTAAAATTTAAGCATTAGTTTTTAGCCACGTTTTCCTAAAAATTCAAACTTTGTTTACGTGAATTATTATTTTTATTTAACAATTTTTTCAACCACATTTTTATCCTAAGTGAGAAAATAATTACCTATAAGTTTATTTGCACAATAACATAATTATTTGTATTTAACGGGAAACAACTTTAACATCAAAAAATCAAAATACCTAACCTAACCTAACCTAACCTAACCTAACCTAACCTAACCTAACCTAACCTTACCTAACCTTACCTTACCTTACCATCCTTACCTTACTTTAACCTAACCTAACTTAACCTTACCTTACCTTATCTTACCTTCCCCTTCCTTACCTTACCTTACCTAATCTAACCTAACCTAACCCAACCTAACCTAACCTAACCTAACCTAACCCAACCTAACCTAACCTAACCTCACCTAGCATAACATAACATAACTTAATCTAAACTTACCTAATATTACCTTACTTGCAATCTCTTCATGTAGGTTTTAAGTATTTGGCTAGAATACATACCGTTGTACCATCTAAGGACATTGGTTTTCACCTATGACAACGCTTCATCCATTCTGCCAGGGCTAACCAAACGTTCTTACGGTATACAAGGTAAGAAGTTGATGGCGTGGCCACCAGCATCCTCGAATCTCAACCCAATCTAAAATTTATGTTCCATCATTAAATAAGATGTTTATGCCCATGGACGCCAATTTCTTAACACCAAATAAGAATTAAAATTATAGCATTAGTTTTTAGCCACCTTTTTATTAATCTTCAAACTTTGTTTACGTTATTTATTTTTTTTATTTAACAATTTTTTTCAACTACATTTTATCCTAAGTGAGAAAATAATTACCTGTAAGTTGATGAGAAAAATATACATGTTAGAACTAAAAAATAATAATAACACAATAGCATAATTATTTTTATTCAGCGGAAAAATAACTTCATCATCAAAATACCTAAGTTAACCTAACCTAACCTAACCTAACGTAACCTTACCTTACCTAATCTAACCTTACCTTACCTTACCTTACCTAATCTAACCTTACCTTACCTTACCTTACCTCATCTAACCTTACCTTACCTTACCTTACCTCATCTAACCTTACCTTACCTTACCTTACCTCATCTAACCTTACCTTACCTTACCTTACATCATCTAACCTTACCTAACCTTACCTAATCTAACCTTACCTAACCTTACCTAATCTAACCTTACCTAACCTTACCTAATCTAACCTTACCTAACCTTACCTAATCTAACCTTACCTAACCTTACCTAATCTAACCTTACCTAACCTTACCTAATCTAACCTTACCTAACCTTACCTAATCTAACCTTACCTAACCTTACCTAATCTAACCTTACCTAACCTTACCTAATCTAACCTTACCTAACCTTACCTAATCTAACCTTACCTAACCTTACCTAATCTAAACTTACCTAACCTTACCTAATCTAACCTTACCTAACCTTACCTAATCTAACCTTACCTAACCTTACCTAATCTAACCTTACCTAACCTTACCTAATCTAACCTTACCTAACCTTACCTAATCTAACCTTACCTAACCTTACCTAATCTAACCTTACCTAACCTTACCTAATCTAACCTTACCTAACCTTACCTAATCTAACCTTACCTAACCTTACCTAATCTAACCTTACCTAACCTTACCTAATCTAACCTTACCTAACCTTACCTAATCTACCCTTACCTAACCTTTCCTAATCTAACCTTACCTAACCTTTCCTAATCTAACCTTACCTAACCTTTCCTAATCTAACCTTACCTAATCTAACCTAACCTAATCTAACCTAACCTTATCTAACCTAACCTTATCTAACCTAACCTTATCTAACCTAACCTTATCTAACCTAACCTTATCTAACCTAACCCAACCTTATCTAACCTAACCTAACCTTATCTAACCTAACCTAACCTTATCTAACCTAACCTAACCTTATCTAACCTAACCTAACCTTATCTAACCTAACCTAACCTTATCTAACCTAACCTAACCTTATCTAACCTAACCTAACCTTATCTAACCTAACCTAACCTAACCTTATCTAACCTAACCTAACCTTATCTAACCTAACCTAACCTTATCTAACCTAACCTAACCTTATCTAACCTAACCTAACCTTATCTAACCTAACCTAACCTTATCTAACCTAACCTAACCTTATCTAACCTAACCTAACCTTATCTAACCTAACCTAACCTAACCTTATCTAACCTAACCTAACCTTATCTAACCTAACCTAACCTAACCTAACCTTATCTAACCTAACCTAACCTTATCTAACCTAACCTAACCTTATCTAACCTAACCTTATCTAACCTAACCTAACCTAACCTAACCTAACCTTACCTAACCTAACCTTATCTAACCTTATTTTATCTAACTTAATTTTATCTAACCTAATTTTATCTAACCTAATTTTATCTAACCTAATTTTATCTAACCTAATTTTATCTAACCTAATTTTATCTAACCTAACCTTATCTAACCTTATCTAACCTTATCTAACCTAACCTTATCTAACCTTATCTAACCTTATCTAACCTAACCTTATCTAACCTAACCTAACCTAACCTAACCTAACCTAACCTAACCTAACCTAACCTAACCTAACCTAACCTAACCTAACCTAACATAACATAACATAACCTAATCTAAACTTACCTAATATTACCTTACCTGCAATCTCTTCATTTAGGTTTTAAGTATTTGGCTAGAATACATACCGTTGTAACATCTAAGGACATTGGTTTTCATCCATGACAACGCTTTATCCCAATCTGCCAGGGCTACCCAAACGTTCTTACGGTATACAAGGTAAGTAGCTGATAGCGTGGCCGCCAGCCTCTTCGAATCTCAACCCAATCTAAAATTTATGTTCCATCATTAAATAAGATGTTTATGCCCATGGACGGCAATTTCTTACAAACCAAATAACAATTAAAATTTTAGCATTAGTTTTTATCCACCTTGCCTAAATCTTCAAATTTTTGTCAACTACATTTTATCCTAAGTGAGAAAATAATTACCTTCAAGTTGATTAGCAAAATATGCATTTTAAAACTAAAAAAATAATAACACAATAGCATAATCATTTTTATTTAGCGGAAAAAACTCGATCATCAAAAAATCAAAATACCTAAGTTAACCTAACCTAACTTAACCTAACCTAACCTAACCTTACATTACCTTACCTTACATTACCTTAGATAAACCAACCTAACCTAACCTGACCCAACCTAACCCAACCTAACCCAACCTAACCCAACCGAACCCAAACTAACCCAACCGAACCTAACCTTACCTTACCTTACATAACCTAAGCTAACCTTACCAAACCTTACCTAACCTAACCTTAGTACCCTAAACTTAACCCTAACCTAACCCTAACCTAACCCTAACCTAACCCTAACCTAACCTTAACCTAACCTTAACCTAACCTAACCTAACCTAACCTAACCTAACCTAACCTAACCTAACCTACCTAACCTAACCTAACCTAACCTAACCTAACCTAACCTAACCTAACCTAACCTAACCTAACCTAACCTTACTTTACCTTACCTTACCTTACCTTACCTTACATAACCTTACTAGCAATCTCTTCATGTAGGTGTACCAAAACGTTCTAACTTTATACAATGTAAGAGGTTGATGGCATGGCCATCATTCTTTTCGAATCTCAGCCTTATCTAAAATTTATGTTCCATTATTAAATAAGATGTTTATGCCGATGGAGCCAATTTTACTCTAAGAAAGTCTTTTTGGCGACCCTCAACGCTGCAGTATTTAAAGCAATTGACAGATTCCATGAATGTTAGGTATTTTGAAGTCATCTGTCATAATGGTTTTCATATAAGCAAATAATTCATTATTTCAATCAATCGTGTATTATAATTATGATTTTCAGTTAAATATATACGCAAGATATGCTTCGTTTTCTCCAAATATATTTAGATTGGCTAATTTCATTCTAAAGCTATTTGTGTGGTTACCATATTGTGCAGACCAACTTAGAAAAGTTTCGTCAAAGTTGATCCACAGAGAACCTGCAAATCCTAAGTTTCCCTACCAGACTACTAGCGTGGCTCAGAGTGTATATAGCGAGTACTATGCTTTTCTGTTCGCACTATGCACTCTCGATTCTTCTGTTCCCTGGCCTTCTGCCGCCTTTAGATTTGCATGTGGTCAAAAAGAAGTGGAACCTGGACTAGACGGAGTCTCATACACTAAAATTACCTTACCTTACCTTACCTTACCTTACCTTACCTTACCTTACCTAACCTTACCTTACCTTACCTTACCTTTGTTTACCCTTCCTTACCTAACCTTAGCAAACCTAACCTAACCTAACCTAACCTAACCTAACCTAACCTTACCTTACCTTTGTTTACCCTTCCTTACCTAACCTAACCTAACCTAACCTAACCTAACCTAACCTAACCTAACCTAACCTAACCTAACCTAACCTAACCTAACCTAACCTAACCTAACCTAACCTAACCTAACCTAACCTAACCTAACCTTACCTAACCTAACCTAACCTAACCTTACCTTACCTTACCTTACCTTACCTAACCTAACCTAACCTAACCTAACCTAACCTAACCTAACCTAACCTAACCTAACCTAACCTAATTTTACCTTACCTTACCTTACCTTACCTTACCTTACCTTACCTTACCTTACCTTACCTTACCTTACACCTGCAATCTCTTCATCTAGCTTTTCGTTATTTGGCTAGAATACATACCGTTCTAATTTCTAAGGAAATTAGTTTTCCTTTATGACAACGCTTCATCCCAATCTGCCAGGGCTACCAAACGTTCATACTTTATACAATGTAAGACGTTGATGGCGTGGCCCCCAGCCTCTTCGAATCTCAGCCCAATCCTAAAATTTATGTTCCATCATTAAATAAGATGTTTATGCCGATGGACGCCAATTTTCCTTTAAGAAAGTCTTATGAGCGACCCTTCAAGCTGCAGCATATAAAGCAATTGACAGATTCCATAAATGTTAGGTATTTTGAAGTCATTTGTCATAATGGTTTTCATATGAGCAAATAATTCATTATGTCCATCAATCGTGTATTATAATTATGATTTTCAGTTAAATATATACACAAGATATGCTTCGTTTTCTCCAAATATATTTAGATTGGCTAATTTCATTCTAAAGCTATTTGTGTGGTTACCATATTGTGCAGACCAACTTAGAAAAGTCTCGTCAAAGTTGATCCACAGAGAACCTGCAAATCCTAAGTTTCCCTACCAGACTACTAGCGTGGCTCAGAGTGTATATAGCGAGTACTATGCTTTTCTGTTCGCACTATGCACTCTCGATTCTTCTGTTCCCTGGCCTTCTGCCGCCTTTAGATTTGCATGTGGTCAAAAAGAAGTGGAACCTGGACTAGACGGAGTCTCATACACTAAAATTACCTTACCTTACCTTACCTTACCTTACCTTACCTTACCTTACCTTACCTTACCTTACCTTACCTTACCTAACCTAACCTTACCTAACCTTACCTTACCTTACCTTTGTTTACCCTTCCTTACCTGACCTTAGCAAACCTAACCTAACCTAACCTAACCTAACCTAACCTAACCTAACCTAACCTAACTTAACCTAACCTAACCTAACCTAACCTAACCTAACCTAAACTAACCTAACCTAACCTAACCTAACCTAACCTAACCTAACCTAACCTTACCTTACCTTACCTTACCTTACCTTACCTTACCTTACCTTACCTTACCTTACCTTACCTAACCTAACCTAACCTAACCTAACCTAACCTAACCTAACCTAACCTAACCTAACCTAACCTAACCTAACCTTACTTTACCTTACCTTACCTCACCTTACCTTACATAACCTTACTTGCAATCTCTTCATGTAGGTGTACCAAAACGTTCTAACTTTCCACAATGTAAGAGGTTGATGGCATTGGCCATCATTCTTTTCGAATCTCAGCCTTATCTAAAATTTATGTTCCATTATTAAATAAGATGTTTATGCCGATGGAGCCAATTTTACTCTAAGAAAGTCTTTTTGGCGACCCTCAACGCTGCAGTATTTAAAGCAATTGACAGATTCCATGAATGTTAGGTATTTTGAAGTCATCTGTCATAATGGTTTTCATATAGGCAAATAATTCATTATTTCAATCAATCGTGTATTATAATTATGATTTTCAGTTAAATATATACGCAAGCAAAGCTTCGTTTTCTCCAAATATATTTAGATTGGCTAATTTCATTCTAAAGCTATTTGTGTGGTTACCATATTGTGCAGACCAACTTAGAAAAGTTTCGTCAAAGTTGATCCACAGAGAACCTGCAAATCCTAAGTTTCCCTACCAGACTACTAGCGTGGCTCAGAGTGTATATAGCGAGTACTATGCTTTTCTGTTCGCACTATGCACTCTCGATTCTTCTGTTCCCTGGCCTTCTGCCGCCTTTAGATTTGCATGTGGTCAAAAAGAAGTGGAACCTGGACTAGACGGAGTCTCATACACTAAAATTACCTTACCTTACCTTACCTTACATTACCTTACATTACCTAACCTTACCTTACATTACCTAACCTTACATTACCTAACCTTACATTACCTAACCTTACCTTACATTACCTAACCTTACCTTACCTTACCTTACCTTACCTTACCTTACCTTTGTTTACCCTTCCTTACCTGACCTTAGCTAACCTAACCTAACCTAACCTAACCTAACCTAACCTAACCTAACCTAACCTAACCTAACCTAACCTAACCTAACCTTACCTAACCTTACCTAACCTTACCTAACCTTACCTTACCTTACCTAACCTAACCTAACCTAACCTAACCTAACCTAACCTAACCTAACCTAACCTAACCTAACCTAACCAAACTTTACCTTACCTTACCTTACCTTACCTTACCTTACCTTACCTTACCTTACCTTACCTTACCTTACACCTGCAATCTCTTCATCTAGCTTTTCGTTATTTGGCTAGAATACATACCGTTCTAATTTCTAAGGAAATTAGTTTTCCTTTATGACAACGCTTCATCCCAATCTGCCAGGGCTACCAAACGTTCATACTTTATACAATGTAAGACGTTGATGGCGTGGCCCCCAGCCTCTTCGAATCTCAGCCCAATCCTAAAATTTATGTTCCATCATTAAATAAGATGTTTATGCCGATGGACGCCAATTTTCCTTTAAGAAAGTCTTATGGGCGACCCTTCAAGCTGCAGCATATAAAGCAATTGACAGATTCCATAAATGTTAGGTATTTTGAAGTCATTTGTCATAATGGTTTTCATATGAGCAAATAATTCATTATGTCCATCAATCGTGTATTATAATTATGATTTTCAGTTAAATATATACGCAAGATATGCTTCGTTTTCTCCAAATATATTTAGATTGGCTAATTTCATTCTAAAGCTATTTGTGTGGTTACCATATTGTGCACACCAACTTAGAAAAGTTTCGTCAAAGTTGATCCACAGAGAACCTGCAAATCCTAAGTTTCCCTACCAGACTACTAGCGTGGCTCAGAGTGTATATAGCGAGTACTATGCTTTTCTGTTCGCACTATGCACTCTCGATTCTTCTGTTCCCTGGCCTTCTGCCGCCTTTAGAATTGCATGTGGTCAAAAAGAAGTGGAACCTGGACTAGACGGAGTCTCATACACTAAAATTACCTTACCTTACCTTACCTTACCTTACCTTACCTTACCTTACCTTACCTTACCTTACCTTACCTTACCTTACCTAACCTAACCTTACCTAACCTTACCTTACCTTACCTTTGTTTACCCTTCCTTACCTGACCTTAGCAAACCTAACCTAACCTAACCTAACCTAACCTAACCTAACCTAACCTAACTTAACCTAACCTAACCTAACCTAACCTAACCTAACCTAAACTAACCTAACCTAACCTAACCTAACCTAACCTAACCTAACCTAACCTTACCTTACCTTACCTTACCTTACCTTACCTTACCTTACCTTACCTTACCTTACCTTACCTAACCTAACCTAACCTAACCTAACCTAACCTAACCTAACCTAACCTAACCTAACCTAACCTAACCTAACCTTACTTTACCTTACCTTACCTCACCTTACCTTACATAACCTTACTTGCAATCTCTTCATGTAGGTGTACCAAAACGTTCTAACTTTACACAATGTAAGAGGTTGATGGCATTGGCCATCATTCTTTTCGAATCTCAGCCTTATCTAAAATTTATGTTCCATTATTAAATAAGATGTTTATGCCGATGGAGCCAATTTTACTCTAAGAAAGTCTTTTTGGCGACCCTCAACGCTGCAGTATTTAAAGCAATTGACAGATTCCATGAATGTTAGGTATTTTGAAGTCATCTGTCATAATGGTTTTCATATAGGCAAATAATTCATTATTTCAATCAATCGTGTATTATAATTATGATTTTCAGTTAAATATATACGCAAGCAAAGCTTCGTTTTCTCCAAATATATTTAGATTGGCTAATTTCATTCTAAAGCTATTTGTGTGGTTACCATATTGTGCAGACCAACTTAGAAAAGTTTCGTCAAAGTTGATCCACAGAGAACCTGCAAATCCTAAGTTTCCCTACCAGACTACTAGCGTGGCTCAGAGTGTATATAGCGAGTACTATGCTTTTCTGTTCGCACTATGCACTCTCGATTCTTCTGTTCCCTGGCCTTCTGCCGCCTTTAGATTTGCATGTGGTCAAAAAGAAGTGGAACCTGGACTAGACGGAGTCTCATACACTAAAATTACCTTACCTTACCTTACCTTACATTACCTTACATTACCTAACCTTACCTTACATTACCTAACCTTACATTACCTAACCTTACATTACCTAACCTTACCTTACATTACCTAACCTTACCTTACCTTACCTTACCTTACCTTACCTTACCTTTGTTTACCCTTCCTTACCTGACCTTAGCTAACCTAACCTAACCTAACCTAACCTAACCTAACCTAACCTAACCTAACCTAACCTAACCTAACCTAACCTTACCTAACCTTACCTAACCTTACCTAACCTTACCTTACCTTACCTAACCTAACCTAACCTAACCTAACCTAACCTAACCTAACCTAACCTAACCTAACCTAACCTAACCTAACCAAACTTTACCTTACCTTACCTTACCTTACCTTACCTTACCTTACCTTACCTTACCTTACCTTACCTTACACCTGCAATCTCTTCATCTAGCTTTTCGTTATTTGGCTAGAATACATACCGTTCTAATTTCTAAGGAAATTAGTTTTCCTTTATGACAACGCTTCATCCCAATCTGCCAGGGCTACCAAACGTTCATACTTTATACAATGTAAGACGTTGATGGCGTGGCCCCCAGCCTCTTCGAATCTCAGCCCAATCCTAAAATTTATGTTCCATCATTAAATAAGATGTTTATGCCGATGGACGCCAATTTTCCTTTAAGAAAGTCTTATGGGCGACCCTTCAAGCTGCAGCATATAAAGCAATTGACAGATTCCATAAATGTTAGGTATTTTGAAGTCATTTGTCATAATGGTTTTCATATGAGCAAATAATTCATTATGTCCATCAATCGTGTATTATAATTATGATTTTCAGTTAAATATATACGCAAGATATGCTTCGTTTTCTCCAAATATATTTAGATTGGCTAATTTCATTCTAAAGCTATTTGTGTGGTTACCATATTGTGCACACCAACTTAGAAAAGTTTCGTCAAAGTTGATCCACAGAGAACCTGCAAATCCTAAGTTTCCCTACCAGACTACTAGCGTGGCTCAGAGTGTATATAGCGAGTACTATGCTTTTCTGTTCGCACTATGCACTCTCGATTCTTCTGTTCCCTGGCCTTCTGCCGCCTTTAGAATTGCATGTGGTCAAAAAGAAGTGGAACCTGGACTAGACGGAGTCTCATACACTAAAATTACCTTACCTTACCTTACCTTACCTTACCTTACCTTACCTTACCTTACCTTACCTTACCTTACCTTACCTTACCTTACCTTACCTAACCTTACCTAACCTTACCTAACCTTACCTAACCTTACCTTACCTTACCTTACCTTACCTTACCTTACCTTTGTTTACCCTTCCTTACCTGACCTAACCTAACCTAACCTAACCTAACCTAACCTAACCTAACCTAACCTAACCTAACCTAACCTAACCTAACCTAACCTAACCTAACCTAACCTAACCTAACCTAACCTAACCTAACCTAACCTAACCTAACCTAACCTTACCTTACCTTACCTTACCTTACCTTACCTTACCTTACCTAACCTAACCTAACCTAACCTAACCTAACCTAACCTAACCTAACCTAACCTAACCTAACCTAACCTAACCTAACCTAACCTAACCTAACTTTACCTTACCTTACCTTACCTTACCTTACCTTACCTTACCTTACCTTACCTTACCTTACCTTACACCTGCAATCTCTTCATCTAGCTTTTCGTTATTTGGCTAGAATACATACCGTTCTAATTTCTAAGGAAATTAGTTTTCCTTTATGACAACGCTTCATCCCAATCTGCCAGGGCTACCAAACGTTCATACTTTATACAATGTAAGACGTTGATGGCGTGGCCCCCAGCCTCTTCGAATCTCAGCCCAATCCTAAAATTTATGTTCCATCATTAAATAAGATGTTTATGCCGATGGACGCCAATTTTCCTTTAAGAAAGTCTTATGGGCGACCCTTCAAGCTGCAGCATATAAAGCAATTGACAGATTCCATAAATGTTAGGTATTTTGAAGTCATTTGTCATAATGGTTTTCATATGAGCAAATAATTCATTATGTCCATCAAACGTGTATTATAATTATGATTGTTTCTTAAATATATAAGCATGATCTGCTTCGTTTTCTCAAAATATATTTAGATTGGCTAATTTCATTCGAAAGCTATTTGTGTGGTTACCATATTTTGAAGAACGGCTGATAAAAGTTTCGTCAAAGTTGATCCACAGAGAACCTGCAAATCTAAGCTTTCCCTACCAGACTACTAGCGTGGCTCATGGTGTATATAGCGAGTACCAGGCTTTACTGTTCGCACTATACACTCTCGATTCTTCTGCTCCCTGGCCTTCTGCCGACTGTTAATTTGCATGTGGTCAAAAATAACTGGAACCTGGAATATTCGGACTATCATACACGTATCCAGTGAAGCATAGTCCTGTTGAGTTAAACACGTGACTAAGCCATTCGACGTCGGTTATGCTAAAGGCTTTACATTAAAACTGTGGTTGTGCAAGCTATTTCCAATCGTTATTCCTGACGGATACAATAACCTAGCTGCCATATTTCCATTTAATTGTAGATAGGTTACCATGTTTCTACAATTCAGGAGGCTCATGAGACTCGTAAACCGAACTTCACATTGATTACTGACCCTAAAATCGTCAAGAACGAGGTTGGTATTTATACTTCCTCTTTCTCAAATAATCTTCGAAACCTTTAACCAATCCTAACCTAACCAAACCTAACCTAACCTAACCTAACCTAACCTAACCTAACCTAACCCAACCTAACCTAACCTAACCTAACCTAACCTAACCTAACCTAACCCTTCCTAACCTTACCTCACCTTACCTTACCTTACCTTACCTTACTTGCAATCTATTCATTTAGGTTTTGGATATTTGGCTAGAATACATACCCTTGTAACTTCTAAGGACATTAGTTTTCATTCATGACAACGCTTCATCCCAATCTGCCAGGGCTACCAAAAAGTTCTTACTTTATACAATGTTAGAGGTTGATGGCGTGGCCATCATTCTCTTCGAATCTCAGCCCTATCTAAAATTTATTTTCCCTTATTAAATAGGATCTTTATGCCGATGGACGCCAATTTTCCTCTAAGAAATTCTTATGGGCGACCCTCAAAGCTGCAGCATATAAAGCAATTGACAGATTCCATATATGTTAGGTATTTTGAAGTCATCTGTCATAATGGTTTTCATATGAGCAAATAATTCATTATGTCAATCAATCGTGAATTATAATCATGATTTTCAATTAAATATATACGCAAGATATGCTTCATTTTCTCCAAATATTTTTAGATTGGCTAATTTAATTCTAAAGCTATTTGTGTGGTTACCATATTGTGCAGACCAGCTTAGAATTGTAGCATTTTCCTACAATTCAGGAGGATCATAAGACTCAGAAACCGAACTTCACATTGATTACTGACCCTGAATCGTCAAGAACGAAGTTGGTTTTGGATACTTCCTCTTTCTCAGGTTATCTTCGAAACTTCTGGAACACAGGAATGAGATCTTTCATCAATCCGGGTGATTTCTAGACAGATGAGACCCTCTTCGTGCAGCATACGTATCAGATATTTTCCTGCACGGTATAGTTACTTGTTTTCGTCGCCATTATCATATCATCACCAAATCCTGTGAACATGGAATATCAAATTAACCAACAAAGATGATGTTTATGATGAGATTTTGACTGTAACATACTGCATAATGATACCAGGATTTCATACGTTTTAATAGCATAGCTATTTTAATTACCCTTATATGATGCAGCCTTGAAGACGGCAACCTCTCTTTGAAATAATTTCCTAAAAACCAAATAAGAATTAAAATTTAAGCATTAGTTTTTGGGCCACTTTTTCCTAAATATTCAAACTTTGTTTACGTGAATTATTATTTTTGATTTAACAATTTTTTTCAACCACATTTTTATCCTAAGTGAGAAAATAATTACCTATAAGTTAATTAGCACAATAACATTATTATTTGTATCTAACAGGAAACAACTTTAACATCAAAAAATAAAAATACCTAACCTAACCTAACCTAACCTAACCTAACCTAACCTAACCTAACCTAACCTAACCTAACCTAACCTAACCTAACCTAACCTAACCTAACCTAACCTAACCTAACCTAACCTAACCTAACCTAACCTAACCTAACCTAACCTAACCTAACCTAACCTAACCTAACCTAACCTAACCTAACCTAACCTAACCTAACCTAACCTAACCTAACCTAACCTAACCTAACCTAACCTAACCTTACCTAACCTAACCTAACCTAACCTAACCTTACCTAACCTTACCTAACCTTACCTTACCTTACCTTACCTTACCTTACCTTACCTTACCTTACCTTACCTTACCTTACCTTACCTTACCTTACCTAACTTACCTTACTTACCTAACTTACCTAACTTACCTAACTTACCTAACTTACCTTACCTAGCATTACCTTACCTAGCATTACCTTACCTAGCATTACCTTACCTAGCATTACCTTACCTAGCATTACCTTACCTAGCATTACCTTACCTAGCATTACCTTACCTTGCATTACCTTACCTTGCATTACCTTACCTTACCTTACCTTACCTTACCTTGCATTACCTTACCTTGCATTACCTTACCTAACCTTACCTAACCCTACCTTACCTAACTATACCTTACCTAACTATACCTTACCTAACTATACCTTACCTAACTATACCTTACCTTACCTTACCTTACCTAACCTTAAGTTACATAACCTAACGTAACCTAACCTAATCTAACCTAACCTACCCTAACCTACATAACCTAACCTAACATAACATAACATAATAAAACCTTACCTTACCTTTCCTTACCTTACCTTACTGGCAATCTCTTCATCTAGCTTTTCGATATTTGCCTAGAATACATACCGTTGTAACTTTTAAGGACATTAGTTTTCATTTATGACAACGCATCATTCCAATCTGCCAGGGCTACCTAAACGATCTTACGGTATACAAGGTAAGAAGTTGAGGGCGTGGCCACCAGCCTCTTCTAATCTCATCCCAATCCTAAAATTTATGTCCCATCCTTAAATAAGATGTTTATGCCCATGGACGCCAATTTTCCTCTAAGAACGTCTTATGGGCGACCATCAAAGCTGCAGCACAATAAGAAATTGACAGGTTCCATGAATGTTAGGTATTTTGAAGACATTTGTCAAAATCGTCTTTATATGAGAAAATAATTCATTATGTTCATCAATCGAGTATTATAATTATGATGTTCTTTTAAATATATACGCATGATCTGCTTCGTTTTCTCCAAATATATTTAGCGTGGCTAATTTCCTTCTAAAGCTATTTGTGTGGTTACCATATTGTAAAGACCAGCTTAGAAAAGTTTCGTCAAAGTTGATCCACAGAGAACCTTCAAGGTGTATGTAGCGACTACCATGCTTTACTGTTCGCCCTATGCAATATCGATTCTTCTGATCCCTGGCATTCGGCCGACTCTAGATTAGCATGTGGTCAAAAAGAACTGGAAACAGGACTAGTCGGACTATCATACACGTATCCAGTGACGCATAGTCCTGTTGAGTTAAACACGTGATGAGGTCATTCGACGTCGGTTATGCTGAAGGCTTCTTCATGAATACTGTGGTTGTGCAAGCTATCTCCACAGGTTATTTCTGACGGATACAAAAACCTGGCTGCCATATTTCCATTCATATGTAGATAGGTTACCATGTTCCTACAATTCAGGAGGATCAAGAGACTCAGAAACCGAACTTCACATTGATTACTGACCCTGAATCTTCAAGAAGGAGGTTGATCTTGGATAATTCCTATTTCTAAGATAATCTTCGAAACTTCCAACCAATCGTAACTTAACCTTACCTAACCTAACTTAAACTAACCTAACCTAAACTAACCTTATCTAACCTAACCTTACCTAACCTAACCCTGCCTATCCTAACCTAACCTAACCCTTCCTAACCTAACCTAACCTAACCTTACCTAACCTAACCTTACCTTACTTAACCTAACCGTTTCTTACCTAACCTTACCGAACCTAACCTAACCTAACGTAACCTAAGCTTACCTTACCTTACCATCCTTAACTTAACTAAACTTAACTTATTTAGCGGAAAAAAACTTCAACATCCAAAAAATCAAAATACCTAAATTACCCTAACCTAACTTAACCTAACCTTACCTTACATTACCTTACCTAACAATACCTTACATAACCTAACCTAACCTAACCTAACCTTAGCTTAGCTTAGCTTAGCCAACCTAACGTAACCAACCCCTAACCTAACCTTACCTTACCTTACCTTACATTAACTTCCCTTATCTCACCTTACCTTACCTTCCTTAACCTTAGCTTACCTAACCTAACCTTACCTAAGCTAAGCTAAGCTAACCTTACCAAACCTAACCAAACCTAACCTAACCTAACCCAAAGTAACCTTACCTTACCTTACTTAACCTTACCTTACCTAACCTCAACCTAAACTTAACCCTAATCTAACCTTACCTAACCCTACCTTACCTTACCTTACCTTACCTTACCTAACCTTTCCTAACCTAACCTAACATTACCTAACCTTACTTTACCTTACCTTACCTTACCTTACCTGCAATCTCTTCATCTAGCTTATCGATATTTGGCTAGAATGCATACCGTTGTAACTTCTAAGGACATTAGTTTTCATTCAAGACAACGCTTTATCCAAATCTGCCAGGGCTACCCAAACGTTCTTACAGTATACAAGGTAAGAAGTTGATGGCGTGGCCGCCAGCCTTTTCGAATCTTATCCCAAACTAAAATTTATGTTCCATCAAAAAAAAGATGTTAATGCGGATGGACGACAATTTTACTCTAAGAAATTAGTATGGGCGACCATCAAAGCTGCAGCATATTTAGAAATTAACAGATTCCATGAGTGTTAGGTATTTTGAAGTCATCTGTCAAATTGGTTTGCATATGAGCAAATAATTCACTATGTCCATCAATCGTGTATTATAATTAGGATTTTCTGTTAAATATATACGCAAGATCTGCTTCGGTTTTTCTAAATATATTTGAATTGCCTAAATTTATTCGAAAGCTATTTGTGTGGTTACCATATTGTGAAGACCAGCTTAGAAAAGTTTCGTCAAAGTTGATCCAAAGAGAACCTGCAAATCCTAACCTTCCCTACCAGACCACTAGCGTGGCTCAGGGTGTATATAGCGGGTATTATGCTTTACTGTTTTCACTATGGACTCTCGATTCTTCTGCTCCCTGGCCTTCTGTTGACTGTAGATTTGTATGTGGTCATAAAGAACGGGAACCTGGACTAGTCGGACTATCATACACGTATCAAGAGACGCATCGTCCTGTGGGTTAAACACGTGATGAAGACATTCGACGTTGGTTTTGCAGAATGGTTTTCATGAACACAGTCGTTGTGCAAGCTATCTCCGTAGGCTACCTTTGACGGTTAAAATAACCTGGCTGCCATATTCCCATTCATGCGTAGCTAGATTAGCATTTTCCTACAATTCAGGAGGCTCATAAAACTCAGAAACCGAACTTCACATTGATTACTGACCCTGAATCGTCAAGAACGAAGTTGGTCTTGGATACTTCCTCTTTGTCAGGTTATCTTCGAAACTTCTGGAACACAGGAATGAGATCTCTCATCAGTCCGGGTAATTTCTAGACAGCTGAGACCCTCCTTGTGCAGCAAACTTATCAGTTCTTTTCCTGCACGGTATAGTTACTTGTTTTCGTCGCCATTATCATATCATCACCAAATCCTGTGAACATGGAATATCATATTAACCAACAAATATAATGTTTATGATGAGATTTTGACTGTAACATACTGCATAATGATACCAGGATTTCATACGTTTTAATAGCATAGCTATTTTAATTACCCTTACATGATGCAGCCTTAAAGACAGCAACCTCTCTTTGAAATAATTTCCTAGAAACCAAATAAGAATTAAAATTTAAGCATTAGTTTTTAGCCACGTTTTCCTAAATATTCAAACTTTGTTTACGTGAACTATTATTTTTATTTAACAATTTTTTTCAACCACATTTATATCCTAAGTGAGAAAATAATTACCTATAAGTTTATTTGCACAATAACATAATTATTTGTATTTAACGGAAAACAACTTTAACATCAAAAAATGAAAATACCTAACCTTACCTTACCTAACCTTACCTAACCTTACCTAACCTTACCTAACCTAACCTAACCTAACCTAACCTAACCTAACCTAACTTTACCTAACCTTACCTAACCTTACCTTACCTTAACTTACCTTACCTTACCTTACCTTACCTTACCTTACCTTACCTTACCTTACCTGCAATCTTTTCATCTAGCTTTTCGATATTTGGCTAGAATACATACCGTTGTAACTTCTAAGGAAATTAGTTTTTATTCATGAAAACGCTTCATCCCAATCTGCCAGGGTACCCAAACGTTCTTACGGTATACAATGTCAGACGTTGATGGCGTGGCCGCCAGCCTCTTCGAATCTCAGCCGAATCCTAAAATTTATGTTCCGTCATTAAATAAGATATTTTCCGAAGGACGCAAATTTTCCTCTAAGAAAGGCTTATGGGCGACCATCAAAGCTGAAGCACATTAAAAATTTGACAGATTCCATGAATCTTAAGTATTTTGAAGACATCTGTCAAAATGGTTTTCATATGAGCAAATAATTAATTATGTCCATCAAACGTGTATTATAATTATGATTCTTTCTTAAATATATAAGATTGGCTAATTTCATTCTAAAGCTATTTGTGTGGTTACCATATTGTGCAGACCAGCTTAGAAAAGTTTCGTCAAGGTTGATCCACAGAGAACCTGCAAATCCTAACTTTCCCTACCAGACTACTAGCGTGGCTCAGGGTGTATATAGCGTGTACCATGCTTTACTGTTCGCACTATGCACTCTCGATTCTTCTGCTCCCTGGCCTTCTGCCGACTGTAGATTTGCATGTGGTCAAAAAGAACTGGAACCTGGACTAGTCGGACTATCATACACGTATCCAGTAAAGCATAGTCCTGTTGAATTAAACACGTGATGAAGCCATTCAAAGTCGGTTATGCTGAAGGCTTAAAATTAAAACTGTGGTTGTGCAAGCTATCTCCAAAGGTTATTTCTGACGGATACAATAACCTGGCTGCCATATTCCCATTCATGTGTAGATAGGTTACCATGTTCCTACAATACAGGAGGCTCATGAGACTCAGAAACCGAACTTGATATTGATTACTGACCCTGAATCTTCAAGAACGAGGTTGGTCTTGCATACTTCCTCTTTCTCAAATAATCTCCGAAACTTCCAACCAATCCTAACCTAACCTAACCTAACCTAACCTAACCTAACCTAACCTAACCCTTCCCAACCTTATCTAACCTAACCCTTTCTAACCTAACCTAACCTAACCCTTCGTAACCTAACCTAACCTAACCTAACCTAACCTAACCAAACCCAACCTAACCTAACCTTACCTAACCTTACTCTTTCTTACCTAACCTTACTCTTCCTTACCTAACCCAGTTAACCTAACCTAACCTAACCTAACCTTACCTTAACATACCATCCTTTACTCAACTTAACCTAACCTAACCTAACATAACTTAGCCTTACCTTACCTTAACTTAAATAACTTACCTTTCCTTACTCTTACTTTATCTTACCTGCAATATCTTCATTTAGGTTTTGGATATTTGGATAGCATACATACCGTTGTAACTTCTAAGGACATTAGTTTTCATTTATGACAATGCTTCCTCCCAATCTGCCAGGGCTACTTAAACGTACTTACGGTATACAAGGTAAGAAGTTGATGGCGTGGCCGCCAGCCTCTTCGAATTTCAGCATAATCTAAAATTTATGTTACATCATTAAATAAGATGTTTATGCCGATGGACGCCAATTTTCCTCTAAGAAATTAATATGGGCGACCATCAAAGCTGCAGCACATTAAGAAATTGACAGATTCAATGAATGTTAGGAATTTTGTAGTCATCTGTCAAAATGGTTTTCATATGACCAAATAATTCATTATGTCCATCAATTGTGTATTATAATTATGATTTTATGTTAAATATATACGCAAGATATGCTTCGTTTTCTCCAAATATATTTTGATTGGCTAATTTCATTCAAAAGCTATTTGTGTGGTTACCATATTGTGAAGACCTGCTTATAAATGTTTCTCAAAGTTGATCCACAGAGAACCTGCAAATCCTAACTTTCCCTACCAAACTACTAGCGTGGCTCAGAGTATATACAGCGAGTACCATGCTTCACTGTTCGCACTATACACTCTTGGTTCTTCTGCTCCCTATCCTTCTGCTGACACTAGATTTGCATGGGGTCAAAAAGAACTGGAATCTACACTAGTCGGACTAACATACACGTATCCAGTGACGCATAGTCCTGTTGAGTTAAACACGTGATGAAGCCATTCGACGTCGGTTTTGCTGAAGGCTTTACATGAATACGGTCGTTGTGCAAGTTATCTCTGAAGGATATTTCTGACGGATACAATAACCTGACTGTTATATTCTTATTCATGTGTATCTAGATTACCATTTTCCTACAAGTCAGGAGGCTCATAAGACTCAGAAATGATATTCACATTGATTACTGACCCTGAATCTTCAAGAACGAGGTTGGTCTTGGATACTTCCTCTTTCTCAGATCATCTTCGAAACTTCCGGAACACAGGAATGAGATCTCTCGTCAGTCGCGGATATTCTAGACAGCTGAGACCCTCTTCGTGCAGCGTACGTATCAGATCTTTTCCTGCACGGTATAGTTACTTGTTTTCGTCGCCATTATCATATCATCACCAAATCCTGTGGACATGGAATATCATATTAACCAACAAATATGATGTTTATGATGAGATTTTGACTGTTACATACTGCATAATGATACCAGGATTTCATACGTTTTAATAGCATAGCTATTTTAATTACTCTTATATGATGTAGCATTGAAGACAGCAACCTCTCTTTGAAATAATTTCATACAAACCAAATAAGAATTAAAATTTAAGCATTAGTTTTTAGCCACTTTTTCCTAAATCTTCAAACTTTGTTTACGTGATTTATTTTTTTATTTAACAATTTTTTAAACTACATTTTTAACCTAAGTGAGAAAAAAATTACCTGTAAGTTTATTTTCAAAATATGCATGTTAAAACTAAAAAATAATAATAACACAATAACATAATTATTTTTATTTAGCAGAAAACAACTTTAGCATCAAAAAATCAAAATACCTTACCTTACCTAACCTAACCTAACCTAACCTAACCTAACCTAACCTAACCCTACCTAACCCTACCTAACCTTACCTAACCTTACCTAACCTTAACTAACCTTAACTAACCTTAACTAACCTTACCTTAGCTTACCTTACCTTACCTTACCTTACCTTACCTAACCTAACCTTACCTAACTAACCTAACCTAACCTTACCTTACCTTACCTTACCTTACCTTACCTTACCTTACCTTACCTAACCTTACCTTACCTAACCTTGCCCTCCCTTGCCTTGCCTTGCCTTACCTTACCTTAGGTTACGTTAGGTTACGTTAGGTTACGTTAGGTTACGTTGGGTTACGTTAAGTTACGTTAAGTAACGTTAGGTTACGTTTGGTTGTTATTATAGAAAATTCCTTTATTCAAAGCTAAGATTATGACTTCCTCGTGTGAAACCCGAGAAAATGGAAAAGAACTTGTATTTCAGGTGGACGTATTGATAATGTCACGGAGGAGTTCAGGTCGGTAGTCAAACAAAATGAAAATCTAGCGCTCACTGAAATTGTAGTATCAAACGATGTCTCTCATTTTGAGGAACTACTAAAAAATACAGTAATTTTTTTGCACAAAGGAAGAAGAAATGCATGTTAAGTTCAACATTTACACAAGGTCGACAAAATTCAAAAGGTTTCATGGTTCTTCGCGGAGTTTATGTGAACATAGGGTAAATCAACGAGCTGAATCCAAACATGACATTAGTTTTTACCTATTACTTATCTATTTTGAGAACTAAACCAATTTATTTTGTCGCATTCATATTCTTCCTTAATCAATCTCTGACTTTTTTCTGATGCGTTGCTTCACATAACTCTGAGCCATTTTTAACGTGGATTACCTAATTGGACGAAATGGGACACATTCCCACAAAAGCGTGAAAATAACTTTTTAGTAAATAAATGACTCGGGAGACAATCCAACAGCAGACGCATGATAAACAAATGGTTTGGGAAACAACCCACTAGAAGGAGGTAGAGCTTTGCCTTAAGAGGGAGTTTACGTTGTCTCTTTTCGTGTAATGTAGTATCAAGAATTAGTTTTGCGACTTATTATATTTATTAAATGTTAAAAACTTTGAATTGATCCCTATACCGGAAGCGTGGTAACAATCAGAGCGTGGATTTTTTTATGAGTAAGTATCAATATTTTATCAATACCAATTTCGATGATGAGACAGCAGATAACAACCGTTATAAATACAAAAAAAATAGTCGGAGAAATTAAATTTCGAAGATCAATTATCCCTAGCTTCAGGATTTTGTACTTCGATGAGTCTCTTAAAAAATTAAGAGCAGTTGACTGGTAAAGGTCCGAACATTTAACGTTTGTAAAATTACGTACTGAGAATTGAGAATAGCGTATCCGCAAGAGGGAGACACCGAGGTTAA
Organism: Ceratothoa steindachneri; assembly: GCA_963969495.1. Lineage (NCBI taxonomy): Eukaryota > Metazoa > Arthropoda > Malacostraca > Isopoda > Cymothoidae > Ceratothoa > Ceratothoa steindachneri. Next base: position 151,415,135 of record OZ018321.1, on the reverse strand, counting down.
ACGATACCATAATGCAAGCCATTAGGGGAAAAATAGATGTTATCATACTATCAAAGCTTTCAGAATCATGAAAATGAGACCGATTACTGTATATAGAGTCATTATTCGCGCGTGCTGATTAAGCGTAGTCTTTATTAAAATTTTAGCAAACTTCAAATGAATTTCTTATGAAATTAAACGTAGATTTATATCGAAATAATTATTATAAATGAGCTGAGCTCCATATTTATTTTTCAATTTAAAACTCCATCAAAGGCGACATTTTCACAGGAAAAATATACACACTGTCCAATATATAGCAATTTCTTACACATTAATTAAAAATAGTATATACACTGTCTAGATAATGTCCATTCTCATTTAATAAAATTGTAATTATTGTCTAATATTAATTCCAGATAAAATGGGTCGGCATTAGATTAAGAACAGTTAATCTTCTTTGTAAAAAAAGAAAAATCGTCAATTCGCTAACATACCATGAGTTGTATAACCAAGATATCATCACTTCATCATCACCATCACTAACTCTATAATTTAAGCAGGCGATTCTTTTGAGTATTTGAATAATAATTTCATCTTAGTTTGGTTATGACTTATGCTTTTTATCAGAGTTATTTCTAATAATTCTTTTATAATATCAAAAAACAAAATGGTAAAGTTCAGAAATAAATAATGATTATTTCAAAGCACAAAGAATTACAAATGGTGAAGTTCAGAAAATTTATTTTTATACATCTTCTTCTATAACTAGATTTTAGCAACGTGATATTTTGAAAGGGGCAAATTTAGTTTTGAGTTCCATTTTCAAATTATTATAATTGGCAAAGTTCAAAAATATTTTAAAAATTTAACCATGGCTGCTTTTTTTTAGATTTTCAATTTTAATCTTAGTAGCGAAGCTATTAATTACCTGGTATATCTATAGTTTTGAATTATTGGGGTCTACTCAAGATCTTACGTCACTCAGGATTTTTAAATCGCTATATATATCAAGTAATATAATCCTTCTCCCAATAGCGACTTAACCTAACCTTTTTTCCATTGTCAAACACATAATTTCAATAAACAAATATTTGTAAACAAACTTTACTTATTTGCTACTTCTCTTCACACTCTTCAGTGTTCAAGGTGAAGTTATGTGCATGTGAATTATTTTTTGTGTTCATTTAATCATTCATATTTTTATTTTCTGTCTCTGTGATTCTAATATATATATATATATATATATATATATATATATATATATATATATATATATATATATATATTGTTCTAAAGTGTTCATATGGTGATTTGATCGTTCTTGGCGTCTACCTTTGGAAGGGAAGGAGGCTAATATTTTGTTAGAACCAGCAGGTGGTACTCTTCCCCAGATGTCATTAAAAATTGAAAAGAAAGAAATGATGAACATGGAACTAACGGTAGAGCCTGTGGACGCATTCGAGTAGTTAGAACCACCCTTGGAAAGCCATAGCAGTTGACGTAATATTGGGCAGCGTAAACGGGGGACTGCAAGAAAGAGGACCGCAAAAATTCTTTCTGAACTAACTTTACTCGAAAGTCAAATGAATTAGAAAACCCGTACGAGATCCTTCATCTCTCCGGTTTCCCGATTTCCTGCTTAGAGGCGAACTGGAGCTGAGCCTGGATCGGTTGATGAAAGGCTTATCCGCGCCTAGAGCTGCAGAAATAAAAAAATTAATATTCCTCGAATCATTTATAATGAAGTTGCCGCCGGATTTGTGCAACTATCTAGAGAGAAATAGCATTGGGATTTCGATCGAAGGTTCTAAGCGGGCCGATTTATAGTTAATAAATAACAAGTTTCAAGATAATTACGTAAAGACTAAAATGATGTACCAGAGAAGGGCTAATTTAGCAGAGATGAGAGTATGGATAAGGAGGGCATAAAGGACTAAGAGAAATAGGTGGACAATAGATGCAACACTTAGGTGTGCTGGTATTGGCGAGGCGTGGGGCACCACATGAGTGCGTTCCCGCGGGCTCAAAGGGATAAGAAAAAAAAATGTACAAGGGTAAGGCGAAGTATAGGTAAAAAAGAAGCAACACGGTATCATTTATCTCTTGCTCATCATGTGATAGTTAGGCACTTTGGAGTGATTGAGACCTATCAGAAGATGCTACGTCAATTCTTTTGGCAGGGACTGAATTGGGGCGCGTAAAATATTTTGTAGGGACGTGACACATGGGCCAGGTAGCTGGAAGAGGGCATATTGGAGTAAAAAAGCTACCCTTAAACCGATACATATTAACCATGCAATCATAATGGAAGGAATACGCAAAATCATGTATGGGAACTCGGGACACGGGTATGAATCTTTTCCTTATCATTTGTTTCCCATCTGGGACTTTCTGAGCTCTGACATTAAGTTTATGCAATTTCAGCTGATTTTCCCTCATTGGGTTGGGGTTTCTCTCCCTATGTTAAAAGATAAGTGGATTAATGAACTCAATATTAATGTACTGGAGATAACCAATGTTCGGCCTTATACTATGTTAGTAAATTTAAGAACAAAGGCCGTAAATTAAATCATTTCGAGCTGTAGAACTTGAATATGATTCAATTCAGCATGGCGGCCGACGGGACAAGTAGCAAAGCTAGCCGTGAGCTGGCTGATCAAGCTCATTAGAGGAACTCAATATGCTGCTGGTCTCTGCCTCTGTTATGAAGTCACTCGACTTCGTGGAGGCGTTTTAGTGTAAGGGTTAAGAGTGTTTTGGTGGCAGAAGGACTAGCAAGACCTCTTCAGCCTGCTTCGTATGCCTCTAGGAGGCTAGTCGGCGCTTCGCTAAACTATTCTACGATCGACAAGGAACTTTTGGCACTAATTCTAGCACTAAAGAAGTTTAACTTATATCTGTGCATGGTGATCATAGGTTGGAAATGTTAAGTGACAATAATCTTTTGGCCTATTTGTTTATGTCTAAACAAAGAACAACCGGTTACTGAGAAAGTCAGTGGCTATGCAACTTTTATAATTTGAGAGTAGAACAAATGTGGTATAGAGAACGTTATGGTAGATGCCTGGTCTTGCGTCCATTAATTGTGGGTAAAAATTATTTTTGTTTTTCTTATGTTTAAGAGATCAGATTTGGGATTCTCCCTTAATGTTTTAAGAAAGTGTTAAGAATGCATTGTTTTTATACTCATTGTTAAAAAATGTATTTTCGTTATATTGGGGGGGGGATGTGACATTTATTAATTTAATTGTTTGTAAGGATCAAATTTATGGAATCTCTCAAACTGTAAAAGATTCCTTTTATTATAGTTCATGGTTTTGGAAGTGATATATTTCAAATTCCTTTTAGTTTAGTGGTTAAGTACAGTAATTAATGTATATGAGGTTTACCGAAACAGTCGAGTTTTTTTGAGAATGAAGAAACAACGTAGCTGAAGTAACAGTCTCCTTATTTCCGAAAATTCTTTTGTGCAGGGTCCATATGTGGTTTTTGAAAGCGCCTGGCATTTACCTCTGGAAGATAGAAGAGGCTCATATCTCGTAAGATACAGCTGAAGGTAAGCTTACCTAGGCGTCGGGGAAAGGCGGAACAAAAAGAAATAGGTACAAAGACCAGCGGTCGAGCGTGTGGAAGCTTTGGACAATGTTAAGGAAAGAAAGAAGCAAAGGAGTTATGCAAAGGAAGGTTAGGGAGTACGTTTAAGGAAAATTCATTTAGCTTACCCAATCCACACAATATATGCATTTCATCTCTCCATTATTCCGTCATTTTGGCTACTGTTGGGCATCGTGTCTCCTGGTACGTAAAGGTGTGTTGTATCGTTAACGTGATCAGAGCACTGATCAATTTATTTCGTTTGCCCCCTTAGACTAAATTTTAACTAGGTACTTTGTATAGAAATTTCATTTATATAAGACTCGTGTAATGTTTTATGATAATAATTGTGCGTATATATATATTTTTTTCTCTTCTTTCATAGCCTTCACACTTTCTTCCCTATGACGCAGCCAGCCGCAGAGTAATATTAAAGAAAAGAGGTAAGCCAACCGCCACCACATGAGTAGGAAAAATTGTCGATACTCTTGGAATAAACGGGAAATATTACTAGTAGTAATCAAAGGGGATTTCAGGTGAGTTTACTGTGATCTTTTCCCGAGCCAGAACTACCACATCGTCACAAGATATATATGGCTAACTCAGCTCTTCATCAAGCCTTCAGAAAGAGCTCTTCTCAAATCACTAGAGGAGAACGTATAATCCAGGTTATCAAACCAATCTAAAGAAGATTGCTATCAATCAGCCTTTTTAAATTGTTATTCTTGCTTTCGAAGAGAATGAAAAAATCGCTTTACCCATTCTAGCTCGCCCCGTAAGGTGCGTGGTGATTTGCTTTCATGGCCACCCTGATGACGGGACTCAGCACCCCTTCCGGCCCCAGCTTAGCTTCTTCTCCTTTCTGACAGCCCTCGTTTTTACCCTACTTCTTCACTCTCCCTACAACCTCTCCTACAACTTTCTCTGGTTGGTGTCTAATTTCACAAAGTAGATGCCAACCATCATCCTCTCACCCAACTATCCTGGATCGGGGTTGAGGGGAAAGGGGCCATCGTTGCCTCACTCCTGAGCTCCAAGTCTGGCTGGGGTGGCAGTATTTTACCAACCTCCTTCATCCACAGCCACACCTTCCTCAAATCCCCCTTCTTTCTTCTTCCACTATGTATCCATTTTTCGCCGTGCCTAAGCTGAAACAGCTATGCCGATGGGCTGCAAAGTCACTAAAAGAGAGGAGTGGCCTTAAATCGCCGGCCTGGTGTTCAACCCTCGCAGAGCGGGCTACTGCGTGGAGTGATGAGCGTTTGCGTCCCATATTATTATTAGGGTCACCATGCCCGATGATGAAAACAAACATAATCAAAACTCCTCCTCTCTTCCTTCCCCTGGACCGTTAACGGAGCCGCACTCAGGTTGCTCCACTGGAAAAACTGGTGGTCATCCTTCCCTATGTTTTCACAGGGAACCCTCCAAACCTCTTTGACCGGAGAGGAGGCTTATTTCTCTCCTATGCCTTCGGGTACAGGGGACTTCCTCTCATCCCTTCCCTGGAGAGTTGCCCTCGAGCAACTCCCTTTCTCCTGTGGCAGTCCCTCCTTCACTTTCTAAGGGGACTTCCAAGAAAACAGGCAAGGGTCATATAATTGACCGCTCCCACTGGAAGCGGACCGTTAGGGCCAGCCCCTTTAGAGAAGCAACGAATGGAAGGGACCGTTGGCCCCTGCCACCTAATGTCCTGCGTGCGTGCGCGACTAATTTACAAGGGGCCAGTATACCTGCTCCCTTCTACGAAGACAAGAAAAATGGATCTTCAAATGGGATCTTTAATGTCTTGGGGGGCCAAATGGAGCCCTCCAGCCCTGAAGTAAACATGGTCTCTGACGTATCCAGCCCCAGATGGTAGGACCTTCCAGGGGGTTGAACATGGGCTCGGTTCTAAGCCCGTGTTCAGTGAAAAGGGGGTTCATTCCATGCCCACCTCGCCTAAAAAGAAAAGAAACCGAAAGAAGCATTAAAAGACGGACTCTTCTCCTTCCCTGGGAGCCACAGGGACGGACGGCTTTGCGGCCGTGTCTGTAAGCAACCAAGCCAATATCAGCTCCCCCGTCTGGGTAGCCCCATACATAGAACAAAAGTGCGAGGAGTGAGCCTAGATTACGTCGGGGAACCTTATTCAGGGGCTACCTGGCGTTTTCGAGCCCGCTGGCTTCAAACGCTTACTTGTTATTCGTTCCATTGATGGCAGCATGTTGTCTTAGGGCAACATAATCCATCAAAGGAGAGCTCTAGGTAGTGTGATTGGTAGAGAGCCAAAGATGACTGGTTTGTCGGACGGGAGCGTTTTGGCGACTGCGTCGAATCCCTCCGAGGCGGCCATAATTAGTGCTCTTCGGACACTATACGGCACGCATGTGAGTGTGACGCCGCACTCTACCATGAACTTCGTGAAAGGAGTAGTTTATGTGAGGAAACTCGTGGATACTCCATGAATGACATCTCCTTAGAGCTGACCGACCATGTAGCGGTCAATGTCGAACATAGGATGAGAAAACATAGAGGAGCCTAGAAACCCACCCCTACACTCTTCATCACGTTCGACTGTGACAAGTTCCCCGAGTCGGTGCGTGCCAGTTAGTATGGCTACCGCGTAAAGGCATTTATGCCACTACCTCAGAGGTGATACTACTCTCACCGCTTCGGCTATACATAGTAATCGCTCTTGTAGACGCGCAAAGTCAGGGCTAACCGATATCTGGTAAGTTGCTCCAAGGCCGCACACGATAAGTCCAAATTGTGTGTGGCCAAGTGTGTCAATTGCAGAGAACACACATCGCTTCTTCGTAGCAATGTGGTCCGTATCTTCTTGAGAAGGAAATCTTAGCCGTTCAGGTCCTGGATCGTTTCTCATTTCGCGAGGTTAAGGATTTGCTCCTTGCGCTCCCGACGCTGCCTGGGACGTCTAATCTAAAAAAGGTTGCTAGAATAGGTAAAGCGTATTTTCCATTCCCTTCCCAAGCAAGGATAAAAATTTAAAAAGGTTAATTGATAGCGATCTTTTTTAGATTACTTAGAAAAGCTGGATTATACGTTTTCCTCTAGTGATTGTGAGAAGAGCTCCTTCCGAGGGTTTGATGAAGAGCTGAGTAAGCCATAACTTTTCCTTCTTAACCGTATAATTACAATTTTGTTATTTCAAAAATAATTTTCGATATATATATATATATATATATATATATATATATATATATATATATATATATATTATAAATGCAAGGTCGTCATGATTTCTTTGCATAGGAATGTGAATATAACATGAAATAAAGATGAACATATAGTAGTAGTTAATATGTACCCCAAACAATCAACACAAATTAACAATCAGCAACGTATAATGGATAAGCAGATGAAGCGCTGAAAATTACAGTAACACCAAACTTATTTTAGTAGCTCATCAGCGTGTCGAAAGTCCCTTGGCAGTTATCGAACATTTATTCTTCAAGGTATGCTATCCAGTAAGATCCAACACCTGAGGGGTGTAGTGCTGGCCCACTCCTTGGTAATGACTGACTTCTTTTGTTCATGGCGAGCCTGCTGACGACGTCTTACGGTCTTTTTCAGCTCTTTCAAGAGGTTTCCAGAGGTATAATAACAGACGACTTAGATAACTACTCTATTACCGTGATATTTCTCTCCCGGAAACACACTGATAGATGCCTAATTGTGATACGAGGAATATTCCCGCTGCATAAATCACATTCCGGGCATATCTGGAGAGGTCTGTAGCTGAGGGCAGCATTTATTCTCCCAGGGTTGTAAGTAATTTCCTGAATTTATGGTGCCATCACAAATTATGAGAGAGCTAATTTTTGAACTTGAGATATAGCCCAATACTTTTAAAGAATGGCCACCATGCTTTCCTGCTCGCAATATGCACTCTTGATTATACTGCTTTCCTAGCCTATTGCGGACTTTTGACGGCGGTCAGGAAAAACCTGAACGAGGACTCGTAGAACCTTAATACACGTACTTACTGGGTCATTATCCAGTTGTGGTGGTCACGTGCTTACGCGAGCAGACGTCGCTTGTGCTGATTGTTGATCAGCAGCTTCTAGTGGGGTGTATTAACACTTAAAGAGTTAGAAACATGCATTATATAATGGCTAAAAAAGCGGGTGAAGGCAAGGTAAATCAATAAAATTGACAAATATTGAGACGAAAGTGCGAGGGGATGCCCTCAAAGGACCAGCCTAAAAGGAAGCTCCCCCTCGGAACACCCCTTTTAGCCTCTTACCTCTAAACCACATGCTTTTTGGCGTGGGAAGTTTAGAATCTTCGAGAAGGAAGCAGCCCCACGCTGAGTTACTCGGCCCAACTGTATTTGCTTTCGGCCGCCCCTCGCCCCCCATCCTCTCCCACGATAACGCCGAGCTCTCACTTCATGCTTCCCAGGCATGTATATTCTCCAACGAACGCAGCCGTACTAACCCTACCTCCATATCATAATCGTTATCTGGAAGTAAGTTTACAGAGACTGACGTCGAGAATCCTCTAGGGACGGCCATACCCTGGGGCTATCTATCGAAGCTACCACCTCGCTATTTAACTCTTAGTTCGCCATTCATCAAGTAGATTGAGAGTCTGCTAGTCCCACCGTCCAGATCATTTTGTCTGTTCCCCTGCGAAGTCCCGCAACCCCTGTTCAAGTCGTACCTCGGCGTGAAGATCTCACCAGCAGATCTCCCTTCGTGAAGCTTTGGCCGCTGTTCAGAAAAAAAGCTTTCGAGCCACCTTTTTCCCGGAGAACTGTGCGGTCCCCCTCATCTCGGACCCTATTCAAAACTACCGTTCCTCGTATCTGAAACTCCCTGTCGAGCCTCAGAACAGCCTCATTTTTGAGATTCCATCTCTCTGTGCTATAGAAAATCTCGTTCTTAAATAAGAAGTATCAAAACCCCCATCTACGAGACCTCTTCGTTAGGACTCCCTGAAGTATCTTCTCGAAGACCTGTGCCGTTGGTCTTTATCCCCCTCAGATCATCACCACGCTTTAAGGTAAAGCGATCTTGTATTGTAATCCCCTGATTACATCCCGGTCAATCATCACCCGCATCCACTTTTTAATTTTGCTCGTCTCGCTTAACTCTGTCATATTATAAATTGTCACAATCCAATTAACTATCTTTATCGAGTAATTTGTTCCCCTTTTTTGTATACATATATATTGCCCTATTTTATTATATATATATTAAAATTATATTTTGGGGGTCATGTTCTTTATATATCATTTGAACTGCAACCTGGCAAACCATTAGATAAATCCGGGTTAACCGTAAATCGCACTCTGTATAAAATTCAAGGAGGCGGTTCCCCACTCCTTTAATTGCTCCAAAGCATATCGCAGGCACCCTAGGGTCGGCTATCTGCCCGTGCTTGTGTATGCGCCCTTGGGCCTTTGCGCCCAGCGACTATTCGCAGGCATACCTCGAAAGAAAGTAAAAACAAATTTGGAGTTGTGAAATCAACTAACGAACGATAGAAAACTACTAACGAGATTTGTTCGGTTGGTAAGCTAATGTATTGAAGTATTGGTTGGTTATATAGTGAATAGTTTAATTGAAGAGGTGTAATTAATTATTAAGGTTGGAATTTATTTTATTGATTTACAGCGAGTCTAAGATTTTCAAATCGTGAGAAGTTAAGGCTGAATATAGGATGGTAAATGAATCAGGATTAAAAGGATGTTGCCTGATGGAAGAGGCTTCTGGTTTATAAATGGGGATGCCAGTCCTATGAAACAAACCTACTTAAGTGCTTTGCGATCCTGCATTTGAGTTGTAATCCAGTTTGGCTTAAATAACGACTGTGGCAGATCGTACATCTATAATTGTAAACTATACAGGATCGCAAAGCCAATAAGAATTGGCTCCTTATGGAGAAAAAGGAATTCAACGAGGGTAGAGAGAAGGAGTTTGTTAAACTTGGATGTCAAATGTTCGAGATGGGGTAGTCTAAAAAAACCTTCTTTTTAGATACAGTAGTAAGAATGGGTCAAGCATAAGATATTTTGGAAAGAAATTTGGATGAAATCGGGGTAATAATTTTAAATTGAAGAAATCCGTTAAGTGAGTCATTTCTTCATGAAAAAAGACCATATAGAGCAAATATAGTTGGCTATGAAAATATAGCTTTTAATGCTTGGTAATTTCAACTGATTGGGATAGCTACTAAAAAATACGTACCCAAATTACTGATGGTAAGTTTGTTGGAAATAGATGGATTGTCGTGGTATGACATTATATTAGATCAATACCATATTATATCTATGGGGAGCGACCAATAACTTAGAGGCGAACCGAAAAGGGAAATAACACCACAAGTTTAGACGGGCTAAGTAGCGAGAAAGAGTGCAACGAGGTCAGGTAAATTATGGATAATGGCAAAGATCAAGGTTATTTAAAGAGGCATGTACAAAAATATAATTTTATTTACATAAAAATAATGAGAGAAATGACGGGCAAAATTAGATCAGATGAACGAGGGAGGTGATTGTAGTTATGAATCAGACTATGAAGTTAAAATTAATGTGTTACGGGAGGAGACTATTCAAATGTGGGGAAGTAACGCAAATGGGTCACTGAAGAAGGATTTCTTTTTTCTTTTAGAGCCCATCGGGTGACTGCCCAATTGGGCATAAGTCGCCGGAAATACGACAGCATAGAAATAGGCTACTTTAAAATAAAATTATGAAAAAATAACAATGAAAAATATTGGAAAAACTTAACAATTAGGAAGCAATCTCCGGCAGCGGGGGAAGATCCCCCTCACCCCGGTGCAGGAGCATGCAACCTACAAAGAAAACAAACAAAAAACAAAATAAAAACTACTTAAATAAAGGGGAGAAGCCCAGCCTCCCCCCAAAAGTCAACAAATCCACAAGTCAAAGTACACGAACTCGTTCCGAGTACAATGGACAGATGGTAGCGACCCAGCCCATCCCAGTACTGGGACAGGTAACGGGAGCGAGGATCACCCAGGCTAGGACATTTGACGAGAATGTACCGAACAGTCTGGGGGACAACGTAGTCATCACAATAGGGCACAGGCGAGCACGCCATCAAATAGCGATGCGTGACACGAGTGTGTCCGATTCGGAGACGACAGAAAACGACCTGAAGCTGTCGCAGAATTGGGGGATAGGTCTCCTATCTTCTTTGCCAAGCAGTCAGAAGAGCTGCTCGTATTCCTGCCATGTAGTCAGTGTGAGGAAGAGCGAAACGCTGGTCCGGTCGCAGAGTCCTCACAGACTCTTTGGCGCCCTCATCGGTGCGCTCATTCCCCGCAATTCCTAATTGTCCAGAAACCCAGCTGAAGATAATCTCGACATCCACCCGTCTCGTCGAAATCGTGGCGTCACGGATATCGCAAAGCAGGGAAAGCGGAGATTCCAATGCCCTGAGAGCACTCAGGGCGCTTTGTGAGTTGCAATAGATCACAATCCAGTCTCCAAACCGGGCACGTCGCGTAATCTCCCGTACCGAGTGGTGTATTGCCACCAGCTCGGCCGTGAAGACAGACAGAGCGCCTGGAAGAGCCCAGCTGACTTCAAACAGAGGGGATACGGCGTGAAAGCCGTCCTCCTTTTGGGACTTGGAGCCATCCGTATACACTGGCACGGTTCCAGCGTGACACAGGTGTGCTCTAAAAAGTTCGAACGCAATACTCCCGTCGCTGTACAAGCTTTGAGAGCAGAGGCGTGGCGACAAATAGCCAAATGTGGTACCCTCCAGGGTGGCGTCCTGGGCAGAACTAGGGGCGCCACCGGACCGAGAGCTATATCTAGCTCTCGAAGGAGTTTCCTTGCCCAAAACCCAGAGGGCTTAGGGTATAACTGGCGTCTCTCGGGGGCATAGGCACCGTCGAGATCAGCTGCAGATGCAGTAAAAGCTTTTGGCGACTGAGGGAGGCGTTGGGCTCGCGCGTTCAGGCGAGTGATGCACTGCACACGGTGCAGAGCGAGTGGCATCTCCCCCCTTATCAACCAACATGCTCTCAATGGAGGGATTGTGGAAGGCACCTGTCACAAAGCGGAGGCCGGTGTGTTGGATAGAATCCACCTTCCGCAATATACGCTCGGCTGCGAATGCATAAAACTCGCATCCATAGTCGAGCTTCGAACGAACAAAGGATAGATAAACAAGTAGGGCAGTAGCCCTATCAGCGCCCCAAGCGCTGAACGTCACGGAACGGAGAATATCCATGGCGCGGGGACAAGAGACCCTAAGGCTGCGAATATGAGCCTCCCAGGTGAGGCGTCGGTCGAATACAAGACCAAGGAAACGTTGCGACTCAACCACATCCAGGCGCACCCCTTTAAGAAACAAATCTGGGTCGGGGTGGAGCCGTGGATGGCAGCAAAAGTGCCCCGCCTTAGTCTTGGCCAAAGAAAACCGAAACCTGTGCCCTCCTCCTCGAACAGAAGACACTCACGGAAATGGCCGTACGCTTCCCGGAGGCCGAACCCCGAGCGCTGTTGGCCACACCAAGCGCTGAAGGCGCTGTCGCCTTCCAGGACTTATTGGGGCAGGTTGGGCTCGCCATGCGAGTCTTTTCCTCCCTACGCCTCGAAACCTTAGGCGGGCGTTGCGGTTTCGGAGGCGGGGCGCTCTCTTTTCGAGGAACCACCGTCTCCGAGCCAATCGCTCCACCACTAGGCGTGGGCGAAAAAAACAAAGCTCCTTTGTTGCAGTCCTTCTTTCCGGGGACAGCTTTAGGAACCCCGGAAGATGGCCTAGCGACCAACTTCAGGGGTGTTGCCTCCTGTGAGTCTAGAGACTCGAGGGAAGCGCGTGGCCGTTTCGCCTTACGGGGAACGGTCACGCTGGGGGAAGAGGGGGTAGCCCTGGTTTTAGCCTGGGCTGGGTATGAACACCTTTTGCCGCCAGCTTTACCAGGGGAGCGCCCGGGTTTAGTAGAGCCCGCAGAAAGGCTCCGAATGGGCACGGAAACAACCGTGATCGTTGGCCTGGATGGGCCAGGAGCAGAGGGTGCCTTACTAACTATTGAGGCATATGACGTTCCAGGCAGAGCCGGGCGCGCCAAGACCAAGTCCTTAGCCTTGCGGAATGAGAGTCAATCCTGGGCCTGAACGGCGAGGATTTCTTTCTCAAGGAGATAAGCACCACATTGCTTCGAAGAAGCGGGGTGCGGCTCTCCACAATTGACACACTTGGCCACACACGATTTAGACTTATCGTGTGCAGCCTTGGATCAATTTACACAGACTTCGGGTGACCCCGACTTTGCACGTCTACAAGAACGATTCGTATGGCCGAAGCGGTGACAGTAATAACACCGCCGCGGCAGTGGCACGAATGCCTTCACGTGGTAGCGGTACCAACCGGCACGCACCGACTCAGGAAGCTTGTCACAGTTGAACGTGACGAAGAGTGTAATGGTGGGTCTCGAGGCCCTCCGCTGTTTTGTCATCACACGTTCGACATTGACCGCCCCATGGTCGGCCAGCTCTAAGGATATGTCCTCTATGGAGTAGTTAGCGAGTTCCCTCGCATAAACTACTCCTTTCACAAAGTTCATGGTAGAGTGTGGCGTCACACTCACCAGGGTGCCATGAAGTGTCCGAAGAGCACTTATCTTGGCCGCCTGGCGGGATTCGTCGCATTCGCTAGAAGGCTCCTGCCCTAGAAACGGGTTACCTTCGGCTCTCTACCAATTACACTAGCTAATCCTCTCCTCTGATGGATCATGTTGCCCTTGGCCAACATGCTGCCATCAGTGGAGCGAATGACGAGGAAGCGTTTGAAGCCAACGGGCTCGAAAACGCCAGGTAGCCTCTAAATCAAGACCCCCGATGTTATGGAGGCTCCGCCCTTCGCACTTTTGGTCTTTTTCTTATTTGGGGGCTTCGCAGCCGGGGGGCAGATGGGCAAGATATGCCGATCTTGGCTTGGTCGCTTGCCAAAGTGGCAGCAGATCCATCCGTCCCCGCAGCCCCCTCGGATGGAAAGGAGCCCCGAGTCTTCTTAGTCTTTTTCGTCCTTTTCTTTTTTTGAGAGGAGGGCGGAAAATGAACCCACTTCTCACCTCCGCCGGCAGAAGTCCCCTAGCCAGATGGACCGGCCTCAGCCAGGTCCTTCTCAGAAATGAAGAAGGTCCTGGAAGTCGTAGGGGCACCTGTCGGAGGAGATCCCTCCTCTCCTTGTACTGCTTCAGAAACCCTAGCCCTTTGAGAAATTTCCATTGCATAGGGGCGGATTCGGGTTCGGTGTTTTGCTTGGAGCCCGAATTACCCCCCATGGAAGGCCCTACCGTATGAGGCTGGGTTTCCTCAAGGACCATGTCTATCACAGGAGGGGCCTCCAGTTGACCATCCCCTTCCAGGACATCGCAGGTCTCCTTGGCATCGTCACCAGTCTTATGTGCGGAGGCAGAGGCCTTGACCCCTGCAAGGTTTAATATTCTTGCCAGCAGGTCTTTTGAGGGAAGCGATCGAAGGGGCCTGGCTTCCCTTTCCCTCCTAAGGGGGTTTGTGCTACCGAGTCGCTTCGATGGGGAGCGGCTGGCTATGGGCTGCCTGCTGGCTTTCTTGGCAGTCCCCTTGGAAAGGAAAGAGGGGACTGCTGCTGGAAAAAGGGAGGTGCCTGAAAGCACCACTAGAGAAGGGGTTAAGGAGGAGTCCCCTGCACCCGTAGGCGAAGGAGAGGAGTAAACCTCCTCTACGGTTAGAGAAATATGGAGGGTCCCCTGCGCAAGCACAGGGGGGGGAGGATCTCCATTTTTTTCACTGGAGATGCCCGAGGGTGGCTCTGTCGTTTGTTCAGGGGGAATTGAAGGGGGGTTTTTTGACTCATCATTGGGCATGGTGACCCTCTTTTTATTACGGGATGCAACCACTCATCACCTCTCGCAGTTGTCCGCACTGCAAGAGGTGCTTACATGCCTGACAGAGCCAGGCCCCGCCATTTGGGACCACCCCTCCCGCCTGGTGGCCTGGCAGTCCATCGGCATGGAGGCTCCACCTTGAACACGGCGTAAAAGGATAGATTGTGAAGAGGAGAGGATAAGGGATGTGAGGAAGGTATGAGTGGGGATGAAGCAGGTTGTTAAAAAAACCCATCTTAAACCGGAGCTCAGGGGTTAGGGAAAGTTGTCCCCTCCCCTCTCAGCCCCGTTCCAGGACGGTTGGCTTGAGAAGAAGGTCAGCATCTACCCTGTGAAATTAGAGGCTGACCAGAGAAAGTTGTGGGAGAGGTAGTATGAAAAGCGAGGAAACAAGTGTTTTGAAGGAAGGAGAAGAGGCTAAGCTGGGGTCGGACGGAGTGCTGAGTCCCGTCAGCACGGCGGCCAGGATAGCAAATCGCCGCGTCCCTTACGGGTTACTGAAGGGGGAGAGGGGTTGGCTTATGGAGGATTCCTGGTGAGACGTCAGGGTAAGGCTTCACGGATGTCTTCTGCACGTGAGGTGAGGCCGCTCGAAGCTTCTGAGCGGGATGTTAAAGTGATCACGGTACTCCAAAAAAAGGTGTTGGGGGGGGGGTAACGTCCGGTTCAGGGGAGAGTATTTCGGCCACCCGAAAACAACGGGGCGAACAAGCAGGGCTTTGACAGGAGTTAACGAGAGAAGTCTGAAAAATCACTCTGTAGTGATCGTTAAATTGAATTAATTACCTCACTGGCTGGGGCTAATTCCAATACACAAAAATAGTTGAGCTCTCACTTTGCTTTGTTGTTAGCACCTGACTTGGAACTACGGAAATTTTCTTGGGGTCCGGGCGAGACTTCTTAACTCTGTGTCTGTTCCATGGGAAACGAGCAATATATATGTCTAAGGCTCTCCCTGCGGGGGAGGAGGAGTGGAAAACGGCTCTACTCTCGAATGGCCTCGAATCTTCTTGACGATGCTATTCTAACCCGTGTAAAGGTGAATCGTTGTGGACGCGGTTCGAGGCTACCACTTGTGGAAGGGGGGGTTAGGCTTACCAATTTAAGCCTAACAGATTCTTCTTCAGCACATGGAACTTCCGGGCTGAAAAAGAAATTCCACGTGGAATTCCCTCACATGGATTATAAGACGAAACCCGCTCCAATGTTCTTGGGTGTTAACGTTGTTCGAGCGGGTTCGTCTTATAATACATATAATTACAGCAAACCTACCACCAGTAATTTAGGTACAGATCAATCGAAAGAGATATCTCTCATGAGCCCTTTCCGCGCGTTCAAAAGCAATGTCAGGAAAGCCGTTTTTCCCTAAAGAGGATATAAAAACCCACACTATTATTAGGACCTTTAACCTAGAAGTGTCAAGAGGATGTGTCTATTCTCTGTAGAGTGAACTACAAAAATATTTATTTCAGAAAGGTCAAAGCTCCGATTGAGCTATACTTTTATATGATTGTCAAAAGGTTTTGAATTCCTTTCTTAGCACGCTCTCTAAAGATTGAAGTCCTTTTACTGCGACATCTTGCTCTTTATCTGACGGTGCTTATACCATTTTCTTTGTTTCCAAGCTATAGATACGGCGAATTGGGATAAAATTAGTGAAAAGCAGGCGATTCATAATTTCGATGCATCTCGGAGAAACTTTCTCCCGACAGAAAAAAAAGCAAAGAATCACAACTCTAAATAGGATGATGTGCTAGTCATTGAGGCTAATGTAGATTGCAATGATTTCTTGCTTAATGCTTAATGCTTCCCATCATAAAATCTAGCAGCAAAATCTGTCAGCGCGCTCTATTTGATTACGGTGTTCAAAGATCATTTATTGCAAGTGAACAGGCCATGAAAATGAACTCTAAAATTTTAAGAGAATGAAGTTCATTTGCTTAGCGAATACAATTTTTAATGATTGGCGGTGGGCAGTTTACTTACTTCTCTCGCTAATCCTAGATAAGCTAAAACCAATAATAAGCTATACGAGGGGCGATCAATAAGTTTTGAGAATCGGTAGGGCAAAGCAGAGAAAGGGGAATGGCTGTTTGTTGGGGTGTTAGGACAGGTTATGATAAGTCAGGACCTGCAGCCGCACGCTCCTGTCTCGTCTATTTCAGAAGCAGTAGCTGATCGCAGATCGTCAGTCACAAAGTTTTCAACAATGGAGAAGGTTGAGCACCGCGCAGTGATAAAACTTTTGAGCAAGGAAGGCAAGAATGCAAAAGAGATCCATGAACGCATGGTTGCAGTGTACACCGACACCACCCCTGCCTATGCAACCATTGCTCACTGAAATAAAGAGTTCCGCCATGGTCGTGAGTCCCTTGAAGATGACTCCAGTCCAGGGGGCCCGTCAGACGTCACCAACGAGTACAATGTGGCTCGTATGGAGAGGATGACCCTCGAAAATCGACGGATGAAGGTCGAGGAAATCGGGCGATAACTTGGAATATGACATGAAAGTGTTATCAAGATCATCCACGACAATTTGGCCATGACTAAGGTCTCTGCCCGTTGGGTCCCTATAATCCTCACGCTCCATGATCGACTTCAAGTCGTCAAAGTCCACAAGGCCAGGGTTGCACAAGCTTCCCTGCACGAGTGCGGATTCAAGGAGCTCAACCATCCCCCCCTACAGTCCAGATCTGGCCCCTAGCGACTACTTTTTATTTCACCAGCTCAAGGCTGCACTGCGTGGACGCCGGCTAGGGGACGATGAAGATGTCCAGCTCACCGTCCACGAGTGGATTGAACAGCAGTTGGGAGATTTCTGGTTGTCGGGAATTCGAAGCCTCAGGGACAAGTGGCGCAAGTGTATTGGAGTCGAGGGTAGTTATATTGAAAAATAATAAAATACTTTTCCTCCTATCTCGTTTCCTTATATCCGAATTGCAAAAGTTATTGACCGCCCCTCGTATGCTTAAGTTAAGTGATACGATCCTAATATTTAGAAGGATTACATTTCCATTGTGTTGATAATTTAGGAGTTCGCTGGGTATGTTCTAAATATTAACCTTGTAAAATCTATTTGAGATATGTGCAGAGAGCCTAGTGTCTGCTCTCTCCCAAGTTATCGGAATTTTGGCTATGTTTTATGAAAAATTAAAATAATTTTTACCCTCGGCAAATTTACACACCCAAGAATAGAGTTGAAAGCCAAGAAGACCATTGGTTTCTCTATCTTGCGTGGGGATCCGAGGTCGGACAGTTTTGCTACAGTTTGGACAGTTTCGAAATGACACCTTTAACTTTAAACGCTCTTCAGTTATTCACTCCAACGATGGCAGCATGTTGGCCAAAAGCCAAATGTTACATCACACGAAAGCATTAATTAGGTTGACAGATAGAAAGTTGAAGGTCACCCATTTCTCGATCGAAGCCTTCTTGCGAATGCGTCGAACCTTACAGAGGTGGTTATTATTAATGCTTTTCCGACACTATCAGGCGCCGGTGGAAGTTACACTGTACCCTACCATGTATTTCACTAAAAGGTTGGTTTATGCGAGAGATTTGGTGGAATACTCTTTGAAAGAGATCATCGAAGTGCTGGTGGACCATAGTCGAAAGAGTGGTGAGAAAACACGAGAGTGGAAGTAGAGACCCATCCAAAGATCATTAAAGTTCGACCGTATCAGGATCCCTGATTTACTCCGTGCCGGTTGGTATCACTACCGCGTAAAAGCATTCATGCCATTGCCCCAGAGGTGCGCCGACTGCCACTGCTTCGGCGAGATGAATCGCGACAGACTTAGAGCTCTCATAAGGTTGTCACCCGAAATGAGGATATCAACAATGGAACTTAGGCTCCCACTTCCACACCGAAGGCTAAACCGGATGACTCGGAAATGCAGGACCCTCCTAAAGATGGACCACTGCTCCGAAGCAATCCCGCACGCCAAAGTTTACAGGTAGAGAGAAGAAAATAATCTCATGACACTCAAACTCCCCAAATAATTGTTTGAAGGTGACAGCGTCTGGTACGGCCAATATCACCCCAGAGTTCTGTCTTTGTTAAGCGTTAGGCCATTTCCGTATGGCCCCTATTTTCGAAGAGGGGTCCCGCTGATCTTTCAACCTAAGACCGGAGTGCATATTCATTCAACGGAATTGCCTGGGACTCTGGGTCAACTGAGATGAACTGCGGAGACTCGTCGCCTCCCGTTCTCCGTTAGTTATCTCTCTGCAGCAGACCATGCTAGGCGCAAACTGTCTGCCAAACCTCACGGAGTAAAAAGGTTTTGACTCCATCACTACGGGATGGGACCGAGTGGAAAGATTCTGTTTATACATGGCATTATTTCTCCATTATTCTACTTACTTATAGTACCTACCTTCAACCCGTAGCGTACATTCTACCGTCAACTGTCGTGACACGGTTTGCCCAAACCCTAATCCTGCTAGGTGATATCAATGGTAGGCATCCCTTCTGGAGGGATTATATCATAGATTCGTTAGATATTCGAGGTTTGTCAGTTATTTGTCGGTTATAAAGATGTGATTAGCCAAGCGTTACAAATGAAAAAGAATTACAATCCGAAATTAATAAGGTGGTAAAATAAACCATTAATTTACAGTAAGGTTTATAACTATTTCCTAAACGCCTGGAAGCTGGCACAACATTAATGTTTAAAGGAGACAGATTGTGAGTACATAAAGGTTCACAACATGACCCAAACGTACGCATCAACTAGTTAATTTGAACTTAAATTAGTTAAATATTTCTCCTAATCTTTTTTGAGCTAAAGAAGCGGCTAGATTACTTGGTTGAAGACGTTGACAAAGCTGATTCACAGGCCGATCTGAAGTAGAGACCAGGCATCCTTGAAATTGACCTGTAAGTAAGTCAAAGCATGAGACTATGCTTATTAAGAATTCATCCGCAGGTTGGTCTGAAGAAGAGACCATGTCTGGCAGGAGGTAACCCACAGGTGTGTCCGAAGGCGAGACTATGCTTGGCGAGAGTTGACCTGCAGGTGGGTCCATTGAGACTATATGACGCCACTCGTGATTAAGAGAGAGTGCTGTAATTTTCCCCCACCTTATCTTTCATGCATGGTTCATTCCTCGAATCTAAGCAAAGACAGTGAAGGACAATTTGACTGTCAAATAAGAGGAAAATTTCCCCTAAGCATGGATCTAGAGCTCTATTTCCTATAAAAGATGAGCCACTAAAAGAGCGGCGGTTAATTTTAATTTTGAACCGGTAATTGGTTTACCCACGATTTATGTTGTAGTCATAACAAAGCAAATCTTATCACCGAATACAGAGTAGATCGCAGCCTCATTTGCTTTAGAAGTAGAGCCTGCAAAACAATGTAACTCTAGCTTACGCGAGAGTAAAACTTGTCTAGGAAATGATATATTCAGGCATTCCTTCATTTGGGGTGTAAAATGGTTCCATTTTGACTGGCTCTCTTCATGTAAAACTTGGTCCTATTCTAATCTTTCTTCCCACAAAATCTTCATAAAGAAGCGCATTAGTATCAATAGTGGAAGTAGATGACCCAATGGATCATAAATAAAGACCATACATCTTTACTCCTGCCTTTTTGTTTGTACCACAAATTGTATGTTCAGATTCGAGTAATAGAGCTCTTTAATCCGAATGTTCCAAACCAGACCAATAACCTTAATAGACTGTTTAGCCAAATCCTTTTGCTTCCTAAAATGATTATTAATATTTATGTCGGATGAAGTAGAGTACTAGTTTATAAGGTTATAGCCTACCCGACTCAGAATTTCCTTTGATGCCTTATGGTATTGAGTTATAGGTCTTGCTGTAGGGAAAGAAGGTAAATTGTCGACATAAATGCTTCTTTCAAAAAGTTCTAGACTAACTGGCGCCCTTTTCTTCAATTAACTTTAAGAGTGAGGCGTTTGACAAAAAATGGCTCCTGGCTGACCCTCAAAACAACGTTATACCGATAAATAACAGAACGGCCATTAGGATCCATAGGACATTTCCACTATAAAAAGGAGCAGTCTTTATCCTCACCCTTTAACCCTTATCAGTCGGTCATACAGGCAAATGAATGTTGCGTAAACGTTATTCAGAATGTGGAATAGATTATAATTATATAGAGAAGGGCCCGGATAAAGGCAGTCGTTCAAACTAGTTTTACCTGATGAGCAATCAAAAACTACACTCAAGGGAGCGGTAGCAGATCCTTAATAACTCCATCATGCACTAAATTATGTAGCTTAGATCCCTCTATATTTTTATAGAGGGATCTAAGCGTTACTTTTTGTTCTTCTTAATTTTGACATTTGAATACGATTAGTTAAATTTAACGAGTGCTTTAAAAACAATAGGTTTATAGTCGATGTTAACTTTAAATGGCACTCTTATAATTTATGCACTCCCTACGAATCACGGGCAAGCACAATACTTTGACAATACTAGTGCTTATAAAGGTTTCCTAAGAACGTTGATCAAAAGGTTCTTTGACCTTGCTATATTCCTACGAACCTATGGATTCAATCTTTGCAACGGGTAATGCTACCCCAATTTATGATTCGAAGTCAAAACTTTAGTTTCATTCATAACTTTACTATGAGAGAAACGAGCAAGAATGATGTCGATTATCAAATGTTAGTTATATTTAGTGAGACAATTTTGATTTTTTTGTATTGAACGCAAACAATTTGTTTATAAGCGATAAAATTAGCACGGTAATATTTTTGTTAGGGATTTCCGTAGTTCAAACAATCTTATACCTTATGTCGTCCATTGCATAGCCCTCATTGAGGGGCATTCGACTGATCTAGAAAATTTACATTCAAAAAACTTTCCATTTTAGTTTGGCTTTTACTCTGAGAAGGCTCAAGACTTATTTTAAAGGCAGACACACGAGGTTTTCCCTCCAATAGGCCCAAATTTCTCCTCTCGACTGTTGCCACGTCTGACTTAACATTTATAAGACCTTCTCTAAAAGGCTACGAAACTCGTCCAATGGCTATTAGACGGTAGGCTCGTTAAGCAACCTGTTTATTTAATTTTTTAAGCTAAAGGGAAGTTCGCAACAATATAATCACACTAATGAAGCCCGCGCTGCTTAGAATTTAATCCCATATACTTTAGGCTACGTAAGTCGCTTTCAGAAGCCACGCGGAACTCTTCAAGTTATTGCAAGTTATTTGGGGAATTCGTTTAAGTTAGAAGGAATGGGAAAGAAATTGTATTATTACCCTTTTGTCCCCTTATGTCATTTTCAGTAATTCGTATGCTTCGAGATACTAGTCACCAGATCTCGTAAATCCATCTAACAGTTGGAGTGTTGCTCCCTTTAGTAGGACAAATAGTTTTTTTTTAATCAAAATGGAGGCTGCCGCTCTATGTCCAGTACGTACGTTAGTAAACGACATTGTGTACCGAGTCTGGGTACTAAATGTAAATAAAGTTGTCTTGGCTTAGAGTCATTAGGCTTTATGGAACCTAACAAGCGACCAGATTATTGTTCACACTACTGATAGCAGCAAAACCGCCTGGGAAATTAAAGACTGTAATCATTTCTATTAAATTAACGTATATACAATACTCACAGCCAAAGGATCTTCTGTATATTTACAATGCTAATACTTCCTAAACCGGCAATCAATTTAGATGTCAAAGAAATATGACAAGGGAACGATTCCGATAGAATTCCCATAGTCTTTACAGCTAGAGCGATATTAGACTAAACCACACGGTCTGAAAGCAAGCGAACAATAAAAATCTCGGGATAATTCTTTCCAACATAATCTACATGGCTAAAGAAATGCGATTGACCAAACGTTACAAATGAAAAGAAGAAGAGAAATACTAGCCGAAATTAACAAAGGTTATAAAATTACCACTAATTCATAGTAAGGCTTTTGATATTAATTTAAGATCTTCGTACAGTCACGATAGGATATTTCATAAGAGCTTTGTTAGTTAAAACTTTGCCATTTTAACCGCATAATTCTAATTGCACCAATAATTATTGATTTATATTTTCTCTTCAATAGCAGGGATAATAAATAATATAGCAATGATAGGTAGACTTCTGCTTTCTTTAAAGGCTCGAACTGCAAGAACTTCTTCCGAATGATTGATGAAGAACTTTGTTGATTAAAACATTGCCATTTTAACCGCATATATATTGTCGTAGAATGCCCCCATTTTTGTTCTAAGAGTGCTAAGAGTGCTAATATATTGATATCTGAATATCTTGAAGAACAGAGCCGTTCCGAAACAAGTAGGGATATAAGAGAAAAGCACAATAAGCCCAAAATAAACTTATATTTTAACTTTAACCATTGAATACACAACATCTAAACATTAACTACAGCAATACTCTATATATTATCATAAACAAGAATTAATTAAATTAGTTTGACCCTCAAAAATTGGTTAATTTATCTACACACAACAATAATATAATAATTAGGCTTACGGACTCATCTGGAGTTTAAAAGGCCTCAGGAATGTTATTGACTCACGACGCGTGCCGACTAGCCAAATATAGATGGGCAGGATCACAAGGTCGTTTTGGCGAGGGTAGCAGCTGGGAACGACACGGTATTCCGGAGGGGGGGGGTTCTTCAAGGACGAGAACAATTACGGTGCTTGATGCGGCACCAAGGTAGACGTGGTCTCTCTGGCGAGAGTGAGTCGAACTTGGTTCTTAACCTAAGTTAACTTGGAGTGCGGTGTGACCACCGAGTAACGAGCTCAAGGAGGAGCTTTTCTCGTTCGTTACTTAATTCCTCATGGACGAGGACTGAACTCGTGGAGAGTCTTCTTCAAGGGCGAGGATCGATGAGGGGGGGTTTCTCTGACGAGAATAGGTTACGTAAAGTTCGGTTTGGTAACCAGGAACTAGCTCGAGGATGAGCTTCTTCTTAGTTCCAGTCTTCTTCAAAGGCGAGTATAATGGAGGGGGATTTCTCTGACGAGAATAAGTTGAACTTGGTTCCTCACCAAGTTAACTTATGAGTTCGGTGTGGCCACCAAATAACGGGCTCGAGGGGGAGCCTTTTCCTTCTTCTTTTATTAATTCCTCATGGACGAGGAATACCCCTGGTGTTTAAGGTGCACCAGGATATGAGGAGTCTCTCTGGCGAGAGTAAGTTGAACTTAACAAAGTTAACTTAATGTTTGGTTTGATAACCAGGGACTAGCTCGAGGATGAGCTTCCTCTTAGCCCCTTAAGGTAGGTAGCCCTACCTCTCTTGCAGGGTACTTTTTGGTCTGGAAACCCAAGTAAACTACCTCTCCAGTCTCGGTAGCATGGTTTTGATCCGAGGACTTCGTCACCTAGAGACTGACGTATACTACCTCGATTTTCCTCAGTGTTCCTCATTTATACCTTGTCACCCCACTGGGGGAGTGGTAAGGGGGAAGGGGCTTGAGGACGGCCCCAGGAGAGTTCTTATGCCCAACGGTTTTTCCCACCGAGTCTTACATCGGCTCCTCGTTAGCCTCCAAGCTTGGGAGAAACACGTCTCCAATTTCTTATTTGACGTGAAACTGGATCTCACTCTCCTGGGAGAGATCTTGCATTTTGACCTTTAGGTCTTTCAGCTCGCAGAGCGGTGTGACACTGCGGTTAAGCGCTGGACTCGTCGATGCCTTCGGCCGGATGTCTTTGCGGTAACCGCCTTGTGACTGAACCACGAGTGAACGGCGGGGGGGAGGGAAATGACGATTCTCTTACATATATATATATATGAGAAACTCACAAAGTAGTGGGTGAGTAGAGGAATAAATGCAAAAAATCACACGAGAAAATGAAAGACGGACTCCGAGTACTTTCGAACTTGTTCACTTCATTATCAAGGAACTGAACAAGTGCGAAAGTACTTGTAATCCGCCTTTCATTTTCCTGTGGGATTTTTTTAGTATATATATATATATATATATATATATATATATATATATATATATATATATATATATATATATAAAGAGAGAGAGAGAGAGAGAGAGAGAGAGAGAGAGAGAGAGAGAGAGAGAGAGAGAGAAAGAACAAATACAAGTTCTACGGGTGGTAACAACCACCACCGGGCTTTCGCTATATTTATTTTCTGCCTTTCAAAACTATACTGAAGACAGAAAGAAAGATGCAGAAACCTTCTTTTGCATACTATATAACGATATAGTACAAGTTATTTCTGTCTTCTTAGTAAGAATTGCCTTCACTGTGCTGCCCTTTTCTCTCTTGCATCCTAATATATATATATATATATATATATATATATATATATATATATATATATATATATATATATATATATATATATATATATATTAATATTATCACCAATGTACATATATCAATTATTATTTTAGAATAAATTAACATTAATTAACAAGTTGTAACCAAAACCTTTTTCTGGACAATTAACTATTTTTCAAATTCGCAAGCTTTCTTAGATTTCTATATTGAATAATAACACTATGGACACCACTCTATTCACAGATATCATTATATAACTGGTCGATTAATGTGTTCAGAACAACATTTTCACCGCCAATAATAAAGTTTATGTGGGAAAATGGATTATGTATGGGTAACCTACTTTCACCAAGGTTATGCATTCTTTTTATCGAGACATTTGAAACTGAATCCCTCCTGACAACTATGCCTTCCCTTAACTTTCTATAGCTTCTCATTGTAAAAGATAGATTCTCAGATTGTCCATTTTTCTGATATTCAACTCCTTGCACCCAACTATCCATTTTACAGTTCAATGTGAATCTGATAATGAGCTACTATTTCTCGACGTCAAATTGGTAGGAACTTCCCGAGGCCCATCCTTCAAAGTGTAACGTAAACCGACACAAACGGAATCATTGCTTCATTCTTATCTTTCCATCATTCATCCACCAAACGAAGGGTTCTCGAATCTACTCACAATTTCAACGAGCATACATACAGGATTTGTGATCCTATTCATTTTTTTTAAGATTATCTCAATCATTTAACCAATATGTTCGTATTCCTCCACTATCCCTTCTGGTTTATTGAATCCTGCGTCTTAAAAGCCAGGTCAACATTTTTATCTCCAAATAAGAAAAGCCCGAAATCCTCCACTCAGAGATGGATTTCGCTGCTTTTTCTTTAAAATTAAAAAAGTTCAAAGAATTTTCAAATCTCTACCAAATTGAATTCCCTTTCTCCTTTAATCTTGAATGATTTCTTCCTCATAAGCGCCACCCTCCGTCCTTCACAGACGCGGGAGTATACATATATTATTGCATGTGGTGGCTGCTCAGTTTTTAGTCTCGTGCAACTGTATTTCTTTCTATGTCGGTCGGTCGGTACCCGTTTGCTTTTTATTGTTTTGGTAATAACATTGTAACTATTTTTCCAATTGTATCGAAATTTAATATCCTTATGTTGTTTTACATTTTCCTTCGAATGATATAATTGCCAAGGGCCTCCTAAGGTTACCTCGGGACTTTTCTGGTTTGACGATAACCGATTCTACCGAAATTTTAAACACTTTTGTTTTTTTTACATTCTCGGAATTATTGAAAGTTTTGAAGGTCGTAAGGTAATAAATAAGAATAAGTGAGAGCACGTTAATTTATGTCGGTGACTGGTCACTCACTATCCCAACGCACCTGCGAACATTCAGTAGATCATTGCCTAGAAAATGAACCCTTGAGTATTGCCATCCACTTATTAATTTTAAAACACCACATCGATTTCAAACTCACTTTTAGATGCGATTCAATAATTTTAACCATTCCAAAGGAGATTTTTGCCCTAGTCTCTTCCCCTTAAAACTCGTTCCCTAACAGATAACCCTCAAATTAGAATTCTTCAACCAATCTGATAAATTTCGCTCATCCCCTCAATTGCGGGTTTCGTTAACAAATTTTATTATTAATATTTAATTTTAATTTGGCTTACTAAAGATAACTACTGTGCTTTATTTAGTCCTTGTTTCCCTTTTTCATTTAAAAAATAACGGCTCATATATAAGATCAAACCTAATAGCCCTTTTTGTCATTATTCTTGGAGAGTTGATGGAAGCCAGTCACTTTCAAACCTAGCTCCTAAGTATATAATTATGTTTTATACAAAAAACCGTAAATTGCGTCTTTTTTAAGTGTATCGGAAACATATTTAACAGCGTTAATTTTTTCTACACTATTACTAAAATTGTATAGGTCTCCTTACTATACATATACGGGACAAACTTTGTAATTTTAAGCTATACAACCAACTCTAATTTATGGGTAATGTATATTTAGTTTTTTCCATTTTTCTTCATCTTTAAAAAGTTATCTACTGCTTTTTTGTGTTTTATAATTTTTAACCAAACTTTTACTATTCAAAACTTAGATATTAGTGCTATTTTAGGCCATTTCTATTCTACAAATGTAAAAGATGCAATTCTTTACTTATTATCTTGTTTCTATCAGTTCAGAACGAAATAATGTCCGATTTTGGAGTACATATTAAAAAAATTAGACTAATAACTTTGGAAATATTTGATCATTATCGTTACCTTAATTGCTTCTTCAAAACTCATTCTATCAGTCAAAAAGTTTATAAATGCTCCGCTCGAAAAATTCTTTTGTTTTTTATGCAAAATATGAATCTAATTCGTTTTCAACTTTTTTTATTAATCTCAACCTAAGACCATAGATAAAGTTCGGCAATGCCTTAAGCAATGAATCAGAAGGACCAAGGTTAGGTCCTCCAAGCTCCTCCAAGAGATTTTTGGTCATTCGCCTTTCATCAAAAGCACCTTGCAAATGATGAAGTTGATTGACTTAGAGATTACCTTTAAATGTTCAATTGTTTTCTAACAATTCGTAATGAACCATTCCTTCAATATCACACCATACACTAATCATGATATTTATTGGACCAAGTCTTCTTCTCGTTTTTGAGAAAAGGCGGCGTTTAACTTTATGATAAAGGATCCACCTCTCATCACCAGTAAAAAGCCTATTGCAGATTCGCCCGGGAAAAATCGTGCGTGACCCATTTTGCAACTACTGGATCCTTTCCAGCCATTTTCAGTTGGCGCAGGAGAGTCGTATGGGTTAGGTTGAGCTGTTCTGCGAGTTACCTAGGAGGTGGAGCAGGATTTGCTGTGAGAACAGCTTCCAACATTTTGGAATTAAATTCTTTTGGAGCACCTTCACTCGGTCCGTCTTTTAGAGTGAACTCTTCGGCTCGGTAACGGGAAACTCCCCCCTGCAACTTCTTTCATTTCTTGCATCATCCACATAAGTGCTCTGAATATATTTTGCCGCTCTACTTTCATTATTACCTTTATGAAACTCATAGAGTAAAATATGTTGAAAATTCTCTTTAGATTGGAGTACATTGGGGTGAATATCGAAGAAGATTATGAACAATATTTTTATAATTGAAAGAAAATGGCATAAAACACATTGTTGCATTCCTAAACGATTACACATCGCAATACTTAAATAAATATTACCTAAAACTTTATTCTAAAAAATCAGACATTACTTTAGTTTCAACTTAATATACGAATATTACTCCGGTTTGTCCAAATCTTTTTATTTCGTATTTATAATATTAGAAGATACAGCTCTTTCTCTCACCCTCTCTCCCTCTCTCTCATACTAGCGGTTTTGGGGAATATGAATGGTATGAGTAAAACTATAACAGGCAAATGAAGAACGTTCATTAGACATAGGATTCGGTAAATCCTTTTCTCATCTGCAGCGCCTTATTGAAATGACATAGCAGAATTTTAGTTATATAATTATTAAAAGTATTCTTACATTCATCTCACTTGATGAAGCGAGTCGTTGGGATTAAATTTAATCAGAATTTTAATTTTGTAGGAATATTAGGGAGAATAGTAGCCAAAGCATGCAATATCTTATTGCCGAATAAGGACCATTTGAGAGGGTAACTTGACGAACGCTCACACATCCTTATCTTCCTTGATCCTACTTTGAATTCGAGCTTAATCTGTCTAGTATAAGGCATCAAGATAAACGATCAAAGAGCAGAAACGATTAGGAATTAGATTCTTTAATTTTACGATCCATAATCTAAGTTAAGCTAAGTTACATTAATACATTACTCACTTTACATTAAACCTTTTGCCTTTAGAGTTCGTCCTTTTTATTCCGCAACCTCACACACTTTTTGCGCCACGATAGAGTAGTGTAGTTTCTTATTGCGAATCACAATAACCCACCTTAATTATTCATCAATCTACGCTTTAATTTTGCATATTTTCATAGTTTTACACTTTTCTCAATTTATATTTACCTTACCACAAAATACAACACAAACATTACGGTTTCACATGTTTAAATATTTTAAAAGCTTTCCTACCTTCACTTCTGCCCCCAATTAACGCTGTCAATATAGACTCATTCACATTTCTCTCTGACATTCAAAACACTTATTTGTTACAGTGATCCCAACTTTGTTGGCTTACAACAACTCGGAGATGGTCATCTTTAATCTTGCAGATATTTTCTTCTCACTATTTTATTATTGTCCGCTTTACTCTTAAAATATTCTAACATGTCATTTCTTTTACTACGAATCATCCTTAGGTTCTTCTTATCTCTCAAATGTATTTTCAAGTTACTGCAAGAACTTTCTTCCATGATCACAATAGTTCACGTTTTCGCAAGTAAATTAAGCCGTACTTTATGTAAAATAAAATGTTGTTCGCACTTAATATATGCATTTGTTCACTCTCAACTATCACGTCATTTGCTCTGAATGTACAAAACGGCAAAGCTAAAAGAGAAATTTATCTCATAGAAATTATAGGGAGAGAATCAGCCTCGAATTATTTATTCTATTTCTTCTCTCGAACATTAACTCTAAACATTTATTTTCCAGAAATTTATATCCAATAAACCCGAAGTGTAAACACGCAAATATTAGGGAGAAAGAAGAATTGATATATGGTCCCTAAATATGTAAATAGAGCGTATATTTTTTTTACAATAATTTCGAAAACGAATATATATATATATATATATATATATATATATATATATATATATATATATATATATATATATATATATATATATATATATATATATATATATATATATATATATATATAATAAAAAACTCACAAAGTGGTACGTGGGTTAATTTTCATAAATATATATATATATATATATATATATGAGTAGTACTTTGCCCACTATCGTTTAATCATATGATTTTACTTTTTTATTTTTTGCATTAGGATATAAGCATCATTTTGTTTTTGCTGTTCCTTTATGAAATATGTCACCAGCCTGGAACGGAATGGCTTGTAGAATAGACTAAAAAAATCTGGAAATTCCTGAGGATCTTAAAAAAATGAAATCAAATTGTACCAAAAATGTTTTTTTCCATTATGATTAGACGAAAAAAAAATCTGCGCAATATTTTGTATTCTCCCTATGAAAGAGATCAGGCAGTGAGTAAAAAGGCTGAAATTTATAGTGACACTAAATAATTGTGGTGTGGGGGTAAATATGAAAAAATTCGTATAGTGCTTTTAAAAGTAAAGGTTCAATATTTAAAATTTCAGTCTTCCCTGTTTACAAATTTTCACCAAATTTCGAGCGAAGAAGTAAGAAATGTTTCTTAACAAGCCATCCTTAGCAACGAATAGTGTTTTTTAATCTCTATATATTTACTACGAAGTTCATTGATAATATCAGAAGTAGGTCTGGGGCAACATTGTTAACTCTTCTATAATGTAAGCGTTAGCTTCGAGAACAGATTGGGTTGGGGAAGACTCTTTATTTAACAAAACTAGAAATCTACATTAAAAGAAGTGATCAGGCTTTCCACTAGAATTAAACATGAGGAAATTTTATATTTTTTTATTTTAATATGTTTAGTGAATGGATAAAAATGTAATTAATAAAGTGTACTCTACCACAGATTAAATTTTTTTTTCTAAATTTCTTTAATGTAATCTTCTATTTTGGAAATTAAGATTTAAATGTTTACGCAACCAAACCAATTTATTGTAGTCACTTAAGCTTGATGAAAATAAAAAGAAGGTAGTCTACTCAAAACTAGACCCACGTGCTATAAGTATTTGGAAACTTAGGATGGGTATATCATAATTACCCAGAAAAATGGCTGACCAATTTTACTTTTGGAAACCTTTGATCTTAAAAACCTAATGAACAAACTTTAAGAGTTTTGTCATTGCCGTCATGGGAAACATACAGAATTCTCAAGTCAAAAATATTAGCCCTTAAAGAAATATTTAGAAAGCTGTGTAAAAACATTGGTTTGGCGGTTGGAATCATTACACTAGACAACAAATTTTAACTTTGTCTCTGCTACATGAGTAAATGTTATTGTAACTAACTAATTTGGGTGCGCTGATTCTAAATCTGTGCTCAGGTTCCTGAGGTATGCAACTAGGCTATATGGCTCACTTTGTCACCTTGGATCAATTACTCATATAATTATTACGAGTTTGAGAAGAATTAGACATTTCTGGCTAAAGGTTTGGAATCGGAGCACCCTATTTGGCATTATGTACTTCATTTTTTAGAACTATACAAGATATGTATTACATATAAAATAGGTAGTACTCACCTAACTATAAATTTTTTCAAAAATGTTTGAGACTCTTGCTCTTGCGCTTGTACGTGGATATAGGATTCTCCCGTTGTAGTAACCAGCAGGATTCACCTATCATGTTTTCGTTGAAGCGGCTTTGATACCTGCTTTCCATCATTGCGATATCTCGATGGAACCTTTCTCCATATTCGTCACTAATATCACCCATATTAGATGGAAAGAAATTTAAATGCGAATGCAAGAAATGCATCTTAAGAGACATCCTACACCCCATTCGTTGATAGGCCTTTAGCATGTTGTCCATTAGTTCTTCATAGTTTCCAGCCATATGATTACCAATGAAGTTCCTGCACTACATGGACAAATGAATCCCATGCTGCCAACTCAAGTGGAGTTAGTTTATTTCTGAACTCCCTGTCACGTATCAATTCTCTGATCTCCGGCCCTACAAAGATACCAGCTTTAAGTTTAAAATCAGTTTTCTTTGCACCAAATTTCTCTTTGAGATACTGGAATCCATCAGAATCATGGGCCAATGCTTTAACAAAATTCGTTATAAGACCAAGTTTGATATGAAGTGGTGAAAGGTAGATCTTCTGTGGATGTACCAAAGTCATGTTTTTCACATTGTATCGGCCAGCTATGTGTTCTTCTCTTTCGGGCCACCTTTTGACAATATAATGATTCCTATCGTTACGGCTGTTCAATAGGCACAGGAAGCACATATTCTTTGTATATCCTAGCTGCAGTCCAAGAAGTAAAGAAATTACCTTTAGATCAGCATAGATATTCCACTTATGATGCGAGTAATGAACACCTCCCAAAATTAATTTCATGGAGTTATATGTCTCTATCATCCCAACAATAAGTGCGACAGGAGTTGAAGGTTTTTTTGTTACCATTGTGTAGCAACACGGCTTTGAGGTTAGCAGTGCTTGCATCGATGAATAGTCTTCATTCATCAGGTGAATTTTCGTTTCCTAGCTGATTCATGAGACCATTAACATCAGTACAGAAACAAGCACCATCTTCTTCTTTATAGAAGGCAGCTAAGGCCTCATAGCGTTTACGGAAAGTAGATACTATTCCACCGTCCTCTAGGAGATTCCATTGCTGTAGTCTGGAGCCCAACAGTTCTGTGTTCTCCTTTGACAAGGACAAATTCCTCACAAAATCATTAAATCTTTCTTGATTAATCAACTATATCTTCTTTTACTTAGAATCATCCTCATACATTTAATCGTCATTGTTATCCTCCTTTTCAGGCGATGAATCATCTTCTTTAACTGCACTAGCTGTTTGAGGAAGTTGATTTGGCATCTTCATATTATGGGGGACTGGTTTTATAGCTGACTTACAATCTGGATATACAATTTTTGACTTGTTCTTATTTGAGAATCCCGCAATATTTGTCAAACAAAAGTAGCAATCCAAGACATGATTTGTTGGCTCACGCCACACCATTGGTGCAGCAAAAGGCAGATCCTTCCGTTTGCCATTTAACCACTATGTGAGCCCAGTATAACACATAGTACAAGATTTGTGAGGAGCCCAGGGCTTGTCTTGGTCACCAAATTTACGACCAAAGTAATAATTGTATGCAGTTTTTGCTCTTTTAGCTAAATTTTTCCGCTGGTTGCTTTGAGTATATCTTCTACAGATATAACAAAAGTTGTCTGGGCTATTTATACATCCTCGCCGATTCATGTTTTCAACTTAGTTTGTTATATAATTTTGTAAAATCTTATTTCATTTAAAAATTAATTGATAAATCTGAAAGAAATATACAATTAATCACTCTATGTAAATAGCGTTTTAACACCACTACTATAATGGCTAAATTTGACTCCTTGATAGAGCAGGAGTGTAACGCAGGAACCAAATACACACAACACATCCTCTCACTACGGTAGCCGAAGCAATACTGCCCATGTGTGTAACTAAAGAGTATGTGTGTAACTCAGGAACCTTACGTGCTAGAACAATTCGGATTACAGATTCAGAATCAGCATACTCTATTTAGTATAAAATCATTGTTGACTAGTGTTATGAAAACATCAAAATCACATGGATTTATATTTTTAAGCATTAATTATTATTTGACCTTCATACCTTATTTTTATATATCATTTAATTTCCATACTAGTTCTTCCGAAAATATATGGATTAGTTGAACCTAATTCAGAAAAGTTACATGAACTCTCGTTGTTTTTATTTGTGGTTTTAGAAGAAATCAATAGTAGAGTTTAACTCTTACGACTCTTTCCCTCTCTTTCATTCTTATTAACTATTTTATCTACGTATCTATTAATTTCTGTATATATAACTATACTTGAATGATAGAGGAAAAGAGACGGTATCGTACTTATCTTTTGATCTCCAGAACGTCTCAGACTTTACTAAGAAGAGAAAAACACGATTTCCTTATTAGGAGATGGTGTCCAAGATAACGCCATTTTATGGGCAATGGCAGTCTATTTCAAAATTTTAGGTATCTATATGACTCAATGAATCCCGAGCTCTTTATATTTTCTCAATCCGTTCTCAGCCTAAACGTAGAACACAGAGGACACTCAAAAAGCGTCGCTATAATGAATTGTATTTTTTCCTGTCTTTAGAATATATATATATATATATATATATATATATATATATATATATATATATATATATATATATATATTCATATAAATATATTAATATACAAGTACATAATAAACCATAAATATATATAGATATACGAGGGATCTTCAAAAGGTTTTGGTGCAAGCCTTTAATTTGTGCTGATACCTGAAAACCTGCCATTTATTCCCTGACGCATTTCAGGTAGCAAGTGAGTGCAAGGACCGTGCCAAAATTTAAGATTAATGCTGTTATCAAATTTTTAACAAAACTTGATTAGAAAACCGCTGCTATAGTTTATTCTTTGTAGCATGTTTAGGATGAGTATACACCACATAGAACCACTGTTTTGAGATGAATGAAACCTTTCAAAGAAAGAAGAGAAGTCCTTAATGACGAAGAGAGAGCACGGAGACCATCGATATCAAACAATGCAGAAAAGTTGACCACAGTTTAAAACGTTCTGAATGAAGAGTAAATTTATTGCTAAAGAAGTCGATATTTCCCAAGATCAACATATGCAGTTTTAACAGAGCATCTTGGTCTCATCAAGCTTTCTGGCCGTTGGGTGCTGAAAGCATTGCGGAGTGATCAGCTTGCACAAAGGAGTCATGTTCCATCACGACAATGCTCCAGCACATTTTTCACGGCTAACAAGACAAACTTTGAGTGAATTTCATTTGCAAATCATGCCCCATCCGCTCAATAGCCCTGACCTTGCCCTCCGTGACTATTTATTGTTTCCTCAGCTTAAAGAATATTTAAAAGGAACAAGATTTCAATCGATCGAAGAGGCAAGACGTGAAGTCAAGATATGATGCAATTCGAAGGGCTAAGAGATCTTCAAAGAGGGACTTGTCAGGTGAAAACATCGCCTTTAGAAATGCATTGACCTAAATGGAAACTATGTCGAGAAATATTAGTGACAATTGTGTTATTTTAATTTTTAATAAATATTTCTTTTATTGTCCACCAAGACTTTTTGAAGATCCCTCGTATATGAACTTAAGGTGAATAGATGGTTTACGTGGTAAACGTGCTTTTATTTTTAAAACAGGCATCTATATAATTATGGCGTATAAATTTTAAGGTCCATGAAAATTTATGTCGAAGATCATGTTGCTTTTGTTGCCCATAGTTCAATAATATTCATTTTATACGAGAACTATATTTTCAAATTTCGGCTGAATCTATTCTGAGTGATTCAGGTGATAAATTCCCAAATATAAAATTATATGTTTCAACTTTTCTCCTGCTATATTTGTGTTGATTTATTCTATTAATTTAATGTTTGCCTGTTTGGCCTATGTAAAATTTTGGTAAAATTTCACATTGTATTTTGTAATAGAAACTCACAAAGTAGCGCGTGAGTATGTAGAGCACTAAGTGCCAAAAATCCCAAAAGGAAAAATGAAAAGCGGACTCCAAGTACTTTCAACCTAGATTTAGTACTTTTTCAAGCAAAACACGTATTCCGTGAGAATTAAGTGAATAAAATTCGAAAATACTCGGAATCGGAGTGCAACCGATTTGACCTTTAGAATCGATGGTACGCTAAGTAAGTGCGTTAATCTTTATCTTTTATTATCAAGAGAATCCATATTTAATTTCGATTCTTCGTCGTGTTTGGAAAACTATTTGTGTAAATAATAATTATTAGTTTTTATTTCCCGCCGCATATTTCAGATATATTTTCATAAAGCTTCAATAATCTAGATACTATATAGAATTTCAGTCCCACTGCTAGTCAGGCTTCAATATTCATTCACGAACCAGAAAAAAAAGAAGATAAACAGGTCTCTCATAAGAACTAGATTGTTATACATTACTTTCACGCTCTTCTGTTTCTCCCAAACACAAAACACACTATTATAGATAGTATATAATATATGCGTGTACTACTCACAGCCATAAACAGAAGAGAAAAAAAAGCCATAAGAACTGCACAGAATCGTCGTTTGAAATTGTTAAATAAAGAACAAGAAAGACATGCAAAGATAATGAAAAAAATACTGTTAGAAGAATCTGACGGATATAAAGTTAGAAAACGGAGAAATGGCGCCCTTCTTTGCGTGATTAAAGGTAAAGAATCAACTCAGGAAAAAAAGGAAAGAAAAAACGACGAATGATGAATACCAATCAGAACAAGAAACTCGAATTATTAAATTAAAGTCACGATAACTACATAAAAGCCGAATGTGAAAAAACAAGCCTGATTACGACTAAGCACACAAACATGAAGACGACAACAATAACTAAAGCAAACGGCAAAAAGAGTAAAACAGTATAACTACCGAGCACAGACTCTATCCACCCCTAGACCTTAACATTGACCATGAACGTTGTTTTCTTTGTTTTTGGACTGATAAAGAATGAGTGTCACTACCGAAACTAGACTTCAGAATTTATTTTTCCGCTCAACAGCATCATAATTTTGCTCTGAGAAAAAGAATTCGCTACTTAGTGGAAGGCCAACATTTTCAAATTACTCCGTGTCCTATTATTTCTTATCATTAATTTTGACTTTGCTGTCTCTCTATATAATTCTTAGAATTTTTTAAAGTGTATTTTTCACTGATTAGTGTCTGCAAGCCAATATTTTAATTTAAATTCCTTGGAAAGATTTAAATTCATTTTTTTGTAGTAGGTGAGATAAAAATTTGAAAATATCAGTGATTGTATATCTGATATTGAATTTTCTGGTCAAATAGAAACAATACAAAATCGTAAACAACGTTATTCAGAGTTTTTATATTTTAGGAAAAGAGAACAATGAGGGAAAGTTCATTATAAAATCTATGTTAGGACGATTTATAATCTAAGAGAGTTATAAGGGTAATGACTTAATATGAACAAATGAAGGCAATAGGCTTTTAAGAACAGACCAAGGAAAGTCACTAATCTACATCAAACTATTAAGAATTATTTAACACCGACGTCATTAAAAAAGGTTAAAGAAAGTAATGAATAAAAAAAACATATTCATCTGAATGATTCAATGAGAAGTTTAAAGAAATTGCTACCTTTCAGCCCCACCGACCCAAAGAAGATTTCAACTTCCTAATAAAGAAATGCAAAATTTTATACGGACTTAGGAACTTGTAAAGAGCTAACTGAAGGAAATGGTCTATTCGAAAAGCTTTTTAAAGCAAAAGAAGAGAATAATATGTCGTAGTAGTTGCAATTTTGTTAGTTATAATCATATGGAAATAGTAAACGGATGATACTCAGTAAGGTACATGGCCACAGTTATAATCACTATCAAAAGGAGATAAATGCGAATCATGAAACCAAAGACTGCTCAGTTACCATCAACAAATACAAATTATTTTAAAATTTCCTAAATATTAGTCTAGCGTGGGCTCTGATATGTGTACTTTTCAACTATCAATCTACCATGAAAATTGGACTATAAATGGATGAGGTAAATTAACAAGCTATTTCGCCACAAGCAATATATATATATATATATATATATATATATATATATATATATATATATATATATATATATATATATATATATATATATATATATATATATATATTCACTTTATGTGATAAAATAAACTTTGTGGAATAAATAAATCTTAATTTTGACTGGATGAATTTTATTAAAGGAAATTCAAAAATATTACCATAAAATATTTTGAGGATAAAAAGTGTGTGAACCGACCAGAGAAATAAAAGGAATAGGGTGGTGGTTGCTAAGGACGTCATAGGCATTACTTTTCGATAGGTAACTTATGGATAAGCACAGCGGCACATTCGAAGTTAAAAGAGACTTTTAATTAGAGTAATGAGATAAACACAAAGAATGAAGTAATTATCCGAAAGATGAAAAAGTAGAAGAGAGAATGTTTTTAATTGTGCTGTTTCAATAAACGTTAGAATCCTATGCCTGGATAAAATGAAATGCAATTTATGAGGAAAATAAAGATGTAATATTAATCATTTACGGAGAAATGCGCGAGCACTATCCGAATCATCTTTAAAACGAGCCATTGGAAAAAGTATTCCTTAAGAAAATGGAGAAACTATGGGTAGTAAAAATGCGTTTTTGTTAAATACTTTGTCGAGGAATAGGTCATCTATCCAAGCAATCCGGATATATATATATATATATATATATATATATATATATATATATATATATATATATATATATATATATATATATATATATATATATATATAAGGTGTCCCAGAAAAAAAGTTAACCGTACTTTGAATTAGAATAACTCCAAACCTATTAGAGATTTTTGAGTCCTGCAAAATATATAAATTTACCAACTAGTTATCTGTCGATTCTGGAAATTTGATTAAATTCCCCTTCACGATATTTATACACTAACGGGTTTAGTGGAGGATATCGAAATTATGTTTGCGCAAAAAAGTAAAATAAGTAAACATCGAAGTTTAAAATCAACAAATATATTTAAATCCATTTTTAACAAAATACCTGTTCATATGGCTAATACAAATTCATTTTGTAATTTTCTAAGCACCGTTTCTTTCCACATGTCCTTCATTTCTTTCCAAGCACAGTTGCACCTTTGATGGCATTGATTGAACAACTTTTAGGATAAACTTGAGATTTTCCTTAAGTCTATTGAATCCACGTGTGATACTATCTCTTAACTCGTTGAGGCTTTGTGGTCGAGTAGAATACACCTTATTCTTTAGATATCGCTATAAAAAATAATCGCACGGTGTTAAGTCAGGGGATCTTGGGGGCCATTCAATTGCATGATTTAGCGCGCCAATGCGGTTGTCAAACGTTTCTCTTAGTTTTGTTCTTACAGCAAGCTGTCTATAAGCTGGTGCGCCGTCCTGAATCCACCAAAGTCTATTGAATTTATTGCCATAAATCTGGTTGAGTTCCGGGAAGATCCTTTCGTTGATCATGCTCAAGTAGGCAGCACCATTCAAGTTATTCTCATAAAACAATGAGCTGACAAGATAGCCATTTCTGCATATTCCGATCCACAGAGACACTTTCTGTTGATAAATACGCGTGTCAAAGTTGAATGCTGAAAGGGGGGGGAGGGTCAGCAGCGCATATTGCCGAATGTTATGGCTATTTACCTTTCCATACATGAAAAAGGCTGCCTCGTCACCAATCACAATGGTTTCCAAGAAAAAACAGGTTTATGGAGAAGCCATTCGACAAATTGTCTACGACGAGATTAATCAGTTTCAAGAAGCTGGTGTCTTGCATGCATCTTATAGTGATGCAATTTTAAGTCATGTTTAATAATGCGGTAAATTGATGAATTTGACAACTGTAACCCATGCTTTCTGACTGATACATGTGGATTTTGAAGAAGTGTAATCTGAACACTTTCGATATTTTCTGTTGTTCTTATGGTTCTCATACGACCCAAACGACCTTTATTTAGATTTAAGCATGTTCCTTCATGTTGGTATTTGCGAAAAGATTGTGGGCTTGCTTAGGGGGTGCCTACCTGGAAAAGAAAACATTATTCAAATGAATCTTGTACTTGTTTAATATTGCTAGTCTTAATAAGCTTGTGACTACAAATACGCGTTAATCTTTTGCATGATTAAAAAGGTTCTCTGGAAGTAAACCTTTACACAGAAACGCTTGGATTTGCTTAGTAAGCAATAATGATGAGACCATAGCACATCGTGGCTGAAAAACCATTGTAAAATGGCCTAGGCTTTGCTTGAATAATCGCACAGGGACCTAGGTTTCGTTTCATTATTTTACTTCCTTGCGCAAACATAATTTTTATAGCCTACACTAAACCTATTAGTGTATCATGATCGTAAAATGGAATTTAAAGAAATTTCAGGAATCGACAGATAAATAGTTAGTAAATGAGGCACTTTTAGCAGGACCCCAAAATCTCCGAATGTTTTTGAGTTATACTAATTCAAAGTACAGTTGACTTTTTCTGGGATCCCCGGTATATATATATATATATATATATATATATATATATATATATATATATATATATTTATTGGTTGGGAGTAAAGAGATAAAAGCCACGAGAATATGAATATATACAGTGATATACACATATATCCTCTAATGTAGGTACGTGTCCTTCACTACGTAGAAGTACGTTCACTTCGTAACAGTAATCGGTTGATTACGAGGAATAAGAGTGCAATTTTAATACAAGGGCTGATAACGTTTAATGAGTTTACCAAGTTGCACTTTAAGGATATATTTAAAGAGTGAAAACCAAAAATATAATTTTAATAAGTCACTAATTAACATATATATACATACGGGAAATATAGGAAATGTAAATAAGGATAATATTGCCAGACTATAAAAAATTGGCAATCGGGTAACGATAATTACTTGTTAATTAGGTTTTAAATTGAATACTATAAATTAATTATACAGAAGGAATATGTAAGGGTCGGAAAGCTGGTCGATTAACGGGAGATGCAAACAAAGGTCGTTTTACCTTAAAGAGAGTCACCTCTAGGAAGAGAAATCCTTTAGCGAGACGGAAAATGGTGGTGATTCTCGGCCGAATGTCCTGATGGTGACGAGGATGAAGGAAGGGGGGCAGAAGAGGAGTTCACCATCCTCCTTGAAGATGACGAACGATAACACCTGTGCTCCAGAAAAGTGCAACCTCCAAAAATCGAGACTAGGACGCAACTCGGTGCGAAATGTTCACACG
The DNA here is from genome assembly GCA_963969495.1 of Ceratothoa steindachneri. Taxonomy (NCBI): domain Eukaryota; kingdom Metazoa; phylum Arthropoda; class Malacostraca; order Isopoda; family Cymothoidae; genus Ceratothoa; species Ceratothoa steindachneri. Next base: position 151,374,823 of record OZ018321.1, on the reverse strand, counting down.
AGAAACTGGAGATCCTTGAAGGGGGGAGGGAGGAGTTACAAATGAGACGAGAGGAATCTCGGGCAGTCCTTCGAGGATGAAGCTATGATTCGAGGCTTGCTCTGAACAGGGTAAGCATTCACAAAAGAGATGGATCTGCCTGGTGAGATCGAACCTCGATGGTATACGCAAATACCAGGGACTTGGAGAAACAGACACACGATCTGAACCGAAGGTGACGATATCTTAAACTCAATCTGCCGATCTTCGAATAACCAAGGGTATTTATATGACGACCATTTTTATGGTGTTCGATTGCTGGAAGGCACGACGTCTGTGAGAAAGTTTCCGGCGCCTAGAAGGATTAGCTTTTTGCGCCCGACACCAGACTTAATCGTCGCCAACGATGTAGGTTGGAACTTTCTGATATCCTTTTCCCGACTACGAAGATTAGCATTTCAACGGCGAGGTGAAAGCTTTTAGCTCCCAGCGTAAGTACACCTGTGAGGTGCTGACCAATATTCAAATTCTTTCTTCTTTTATTTCTCTCTCTGGATACAGGGCTCACTCCACGTGGAGCTATACTTAGGAGACATAGGAAGGGAAGGAATTCAAGAAACAAATGAAAGGGGTATTCTTCCCGGCGTCCCTTTTCCTTACATAGCTCCCTTCCAAAGATGACGTTTTTCTCAACACTGCGGCAATCAAGGTAGAGAGAGGATTTTCTCCGTTTATTCCCAGAAGACGGATAAAACTTACACATACATTTAGGTTAATGGGTAATTTATTACATAATTCAAATATATATAGTTTAATGTAAAAGCAATACCACAATTAAGAATAAGGAATCAATCAAGCGGAGGGACAATCCAAGAAATAATCAAAAAATCAATGATGACAACACGTATATACAAGCAATATACTAAAATACGTGCGTAAGCACATACTCACAAATAAATTGAGATGGGAGAGCAACGAGCGCGAATATATAGACGAACTTATAAGATGTATGGACTTCTAACTTGGAGAACGAATGTCATCTACTGGATTCCTTCTAGGACTGTCTGCTACACAGTTTTCACTACCTTACAAATACAAAATTCGGAATTGACATTCCATTAATAGCAGACCCCTGCGCATAAGCCTTCCCTTTTGGCTTTTACAATTTCTTAAGTACGCCAAAGGACGGTGATCCGTTTCAATCACGAACTCCTGACCTATCAGATAAATTTTTTATATTTCCAGGCACCAAAAACTATTTCCAGAGCCTCAAGTTCTATTACTGCATAATTTTTGTCGCGTCGCGATAACAGCTTCCGGCTTGCATAAGTGAGAGGATAGCTATTCCCATCTTCTTCGTACTTCACCAAAACGCAAACGATGCCATAGTTGCTGGCATCTGTACGGATTCCCATCAATTTGTTCGGGTTCGGGAGCCGCAATATGGGGGCAGATATTAGCCTATCCTTCATCTGCTGGAAGTGGAAAATTGTCTTGGGGCTCCAAACGAGAGAATCTGGGGAGTTTTTTTAAGGAGGGAGTTCACGGGGGACGCTAAGGCGGCCAAGTTAGGGACGAAGCGCCGCTAGGAGGATGTTGAACCCATGAAGGAACGTAGCTGCTTCTTATTATGGGGAAGGGGCATATCTGAAATGGCCCTGAGCTTTTATTACTGAGGAGTTATTTGGTTTTCTCCAATTTGAAAACGAAGGTCCTTGATAGTGTCGTAAGCAAAATGACACTTGGAAGGACCTATGGTCAGACCATACTCTCGGAGTCTATTACAGATGAAAAGAAGGTAGTTTAGATGTTTATCCCATGTGCGTGTAGCTAAGTACACATTATCAGAATAGAATGACACATTATTCAGACCATCTAAGAGGCGGCGGATCATTCTGATGTAATTACTTCAAGCAGTGACATAACCAAATGGAAAGTGCTTAAATTTTATAAGCGCTTTTTCTGTATGGAAGGCACTGTATTTCCGAACACTATCCTTGAGGAGTATGTGATAGTAGGCCTTGCACAAATCTATCTCAGAAATGAATTTGGCGTTCACGACCAAATGTAGGCTCTGGTCAATCATCGGGATCGGTTCTTCATCGAATCCGTGACGGTGTTAAGGTTTCAAAAGTCCGCACGCATTAGAAAGGACTGGTCTGCCTTCCGAACCATAACAATGGGAGAACAATAATCAGAAGAGGAGGGTTCGATTATTTCTAATTTTAGCAGGTTTTCGACCTACGCATTGAACGCGGATCACAAATGAATGGGCAAAGGGTACGGTTTGGATCGGATCGGTTCTTGCGTGATCAATACTATGTCATGCTCGAATTGGTTCGAGCAACTAGTCTTCTCGAAAATCACGTCCAGGTAAGCCGTTAACAACCGGGATAATTTGGCTTTCTGAGCGGGCTCCAGGTGGGGACTTAGATCGATCTCATGAGGGGGGTCTCTGTACGTTCCGGGGAGCCACAGGATAGGGTAGTCAATATCAGTTTCTACACAAATTGTCTGGACTAGGTTAAGAGGTTCGGGGGAAAAGAGGCTTCCATCATGGCCTCTTCATCCAGGGAAACAATATTGTTAATATAGGCGCGGCGGTGGTAACATTTGATCATGTTGACGTGAAAAACTTTGTTACCGGAGGACGTTTAGATGAGGTAGTACACGGGCCTACAGGCTTCGAGGACTGAAAAGAGGCCTTTCCATTGGGAAAGATGTTTATTTGTCTCCGTGGGCAAGAGAAGCATGACCTCGTCACCGGGCTTAAACCCTCTTTCTTTTGACTTAATATCAAAATAGGTCCTCAAATTTTCCAGGTTTAAGTCCGCATTTTTGTAAGCAATGTCCGCGCATTCCGCCAGCCGGTTTCAAAGGTCCAACATATATGCATACGAGGACCTGACCTCCTCTTCTACCCTGGGGTTGGAAAACAATTTATTGAGAATGCTCATCGGGCCGCGAACATTTCGGCAGTAAAGGAGTTTGAAGGGAGCGAACCCCAGGGTTTGGTGGGAAATTTCCCTGCAGGCGAAAAGGGAGACCGGCAGCGATCGATTCCATTCCCGAGGCTGGGCATGGCAGAGTTTCTTAAGGACGACCTACAGTTAATTTTTCACAGACGCCGTTTGCGGCTGGATGGAACAGGGTTGTGAAAAGGGGCTTGACTAATAAAAGTTCTCCCACATAGTCCATAAGCTCCAAAGTAAATTGCCTATCTCTATCTGATATGATCTCCTTTGGGATGCCAACGCGGGAGAAGATGGAGATAAGGGCCTCCGTGCAAGTCATGCTGTCGATCTTCTTAAGGGAGAAAGCGTCTGAAAATCTGGTCGCAAAATCCACAAGCGTTGGAATGTAGGAATGTCCTTCACTTAACAGGGGGTGCATTGGACCAATTAGGTCGATGGCCACTCTAAAAAAAGTTTTGGAAAAATTGGCGTCTTCCTTAGGAGGGTGGAGGAATTCGACCTTTCGCCGAAGTCTTTTGACAAATGTCACAGGACCGACAGAAGTCGGCAATATCTTTGGTACCGCCAGCAAAAAAAAATGACGAAAGATTCGCTGGGCCGTCTTGTTATAACTAAAGTGGCCAGTTAACAATCCATCGTGGGTAATTTCAAGCACTTGTGGGACATAGGAGCGGGGAATACATAAAAAGCGCGTACGGGAGTGGGTAGAAAAGAAGGTGGAACGAAAAAGAATTATTTTCCTATCTTTAAATAAACTTGACCTCACTTGGTAAATTTTCTATTAATTCAACTGAGGGACTTGAAAACGAAAGCGGTCCTAAATTAACCCAATAAACCTGACAGCAGATTTTTATATATATATATATATATATATATATATGTGTGTGTGTGTGTCGAGGGATAGCTCACCTTCCCAGTCTATACGTCAAATATAGATATATTTATTTATTGGTTAGGAGGAAATAGATAAAAGCCACGAGAATATGTATATATACAGTTATATACACATATATCCTCTAATGTACGTACGCGTCCTTCGCTACGTACAAGTGCGTTCACTTCTTAAAAGTAAGCCGTGATTACGAGTTATAAAAGTTCAAATTTAATACAGGGGCCGATAGCGTTTAATGAGTTTACCAAGTTGCACTTCAAGGATATATATAAAGAGTAAACCCCCCAAAATATAATTTAATAAGTCACTAATTAACATTTATATACATACGGGAAATATAGGCAATGTAAATAAGGATAATATTGACAGACTATAAAAAATTGGCAATCGGGTAAAATTAATTACTTGTTAATTAGCTTTTAAATGGGATACTCTAAATCAATTATACAGAAAAAATATGTAAGAGTCGGAAAGCGAGTCGATTAACGGAGATGCAAACAAAGGTCGTTTTGAGGCTAGCCAGGAGAGTGAAGTCCAGCATAAGGGCGGCTAAGCGTTCTAAGAAACTCTGAGTGGCGAGACTTTGTAAAGAGAATCCCAAGGAATTTTTTGGATATGTGAACAGCCGTAAACCATCTGTCGAACGATTGGCCCCTTGAGGAATGAGGAGGGGACATTAAAGCATTCAGATGCAGAAAATGCTAACATCCTCAACGACTACTTCTCTTCAGTGTTTACTGAAGAGTGTGGTCTCATTCCCCAGCCGACGGATTCCTACTCGGGTGACATCGTTGCCAAGATTTCCAAATTTGCCGACGATACCAAGCTTGGTATGAACGTTGCAAAGGATGGAGATACTGCCCACCTGCAGGAAGATATTGAGAAGATTGGGCAGTGGTCGGACACGTGGCAAATGCCTTTTAACGTGGGCAAATGCAAAGTGATGCATATCAGCCACAGAAACCCCCAATCTCAGTATATCCTTAAGGGCACTGCTATGGAATCCACCGACACTGAGAAGGACTTGGGTGTAACAATCACTAGTGACCTTAAGTTCTCGAAACAGTGCATTGAGGCGGAGAAAAAGGCCCAAAGGATGCTAGGCTATATTAAGCGCCAGTTTGGTTATCGGAACCAGGAGATTGTACTGTGCCTGTACAACTCACTTGTCCGACCGCACCTGGAGTATGCCGTACAATTTTGGAGTCCTTCATTGCGAAAGGACATCGCGAGATTGGAACTCGTACAAGCTAGGGCAACCAAACTGATTCCCTCTATCCAACATAAAAGTTATGAGGATAGACTAAGGGAGTTAGATCTGTTCTCGCTGGAAACCCGTAGACTGCGTGGTCAGCTCATTGAAGTCATCAAAATACTTCGACGGTTCGACAATGTTGACTACCAGGATATTTGTACACTGAGTGAGAACAGAACGCGCAATCACGGCTTCAAACTTGAACTGAAGCGTTACAACCGCAATCTGTTTGGAAATATTTTCACCTACAGTATTTGCAGTAAGTGGAACGCACTTCCAGTGGAAGTTGTGAACAGTGAATCTGTTGACCAGTTCAAGTCAAGACTAGACAAAGTCTTAAAAAGTGGCCGTTTAGGGACGCAAAACAATTGAGCAGTAATGTGCCTGCTCGATTGATAGTCCAAAGGTACCCTCTTTGAATGGACCGTAAGGTCTCCTAGGGTACTTACTTCTCTTGTTACTCCTTGTTACCTTAAAGAGAGTCACCTCTAGGAAGGGAAATCCTTTATCGAGTTGGTGTGGGGAAATGGATACCGAAAATGGTGGTGATTCTCGGCCGAATCTCCTGATGGTAACGAGGATGAAGGGGGGGGGGCAGACGACGAGGTTACGATGCTCCTTGAAGACGGACGATGGCACCTCTGCTCCAGAGAATTGAAACCTCCAAAATTCGAGACTATAACACGGCTCGGCGCGAAATATCACACGGGAAACTAAAGATCCTTGAGGGATGGGGAGGGGGGATCCAGATGAGACGAAAGGCACCTCGGCCAGTCCTTCGGGGATGAATCGATGATTCGAGACTTGCTCTAAACAGAGTAAGCCTTCAAAAAAGAGATGGATCTGCCTGGTGAGATCCAACCTCGATGGTTTACGCGAATACCAGGGACTTGGGGAAACAGACACACGATCTGAACCGAAGCCGATTAGATCTCAAACTCAATCTTTCGATCTTTGAAAAACCAAGGGTATTCATATGACGACCATTTTTATGCTGCTCAATTGCTGGAAGGCACAGACGTCTGTGAGAACGCTTCCGGCGCTTAGAGGGATTAGCTTTTGTCGCCCGACTCTAGTCTTTATCTTCTCCAACGATGTGGGTGGGAAATTTCAGCTATTCTTTTCCCGACTGCAGAGATTAGCATTTCATCGGCCCTTAAGTCCGAACTCTTGGCTGCGATCAACATGATTCCGGAATTCTTCATGGCAAATTTTGCCAGGCAAGGTTGCAACCTGGCCAGACTTACTGCCAGTTTGAATATACCCTCAGAAGAAGTCTGCAGTTTTGGTTGGAATCTACACAGCTAAACGGTGACTATGAGTCACTGTTCAACTTCATTTTGCGGTATAAATCGATGGCTACGCTGCCCTCTAAAATCCGTGCATTCATGAAGGACCAAGGAGTTGCTTCCTTCAAAGAATGCCTCGAAGAAGCGGATTGGCACGCATCCAGTCATAATCTTAACCCCAAAGATCCCAAGAAGAGTCATCCTCTACCCCCAAGAGTAAAGGCCACTTCCCTAAATTTCCATTGAAGAACGTTCTCAAATTCGTAAAGGTCCCAGGTCCCTCCAAACCGAAATATTATCCCCCGTCTGAACCTAAAGATGTTAAGCCTCCCGTATTTAATCCCCCTGCGTCGGATTACCTAGGACGACCCATCGTCTGTTTTTCTTGCGTAACCCCCGTGAATGTGAGGACAAACTGTCCCCAAAATTCTCAGTTCCGCTCTGCTCCCAGCCACCAAGTCCACCAAGTAAGCACCTCTCTTTCTTCTCCGTCTGCTCTTAACGAAACGCCTGCTTCCACATCAGCGAATAACCCCCCGGGCCCTTAAGTTTATTTTTTACTTAATAAAACCTACCCCGGTAGGCTGGAATTTGAAACTGGATCGGTTAATAGTTGCTGGGTTTCAACCCTGGTCATAGATAAGGGATGCACGTGCATCGTCATATCGGAAAAGTTGCTGCCCCCAGTGAGCCGCGACCACGATTACCTCGCAGTAGTCCAGGACTACTTGGGACGAGCAAACCGCTTCCAAGTGGTCCGTTGTTTCATCGAATGCCGATATTTAATCGGTTGGGATGACCGCGTGTCAGCCGCTATTAAATTCTGCGCCATATTAGTCTGCCAGAGCCCGTAGCTCTCCCTTAGTCCCGTTGTTTAGTCCGCCATCACGAGGGCCCATGCAATAAAAAGTGCGGAACCTTACATGACTTTAGAACCCCCTTTTCCCCCCGAATACGAGACTCTGAATAACGAGTCTTTTGTAAATGCACAGAAAGAGTGTCCTTCTCTACAGCGCGAATCCGTTCGTGGTTGCAAGGAGGTCTCCTACCTCGTTGAGAGTAAACGGATATTTTGTTCCACCTCCGTTTCGACCGACTCCCCTACGCGCTTGATATGTATTCCCACCTTTTATGTCCTACAAGTCCTCAAAACTACCCACGATGGGTTGTTAGCTGGCCACTTTAGTTATAACAAGACGGCCCAGCGAATCTCTCATTTCTTTTGGCCAGGCGGTGCCAAAGATTTCGCCGACTTCGGTCGGTCCTGTGACACTTGTCAAAAGACTTCGGCGAAAGGTCGAATTCGTCCAGCCCCCCTACATAAGACCCCAATTGTGTCAGAACTTTTTTTAGAGTGGCCATCGACCTAATTGGCCCAATACACCACCTGTCGAGTTAAGGGCATTCCTATATCCTGACGCTTGTGGATTTTGCGACAAGATTTCCAGACGCTGCCCTCCTTTAGAAGATCGACAGCTTGACTTGCGCGGTGGCCCTTATCTCCATCTTCTCCCGCGTTGACATCCGTAAGGAGATAAAAGCAGATAGGGATAGACAATTAACTTCGGATCTTAGGGAGTACATGAGAAAACTCCTATTACTCAAGCCCTTTTTAACAACCCTGTTCCATCCAGCGCAAACCGCATCTGTGAAAAATTAACTGAAGGCCGTCCTTAAGAAACTCTACCATGCCCAGCATCGGGAATGGCATCGATCGCTGCCGGTCGCCCTTTTCGCCTGCAATGAAATTGCCTTCCAAACCCTGGGGTTTGCTCCCTTCGAACTCCTCCACGGCCGAAATGTTCGCGGCCCGATGAGTATTCTCAATGAATTGTTTTGCAACCCCAGGCTAGAAGAGGAGGTCAGGTCCTCGTACGCATATATATTGGACCTTCAAAATCGGCTGGAGGAATGCACTGATATAGCTTACAAAAATGCGGACTTAAACCTGAAAAATTTGAGGACCTATTTTGATATTAAGTCAAAAGAAAGAGGGTTTAAGCCCGGTGACGAGGTCATGCTTCTCCTGTCTACGGAGACAAATCAACATCTTTCCTAATAGAAAGGCCTCTTTTCAGTCCTCCAAGCTTGTGGCCTCGTGGACTACCTCAACCAAACGCCCTCCAGTAACAAAGTTTTTCACCTTAATATGCTCAAACGTTACCACCGCCGCGACTGCATCAACAATATTGTTACCCTGGATAAAGATGCCGTGATGGAAGCTTCTTTTCTCGAGGACCTCTTCACATAGTCCAGACAATTTGCGTCGTAGAAGCTGATAATGACTACTTACTCTCGTTGCTCCCCAGAACGTACAGAGACCCTCTTCAAGAGAGCGATCTAAATCCCCACCTGGAGTTCGCTCAGAGAGCCAAATTATCCCGGTTGTTAACGGCTTACCCGGATGTTATTTCCGAGGAGACTGGTTACTCGACCAATTCGAGCATGACATAGTATTGACCACGCAAGAACCGATCCAATCCAAGGTGTACCCTTTAACCATTCATTTGCGATCCGCGTTCAATACGGAGGTCAAAAACCTGTTAAAATTAGAAATAATCGAACCCTCCTCTTCTGATTATTGTTCCCCCATTGTTATGGTTCGAAGCCAGACTAGTCCTTTCTAATGCGTGCGGACTTTCTAAAACTTAACGCAGTGACGGTTTTCGATGCCGAACCTACTATCACATACTCCTCAAGGATAGTGTTCGGAAATACAGTGTCTTCCCTACAGAAAGAAAACTTATACAATTTTAGCGCCTTCTATTTGGTTTAGTCATTGCTTGTAGTAATTACAACAGAATGATGCGCCGCATCTTAGATGGTCTGAACAATGTGTCATTCTATTTTCATAATGTGTACGTAGCTACACGCACATGCGATGAACATCTAATCTCCCTTCCTTCCCTCTGTAATAGGCTCCGAGAGTATGGTCTGACCATAGGTCCTTCTAAGTGTCATTTTGCTTACGAAACTATCTAGTACCTTGGTTTTCAAATTGGAGAAAACCAAATAACTCCCCAGCAATAAAGGTTCAGGGCCATTTCAGATATGCCCCTTCCCCGTAATAAGAAGCAGCTACGTTCCTTCATTGGTTCAACATCCTCCTAGCGGCGCTTCGTCCCTCCTTGAGAAAAACTCCCCAGATTCCTTGGTTAGAGCCCCACGGCAATTTCCCACTCACAGCAGATGGAGAATAGGCTAATATCTTCCCCCATATTGCGGCTCCCGAACCCGAACAAATTGTTTGGAATCCGTACAGATGCCAGCAACTATGGCATCGTTTGCGTTTTCGTGAAGTACGAAGAAGATGGGAATAGCTATCCTCTCACTTATGCAAGCCGGAAGCTGTTATCGCGACGCGACAAAAATTATGCAGTAATAGAACTTGAGGCTCTGGAAATAGTTTTTGGTGCCTGGAAATATAAAAAATGTATCTGATAGGTCAGGAGTTCGTGATTAAAACGGATCACCGTCCTTTGGCGTACTTAAGAAATTGTAAAAGCCAAAAGGGAAGGCCTTTTCGCAGGGGTCTGCTATTAATGGAATGTCAATTCCGAATTTTGTATTTGTAAGGTAGTGAAAACTGTGTAGCAGACAGTCCTAGAAGGAATCCAGTAGATGACATTCGTTCTCCAAGTTAGAAGTCCATACATCTTATAAGTTCGTCTATATATTCGCGCTCGTTGCTCTCCCATCTCAATTTATTTGTGAGTATGTGCTTACGCACGTATTTTAGTATATTGCTTGTATATACGTGTTGTCATCATTGATTTTTTAATTATTTCTTGGATTGTCCCTCCGCTTGATTGATTCCTTATTCTTAATTGTGGTATTGCTTTTACATTAAACTATATATATTTGAATTATGTAATAAATTACCCATTAACCTAAATGTATGTGTAAGTTTTATCCGTCTTCTGGGAATAAACGGAGAAAATCCTCTCTCTACCTTGATTGCCGCAGTGTTGAGAAAAAAGTCATCTTTGGAAGGGAGCTATGTAAGGGAAAGGGACGCCGGGAAGAATACCCCTTTCATTTGTTTCTTGAATTCCTTACCTTCCTATGTCTCCTAAGTATAACTCCACGTGGAGTGAGCCCTGTTTTCAAAGAGAGAAATAAAAGAAGAAAGAATTTGAATATCGGTCAGCACCTCACAGGTGTACTTACGCTGGGAAATAAAAGCTTTCACCTCGCCGTTGAAATGCTAATCTTCGTAGTCGGGAAAAGGATATCAGAAAGTTTCCACCCACATCTTTGGCGACGATTAAGTCTGGTGTCGGGCGACAAAAGCTAATCCTTCTAGGCACCGGAAACTTTCTCACAGACGTCGTGCCTTCCAGCAATCGAACACCATAAAAATGGTCGTCATATGAATATCCTTGGTTTTTCGAAGATCGGCAGATTGAGTTTAAGATATCGTCGCCTTCGGTTCAGATCGTGTGTCTGTTGCTCCAAGTCCCTGGTATTTGCGTATACCATCGAGGTTCGATCTCACCAGGCAGATCCATCTCTTTTGTGAATGCTTACCCTGTTCAGAGCAAGCCTCGAATCATCGCTTCGTCCTCGAAGGACTGCCTGAGATTTCCTCTCGTCTCATTTGTAAATTCCCTCCTCCCCTCTCTCAAGGATCTCCAATTTCTCGTGTAAGATTTCGCGCCGAGCCACGTCAGAGTCTTCATTTTTACAGGTTGCACTTGTTTGTAGCAGATGTGCCATCGTCCGTCTTCAAGGAGCATCGTGAACTCGTCTTCTGCCCTCCTTCCTTCATCTTCGTCACCATCAGGATAATCACCACTATTTTCGTCTCGCTAAAGGATTTCTCTTCCTAGAGGTGACTCTCTTTAAGGAAAAACTACCTTTGTTTGCATCTCCCGTTAATCGATCCGCTTTCCGTCTCTTAAATATTTTTTCAGTATAATTGATATATACTATTCAATTTAAAACCTAATGAACAAGTAATTAACGTTCCCCGATTGCCAATTTTTTATAGTCTGGCAATATTATCTTTATTTACATTTCCTATATTTCCCGTATGTATATATATGTTAACTAGTGACCTATTAAAATTATATTTTTGGTTTTCACTCTTTAAATATATCCTTGAAGTGCAACTTGGTAAACCCATTTAACGCTATCAGCACCTGTATTAAAATCGCACTCTTATACTTCGTAATCAACCGATTACTGTTACGAAGTGAACGTACTTCTACGTAGCGGAGGACACGTATGTACATTAGAGGATATATGTGTATATCACTGTATATATTCATATTCTCGTGGCTTTTATCTCTTTCCTCCAAACCAATATATATATATATATATATATATATATATATATATATATATATATATATATATATATATATATATATATATATATATATATATCTATATATAGACATATAGCCGTATTGTCTCGGGAGATGATCTATTCCTCGACAAGGTATTTAACAAAAACGCATTTTTACTACCCATAGTTTCTCCATTTTCTTAAGGAATACTTTTTCCAATGGCTCTTTTTAAAGATGATTCGGATAGTGCTCGCGCATTTCTCCGTAAATTATTAATATTACATCTTTATTTTCCTCATAAATTGCATTTCATTTTATCCAGGCATAGGATTCTAACGTTTATTGAAACAACACAATTAAAAACATTCTCTCTTCTACTTTTTCATCTTTCGGATAATTACTTCATTCTTTGTGTTTATCTCATTACTCTAATTAAAAGTCTCTTTTAACTTCGAATGTGCCGCTGTGCTTATCCATAAGTTACCTATCGAAAAGTAATGCCTATGACGTCCTTAGCAACCACCACCCTATTCCTTTTATTTCTCTGGTCGGTTCACACACTTTTTATCCTCAAAATATTTTATGGTAATATTTTTGAATTTCCTTTAATAAAATTCATCCAGTCAAAATTAAGATTTATTTATTCCACAAAGTTTATTTTATTACATAAAGTGAATATATATATATATATATATATATATATATATATATATATATATATATATATATATATATATATATATATATATATATTGCTTGTGGCGAAATTGCTTGTTAATTTACCTCATCCATTTATAGTCCAATTTTCATGGTAGATTGATAGTTGAAAAGTACACATATCAGAGCCCGCGCTAGACTAATATTTAAGAAATTTTAAAATAATTTGTATTTGTTGATGGTAACTGAGCAGTCTTTGGTTTCATGATTCGCATTTATCTCCTTTTGATAGTGATTATAACTGTGGCCATGTACCTTACTTAGTATCATCCGTTTACTATTTCCATATGAATATAACTAACAAAATTGCAACTACTACGAAATATTATTCTCTTCTTTTGCTTTAAAAAGCTTTTTGATTAGACCATTTTTTTCAGTTAGCTCTTTACAAGTTCCTAAGTCCGTATAAAATTTTGCATTTCTTTATTAGGAAGTTGAAATCTTCTTTGGGTCGGTGGGGCTGAAAGGTAGCAATTTCTTTAAACTTCTCATTGAATCATTCAGATGAATATGTTTTTTTTATTCATTACTTTCTTTAACCTTTTTTAATGACGTCGGTGTTAAATAATTCTTAATAGTTTGATGTAGATTAGTGACTTTCCTTGGTCTGTTCTTAAAAGCCTATTGCCTTCATTTGTTCATATTAAGTCATTACCCTTATAACTCTCTTAGATTATAAATCGTCCTAACATAGATTTTATAATGAACTTTCCCTCATTGTTCTCTTTTCCTAAAATATAAAAACTCTGAATAACGTTGTTTACGATTTTGTATTGTTTCTATTTGACCAGAAAATTCAATATCAGATATACAATCACTGATATTTTCAAATTTTTATCTCACCTACTACAAAAAAATGAATTTAAATCTTTCCAAGGAATTTAAATTAAAATATTGGCTTGCAGACACTAATCAGTGAAAAATACACTTTAAAAAATTCTAAGAATTCTATAGAGAGACAGCAAAGTCAAAATTAATGATAAGAAATAATAGGACACGGAGTAATTTGAAAATGTTGGCCTTCCACTAAGTAGCGAATTCTTTTTCTCAGAGCAAAATTATGATGCTGTTGAGCGGAAAAATAAATTCTGAAGTCTAGTTTCGGTAGTGACACTCATTCTTTTTCAGTCCAAAAACAAAGAAAACAACGTTCATGGTCAATGTTAAGGTCTAGGGGTGGATAGAGTCTGTGCTCGGTAGTTATACTGTTTTACTCTTTTTGCCGTTTGCTTTAGTTATTGTTGTCGTCTTCATGTTTGTGTGCTTAGTCGTAATCAGGCTTGTTTTTTCACATTCGGCTTTTATGTAGTTATCGTGACTTTAATTTAATAATTCGAGTTTCTTGTTCTGATTGGTATTCATCATTCGTCGTTTTTTCTTTCCTTTTTTTCCTGAGTTGATTCTTTACCTTTAATCACGCAAAGAAGGGCGCCATTTCTCCGTTTTCTAACTTTATATCCGTCAGATTCTTCTAACAGTATTTTTTTCATTATCTTTGCATGTCTTTCTTGTTCTTTATTTAACAATTTCAAACGACGATTCTGTGCAGTTCTTATGGCTTTTTTTTCTCTTCTGTTTATGGCTGTGAGTAGTACACGCATATATTATATACTATCTATAATAGTGTGTTTTGTGTTTGGGAGAAACAGAAGAGCGTGAAAGTAATGTATAACAATCTAGTTCTTATGAGAGACCTGTTTATCTTTTTTTTTTTCTGGTTCGTGAATGAATATTGAAGCCTGACTAGCAGTGGGACTGAAATTCTATATAGTATCTAGATTATTGAAGCTTTATGAAAATATATCTGAAATATGCGGCGGGAAATAAAAACTAATAATTATTATTTACACAAATAGTTTTCCAAACACGACGAAAAATCGAAATTAAATATGGATTCTCTTGATAATAAAAGATAAAGATTAGCGCGCTTACTTAGCGTACCATCGATTCTAAAGGTCAAAACTGTTGCACTCTGTCTACAATATACAGAAGGCCAATGTTTCAACCATAAGGATCCGAAGAAAGCATAGCAGGGTCTTGACCAAGATTAAATGTACTCTAGTCTTTAAGTATATCCTCAAGGATATATACTTGCTAGAAGATCTTTATAGGACAAAGCATCCGTCCCTGGTTATTTATCAGTTGTCCTGTCCTCCGACTAGAGGAAAATGCACCCTTCTTCAAGAGCGGATAAAGTTGGGTACTCATGCCTATTTAAACGTTATGAATTATTTCAATTGGCCTAAGATCAAGACCCAGAAAGGTTCTCTCATGTGGACCCAGGTTGATACCCTCAACCATAAGGCCAATAAGATAAAGGCATTATGTAAAACCAACTTTGGTGAATTCTATTCAGAGGAGTTCTCGCGCCCATTCCTACACACTCAGATCTCACCTGAAACAATGAACTAAGGTTTGTCGGAAATTTTGGATCGGGTCCTCCAAACGACCTCAACTTGGAGGCTCTCTAAGATTCATTCAGGGTTGATTGAAGCAGGATTCTCGGGACCATCATTATTGTGATTATTGAGGGCCAGTAGATATTAGAACTTGTGTTGAGGTCATAATTACACAATATAGAGGTCTCAATGAAAGAGCTGTTGGTTACTGGTCACATCTATATTTCCTTATTATCAATCACTCTCCATTAAAGTCGTTTGTGATGAATCCTGAGCTTCAACTTCTTAAATTTACTTTGCTACTGATGTTTTACAGATAAGATTTTTCCGTATATTTAAGGCTTTTTGACCCCTCCCTCCCGTATATGAGTGTTCTGTTAAAACCGCATAATCTGGAAAATCTCATGAATGAGATCATTAGCTTAATTGGCTCTAAAATATATATATATATATGTGTTCAAATAATAAATTACTTTCACTTTTGTGGCGTCACTTTTTTGACCAATACCTATCTTAACTCGTTTTTTTGCCGACTGAATTGGACAAAATAATTTTGAACTCGAAAGAAAAACTAAAAGATATTTAATTAATTTAAAAATCCTTATTTTAAAATTTACGTTAAATGACGAATATTATAAATAAAAAATTTCGTAGGGTAACCCATCTCCCTGGCCTTTCAAACTTTACAGAAGTGTTTTTTTAAAGAATATGCCTTCCTCCACTTCAAACAAAAATACTCTATTGCACCGCAATATAAATGAAATAATCTGTTTATAGCATTTAAAACATACCATAGAAAACGTTCTTTCATCCATAAACAGCTTAGTTCGTTCACGAGAATTTTCAGTATAAAAAGAAGACCAACAGGAGTTACCATTATTAGATTTTTTAATTCAAAGAAAAAAAAACATTTCCATATATAAACTCTTAAGAAGCCAACCGTCGTTAATTTCTATATTCAAGTTTATTCAACCCAAGATATATGTATATATATATATATATAAATTCTGTCTTTTCATACATGTATCTCCGTGCATTAATGCTCACCAGACCTCAAAAGTTACAAGATGAAAGAAAGACAATAAAAATATTGGTAAATATATAAAGTATCTGGAAGAAATCTGAGAATAAAGTTTTCAATCCGCCCAAAACGTTCCATTGCATTAATAAACCAAACACACGATCAGTGAATACTTTATCAACTTCTGACAAGATAGAATTCTTAACTTTGAAAAATAGTTTTAGGCATTTTGACATAAATCTAGATTTTTACCCATCACACAAAAGTTAACAATTTATTGAGACAAAAATGAAATCTCATCACAATACTGATCGTCACATTATAAAATACTAGCTGCAAAAAATTCCAAGGGAAAAAAGGAAAAGCGGATTCCAAGTACTCTCGAACTTTATTCAGTTAATTCTCAAGGAATATGTACGTTTTCCTTGAGAAAGTACTAAATCTAGTTCGAAAGTATTTGGAATCTGCTTTTATGTTTTCCTGTAGGATTTTTTGCAATTAGTGCTCTACATACTCACGCGCTACTTTGTGAGTTTCTATTACAAAATACAATGTGGAATTTTACCAAAATTTTACATAGGCCAAACATTAAATTAATAGAATAAATCAACACAAATATAGTATGAGAAAAGTTGAAACATACAATTTTATATTTGGGAATTTATCACCTGAATCACTCAGAATAGATTCGGCCGAAATTTGAAAATATAGTTCTCGTATAAAATGAATATTATTGAACTATGGGCAGCAAAAGCAACATGATCTTCGACATAAATTTTTATGGACCTTAAAATTCATACGCTATAATTATATAGATGCATGTTTTAAAAATAAAAGCACGTTTACCACGTAAACCATCTATTCACCTTAAGTTCATATACGAGGGATCTTCAAAAAGTCTTGGTGGACAATAAAAGAAATATTTATTAAAAATTAAAATAACACAAATGTCACTAATATTTCTCGACATAGTTTCCATTTAGGTCAATGCATTTCTAAAGGCGATGTTTTCACCTGACAAGTCCCTCTTTGAAGATCTCCTGGCCCTTCGAATTGCATCATATTTTGACTTCACGTCTTTTTTCTTTGATCAATTGAAATCTTGTTCCTTTTAAATATTCTTTAAGCTGAGGAAACAATAAATAGTTTAGGGAGGGAAAGGTCAGGGCTATTGAGCGGATGGGGCATGATTTTCAAATGAAATTCACTCAAAGTTTGTCTTGTTAGCCGTGAAAAATGGTCTGGAGCATTGTCGTGATGGAACATGACTCTTTTGTGCAAGCTGATCACCCTGCAAAGCTTTCGGCACCCAACGGCCACAAAGCTTACTGGAACACTTAATACGTTTTGTTAATAATAAATTATTTAAAAACTGCACCCGAACGTATGGCATGAGTATGTCTTCATCTTGCTCCAGTGTTGCCTGCAGAGGTCCGGTGCGTAGAAATGCGTCCCTCTACCCTTCTAATTGCTGCTTGTCGAAAAAGGAAGGCCAATCATGATGGGATTTGCAAAGACGGTTTCTTATAAGGCTAACGGTTGGCTTGATGGCATCCTCGTTATTAACTTCGTATCCTCTCGTCCTGCTTGACGTCTGTCCAATGCGTCCATATTCTTTTCTTTGTCATCATAACTGTCTAGCCGAAGGGGTCAACAGATTTTGGAGTATTGAGGGGTGACGATGGAGAACTCGCCAAACTTCTTCTTCTTTCACTCTATCCTTCGAGAGGTTACCGCTCATGGAGCCTACATTGGTGGAGAGGAGTACCTCATAACCGGCGACAAGTCCTACCTCTTCATTCCTACTAAATATTTAGGTTGAAGCCTGGAAGACGGGACGCTAAAAATGAGTCTAATCGACTAAATGACAACTGATTGCTCCTCAAAAATGTTTCCTTCATATATTTATAGTTTTCTTGCTTAATGTGGCGTGACTTCTTTTTCTCCTTCTCTAGGCACGGGGCGGAGCTAATGATCGCAAGTATATTTGTTAGTCTCTTCGTTGAACGTTGGGCGGAGTTACTAGAGGTGTATGTGTTCTTAAAGTGGCTGTACACATTTTCAGACTGAGCTGGTAAAACCTATCAATAGATACGAGAGTATATTTTTCGTTTCACACTATGACGACAACTCAACCAGTCAAAGCATAGATCACCCTGTATTTGCTCGGCTAACCTTGTTATCTAGCATTGGTATCTTTTCATCTCGCAGCTGCTCTTCGCTTATGTATTCATGTGTGGCCGCGTGGGAAACCAGTTATTCGCCTTCCTCTCTTATGCTTCTCCTTATAAATGTACAGTATTTCTTTTTATTTTACATGAATACACTACTTATTACATAGCATATTAACTAATTAATTAATGTTTGTACCCAATTTCAGGATTTCATAGATCCAATGTCTACGGAGAGAGTGTCGCCTTTGCTATCAGGAAACTCCAACTTTCAGACCTGCTCATCGCGCTCGACCACTGGAAAAGGGCCATCATATGGCGCATCTAGCGGTTTGCGAATACGATCTATTCGGACACACACATGAGGTGCCTCACGAAGAGCTTTGGGCAATGAATGATTGGGCTCAGAGTGCCGGTTTCCTTCGGATGCCTGTGTGAAGTCTACTTGTTCCATACTGTTTCTAAATCCATAATGAATTTTGAATCGGTTTTCGACGCCGATGATGAAAACAAGGATTTCGGACACAGTAGTGTAGTCTCTGTGACTGATGTGGAAGGCGAAAATCCCGTGTCATTAGGCCAGGAGCGAATGCCCAAAAGGATAATCGAAGGGGGCCATCAGCCAACCTTCTTGATGGACCATTATGGCGCACTTCTAAGTTATGTGTGCTCTTTCCACCATCCCCTTCCTGGATGGGTGGTACGCCGTGATGCGGAGAAGCTATAAACTAACGAGAGCTGATAGTTTATCTAAATGATTCAGATGGTCGTCCAGATTATCAGAAAATATCGGGATTGCGTCTATATATACATAAACGAACTCAAATCCCTGAAAAAGGTTATCCATGTGTCGTCGGAATGTGCAGCTTGCATTTTGGAGGCCAAATGGTAATTGGTCTCCATTTTCTCTATGTCCACCGGATTGATCGGGATTTGATTGTCGCATGAACTCGGTCCAACTGAGAGAAAAATGTTTTACCATGGAGGTGGTTTGCCACACTTTGTATTTTCGTGAGCCAATTGATATCTGTGTGGCTTTGTCATCGTATTAAGCACGCGGAAATCGCCGATCACTTGTACTCACTCGGCGACTTCTTTGGTACCATATGAATTGGTTAATCTCATGATGATTTTGAAGGACGCACGACCCTCCTCCTTCATCAGTGTTTCGAACGTTGGTTTGGTAACTTATAGCTCCTCTATTTAAAGATTTCATGGCGGCATGAATATCGGTGGTGCAGTGCCGGTCTCAATTGTGTGCACCATGAAGTTAGGCGATGGCGGGGCGGGATTGGTGGGCGCGGGGCTGTACAAGGATTTATACCTTTCTAATACGGCCTTTGAATCGAGAGAGAGGTGCCGGAGTTCATTATTGATTATTGCTACTGCAGGCTCCCGGATTGTTTCTATTCTGATATGAGTTTAGTTTTGTTGTCGGCAACGATGCCGCACGCACAATTCACCAAAAGATTAAAGTGTCCCAGAAAGTCAATCCCTAATAACGGTGATGTGGCATCTGCGACCTCAACCGACCACCTAAATGACTGGCCAAAGCTAGAGATAACTATATCCGTGTGTACCTTGCCGTGAACTTTGATTTTTCTACCATTAGCCGCCGTAATGTTCACGCTAGATTTGCGTAATTTACCCGTTAGAACCAATTTAATCGCTCCGGTATCAATTAAAAATTCGCACTTTAATTTATTTACTTTTGCGGCAAAGGTGAATACAGACGGCATACCAGCGGTCGCACCTGCAATGGCATTCCTTGCTAGTTTTCCGATGGGGCTGGCGAAGATGGCCTGGAAGAGGGTGGCATTTGAACTTGATCCGCTCTTTTCGGCAACTGCACCAAGTCTTGCAGAATTTCGCACTTTGACCAAAATACAAATGAGAATGGCATAATTTAGGTATTTGGTTCCTGCGAAGAGGTTTCAGTCTTAATGGTATATTATTGGCACTGTATTCGATATTACGCGGTACAAAATATAACGGATTACATTAGAGTACCCATCTATACGCACTGATCGCGCATTTATCGTATATTGCACATTATTTACTTGATTAGCACCTTTATTATTTAAATTGGGAATAACATATCGGAAAAAAGTGTCACTATGTTTTATGGTATCACTACGATTATTAACATTAAGACACTGCCCTATAAAATGGCATTAGTTCTTCAGCAAGCTTTCCAAGCTGGGCCAGGGTTAGTTCCTTCTGGGTAGCGATTATGGACACGATGTTAGCTGGTGGGGATAAATGAATTTGTGACTCACGAGTTCTTCTCTAACTCCTGCCTGTACAGCAGTCCTCCGCAGTTCCTCCAGGCTGGTTGAAAGTTGAACAGTGAGTGTGGAGGAGGCAATGAACTTCTCGAATAGCTTCAGATGGGTTCTCTCGAAGAGCCCGATTACCTCGATCCTTAGGAGCCTGTAATTTGGTGTATAGAAGAGTGTACCCGGAAGTCAGTCAACAGTATCGGGAAGTAGTGCAGCCAGGACGTGAAAGAAGTTTGTTTCATTTCTACTGATTTTTGATATAAGAAACTGGGCTTCTACAATCTAAAACTAACCTGTAACTGCTGCATCATTAAAGATAAGTGGCTTGATGGTAATGGTGCTCTCGATGCGTACAAATTCTAATGCTACATTACTGTCCGGTCGATTTGGTCACCAGTTTATGGCGGGTTTTTATTAGTGAGGTAGGGTTACCAGTTTATAGTGTTCATTAAGTTTATAATGGGTCGCTTGATTTATAAGATGCCGGGTGAGTAGCAGTTTAGAGGAAGAATAAGTGGGGGTGAGTCTGAGTTACCCGTAAAGGGGTGTCGGACGAAGGCGTTTGAAGTCTCACCGTCGAGTTTGCTCTGACTCCCAAAGTACTTACGGAAAATCCTTTTATAGGCTGGATTCGAAAGGTAACTTGGTTATCACTGGGTTAAAAGAAGGAGTGAAAGAAAAATGGTGTTTTGTAGGCTTTATTTTTGGCTTATGGCTACCTTAATTGGGGCAAGCGAGATAGTAGAGTCTTACGCAGTTTTGCTGTAAGTTACCGTCTACGTTAGATAATTGGGGCCAAGGACTGCTGGATTTAAGGGCGAGAACTGGACTCGTGACGCCAATAAGATTAATGTGAAATCGGAACCAAGAAAGATGAATGTATCATACTAATGTGTTGAGGAATAAGTTCATGCTATATTTTTCAAATTTATCCATTACCATTAGCAATTTTAGAAAAACTTCATTTTTAATTGATAAAATATGCAATTTAATCAATAATGTATTCTTCATTGTTATTTACGACTTTTTGCCAACGTTCAACTAGTTATTCGATGCCTCTGCAATAAAAATATTTGGATTTTGACTCGAAGAATTCGTATAACTAGGTTCATAATTCCACATCAGGATTGAACGAAACGCCGCGCAAATTGTTGGAGAGCGATCAGAACAGATGGAAATCCGATGGGGCCAAGTCTGGCAAATATGGAGGATGTGGCAGGATTTCCCAATCAAGCGTTTGGATGGCGTCTTTTGTCATATTGGCAATGTGAGGACGAGCATTGTCGTGTTGCAGAAGGACTCCATAACGTCGATGAGGTCGCTTTTCACGAATAGCTTCGGCGAGTCGATACATTTGTTGAACGTAGAGTTCTGCATTGACAATCTCGTTGTTCGCAAGGAGCTCATAAAGAATGATGCCTTCACATTCCCACCACATGCACAGCATCGTCTTTCGTGGATAAAGTCCTTGCTTTAATTGCGAAAGGGTTTTTTTTTATTGGAACTAAGCCATTGTTTTGGATGGTTCATGTTGACATAAACACACCACTTTTCGTTGCCAGTGATGATGCGGTGAAGAAATATGTCCTTATATCCACGAGTAGCCTTGTGACGAGCAAGCAAACCTGCGGCAATCGTAGAGCGTTGAAGATTGTTGCTTTCGCTCAAAGCGTGCGGAACCCATGCACCGAGTTTTTTAACTTTCTCCATCGAATGAAGGTGATTCACTACAGTTTTCTGATCACACGCCAATTGTACAGCAAATCTCTAGTGGATTGACGAGGATTTTCTTAAAGAAGGTCGTTCAATCGATCTTCATCCAACTTAATGGGGCGACCAGAACGTTCTTCGTCATTAAGATTGAAATAACCGTTTTTGAAACGGAAAAACCACCATTGAGCTATCCTTTCTGATAAAGCATTTTCTCCGTACACAGCACAAATATCGTGACGATATTTTAAATAAACCGCAACGACTTAATATTCTTCAACTTCAAGACGTGGCCTAATAAAAAGCTTAATAGTCTACGCCGTTAAGAGACGTACCCTAACCTTTGCAAATTTTGCTCTCATTATCTATTATTGTTTCTTAATATGTGCACAAATCACCTCAACAAAACTTAAATCAACACAACATTAAAAAAAACACAAGAACTTATTCCTCAACCTAATAGTAATGCTGCGTGATTTAGCTATCTTTAATCAGAGCGTGAGGCGGAGCTTCACAGGTTAAAGATGTTCGTTTGTTTCGTTGTTGAGACTGTCGAGTGCAGTCAAAGGATGTGTGTGCTTCATTGTAGACAGATTTGGCCGCATCCGAGCTGACATCGATATCAACGTGATAGCAAAGTTGATTTGGTCGTTTCGCAGGTCCACGCCAACTTTAGCTGGTCAAACCGGTCTCCGTTCCAGCTACTTCGTTATCTCATATCGAAACCTTTTGGCTCGCAGCCGTTTTCTCGTGTGTGTATGTTTGTGCATTTGCATGGGAAACTCCAACGATTCGCTTGCCTTCTTACACTCATGTTTTCCTAATACATCTACAAATGTGATTTAGAATTAAATATAATTATTTTGATTTATTCTACATTAGTTCATTGCTACTACATGCCATATTATTTCAGTAATTAATATGTTTGTCCAATTTCAAGATTTCATAGGTCCAATAGGGTGCTCATTTGCGGGGTTCATCGTTGAGCCTACTTCACCTTGCATTCGGACATCGCAACAAATATGACACTTACGAATGTCTTTAGGTATAAAAGATGGTATTTCATGAAAAAATAAGTGACAGGGAAGTGAAAACACTTGGTTATTTTGGCCTAGGCCGGGGGCAAAATTAATGCTGTTACAATACACACATTCAAATGATATTAAATTTTTGAATTGAACTTCATGTGTTTTAAATTAAAAGTCATTTTTAGAGATTGAAAGTCAGCTTTTTTATGTCAACATTTTTTATTTGAAATCCAAGTATTTTAATTTAAAATTCAATATATTTAATTTGAAGGCAAATTTTTTAATAGGAAAGTCAACATTTTTAATTTCAATTTCATTTTTTTAAATACGAAAGTCAGATTTTTTTAATATGAAGTTAATTTTTTTAAATTTGAGGGTGAAAAGGATTTAGATGTTGGACATGATAAAAAATCAGGCTAACAAACAGAAAGGCAAATATCAGAAATATTTTTAGAACTTTCCTGATTGTTAGAACAATTTGCACTAAATTTCTATATTTTTCCATTACAAATCATCAATATATCATTGGCCTGCCATTCAAAACTTGGTTTCTAAGGTCATAGGTTTTTCAACTGATTTCGAATGATTTTTGCATTCTGAATTCAAGAATATATGTAATTAGTTTTCTTTGGTCAGGTCTGGTACGAAATGTTCGATTCATATTATAACGTATATTCCAAAATAGCGTTTTCATCCATCCGTTTATTAGTTCTGTTTTGTCACATCTAGTGATGAGTAACCATACATATTATATTTTATTAATCATTTCAGGTCTAGATTTCTATTACAATGGATCGTAAATGTAAGAATCATCCGAATAGGTTTTGTTACATCTGTGGCAAGGTCGCTTTTCCAGACCATCAAGCAAAAATCACAAATTTTGTGAAAAAGACATATCATCCTTAATTTAGGGTTAAAATATTTGACAAGGATAAGCCATTTGCTCCCCATATTTGCTATAAAACATGTGCGGAAAATTTACGGGATGGGAGTAATAAGAAACAACAAATTTGAAAAACATCAATCGCAAGAACAAGAACCATGTTCAATACCTCAAAGTTCCTTCTGCTATAAAACTAGCCCCTGATTTTACCATGGGTTTTAGCTTTCTTTCCGAGGCTATTGTCACTAGTGATACAGCTGAGTTTGATACAGGCATAAAAGCCAGAAGAGACCGACCAACTGGTGTCATTTATGCAATATCAACTCAACGACCTGATAAAAGACCTGAACCTTTCTAAAGAGTCTGCTCAGCTATTGGGTTCACGTCTTCGAGAGAAATGTATGCTGGCACCACGGACAACATTCTATTGGTATCGGGACCGCGAAAAAGAATTTAGGAAATTTTTCACGTTTGATGAAGCTTCTATACTGGACTACTGTAAAAATATTGCTGGCCTGCTCAACTTAATGGGCCTGAAGTATGATGCTATAGAATAGAGACTTTTCATTGACTCATCTAACAGAACTCTCAAGGCTGTTCTTCTTAATAGTGGCATAAGGTTTCATCTATCCCTGTTGGACAGTCAGCCGCAATGAAAAAAACCTGATGAGTTAGGGGAAAATAGTCCCACCTGGACTATTTTCTCGAGAATTGTGAAGACTTCAGTGAAGAATAGGGTGAGCGTTTTCACCAAGATATCTGTGTGATGAAGGAAGGCTACTAAAGGCGTTGGGATGTCAAGTTTCTGGCTGACTACTGCTGGTGCCTGAAAAACGATTTAGTGTCTGCTAGCCACAATCGGAAATCCCTGAAAAGACCATTCATTTATGAGTAGCTTTATTATATGTTGTACTCTTCTTCGTATCAATTAGAACATTATGTAAAGCTTATGTGTATAAATTAGTTCAAAATTTACTATTGTGTGTGCATTCGCTTACAAATAGATCAGAATATAGGAATTTCTGGCATGTACTTATATCTCAAAACTTGATCTAATTAGATAAAATGAGCGTGATTATCAGATACAGCGCGACAAATTGGCCTAAATTCTAGTATTATATGTAAGACTTTGAAAACACCGCAGACCACTATATTTGAAAACAAGCTGAAACTAGTTATGGCACATTGAAAATATTTTCAGTTTGATATTCAAGAAACCTAATCCGACAACATAAAATTAACATTAGAATTGAAATCATTCCTATTTCATTAGTTCGGCACAGATATTCATGAATGAAAACCATTTAGGTCTTGAACCAGTGCTATACAGCTGCATTATTAATTACATGGTTGGCAGACTTAAACTCTGCCACTACTAGCTCCGCTTCCATATATATTTCCATGTCTTTATTGAGTTTATTTCTTTTTAAATGTAAAGCAGAACGGTTTTATTACTTCCATACACTCTGTATCTATTGAAACTTTTATAACCATCGATAACATGGTCGATTATATTACTTTTAATAAACGAACAAAGCATCAAATTCTGTCAAGATATTTTAAAACACTATTACGCAAACAATTTAGTTTAGCTTTTAGGAAGACATTTTGATTTTCTCATTGTCCCCACCATTCCTCCGAAATGCCACTTACCACATCTTTTCGTTCCCGGTACCTTGGTTCTATTAACTCCTCTGTCAAATGGTTACCAGCCTCTCCCAAAACTTATAACTACCGGTCATTTTTATTAACCGATCAACCTAGACAACCCTATGTCCTTGATTCGCCTACCTACCTTCGTTTTAATAAAGGATTGAATCCTAAAACTTCTCCCAGTAAATTATAAATTTAACAGCCATTACTTGCCAAAGACTTTACACACACTAATTATTGTAATTATCTTTTGAATGACCTTTTGATTTGGCTCGAATCCTAGGAATAATCCCAAATGTTTTAGTATGTTTTTTTTCGCTTTCGAAGACTTTATTAGCTCATGATATCGAGAAACAATTAGTACTGACCTGTTATGAAACCAATGCAACAGGTGTTACTATTTTCTAGTCTAAACTCTAATTTATATATAAGTACTTGATTTAATATTTTAATACCTTATTAATCAAACAAATCTCCATGTTTGTAGATTTCTAACTATAACTTATATAATTCAGTTTTACTCATAAATTTTCCTATTAATACCGCCTTGGTTTCATTTTCAATCCTAGATAAAGAATAAATGGCTTTTATTTTGTCTAGCGCCGTTTGAAACAAGCTAGAAAAATTTGAAATGACAATGAGATTAAAAATTTATGATGTATTCTTTCAATTTTTAAAAATTTACAATTGGATTGTTTCCAGCAGAAATATTTATTTTATATAGGAAGAAGTAATGCAAACAAGGATTTCTAGAACAAAGTACATATTTTTAATTGTTCTTTCGTTCTGAATTTACTTTTCATATCTTAATATTGTTCTACTTTAACTAACATCGCTTATTTAAATGATCACTCATTAGGATTCTTTACATATATTAGTTTGAAGTTTCATTTTGTTTCCTTTGGTGTAATTTTCTACCGACATTTTATTCACCTTTAATTTCTATGTATAGTCAGGTGTACGATGTTGAAATGTTAAAATCCAACCATTTGTCCGTGGAAAAAGTCCAAAATGCGTGAATCTGAGTGTCAAGAAAACCAATATGACCCCCATTGTCATTTTTGACGCTTCGCTAGATAATAGCCAATACCCTGTCACCCCGACTATTGCTGAGACTGAACTTTCCACGTGATTGTAAACCTTAAGGAGGGAAAACGAAACAAGCCCCATATACCAATGGAGGAATGGTTGTCACTGGGGGGGATGGGGGCGGCGAGTGTGGAAAAAGCATTAAGTTGAGTGTTGTCTCAAAGACAGAGAGGTTAAGTCAGAGGATTGGGAAAATATAGAATTGAGCCCAAATCCTGAAATCATCGAAATAATACAGCCAAGCCGAGAGCGGCGAAGCGAACCACGGCTTTTCTTAAAAATATCTGGGATTAGAAAGTGACAAAGGTTTTGGGTCGGCTGGAAATACGAGAAATGGTTAGGAGTAGCCGTAATCAGTATTATCCGTAATATCAGAGCAAAATAATAGCAGAATGATAAATTTTCGAGTTTTATCCAAGCAGACATTGTTTTTTTTTACAATTTTAGAAGAAATTATCACCTTATAAATGAAATTTTATTCAGATGCAGACAAATTTTTAGCCCTTATTTGGTTTCTTCAACCTTATTCATATATTAATAGTCATATGCTAGGAAAAATAGCAAAATATAATAAAAATTATCGAGGAAAGATATATAGAAACTAGCTTTGAGGAGCTCTCACTATCCTATTGCAGACATCATTGTATGAATTTCTTGCTTCGAGGCCCACGAGTTCGATCTCAGTGAGAACGGAAATCTAGTCACCCCCCAAAACGGGTCCGAAATTTCGAAGAGATTGATTTCTTAATATTTTTTCGATTTTAATAAAAGAAGCCTATTGACAGTTGGGACCCGTTTTGGGGGGTCAGCCTGTATAAATTTCACCTGCGCCGCGAGCTGGCTGCCAATCGGCAGATACTCTGATATTTGTTCCCTGCGGGAATAAATAACTCCACGAGCGTCATAACACACTGTCGTAGGTTGATATTAGAACCTAACCCCTTTAAAAATTCCTCAGCTCGAGGGAGAGAAGCCTATTTACGGATTAGTCCGTTATGAGCGTGGGTAGAATTATAAATACAAATCAAAGTGCAATTAAGTTTCAGAATGCAGTTTAGGTTGGTCAATGCTTAGCTATCTTGGAAGTTTCTGGGGTAATAGAAACAGAGTACAAAAATATACTTTACTCAAATGCGGATAATATATTTATAAAATTAAAAAAGGTTTTAATTAAGGTATATAAACATAAGAGACGTACACGAGTCTTGGATTCAAAGAGCGATCTGGACGGGGTCGACCGCCGTACACACAAATGGACAATGACAGATGGGACGCATAAATGACGGAGGTTTAAAAGGGGGAGGGAGCTTGCACGTGAGAGTTGCACGTTGCGGTTATCTCATAGATTTGGTCCGAGAGAGTAATCCTGCCTTGTTAGAGACGGCGTAGAATCCACAATAATAAGCTCTTGACAAACGACTATTATGCGAGATTAACTGCTGTCCAAGTCTGCGTCGGACGTTTTATAGGGGTGAGATGGAGGGGCTTTTTTCCGCGCCCGAAAGGGCGGGGGGCTTCCAGTCGAGACACGCTTCGCCGGACGAGGTGGACTTTGTCAGGTTCACGCCGTCGCAAGATAATCCTCGGCGGGACACTTAGTGTTTTTAAGCACATCTCAGGCTTACGCGATATCGGGCCTGAAGGTTATAATGACGTTCTCGATTTTGCGCCTCGTTAGCGTGGATTAAAAAGGGTCGACCAGGTGTGTCCTCTCTCTCTCTCTCCTTGAAAGAGCGACCGCGCGCGTCTTTTCTCCATCTCTCTCTCTCTGAAACACACAATACCGCTTTCATTCCCCTCCGGTCTTAAAAACACAACATACCCTAATTTTTATCTGTTCCGAAACGCTACCGATATAATATTAGTAATATGCTCCCCCTCCGCCATTAGGGCCATGGATGGGTTCCACGATCGATGTTTGGTGTTAAAACACAAAGTGCACACATACATCTACACCCGTTCTACGACGACCGGCTTCTGGTGTCTTCTGGCTTTTCAACGATTGTTGTGCTGATCTATATGTCTATTTCATTTTTCGGTCGGTTAATCTGCTCCACAATACGAGGAATGAATGGTGCAATTTGCTACTTTAGCTCCCATGAGCCCGTGTTCTATATGATATAAGGTCAGAGACAAAATGATGGGCTAATTTAAATAAGCAAGAAATGGAAAAAAATTTATTAATTAAAATTACCGAATATTTTTCAAACATTCGTAGGATCATTTTTATGAAGATCGAAATTAATGGTAAATAAAAGAAGCAAAAATAGAGGCGAGGATTTTTTTTCGGTTTTCATTACAAATTGTTGGTTTTAATGTTTTTATGTAGCTACGAATGGTGATTCAAAGTGAGTGTCCTATCCAATAAATATTGTTTATGCTTGTGCTAATTAAGTTTGAAATTTCTAGTAAAATACGAAAATTCGTAAGAAGTTTGATTTTTTTTCAGAGAATTGTTGAATAGTGATATACAGAACCAAGATTTTATATTGTTAGTGAATATTGACTAAGAATTAGCTCTTAATATGTTAATTTTTATGAAGGGAACATAATCAATATTAACCTTCTAGATGATAAAATTATACAAGGAACTATGTCTCATTTTTGGGGGGGATGTTTGTATTGAAAGTTTTACCTCACCATTTTTAACTTTGTGAAATGACGAGACAGAAATTGCGGAGAATATCCCAGCTTTACTCGTTTTGCTTTTTAAACACATCGTCAATATTTTAAGGCCATCAAAATTACGCATTTTTATTGTATTCCTCGGCTATAGTATCTAATACATATAATATGAGTTGATACAATCAGAGCTAAAGGTCATGATTTCATACACCCAGAGGCAATGAAAGTGTGACTTTCAACTCGCATCTGTGCTTGATCGTCTATTTCTTTTCCTCCATAACCCTATATTTTAAGAACGAGATTTTTTAAAGGTTTGAATAAGATGTTTTCTTTTAGTTCGGTTGTATATTTAAATTTTTTATCAAAGTTAGTTATTTCTAATAATTCCTTTATAATATACCAGGCAATGGCTTAGCCACTCCTACCCTACGGGGGGAGCTTGCGCTTGACTACTAAGATTAAAATTTAAAATCTAATCAAAGCAGCCATGGTTAAATTTTTACAAATTTTCTGAACTTCGCCAAATATAATAATTTTTAAAATGAACTCTAAACTATTTATCCCCTTTCAAAATATCACGTTGCAAAATATAGTTATAGAAGAAGATATATAAAAATAAATTTTCTGAACTTCACCATTTGTAATTTGGGGGTTTTAAAAATTTCACAAAATTTCGAAACTTATATTTATTTCTAAACTTCATCATTTTTTTTTGGATATTATAAAAGAATTATTAGAAATAACTTTGATAAAAAAACATAAGTCATAACGAAACTAAGATGAAATTATTATTCAAATACTCACATAAATCCTCTTCTTAAATTATAGAGTTAGTGATAAAAAATAAAATGGTGAAGTTCAGAAATAAATATAAATAGCGAAGTTTTGTGAAGGTTTTAAACAAAAAGAATTACAAATGGTGAATTGCAGAAAATTTATTAAAATTTTGGCATGCAAATTATTAGAGCAAATTTAGATGGAGAAAAAAAAGAAGAATCATTATATGCCATAGAACACAGATCGAAAGTCTGCCAGCGAAGCACAAGCTCTTTTTGTAATGAGAAGTGGCGAAGGTGCTCCTCTTGTTTGTTTAAAAACTAAAACTTTTCCTTTCTTTGGAAATATGCTTTGATATATCCAATCCCTAAAAATGGTTACCATTTTGGCCTTTCTAATTATTGCCCTGTTGCTTTGACATCTACCAATTCCGAGGTTTTCAAATCCCATATACCTAACCCCCTTGAAAGTTACATTATCCTACCTGATCACCATTATGGCTGTCTTAAGATAAGATGAACTGGTGGTATTCTTTCCTAGTTCACTAATGTCTGGTCAACATCCTCCAAAGAATTTTGAAGATCATAAGAAGTTGCCTTTGACACGTTTAAGGCATTTGACCGCTGGCTTCGTTTCTTTTTGGCTTCCTTCCTTTAATATGCTGCTTGATTTGCATCTTCCTTTACAGCTGATATTTCTTTGTGAGATTCAACAGATCAACCTCCTCCATTAAATGCAGTGTACCTCTATGCTCTATCTTGTTCCCTACACAATTACTTCTTTTAATTATTGATTGCTTCTCCTTCGCACCGCATCAACACCGCATTCATTCAAATCTTTTAATTAGGCTCTGTCATCTCTCATTCGTTCTGCTTCTGGTCTAGTTGTAGCTATCTCAATAAACTCGGTAGTATTTCTCATTGACGTTGAAAAAAATCTTATTAATTTTAATGCCTTCAAGACCTAATTTTCACCCATCTTGTTATTAAGAACGAGCAACTCTCATTTATTTGACGGTTCTGTAATCCCACCAGTTTGCTCATGAAATTACTCGGTATTACTGTATATCCTGTTGTCGTGTTTAGTTGTCGAAAGTTCTTCTCTTCTAAACAGTTGTTTAGTTTATACAAGGGACCATTGCGTCTCTGTAGTGAGTACTGTTGTCACATTTGGGGTGAAACTGTTAAATTCAAAGCTATTCGTATTATAAAGTTCGCAGACTAAGCTCTACGCTTGACTGCCCTAACCTTTGTCGCAATTTTGGTTCTCTTTCAGTCTTCTAAAACTATTAATTTGGTCTATGCTCAAGTGAGCTAGTTTCATGCTTATCCCGACGACGAGTTTGACGACGCACTCTTCAGCAGGCTGCTAATACGCATGGTTATTATATGGCCATTGGGAACTACAAGTTGTGCCATTTTGATGAGAACTTCTTTTCTTGTACGTCAGAGTTTTAGATCTCTTTAACTTATCCTGTCTTCCCAAATAATTATGGTCAAGCACTTTTCATAAAACCGGGCTCTCACTTTCTTCATAATTCATATATATATCAGTGGCGACTCTGGGACTCGGGCTGTTCGGGCTTAGCCCAAGTATAAATTTAGTAAAGTGAACGTGTATGTACAAGCTGATTTAATTTCTGCCAACACTGACTTCAAGTAAGTAATTGCAGCCAATAACTCGGTCTCTTTTTATTGGGCCTGGTTTTAGTTCATATAATTTTGTTCATCGTCTGGCGGTCGTATTAGAGGTACCCTGTGTCAAAAAATGTCATTCCTAGCAGACGTTCTCTCAACATCGTTCAACGCGCTTGACTCGGGTTCAGAGGTCAGCGCCCAAGATTTATCTATAATTGTAAAAAATAAAAGTAGTTAAAATTCAATGTTTTCTTGAAACAATAGTTTTCCTAGAGATGAGGATTTAAATTCCAATCTATGAAAGGTCTCCGTTCTACAATATTCTTAAAGGAACGAAGAATTATTCAGCAACTCGTGCTAATACGAACGAGCCTGGTAGGTGAAAAATACTAACTGGCATCTCTTGTCAAGAGTAGAGTACAGGCGACAGACAGTCAGATCGGCTTCTTGCTAATGTTTCTTCTGCACACCGCTGTCGTTATTTGACTGCTGTTATTTCGTGCGTCTGCGTGTAAGAATCAGTTGTGTTTTGAAGGGTTGCTATATTTTTACCCTTAACATGGAAATGGAGAAAGACATAGTGCTAGATATAAAAAAATAAGCCATTTGTGGATATAGATTTTGCGGGAAAACGTGAAATTCTTCGATCAGGCAAGCCGACTCCTTCATTGAAATCTAAAGTTGGAACTAGAACATTCCAGATAAGATGATATGAATAGATTGATTGGCTTTCTGCAAGTAGCGTCAAAGAGAAACTACACTGCTAGCCATGTTTGTTGTTTCAACCAACAGAGGGAGGCTATAATAATTATAAAAACATCCCGAGAAACTGTAAGCATCACAGTAAATCAAGGAGTCATTTAAGTAGTTATAAAAGTTTAAAAACTTTCGGACTGTACGATATTGTGACAGCTATTAGTGAGTCTGCTAAACTGGAAAGGGAACGGCATACCATAGCAGCTAAAGGAAATAGACAATATTTAAAGGAGTTAATAAATGCATTGTTATACGTATGTAAACAAGAGTTACCTTTACCTGGACATGATGAAGGAAGTAACAGCCTTAATAGAGTAAATTACCGTGAACCTTTGCAGTGCTTTGCTGAAATTGACAGCGCGTTTGCTTCTAGACTTTCTACTAAAGTGGGGTCGAAACAGTTTTCAGGAGTCACAAGTACAATACAAAATGTCCTAATACAAGAGATTGGAAATGTCATCTCTATTGAAATTAGAAGCGAAGTTTATTAAGCTCCGTTTATGTCTGTACAAGCCGACGAAACTACAGACTGTGCAATGCATACCCAACTATCGATCATGATAAGATATGTACGAGGGGCGGTCAATAAGTTTTGCGAATCGTTGGGGAAAAACAGAGGAAGGGGGATGGCTGTTTGTGGGGGAGTTACGACAAGTTATGACAAGTCAGGAGCTGCAGCCGCACGTTCCTGCCTCGTCTATTTAAGAAACAGTAGCTGATCGCAGATCGTCAGTCACAAATTTCCAACAATGGAGAAGGTTAAGCACCGCGCAGTGATCAAACTTTTGACCAAGGAAAGCAAGAATGCAAAAGAGATCCATGAACGCATGGTTGCAGTGTACACCGACAACACCCTTCCTATGCAACCATTACTCGCTGAAATAGGGAGTTCCGCCATGGTCGTGAGTCCCATGAAGATGACCCCCGTCAGACGTGACCAACGAGGACAATGTGGCCCGTGTGGAGAGGATGATTCTCGAAAATCGACGGGTGAAGGCCGAAGAAATCGAGCGAGAACTTGGAATATCACATGGAAGTGTTATCAACATCATTCACGACAATTTGGCAATGACCAAGGTTTATGCCCGTTGGGTCCCTATAAACCTCACGCCACATGATCGACTTTAACGTCGTCAAAGTCCAAGAGGCCAGAGTTGCACAAGCTCCCTTGCGCGAGTGCGGATTCGAGGAGCTCAACCATCCCCCCTACAGTCCAGAACTGGCCCCTAGCGACTACGTTGTATTCCACCAGCTCAAGGCTACACTGCGTGGACGCTGGTTTGGGGAACGATGAAGATGTCCAGCTCGCCGTCCAGGAGTGGATTGAACAGCAGTCGTGAGATTTCTGGTTGTCGGGA
The DNA here is from genome assembly GCA_963969495.1 of Ceratothoa steindachneri. Classification (NCBI taxonomy): domain Eukaryota; kingdom Metazoa; phylum Arthropoda; class Malacostraca; order Isopoda; family Cymothoidae; genus Ceratothoa; species Ceratothoa steindachneri. The sequence continues at coordinate 151,341,033 of OZ018321.1, read as the reverse complement.
ATTCGAAGTCTCAGGGACAAGTGGCGCAAGTGCATTGAAGTCGATGGTAGTTATATCTCGTTTCCTCATATCTGAATTGCAAAACTTATTGACCTCCCCTCGTATAGGAAGACAAAATATGTGAACGATTTCTTGTATTCTATGAAGTCAGTGATGATAAAAGTTCTACAAAACTGGCTAATATGAACGCAACTGCGTTGAACTCCTTCAGTGACGCTACATATAAATTAGTGAGCCAGATATACCACGGAGTAGCTGTAATGGAGGGAAGGGTAAACGGAGTACAGAGTAAGCTAAGGAATAAATGATTTAAACACGCGCACTTCATTCACTGCTATGCTCATACGCTTAACTTAGTCTTGAGTAAAAGTGGCAAGAAGGTGAGTGGAGTAAAGATGTTTTTTTTTTCTCATTTACGTGCATCTAGTAAATTCACATCTTCCAGTAAAAAGCGGAGAAGCATTTTTAGGCAGTTTGATGTCAATATTCTATCACTGAGAAACAAGATGGTACTATAGATCAAGAACTGTGTAATCCATTAAACTATTACTTGAAAACTAGAAAAATGCTTTAACAAGTATTCTAGACTCTAGTCAAAAGTGGGATGAAGATGCATTTTGTCAAACAGACAATCTATTGGCAAAGTTGAATGATTTCATATTCATGCATTTCATAAATTTCTTTCATAACTTACTTTCTCCAGCTAGAAAAGTCATTGATATCCTACAGTGTATGTCGTAGAATTGCTCATAGTCTGGTCCAATAATTATTCTAGTCCTGATCTGGACACCCTGCCTTTGTTTAAGTCGGTGGTATTGACCCTATGACTCAATCCTACGATCATATATATATATATATATATATATATATATATATATATATATATATATATATATAGGTAGGCTTTAATTCCTACTGAACGTGCGAAAGCTGGCTAGAGGCGTGTTTTGCCGTAGCCAGGATTCTAACGATAAAAGTCTAACTTGTTCTGGGGGGAGGTTTGTGATTGCTGAATTCTAAGAGTGCAAAATACAGGTTGGATAAATTAGCCGAAGGGATGCTTAATTAAAGTCTTGCCAAGGGTACGTCAAAAAGAAGGAGCCACAAATAAACACACGTACACAAAATAAACTTTACTTTACACAAATATAATAATTAGCAATAGTTGACAGGCAAAATTAAGGATTAAATATTGAACACTGACGTTAAGCGTCTAGATTTATAATGACTCAAAGGGAGTATTAATCACTGTTAAGTAAACAGGTAATTTTAGAATAGAAGGACACTGGGTTTACAGATTACCATTAATTGTGATGGATTGGAGAGACGACTACTCAGGTTCCAGTCGGGGTGGTTCGGGTGGCGTTAACATGAGTTCTCGGGGAAAGGGGGGGGATAAGACGACGGGTTCGGGACTGCTGGCTGCAGTTCTGGTTAGTTCACTCCTAACTCGATGTGACACTAACAAATAGTAACTTCCAGTAACTATTTGATGTTCCTTTTCTTACTCAAGTTACGTTGAGCAACAGAGCGTACTCTTCTAGTCACAGACTCTGCGGGGCGGGATTTACTTCTAGGAACACACTTTGAGACAGCGACCAGGTTGACTCGACGGCGCGTTGGTAGTCGATACGTTACGGCAACGACTCTCGTTAAACTTAAGGATTACGCGAGTAGATTTGGGACACTGCTCTAGAGAGATGGACGGCGATATTATTTATACCGAGGAGTGTGGGAAATCGAGAGAGAGATTCCATTCACGACAATTCGCTTATCGCTTATCGCAGCGCCTTCTGGACAATCTCCATGCTATCAAAAAGAAAGCAAATAAGATTTAAGCTTTTTTGGGAGATAGGCGTTCTTTTCGTCCGACTTCCTGTCGTCAGTCGGGGGAAGGGTAGGGGAAGAGAAAGAGGGCACGAAGGTCAACTCAAACGACAAATTTCTTTCGTTCTCGCGATTTTCTAGCGGCATGTGAGTATGTACGTTCCATACCCTCACACGCCTACCTATTTCGAGGAAAATTATTCTGCCATGAAATAAGGAATAATGTGAAAATTAACTTCACCGGGGGAATTTGTCATTATCTTCCTCGACTCGAACAATTGAGTCGGTAACTTTATCAAAACCGTTAGGAATTTACCTTAGTATCTAATGGCTACAAAATACTACTGCCAGGTCAGTTTCTCTAATTTACATATACAGAACAAAACAAAACACATACGGAATTTGGGCAAGAAATAATTATTTCTACAAAGGGAAACACACAAAAAAATAAATAATTGACTATTAATCGCTATCTGAAATTCTGTTTCTCGAAAGGCTATCTGCGAATACATTGTCAGACCCTTTTAGATACCTGATGCCATAACGGTACTCCGCTAGCAATAATGACCAGCGCATTAGCCTGCCGTTTCGGTTTTTACAAGTTTTTAAGTAGGCTAACGGTCTATGATCAGTCTCTATGAATAATGGACGACCTACCAGATACATCCTAAATTTTGTAATCGCAAAAACAATCGCTAGAGCTTCTAATTCTACCGTAGCGTATGCCCTTTCGCGAGCCGTCAGTCGGCGACTCGCATAGCTAATAGGAGCGGGTTCTTGGTCCTCGTTGTATTGGAGTAATACGCAGCCAATACCCAATTGGGAGGCATCTGTCCTTACGCCAAATTTCTTGTGTGGGTTTGGCAATTTTAAGATTGAGGCGGAGACTAGATTCTCTTTGAATTCTTCAAAGTGCGCACCAGCGTCGGGGTTCCGCTGGATGGGGTCCGGGAGTTTCTTTTTTAGCAGGTCGTTTAGGGGAGCTGCTACAGAAGCAAACTGGGGTACGAAGCGGCGGTAAAATGACGCAGCACCGAGGAATAACCGCAATTGCTTCTTGGTGCGTGGTAGGGGCATATTTACAATAGCCTTTACCTTCTCTTTCTGAGGGGCCAGATGACTTTCGCCTATTTTAAATCCAAGGTATTCTATGGATTTATAAGAAAAATGGCATTTTGAGGGTTTAAAAGTTAAGCCATGATGCTTTAAGCGTTCTAAAAGCGGGCGGAGGGACAATATATGGTCGTTCCATGAACGTGTAGCCACATACACGTTATCAAAATAAAAATAAACGTTTTTTAAACCGTCTGTTACACGGCGCATTATGCGGTTGTAGCTACTGCAGGCAGTGACTAGGCCAAAAGGAAGACAAGTGAATTCCATTAAACCTTTGTCTGTAGGAAAGGCTGTTAGTTTCTTCGCTGATGCCTTTAGGGGGATCTGATAATAGGCCATACATAGGTCTATTTCAGTGATGTAGGCGGCTCCTTCAAGGAGATGTAAATTCTGGTCAATTAGGGGGAGAGACTCGGCGTCGAACACGGTGACGGTGTTTAACTTCCGAAAATCGACCGATCTGTGGGTTTTATGAACAGGGTAGGGGCCTTTCCATTGGGAGAGAAGTTTATGGGAATCGGAGTGTAGTAAGAGTAGAACTTCATCTCCTGGCTTCAGTTTTCTGTGTTTGGCCTTTAGATCAAAGTATGTCCGATACTTTTCCATATTAATTTTGGAATTTCTGACTGCTATGTCAGAACACCTTTTTATTCTTTCCCTTAGTTCGAGGACGAAGGAATAAGTGTTCCTTAATTCTGGACACAAACGGGAATTTGTCCATAACTCCTTCAAAATACTGAGGGTCCCCCGCACGTTTCTGCCGTACATGAGCTCAAATGGGAGAAATCCGATGGTCCTATGGGGAATTTCGCGGCATGCGAATAAATCAACTGGCAAATATCGGTGCCATTCTTGGGCTTGTTCCATGCAAAGCTTCTTTAGGACGCTTTTCAAGGTCGCATTGAACTTTTCGCACATGCCGCTTGCGCTCGGATGAAAGGGGGTGGTAAAAATAGGTTTAATTTGGAGCAGGGTGTTCACGTATCCCATGAGCTCAGAGGTAAACTTGCGGCCTCTATCTGACAAGATTTCTTTGGGCAATCCTACTCTAGAAAAAATAGAAATGAGGGCTTCAGAGCAAGAGATACTGTCGATCCCTTTCAGAGCGACAGCGTCTGGGAATCAGGTAGCGCGGTCTATCAGGTTTAGTACATGCGTATGACCTTCGGCGGAAGGGGGGTGGATTGGTCCGATGAGGTCGATGGCGACTCTCGAGAAGGGCTCCGAAATGACTGGGGTTCTTTGCAGGAGAGCTGGGGCTATTCGACCTTTTACAGTGGTTTTATGGCACAAGTCGCACGTTTTGCAGAATTCTGCAATATATTTGGCTGCACCGGGCCAAAAAAAGTATTTAAATACTCGCTGAGAAGTCTTGTTATGACCGAAATGACCGGCCATGGGACTTTCATGGGCTACTCGCAGGATTTGGTCTACATGTGTGCGCGGAATACCCATGATTTTGGAAGGCGGGTTCGACTCATCTCGTAAGGTGCGAAATTTTAAGGGAGTCCTTAATGATGTACCTTATGGGTCGGTTCCCTCGAACGATCACCTCTTCGTTCTTTCGGGCCTTTTCCCAATGGGATTGAAGTAAAGGGCAGCTCTGCTGAGCTCTAAGAAATTGTGCATTACTCGTTGGGACCTCTATAGGTGCCTCTGGGGTGAACAGGCGCGTTGGGGGAGAAGCCTCGCGGCTAGCTTGTGCTCATGTGACGATAGCTTGAGTCACTTCACTCGGGGAGAGTAGTGCGCTCTGGCCAAAAAGTACCGAGCAAAATTTGATGGGGGCTGCCACTACGTCAGGCCAACCAGTGAAATATTTACACTGTACGTGGCAGCGGATTACCGGGAATCTATTTTCTCGACATAAGAAGTCGTGTACAATTGCGTACTTCTTAGGGTGGGGGTCGACAGGGGGGAGCAATTTGTCCGACACCACAATGCATGTGCACCCTGTGTCTCTGACGAGGGTGGACACTTTACAGCCATTGATCGAGCCGGTTTCAAAATTTAATCCTTCGGGGGTACTCTTGTGGAACAAGAAGTTCACTTGAAATTCCTGTGGGGATGGATACAAGAAAGATGACGTAAGGGCGGCCAGCTGTTCCGGGGAAAGGGTAGCAGTTACTTGGTGGACTTGTTGGCTCTGGGTGGGACGTAGGCTGGAATTCTGCACACATTGGGACTTATAATGGCCGGGGGAACCGCAGAAGTAGCATATAACCTGCTTATTCTGGTGCTGGTTATTGTAGGGGGTATTGAAGACTGGGGTTTTTCTGTATTCGTGGGCTACAAAAGGCTTATTCTTTGGCCTGAACGGGGTTGTGGTCTTTATCAATGGAGGGGGTTTCCTTTGTTGGGACTTCCATTGACTAAATTTATTCTTCGGGGACGGGAGACTATTCTTCTGGGTATCCTGAGGGTATAGGCGATGATTTGTCGCATGGAGATCAGCTTCCTCGAGGCATTCTTGAAAGGTAGACGCTCGGCGGTCTTGCACGAATGCTCGGATCTCCTATGAGAGGGTGGACAATAGCTCGTCTTTTAACATAAAGTCAATCAGGGCCTCATACTCCGATTCGAGTTTGGAGGATTCTAACCAGAACTGGAGGTTTCGCTTCTGGATATATCCAAAATGTCTGTAAGTGTGACCGGGCTGGATTTTAGCTGACCTAAACTTAGCGCGGTAGAACTGTGGGTTCAAGTTGAAGGCGGATAGCAATTCGGTCTTCAAGGTGCTATAGTCTATTGTAGCTTCGTGTGGTAACAAGATGAAAATTTCTCTTAAACGCGGACTAAGCAATGGGAGCAATTTACTGACTCCTTCGTATTCTAGGGCCCATCCGTTTACCTCGAAGATCTTTTCAAAATGTGTTAAGTATGAGCACAAATCTTCTTCGTCTTTATATTGGGGAAGTTTCATAATAGCGGAGGCCTGGGGTTGATGATCACGTGATCCAACAGAACTGACTTCAACTTGGTCTCTGCTTAATTCCCTTTCATGTTTTCGAATCCTTTCTCTTTCTTCAAATTCTAACTATTCATTTCTTCTCCTTTCTTCCATTTCTAACACTTCTGTTCTTCTCCTTTCTTCCAATTCTAACACTTCTTTTCTCACTTCCATTTCACGTGCTCTTTCCTCTTGCTGTTCGCTTCGGACGAATTCTTTTAGTTCCTGTCCTGTGAGACCGAGAGCTTGTCCTTGCTTGACGAAAACTTCGAACGATTGTGAAGCCATTGCTGCTCTTGCTGACGCAACTGGTGACTCACGAAAAAACTTACGCACCTGGTAAGAGAAAGGGAAGCTGCGATTGTTCCTAACCGAAACAATCTAACCATTAACCCCCAAAATAATGAATATTTTCCTAGCTTTGTGTTTGCTATCTGGAAAGGGTTATTAATGGTTATTATATATATTCCTTCGGGGAATAGACTTTAATTATTAAAATTTACGTTAGTTTATTTGCGATTCCTTGGACGTTGGCAAGTTTTAGGCTATATGAGTTCGCTTCTTCAAAAATTTAAACCCTTAAAGCTGACACCACTTTTATATATATCGTAGAATTGCTCATAGTCTGGTCCAATAATTATTTTAATCCTTGATCTGGACACACCGCTTTTGTTTAAGTCGGTGGTATTGACCCTACGACTCAATCCTACGATCATATATATATATATATATATATATATATATATATATATATATATATATATATATAAATAGGTAGGCTTTAATTCCTACTGAACGTGCGAAAGCTGGTTAGAGGCGTGTTGTGCCGTAGCCAGGATTCTCACGATGAAAGTCCCACTTGTTACTGGGGGGAGGTTTGTGATTGTTGAATTCTAAGAGTGCAAAATACAGGATGAATAAATTAGCCACAGGAATGCTTAATTAAAGTCTTGCCAAGGGTACGTCAAAAAGGAGGAGCCACAAATAAACACACGTACACAAAATAAACTTTACTTTACACAAATATAATAATTAGCAATAGTTAACAGGCAAAATTAAGGATTAAATATTAAACACTGACGTTAAGCGTCTAGATTTATAATGACTCAAAGGGAGTATCAATCCCTGTTAATTAAATAGGCAATTTAAGAATAGAGGGACACTGCGTTTACAGATTACCATTAATTGTGATGGATTGGAGAGACGACTACTCAGGTCCAGACGGGGTGGTTTGGGTGGCGTTAACACGAGTTCTCGGGGAGAGAGGGGAGATAAGACGACGGGTTTGGGACTGTTGGCTGCAGTTCCGGTTAGTTCACTCCTAACTGGATGTGACACTAACAAATAGTAACTTCCAGTAACTATTTGATGTTCCTTTTCTTACTCAAGTTACGTTGAGAAACAGAGCGTACTCTTCTAGTCACAGACTCTGCGGGGCGGGATTTACTTCTAGGAACACACTTTGAGACAGCGACCAGGTTGACTCGACGGCGCGTTGGTAGTCGATACGTTACGGCAACGACTCTCGTTAAACTTAAGGATTACGCGAGTAGATTTGGGACACTGCTCTAGAGAGATGGACGGCGATATTATTTATACCGAGGAGTGTGGGAAATCGAGAGAGAGATTCCATTCACGACAATTCGCTTATCGCAGCGCCTTCTGGTCATCTCCATGCTATCAAAAAGAATGCAAATAAGATTTAAGCTTCTTTGGGAGATAGGCGTTCTTTTCGTCCGACTTCCTGTCGCTAGTCGGGGGAAGGGTGGGGGGAGAGAAAGAGGACACGAAGGTCAACTCAAACGACAAATCTCTTTCGTTCCCACGATTGTCTGGCGGCATTTGAGTATGTACGCTCCATACCCTTACAGTGTAAACTACTCAACATAAAGCATAGTCAGAGAAAATTAAATGGCTTCATTCATTGTGTTGGAGGTTATCGTAAGGACGAACATTATGAAAAAATTCTGCGCGTTACAGCTGCTGTCATTGAACAGGCATATGAGTCCGATCCTGCTCCTAGAGACAGAGTCAGAGGTGCACAAATTAATTACTAAACTACCTATTTTTAAATAATTTATAACATTCTAATGTCCTCACGAGAGAGATTTTCTGGCATTTAGGAGTATGCATTTTTTGAATTACATGACATTAATAAGTTTGAGAAGTTTGCTTACTCATTTCGCATGCGACATAAGGAATCTCTCGAAAACAAGTATCCATGTATTTTTTTACTGTAAGCACTTATTTAACGAGTTAAAATATATGTATATTGACAGCAATTTAAAAAAGTTCAAGTCAATCAAATCCATTTTAGAATTGTTGCATAAGTTAGAGTTTAATTCCACTATGTCGAAATCCATTAAACTAATTAAGCTAGTGCTGATCATCACCTCAACATCAGTCGCTGATGAAAGAAGTTTCTCGACGTTGGATAGAATCCGCTCATATATGAGAAGCACAATGACCCAAGAACGGCTGTCTTCACTGGCTCGTATTTCTATCGAGCCAAGCATTTTGAACGACTTGGACAAGAAGAAGGAGCTGCACGACAGGAGATATTATACGAGTTCGCTATCAAACCAAGATGACTTAAGTTCATGTATAAATAAAGTGAGTAATTTTTTTATATTCAAACTATATTTCTGTCTTATTGTTAAATTATCAGTGCACACACATATAAGTCTGCGGTGTGCATTACGTCTCTTACCTTGTTTTATACATGTGTCCTATGCGAAATTTGTGATGAGCCCGAGAGACGCTGATGACCTGGAGTCGCCACTGACACACACACACACATTTATATATATATATATATATATATATATATATATATATATATATATATATATATATATATATATATATATATATATATATATGCCAAATAAATCCCGCAGGAAAATGAAAGAGAGATTCCAACTACTTTCGAACTTTTTCAGTTCATTCTCAAGGAATAATGAATTATTTATTTCAATGTTCCTCCGGGAATTGCGGCTCACCAGCCCGGAATTCTTAGATCTTTGAAATAGCTAACAATCTTTGCTACCATAAAAGATTTCTTGCAGGGTGCCTAGATTTGTCAAAAAAATCGTTGTACAAAATGTTGATTCGAAATAATAACGATAGACTAGTAGCGATTTATTCTGTCGATTGTGCTGTTTGCCCTAAGCAATACTTTGAGCAAACCGGAAAATCATTAATTGTACGATTGACCAAGCATAAATAGAAAATTAGAAGAGGTGAAAGTAATCGTGCTTTCTTTGATTATTTATCTAAAAATAGTCACCCTATCAATCTAAATTCGGCAAAATTTATTTATAAATCTGATGACTATGTTAAAAGAAATATTAGCGAATGTTTATCCACTAATTCTTAGCCTAATTTCAATATATCCCACGGTTGCTTTAAACAGGACCTTGTAATTAAAAGGCTTATTTTTAACGAAATTATCTATTTTAAATCTTAGCCCTTTTATTTAGTAAATTTGCTGTATTTATTTTGTTTATTTCAATGTATTTATAATTGCATGTGTATGTATTCATAGCTTTGTGACCTATTTTGTCTACATTCTTTTCTCACAGTTGGAACTACCGAAAGAGTCTTATCTTTTTGCATTTACTCTTCATATCTGGTATTTAATCCTATTTCTGATATTAGTTTTCTATTTAGTGTCCTTTTGCTCTACATGGATGGGGCACCCTTTGCTGTGTTTTATATATACCACCTTTGTAAAATAATTCATTATTCCTTGAGAATGAACTAAACAAGTTCGAAAGTACTTGGAATCCGCCTTTCATTTTCATGTGCAATTATTTCTCTACTCACTCACTACTTTGTGAGTTTCTCATATATATATATATATATATATATATATATATATATATATATATATATCGTGGTACGTTCTTTTGATATTTGCCAATAATTAAAAGTCTTTCTATGAAATTTTTAGGAATAGAAGAATTTTAAAATCGCAAACTTTTAAAGGATTTATTTCTTCCATAACTGAATGGCAAATTTACTAAAATACTTTTCTCATAATTTCCTTTACAAAAATTATTATACAAATTAAACTTATTTTAATTTTAACACTAACAACAATTTAAAATCCTCACATTTATGCATTTTAAATATTCACGTGTTTCTTGATATTCATCTTTGTTCCCTTCACGTCCCCATTCTGTCGATGCGAAGGAACAGCTGAAATGAAGAACTGGATGTCTTCGTGATCACTTCACAGAGATTTACTTGTATATTTCTCAATGACAGCAATGCCTCGGTCTCCTGCGTCATTGACTGACCTTAATTTTGCCACTTGGCTTATTGCAACACGGTAGTTTTCTTCAGTAGGCCATGTTTGGAGGTCTTTGTTGAGGAAAATGGGATCAAATTGGAAGAAAAGGACGAGTATGATGAATAGACGAATCACCTAGGGACATAAACAGCCATCCACTTGTAGTCTCTTGGTGTGGACCCGTGTGAGTCCTTTGCTAGTGCGCTTTTTCTGGTTAGCCGTCATATTACGTTTTTTTATTGTCGTCAACTCTGTCCTCAAACAGTAAAATACCATAGATGATGGTCCTTGTCTGGATAACCTAGAAGCAGATCTCACAGCCTAACGATGTTTTGGGGAGATTTGACATCGACAGGAGCATCACGCCAGTGACGCACCTATATAAGGCTCAGAAAGAGAGCCATGCGACGAGTCCGTTGATGTTCTTGGAGATGAAATTCAGAGAACTGTTACTATAATAATGATATTTTCAGCCGGTACATAGCCATGTCCATGGAACTGGCTTGATAGTAACCACCTGGTAGACGGCCGAAGTTTTAACTTCCTTAGTTGTCTCGGAGTTACAAGAGGCACTTAATGGAATTCGTTTGCAATTTTTTGTCGATGCAATCTTTTATATATATACTCCCAATAGCTCTTTAAATCAGCAATTCAAACGAGTGATTTAGCCTGCTCTTCGATGTCCCTTTCTTAATATTCAAGTGGAACTACAGTAGAGGGGGCAGCTACTTAAAGTAACCAGTAACATTCGATCTTATCATTACATCGGCCTTTTATCGTAAACGGGCAAACTTGTTCTTTGATTGACTATTCTCAAGAGTGAAAGCTAAGTGTTTTAATGTAGTAGAAAGGATGAAGCTGCCTGTCAAACAAAGAGGCCTTCACGATCCCAATTGTTGGTGTGCCCGCTGTTGTGCATGCTCAGGTGCACACTCCCTTTCCTTTCTTTTCATTGTTGCTACAATATTTTTTCTCTCTTCATTCCCTTTAAAATAGGAAAAAATATTTTCAGTATGAGTGAGAGAGATTACATGCCGCTGCATATTGTATGTCATTCTGGGCTTGTCCTTCTCTTTTTTCAAATATAGTCAGTTACCTGGTAACCAAAGGTTTTCAGACGATGTATAAATAGGATAAACAGGACAAAAACATTTATTGCAAACGTTTCAAGATTTAAACAAATCCCATAATCAGTGCTAAAATTAATAAAAAATATATATTAAAATATGCACATGAAATGCTTTTATAATACATACGAAAAAAACGTAAAACATAAAGATTGTTAATGTGTGACTATAATTAAGGGAACAGATAAGGAGTTATTATTTAAAGAGGGTTGAACTTTTTTAATATTAAGAGACTCTACCAGGTCTGAGATGTTGCGAGGGGAAAGGAGGGAGATTAAATCGGGTCAGTTCTCTCAGATCTATCCATATGCTGTATGAATCGAATGGATCAATCTTTTAACATTTTAAGTTTTAAGATCAACCACCCACCAGTATCTAGTATGTGATCCAAAGTGATATACGATTTTCTTTGTAAGTGCAGTAACACACTATCATATGTAAGGGCAACAGGTTGTACGTTCTACTCCACTGCTGGTTGATGCAGTATATAGGTAGATCTTTCTAATCTTTCTGAATTTTCGTCGGTATTGTGTAATTTGTTTCCAATGTTTAGCATATTTTTGAAGATCATCTTTCCATCTTGTTTTTTATTTTATTTTCGGTCGTTTTTATTAAGTGGAGTACAAAGGATAATTTTTAGGATCCATCTATCATCTTAGATCTTGCTAAATTGTGCTGCACATCTTCACTTTAAGTTGCTTATAGCTTTCACAATATCCTAAAGTCTGTTTTGTTCACTAGGGTGGATCAAAAAAAGGGGTTTTGCAAAACTTTGAATTTATTTTTCAAACCCTGATTTTCTGAGGGACACAAAACCAAAAACTATTGTCCTGAAATTTCAGATTTCTAAATTAATATTTTCCGGTTCTTCAACGCAATTGAATCTTTGAAAAAAAAAAAAAACGTAGGAAAATTCTATCTATTTGTTTTCAAACTTCAAGTTGTTACATCAACATTTATGTCCTATACGGGGTATATTATATCCCTAAAGATATTTCCATAAAACTTTACAATCAATACTTCTACTTCCATTTTATTGAATAAAAATAATCTATTAACTACTCGATAAGTTTTCCTTCTTTTTCTTCCGTTTGTTTCCATTCAACCTTTAGATTTTTATCATCATCACTATGAAATAGAATAAATTGAACAATTTAAAGTTGAATATTTAAATTTTTACTATTATTCAATATCAATTTATTCAATGTAATTAGATTTTTGTAGTGTTACTACCTTTCATTACGAATTCCTTCTTGGTATTAAATGAGGGTATTTTTCTACTGAACTCAATTCTACTCCTTATATAGGCATCTTGTTTGTCTTCTCTACAAACTGCTAGTGACGCTTCTGTGGCCAGTTTGATGCATCTTTCAACCCCTTGTATGTGACAAGGAAACTTCGGAATATCCAATTTACGTTGTTGACGGATAAATTCTTCGAGTTGACCATCAGCGGAGGTTCGGCCACAACGGTCTGATGCCAATTAATTAGGTGGATGTAGACGTCAGCTTCAAAGTTTATGTCTGGGATCTTGAAAGTGCATACTGATTTTCCTTTTTAATCTTTTCGTGATTTCATAATTTTTCTCCGTGCGAGTTCCCGGATATGATTACTTTCATATTGCAGCATACAGAGAAGAATGTTTTCCTCATGTGCAAAATAAGCATTCCTTTGAATCACTGGGGCAACTATATCTGGAATCTGTTTGTTCATCCCTTGCAGTGATTGTACTGTCTTGAAGAGGTTGAATGCTCCATCTTACGAAGAAGAGTTAGCTTTTATTTTAAACTAGCATGGGGCATACACCTTTATGATGAACAAGACAATGGATTTCAGCGTGTAAGAAGGGTCGGAAGTTAACACATATAATCGAAGTATCCGATTTGCCGTTGTAAGCCCTTGTGCATGCGACATTTTTCCCCGACTCTTACGAGCCATTTCAGCATAACACTTACCTTGTAAGATAAATAGAAGGATATCAAACAGATACTTTTGATCGGGGCTCAGATTCCTTCCTATCAGGAGACAGCAAGGTAGTCGGAATTGGTTCGAAATCAATAACACACTTAGAGTCTCACATTTATCCAGTTGTTTTCCTATAGGTCCGACAAATCCACGAGGCCCCGTTGTTTTCTCCTCCAAATTGTTGATGAGATGGCGCAATAGGAGTTCATTTGCATGGACCTGGCAAATAAACTAGTGCAGTGGTCTATTGAGTTTTTTTTCTATTATTCTGATTAGACCTCCTTTTGTTCCGCTATTCACTCCCGTTCCATCGCATCCAACAGCAACGAGTTCATCAGTTGCGATGTTATTTCATTCTGGATACGAGAATATTGCGTCGCATATAGCTTTTCCAGAACCTGTCTTCATTGTAAGGTGTCCAAGGTAATCTGAACCAGGTTCTTCTATCATAGAGATGTGCTCTTCCATTATCTTCTTCTTGTGATGAGTTCCCTCCATTGTCTCAACAACAAATGTGCTATTTTTTCTACCATCATAATAAATAGAATATAATGGCTTATCCAATCTAATTTCTTGCTGTAGTGTAGTATGTTATTTGACAAGCTCTCTTCTAACTTTTGACTTGTCAACTACTACTGAAGTTTTTTTGCGTTCAATTGACGATAAGTCGTTAAGGATTGAACTTGTTATTAAAGCTGCAGCTCGATCAGACACACGAGTGTGGTCACATGCCAACGCAAAGTCTGATAATTCAATTCGCTTAGATGGAGTCTTGGATGCAAATATCTTGCTTGCATTTTTGCGTTTCACAGAGGAAGGAAGCTCATAGTCGCTACCTTCGTCAGCAGATTCTGTTTCTATGTTGAATGAATGAAGAATCCCTTCGATATTATCTGTCGAAGTAGATGGTTGAGTTAAAAGACAATACTCACAATTCTTCCTAACTGCAGTCTGAATATTCTTCTTTGATTGAATTTGATCGATATTACCTATTGTCATTTTCCTAATTGTTTGTTGGTCATTTAGAAACGTTTGCTCCAATGGCCTCACCTTATTTTATTTGCTACAAGAACAGTTTTCAAAACTATTGCATTTACAACACGAAATATCAAACAATTGTTCTGCATTGTTTGTAAAATTGACACATTTCTGTTTGAATGATGTCACATATTTCTTGCTAATATTTCTTATTGAAACCTGATAGTTTGAATAATAATTTATTTTTTTTTACAACTGCCTCTATTGACACACAAGGGATTGATGCCGTTTTCCAAATAGAAATTAACTTGTACGCTACTAATGTGATAATTTGTTTAATTTGCGGGTCTTTTCTATTCAGTTCTTTGCCTTTTCTCGCTCAAACCAAACATATTTTATAACATCTTTATAAGTTGGCAACACTCGTTCACTAATGGCGCAGGGTGCGACCAACAAAGGGCTTTCAATTTCATGACGCGTTCTAGGTTTACATGCCATAATTAAATATTGTTTTAATTTTTTTTTACCTAAGTGCTTTGCGATCCTGAGTAGTTATGTAAGCCAAACTTGCTTACAACTAAAAGGCAGGATTACAAAGCATTTAGGTTTGTCTCATAGGACTTGTATTTCCATTTCTAAACCTGAAGCCTCTTCCATCAGGCAACACTCTTTGTATCACCATCATCCTCTTAATTCTGATTCATTTATAATCTTATCTTTAGCCTTAATTTCTCTCGATATAAAAATCTTATAGTTACTGTACATCAATAAAATAAATCAAAACCTAAATAAGTACTCTTTCTTAATTAAACTATTCACTAGATAACCAACTAACACTTCAATACATTAACTAGCCAACCGACCAAGCGAACAAATCTCGCTAGTCGTTTTCTATCTTTAGTTAGTTGATTTCACAACTCCTACGATAAAGGTTAGTCCCTCTGTTTAATTCGTTCACATTTGTTTTTGGTTTTTGTTTTTATGTTTATAATTTAATATAATAGGTTATTTTATTGTTTATTCCAGTTACCTTTAATTTTTGATATTTAAGTCAGGGTATGTTAAAGCTTGACTTTTTATTATTTTTTAAAATTACACTGGATAGCATCAATTAATTCTATATATTGTTATTTGTGTTTTACTTTAATCTCAATAATTGTCAATTTTATTCATTTACCTACCCTTCACCCTCTTTTTTAGCCATTATATAATGATTGATTCTAACTGTTTAACTGTTATCGTTAATATTCCTTCCCCTACTCATTAGTCGATACAGTCGCTGAAAATGGTCCTAGTGAAGGTCCGAAATGTCAGGCCGATAAATGATTAGTGTAATCTCCTGGGCCTTCATATTCCTACTACGTATCAGATTTACAAGGAACAAATCAATTACAAGTATTATATGTATATATATATATATATATATATATATATATATTATATATATGCAAATATGTATGTATATATATATGCTATAATTCCGAATTAACATACTTCAGGGTGTCGGACCACTTTAATAAGAGGATGAAAGAACAATTAGCTGATATCAGAAGGTGTACGAACTCTTCAAGTCTCTTTACACACATGTAAAATCACGACCATAGAATTGATTTTAACGATAAAAAAATAATTTATAAATCAAACAATCAAATTATCAACAAAGTTGATAATTTCATTTTATCTGAAGATCGATACAAATTTAACAAATATCTATCGAATAAAGTCGCCAATCGTATTTATAAACCCACGGATGCAATAGGTCTCGGAGATTAGCAACTCTCCAGATTGTTTCCGGTTCCATTTCATTTTGTTGAGCTTGTCATTCGCGCCAGATTCACTTTAGTTTTTCCGAGATTGTTTCCTGGTGTTTCATTTTGTTTAGGATGTGTCTTACCTTATATATACTGTGTTCTTTGCCTAGTTTCCCCAGTATTATTTGAAAATGGCATCTTGCCGAAGCTAGTTCGATAGTTATAAAGAAAATCTTGATTCAAATATTGTGGTTTACCATTATCTTTCATATATATATATATATATATATATATATATATATATATATATATATATATATATATTTATATATATATATATATATATATATATATATATATATATATATATATATACTATATATATATATATATATATATATATATATATATATATGTATATATATATATATATATACTATATATATATATATATATATATATATATATATATATATATATATATATATATATATATATATATATATATATATATATATATTATATATATATTTATATATATATATATATACTATATGTAACCCAGAATCCTGTGGTTATTTATATATCTGGTATTTCCTAAATAGTAAGTGACCACTAATCTTAAAGTTAATATCAAGACCGACCTATAACCTCTCTTTATCCTACCTCCCCGTTTTCTTTTAGTTGTCTATGCAAACTCTTTTTTAGAAAGTTACAAATTTAAATTTCTGACGATGTCATAATTGTATGTTGATAGCTTAAAGTAAACATAAGGTACTAAATTAAAGCCTTCTGTCCATTTCCTATACAAAAAAAAGTTCAAAACAAAAGAATATTATCCAAGGTGATACTCGTATCGAGTTTATGATGAAACTTAAGATTTTTCATTGGGAACCGCATCTTCGTCTGTGATAACGTAATTTTTCACTTGGACATAGGAACAGTGATCTACTCTGTATCTTGTTAGGATTATTTTGAAGATAGCATTATCTGTATATGTTCAATATATTTGAGGAGGAAATAGTTCCCTACGTAATATTTGTAAGTAAACATATATTAATCATTATCTTTTCTAGCTATTTGTCTGGCCGTTTATTAATCTTTCGTAAAGGGAACGTTGATCATGGAATTTTCTAAGTTGAATAAAATTAATGCAGACTAGACATTACTTTGAAGGATTAATGGACACGCAAGTCCATGTTTGTAAGGTGCGCATTCCTGGGTCCCATTATTTATGGATGTCAGAATTAGGAAGATATCTCTACGGTTAATTTTTGCAATGTATGGTATCTTTAGGGGAAAAGATTGAGTTCATTATAAAATGAAATATAAACGAACAGGATTGATCACACCAGTCATTTCTCCATAGCTCGGAAGAGTGAGGGTCACTTCATTTGTCATTACGCAACTATGTTTGAGACACACTTCAGGATGCAAATTTCATGAATAGAATTCAATAGGTGGAGGGAACTATTAAAAAATGTCTTAGAAATAGTAAAACCGGAGCAAAAGAGGAACTAAGACAGCGGATAAACAGTAATAAGAACTCACGAAGAAGCCGATGACTTGGACTGCGGTTAAGAAACTTGTTGGGCAAGGAGGCTGTCAAGGTTATATAGCAGGCTTCGGGGAAATTTAGAAAATTTGACCAAAAAGGTGGATTTGGCAGTCCCTCGAGACTTATCATAGATACTTTGTCTACGGGAGTTAGGACAGGCGTCTTGCCTCCTAACTTGATATCGTAAGATATGTGGATACTATTCATCCACCTGGTTATTATAATTGGCAAGATTTATTATACGGACCGTTCTGTGGATATTCCAGTTACGTCCTAAAGTCAGCCATGGAACTATTCATTAACTTGCCACTATTGTAAGTAACTGGGATACGTTCAGAGAATACAATCTTAGGTATAAATTTATTTTGTATGTTTGAAGAAAGGGTCTGAGGTTAGTGAGGGAACGCCGAGTTAACTGGAAATAAGGCGTAGTTGTTACATTTATGGTAAAGAAAAGCATATAAGTAGTGAATAACTCAAACTTGCAGGTGGACACAAAAACTCTGCTAACAACGAAGGCGAAGCTGGCCAATTCGAGAAAGATTGCCCTATGGCCAACTTGCAGTCGAAAACATTTTGATAGGGCCTATTATAGTTAGGAAGCAGTGGATAGAAATAAATTATCTATTGGCCCACAAGACCAGAAAAAATAAGTAAGACAGTTTCCTATGAAGTATAGAACTCTGGGTTGAAGCTAGTGACAGGAAACATTTCTTTTGGCAGGTATGATACACCTGGAGAGTGTGAAAAACACAAAAGAAAATGTGGTGAAATTAGGGTACGTGACAATACTGTATTTGAACAAAAATTGTGTGTGCAAAAGTTTTAATGCATTCATAAGTTAAATCAAGGCGCAGACGCCCGTGTCGGATGTGGGGATCGTAATATGTATATTCATTAGGTAACTCTCGAGTCTAAATTCGATTGAAGGCTTGGACGTACCTCATCCTATTAGACAGGTTGGTCTAGATGGTTCTTTTCATCGAGTACGCCAACGAAGATGCAAAAAATGAAGTGTGACTCCGTGATCTTTTTCATGTAATGATGCCATGGAACCTCTATACTTGTCACGCACTGAAGGGGTCCGTGACTCATTACTAAGTAATGTGTACCCCCGTGGGAGGTGATCTTGGGGCAAAAAGAAATAAGGTATCGTTCACCCCCATTTTCCTCTTTTTCAGTTGTGGAATGTGCAGTCACCCAACTCTTCGGTAGTGACGCGCGAACACCGTCTAGTCAGCAATTCACTCTATTTAAGTATCGAGGGATTTGAAGAATTTTTCATCGAGTCTCTGAAAATTCATTTACGTAATTTAAAGTCTAGTCATTCAATTGTTTATTATATTATACACAAGATTTTTCATGGGAACCTGATCTACAGTTATTCTTTATTTTCAACCTCGTTTGAGCCTATAAGCTCTAATATATCAGTATTTTGTTTAAAAATTCTGTGGAAAAGCATCATTTGTATATGTTGAAAACTTTTAAGTAGGAAATAGTTCCTTGCCTGATATTTATAAATCAACTTGTGTTCCTAAGGGAAGGTAAATTCATTCATTTTGGGGAAATATTTATTGTACCTGGCTACTTTTCATTATTGCTGATATTGGAATGAATAAGAGAGTGCAAGGGCAAGAGATCAGAGATTTGTGAGCTGTTTCGTTATGTACCCAGATTAGTTAACAAAAATTAGGTAGGGTCGGATCTCACTTGGGTAGGGAGATTTTACACCATTTAGGTTAGTTCTCATAGGGGACTAAAGCTTAATTACCTCTACTTGTCATTTCCGTACGAGCTTCTCTTCTTTACATTTTCCCCCTTTTTTTTTCTTTGGCTCGTCGTAGAGGCGCCCATAACACATTTTCTAGGACTCTCCATACTTTTATTCACCGCTTTTCTTTTCTCTTCCTTTTTTTCATCTTCTGTGCTTTGACAATAGAGATCCTATGGAATGAGACCATATTTCGTCGTAAATGAAAACCAGAAATAAAATTAGAATCAAATTTATTTCTGTGGAATGCCTTTAGTGAATCAAAATCAAAAAGGGCTCTAATCGAAATTTAATTTTGAAAGTTACCTCTTAATCCATTAGCTTTGTTCTTTATTTTTATATAGACTGACTTTAAGGTTTATTTTAAGATCGAAGTAAATTAAATTATCTCTGGCAATTTATATTCAATAATTACCCTCACTTATAATAGATGCGAAATCATTACCAATGATGAATACCGAGGTTATAGAAATATATTTAGTTAGGTTACAACTTTTCGCCTCTTTAAAAAAAATATCGTCATATTGAGAAGCCTAAAGTTTTACCAAATTACTTTGGACCCTAGTTGATTGGAAATTGTGTTAAACTAAGCGGGATTATCATGGTTTTTGATTCTGTTTTCATAAGTAATAGATATAGACAAAGAGCTTGAAAATTTTAATTATATAAAGAAGTCAAACACACATTTTACAATATTATTTCTCCTCGAATTTTAAAACATATTCGCAGCAAGATTGTCCGTTGTTTCGGTAATGAATCTTCCGAAAGGTATTTAAAATCTTTTATATTCAATTTTAATTGTCTATCATTTGTGGGTGTTCTTAAGACACACTATATTATCTTATTCCTTATTTTATAATGTCCTAAAAAATTATTCGGTTTAACTATGCGGAATTAATGATTAGATACCAATCTCATATTCTCTTTCTGTTGCGTTTAACTGGCTTGCTAGAGTCAATATAAAATATGGATTTCCGTTTCTTTTATTATTTTCTTCTTTTTAAACGGGTGCTTCCAATTCATTTTCATTATAGCTTATCTAATTTTTCTACACAATATTGCATCATTTGCTACTATTCTTTCATGTAACTCTGGAAATGTATACATTTTTATGTAAAGTTTATTTCCAACTGATCCTGGTACATCGTTGAGGAGTTATTTCAACCAAATATTATCATCGACTTGACTCACTTGTCTTGATTTAAAACAATTTTGAAACTAAGGTGCCTTCAATAGTTGGTTTTTATATTAATGTGGGTCTGAATACTTATACAATCTGTTCGCCTACACCTAGTTAGTATATGTGTTTTGTAAGTTAGCATCAATAGATATTTGATATTTTACATACTATCGATTTATAGCTGATTATTAGAGAAAATCGCTTAGAAAACCTCCTAAAAAGTGTTCATCGTCCATTTCTTTTTCAAATATATACGCATCAAATTCAACTTAACTTAAAACATGGTTATTTAACTATTTAAAATATGATCCGTCTATTTGCCAAGTATGAAAATTTAAATTTCAATCATCCTCGCATACTGAGACTCTTCTTAAGCAACCTATATACCCAATATATAACAGATCAAAGGTGCTAAAATAGAATTCGTGATAGAATTCATAATGTTGCTCTGTAATCAAAAGTACGATATACTTAATGGTTAAATTTAACTTATTGATATTGTTGCAGGAACGCAAAGTTATTCAAAGGTTATTACAGTTAAAATAAAGGCAATTATCTAAAACAAATATTCTTTTCACTTTCCATTCACTCTGGTACAAACGTGACTACAATTAAAGCTAATCAAAATCATCAGAAAAATGATTCTTAGTATTTAAATGCAGTATCATAATAAAAACGTATGCAAAATTTATTTTAAAAATACAGTCGTGAGCGCTATTTATAAATACACCATTACAATTTAACTTTCCTGTTCAGTATTTTTTTATATTTATTAAGGAGTTTTAGACGTCGATATTAGAGCAGTATATGTATGTATATTACTTGAGCCGACCATTGAACAAGCGTTGCCAAGTATATCCACTGCTGTACATTACAATTTTCTCGTAATTTTTAGTATTGTATCTTTACGTAAACATATTTTTCTCTCTTTTAAAGTATTTCTACCAAAATATATAGCCAATTGTTCAAGTAAGGAACTAGAAAGATGTACATATCGCTGATTTTAACTTATTAAATAAATAAATGGAATTTTATACGAATTTTATAATTTGATTAAACTTTTGGCCAAATGCCAGTACAAATCACTCTAAAATTTTCAGCGTTTGTGTTTTGTTTTGATACAGATTTTTACTCTAGCCACAACCTTTCTCTTTTTACTAATTTGGTGAAATTTTAGTGAGAAATTTGCCCACAAACCTAAATTAAAATACATGAATTTTATGCCCTTATTATTTATAAATCGGTTCAACGGTTTGTTTCTCCCGCAGTCAAGTATATTAAAGCGTAAGGAAAGGCAACACGAAGAGAAGATAGTCAAAGAATATCGAGTAGGCAGAAATATGTACAGTGATAGGAAAATCCCATGAAGCTGAGAATAAAGAAGGTCAAAGTACGGGGTAAAATATAAGGCAGCTAGTTTGCTGTGACTATGCTACAACTTCATAGGAAACTTAACATTTTCCTAAACAAGGAATCACGCAAGCTGATAAAAGCCAAACTTTGTACATTTTTCATTATTTTAATCGATTATTATTATACAACCACAAAACTTGAATAAGAAATTTAAAAGCATAATTACCATATTCTTTATTCTTATAAGTCGTAAAAGAGTAGGCATGTCGATAAAAGGGGATCGATAATGTCTTGTTAGTTTGAATATCGTCGCACTTCAATGTAAATGTACTCAATCTCACATTAATTAGCAACATATCTAGTTTAACGCCAATTAATTAGCAATTTGCTCGACGAAAATTATCTCAATCTCTCATTAATTAAGAACTTATTTTAATGTGAATTTATTCAAAATCTGATTAATTAACAAGGATAATTATCCACCCACCTCTTATCACTATTTCTGGAATAAGCAGAGTAAATCCATCCACAAATTAACTTTTAAAACAGGGTATAAGGGACAAATCCCTCCAACCGATACATTTAAAGAAAAGTATTGAATATATCTATGCATTTGTCTTAATGAACAACTGTAACTCCTTACCAATGCTAAAAACAAGACTCTACTATAGTGGCAAAGTTGGCTAAACCTACAAAGTACAGAAAAAGCTATTGAATTTTGAATTCTAAATTACTGTACTTAGAGTAAAATTAGAGATAGGAGAACGAAATAAAGTTCAGGCATTAAACAAAAAAAAGCTTTAGGAGTAAAAATACAAAGATAATTTAGGATATAGAGCATCAGATAAACTTACTAGTTCTTTAGAATTTTCTTTCTAGATAAATGCATGTCGCACAATGGACAACCAGTGACCTAGATGCTCTTCTGAATACTGGTTATAAAACCAAAGTATGCAAGGCATATCGAGTTGTAAGTAACTGATGTGTCATTCATTACCATCTATTCAGGTTCCTGAGAGAGTATGATGCGAACCTTTCGCCATTGCTGAACATCCAAATGAACGGATTTGACAAACCCAAATAAGGTCGATAGAAAGATGTGAATAAAATTCCCACACACTTGTATTTTGTATTATTGCTATCTCCTATGCATAATCTGAATTTTGGGTAGGTAGTAAATATATCAAATTTTCATATTTTATTAAAATTTATTCATTAACAAAGTTCTATCATTGTCAAGGGATTCTTTTCAACTATTCATAAGCTTCATATAATTTTTTAAAGCTTTATTGGTTTGGTTGAAATAAATGTGTAGCGTGTTGTTCTTACCTCTTCATGTTTTCAAAGAACTAATCCATCAAGATGATTCTGCAAACTCTTGCATAGGCCGTAAACAAATGTAACAATATCTGGGTAATAAAGAGGCTGTGTATTTTTTCACGAGCAGAGGCATATTAGAATACCAACCCTCTGTGATTAATCACAGTCGACCTCTATTCCTTTAAAGCCATGTTTAATTTTCCAAGTCCTATTAAAAGATATATCTTGTAAATGTTACATTAATTTGAATAACGCAAAGTGGAACATACCAAAATAATCATACAAACCGCTTGACTAAGGATGCAAGTATCTTAATTGGGCTTTAACTTGCTTTCCTGTACGAAATCATTGTCTCAATCACTTTCCATTCTTGTAAATTAATGTGTCAAAAAGTTGCGAGAGGCGTTCAGGAGAGTAAATAGAAGTTTGGATTTCCATCCCAACTTTGTTTTTGTTTTCTGTCAAATCATACTGAAATCCATTTTCTAAGTTTACACACATTTCTGATCTGTTACAGATTCCCGGGAACTGTTGAATGGCTTTAATTCAGTCTAAGTGCTAATTAATTCTTTAACCCAATCACCATTATTGTGAGTAGGTTTGACAAAAGCAGTCATCGTTGAACTGAACAAGACGACCTGTTCGTGGCATATCTTTTGAGCTTAAATCACCCTTCCTAAAAGCTTCAAAGCATCTTCGGCAATTACTTTTGTTTTCACAATATATCCTCTAAAGGAAACAACATTAATACCTCGGGAAGCCTCTGCTGCATTATTTGTTTCTTACGTGGTCACTACACCTCAATGTTTCGGAAGGTCAAGTTAGTCGCTAAAAATGTTGAATTATAGATACATCTCAACATAAGTTCATCGTCATCGCCATTAATCGCTTTTCAATTGATTGAACTGGTGGTATTAAACGCCCCTCAAATACTCGCCTCTCTACCTCCCCTTTTATTCCTTATTAAACAGGACACAGATAATTTTTCCACTCTGACAGCCCTTTACGAGATGGTTGCTATATACTGTAGTATACTGTATTATTTCTTACATGCACGCCTATCATACATAATATCATCCAATTTCTCTTCAGTTAACCCTTTCTCTCTCAAATACTCTTTCACATAATTAACCCATCTTTTACGTAATCATTTAACCGTTCCCACACCATCACACGCAATCTCGTATATTCTCTTCACAAGCCTCTTTCCCTTAATTATTCTAATACATCCATACCAACTCAAAACTCTCAGTCACACCCTTATTCACTCCATATTTCACACCAACATCTATTACACAGTAGCTCCTTATTCTTTCTAATTTCCTTGATCAGGCATGCATTTCAATTTGTCCATGTGCCTTGCTTTTATTCCAGATCTTTCCTTCACTTTCCATACTATAGTCTCACTTTCATACAACAAGGTTAGCTTCATCATACTCCTATTTAAATTTATGGCTCATCTTATATACCATAAACTTCGGACTTGTTCAAGAGTCACCTTAGAGTGTCATATATCACACCTAATCCCGTTTTAACCGCTCAATACCATTACATTCCGCTTCTCTGCATTCACTTTTGCCTCCTCTTCTTATACACCTAGTCAAAATCGTGTACCAACACAGTTCCATATTCCACTCTTCTCAGCCACTAATACTAGGTTATCAGCATATACCAACATACGAGGAGCGGTCATTAAGCTTTGCAATTCGGATATAAGAAAACGAGATATGAGGAAAAATGTTTTATCATTTTTTCAATATAACTACCCTCGGCTTCAATGCACTTGAGCCACTTGTTCCTGTGGCTTCGGATTCCCGACAACCAGAAATCTCCCGACTGCTGTTCAATCCACTCCTGGACGGCGAGCTGGACATCTTTAACGTCCCCAAACCGGCGTCCACGCAGTGCAGCCTTGAGCTGGAGGAATAAATATGAGTCGCTAGGGGCCAGATCTGGACTGTAAGAGGGATGGTTGAGCTCCTCGAATCCGCACTCGCGCAGGGAAGCTTTAGCAACTTTGGCCTTGTGGACTTTGACGACGTTAAAGTCGATCGTGTGGCGTGAGGTTTCTAGGAACCCAACGGACAGAGACCTTGGTCATAGCCAATTTGTCGTGGTTGACGTTGATAAAACTTCCATGTGATATTCTAAGTTCTCGCTCGATTTCTTCGACCTTCACCCGTCGATTTTCGAGGATCATCCTCTTCACACGGGTCACATTGTCCTCGATGGTAACATCTGACGGGCGTCCTAGGCGAGGGGGTCATCTTTAAGGGACTCACGGCCATGGCGGAACTCCCTATTTCAGCGAGCAATGGTTGCATAGGCAGGGGCGGTGTTAGTGTACACTGCAACCATGCGTTAATAGATCTCCTTTGCATTCTTGCCTTCCTTGGTCAAAAGTTTGATCACTGCGCGGTGCTCAACCTTCTGCATTGTTGAAAAATTTGTGACTGACGATCTGCGATAAGCTACTGCTCCTTAAATAGACAAAGCAGGAGTGTACGGCTGCAGGTTCTGACTTGTTATAACTTGTCCTAACACTCCCACAAATAGCCATCCCCCTTTCTCTGTTTTCCCCTACCAATTCGCAAAACTTATTGCCCGCTCCTCGTACATAGATATAAATAATCCACAACTCTTTTCATCAAACTCACTTTTATTATTTTGGCCCATACTTTTTTCAATATGCCATCAATTTATGAACATATGAAACAGACATGGTGGCATTACACAGCAATGTATTACCCCCACTTATGAAAAACGAATTAAACAGGTTACTTTCAAACTAATGTAAACTTTAATCCAGACATAAATGATTTCCACACCACTTCATAGTTTATCACCTACTTCCAACATTCTTTGTGGCTACCATAATGTTTCTTTATCTGCACGATCTTAAGCTATCTCCGGATCCATAAACCGAATGCTTTATATTTTGGTTGTCACAATGAAAATAATGGATCAACTCATTCATTAATCGCCTTTAATCCTAATCTAATTTTCCATATTTATCTGCAAAACACAAAAGACATATCCCCTCTGATTCGTGCATTCGCCTTCTCTCATATACCCTCATACAACGGCACTATTACTCTAATCTTCCAGTCATCTCTCACTGTTCCAATTTCATAATGATTTACAGCCCAACTTTTAGACCGATTAGATAAGACACTCACCACTACCTTCACATTCTCAGCATCTCTATCTTCTCCCTTTACTTCCTTCTCCTTTTTGTAGATTTCTCGCAACACTAACAACTTCCTGCATGATTATCTTTTCTACACTCATATACAACTCCCGATTTATACCAACAAATCTAACTTATTTGTGATTGCATCATATTTAATACCTACATTATACAACTAATCAAATTACATTTTATCTCCATCTTTTGACCTCCATATTTTCAGAAGTACTTTGCCACTCTTATCGTTCATGTTTGCACATCAATTCTTCTCTTGGTCTGATGCCCCTCAAACTTTCTATCAAAACTGCTTCCTGTTCTCATCGGGATCTTTCTTAGCTGCTCTCTTACTGTCTTTCATCCGTCCATTCAATTTCAGCATTCTTTACCTTTGCATTTAACTGCATATTACAGAAAGTTCTTTTATCTGATTTATGTAAGACAATTAAGACAATATTAAAGTTCTGAATCAAAACACCACGTTGGTTTTGCTCAATCAGGTCAACTTTTGATTTATCGCCACAATATTTTTTTTTATTTTTCTTTTTACATGTACGGGTATTTTATTTTTTAAATAAACGAATTCTGAAGTTTCAATTAGGCAATTTTTGACTAACTTGTATTTTTCTTTTCTAGGTTTCCAGTACATATCTCTCAATAATTTATTCCTGGTGTCGGCTTTTTACAAAACATGTTTATTTTCTAGTCGTAAAAGCAAAAAAAATATTATCGGAATTCCTTCGATATACGGATAAAACAAAAGATCGTATATTATTTAAAAGAGAGGATGGATTTTTGCGAAGACGTTCATAACTAATCTTTTGAATTTTTTTAATAAAATGATTCTCTATCTACGATGAAAACGAAGCAGTAGATATGGTTTACTCATACTTTCACACAACGCTTTGATACTAGCCCATATAACAGGCTTTTACTCGAATGTAAACAGTGGAGAAAATTTCTTCGCCAATGTCTTCGATTTGATCGATCATTGGCATCATGTGTTAAACAAGTAATATAAGATTTTGTTTCTCGTTTGGTTTATTTTCCCCTAATGTCTAGATGCCACGTCATAGAAATGAAGAATATTTACATTAATATATAATGATTTTCTTATATTTTTTATTGTAATTTAACTGCGCCTTGGAGGTAATTAATCATCGTGGATATTTTTTAATGATAGTTTACCTAAGAGATACCGGGGACAATTAACCTCGCCAATTAATGAAAAAACTTGCTCTTGAGTTTTCCTATTTAGTCAAAGATGACAACCAGAATCTCTACTCAACCAAAGGAACAAAATGGAACGTTAATGAAATCGACAGATAAAGAGGGGCGTTAATTCGCAGTTCTGGCCAACTTCTCCCCAAACTCTTTCCATTGATTTGAGTGATGCCGAAAACAAATGAAAAGTTCTCCGCGCTTTTCTGGTCCAATTAGCGAACACAACTTGAGAAAAGGACGAAAATAAGAATTAATCGGCGCTTACGGAAATAGTTTCTGAGGTAAGGAAAGAATTTAGTCATGGACGCAGCACCCGGCTTCCAGAAAGAGGTGGTTTGTTTGCATGAAATATAATATTCGTGCTTGATAAAGTGTGACTAAATGGAAGGTATACTCGACCAACCGAGCCGAATATTTTCGGATGTTCATTTAACTGCAATAAAAACTGGGATCAAATTTAAGTGGTGAGTTGGATTCTTTGGATAAGAGAAGAAGAAAAAGAAAGATAAATAGAACAGATTATAAGGCCCAACTCCAATTAAGTGGGGGAATAGATAAAAGGCTTGATTCCCGCTTTTAATTATTTGAGCAAATAAGTTATAGTGAATCCATAGCATCAACATTTCGAATCGATAGAAAGCTCTTATCGAAACTAACCTTGAAGGGCATCTCTCATTATTATTTTCTATAAGGAAGATTGTATCGGAATTCCTTTAAAAGCATAGTTTTCATGGGTGAGCCGCAGGGAGTCGTTATTTCAGAGCAAGAAAAAATGTTCAGGAATAAATAAGCAAAATTGCTCTGGTAAATATATTTATTTATATTCTAAACCATCTGGACATATTTTTTTATCAGTGCGAAGTAAGTAATATAAAGACGTTCTTAAGAACAGAGAACGTACCAATGAAACAAAAATGCTTAGATTCATTGCACAGATTGATTTGAACACGCAGCTTGTGCTTGAAGGTTTTATAAATTTAATTTGCTAGTTTTTTATTAGAGCGTGAAATACAGAGAAATTTGAGAATGATTATTTGCGTGTGTTCACAAATCGCTTCAATATAAAGAGAAATTTAATGTTGGGCTGATTTTCTGAAGGGGTTTAACAAACTTTTCTCATCAGCATTCTGTAATAGCGAATAATGAAAAGAGACGACTGATATAAAATGGGTTTTAGAAAACACGGCATAAGAACAGATTTAAAGATTTTGGATACATGTTTTGTTGCACCATTTGGTGGCAGCGGCAGCCACCATGCAAATCCCGCACTTACACACGCGACCTGCTAAGAGGAAGCATACACGCTTACACAGTTCGGGGAAATGGTTTACGAATTGTATGTGCAAAGCAAAACGATTGATCATTAATAATGAACACCTCTCCTATATAAACGTCTGGACAGCAATTTAGGGAAAAACATACTACAACGTCTATAATCATCTTATATTTTTCAAAATATAACCGTTTTTCCGAAATTGTTTGTTAAGTTCACTCCTATATGGGAAAATATATTAGTGTTGGAAATGACCCTCACCGTCGTGATCTTCGAGGGGTCAGGGCAAATGCTTCATCTCTGGAGTTCAGGAAAGTCCCCATCATAAGGTAGGGCGAGAGAGAAAGGAGCTAACAAACTTTTTCGGTTTGTGATTGTTTACGTAGACAATTGACTACGAGAGGGAGACGACCCTTTCGTCCTCCTTATCCCCAACGCTCTCTCTTTCATAGTTCCTTGCACGATGATACGTTTCTTTCTCTCTCTCTTGTCTGTCTTTCTTAGGGTAGGTGAGCGTTTTTAACCCGTCTTCTCTAAGGCATGAACGCCCATCCCGAGGATAGGTGACTTTTTTTCTTATTTCTTTGCTTCGTTTGATTCAGTTCTGCTATAACGGAATCCTAAACTGCGTATCAAAACCCGAATAGAATCACTGATTTCTGTTCAATAAGAAATAATATTTGTCACTGGTATATCAATAGACTCGAAAATTCCGCTGCTTTTCAATTTGAGAAGACAACAATAAGTCCTATTTTCTCCCATCCAATGGCGTGATGGGTGTAGCGCGGGCAACCAGGTTGCAGCTGACATCTAGATGATCGCGTATTCCCTAGCCATAAAGCCCACAGGTTGAATTACCGATATATATTTTATTAAAATTTTTATTTCCTTAATCATAAGCACTTTCTGGCGTAAATCCTCTCGTTGGTTTTCCATTCTTATTTTTATGTATGTAACAGCAACTGCCATTTTGAAAACCCCTAAATTATTTTTGCAATTTCTTTACTTCCCCAATGCATTTATTGTTTGTGTACTTAATATTTTGCATAGCTTCTGCATTTTTTAATAAAACACTAAACTCAAATTTCTATCCTTTTCTTTCTTCGCTGGAAGGAGAACAATAATCTCTTGTTCGATACCCTGGCTTCTTAAAGTCTGGTCCTCATTTTCGAGAGTTTGCGAACGTTACATCTTTTAATCCTGATGTCTTGTGATTGAAATATATTCTTACAAATCCTAATGACTCCAAGGCGACAAGTTCAAACTCTTTTGTGATTAATGTAAGCATGATGCATGAGAGCTCTTGCTTTTGTTTCCTTATAAAAATCCTGACTTGCATCAACAATGTCACAAGCGCAACACCTAAAGTCACTCACAACAAAAGTATTATTCCCCTAACGAGAAAATAGTAAAAAAATACATTTAAACTTTTAAAAACTGAAAGCAAAGTTTTCAAAACTTTTAAGCAACATTTGCTTTATGGTAGCAACTTTACAGCGCATATAAACTTTCAAAATCCAGCCTGGAATTTCTTAGCCTCTTTGCCCGGAAGTTTATAGGAGAGAAGAAATATAGAACTGAGCACGTACATACTGTCCTAATGACTCTCGCTTCTATTATGCCTCGATTAAATAAGCAACATCTAGCCATTGCAGTGCACTGGAATTTTGATCCGAACATGAAGTTCAAGTCCGATCGTTCCAGAACCTAATGTAAATCATGAGTAAAATTTTGATTTTACGGTGGTGTATATAATGACTATACCTAGAACCATTTTTTATGTTCACGACAAAAAAAGGAGACTTTAAGGAGCCAGAGATTATGATGCAAGTGACAGATCTGAAGTCACTTGTTTTATAGTTCTCGTGAGCTAAATATAAAATATTTAGATCCAATGATTGTTCAGTAGTTCCTTAAAGGCATTTAGAGTTAATAAGTTTTATTGTAGCTGAGCGTCATTTTAAAGTTCACTGCTTCCACGACTGCTTACTATTTCTATCCCTTTACCTTTTCCATCCGATCCTCATTTATTAATCCATCTCCTCTTAACCTATAAGTTAAAATCGTTAAATCAACCGTGTTTATAAAGCTTTAAATTTTATATCTTTAATTGTTTAGTTTCCATATTTTTAGTTAGCGGCTTCTTTCCTTACTAATAACCAGTCCATCCATGACACGCACACCAGCCCATTTCATTCTCTTTATAAATCAAAGGACTGTTTCATTTGGTTCACAAACTAGAATTGACATTTCTGTTTGTTCCGAGATATCATCAGACAGGGTATGAATCCAATTCTAGTTTTTCTAATGAATGTGATATCATATAAATTCACTTGTATTTACATTCATTAACTCCTTAGTACGATAGCTAGGTCGGCTCCATAACAAGGCCTCCTTTATAATTAAATTTAAAATTTGTCCGAAAATAAATTGCAGAAGCTTTTTCTATCTCGATAGTAATACTTGGATCATTCCTTTATATAATATTCTTTGCCATAGTAAAAAGTTCTCTTATTTTTTTCAATTAAAAGATATTCGTCTAAAGGTGTTTGTCAACCCAAAATAAAAGGAGTTGGGAATTGAACTGTCCGGAAATTTTAGAATAAGAAGTGAGATCAAGAACAGAAGTGACTCTTTTTGTCCTTTGTATGTGAATCGTTAATGACAGTAATGTTATCCTTTTAAGATAAGACAGGAACCAAATGGCCATAGACTTACTAGTAATAATAATCGTAAACCTTTTAAAATTATTGTGATCTTGAGATATAACCCATCAAAGAATGGTGGAATTCATTTGGGGAGTCATGAAGGACTCGCTAATTAAAGATAGGGACTTCAGGGATTCAGCAGTGACTAATTTCGTTCTATGGGCATCAAATGAATGGAAAATGAGCATTAGAAACTAAATAAAGGTACTTATTTACTAATAAGGGCACACATAGGGGACAAACAAACTTGCGAACTTGAAATTGCTTTCGTAAAACAACAACAAAAACTTCGGCGTACTATTTCTTCTATCGGAGCTTTTTTAAATGGTTGTAATATATTTATTATCGCTATTGTATGTCCTTTTTGTTGTGAAAAAGAAATAAGAGAGAGAAAGAATATAAGTAGCAGAAGAACTTATAGGAGAGCGTTCAAAATCATAGGTGAAAAGGATTGCTAAAGCAAAAACTAAACATCCTTAAATGGTGGCAACTGTATGAGCCAGCCATGTTGTTGCCGTGTTTGTCTGGTTTGTTACTTTTAAGCACTATTAACCTGCATTAAAATCACATTAATAAATTCAATTAGAGAAATTCCTGTTTTCTCAAAAGGATCACGCTCCCCCTGAAAACTACAGATGCTTCTCTATGAGTGAAACTCCGAGGTTAAGAATCACTGCTCTATAGTATTTATATGTATATATCTAATTAAACGTTGAATCTTGTTTTACATATTATCTTTGTATTATAAATGAAGGTAAAATTATAAAAATAGATCACAAACGCATTCATTATATTAATAAAACCAATCACTGCGTTCAGTAAATATATACAATGATCTCTCTTCTTTCCAAGACTACTTCATTTCGTTTCGGCAAGATGGAAACCCTACTTTTGATGATATCTTAACTGATATTGATCCAATTTTTTCCACTTTGTACTTGCAACTGCTCACCTTTGGATGGCTTCTTCTATTAACCGTCATTTTGATTATCGCAAAGAAATTTCGATTTGTTTCGAATCTAGCAAGTTCCCAGACCAAGCACACAAAGTGAGCCATCATGTTGAAAAATACAGTTGTCAACACCAAATTGGTGATGAACAGCCGAGAAGAGGTGCCAATGAAGCACGTTTGGTACCATTTTAATTTCATAGCAGTAGCATCATTTTTTACCATTTTGATCGAAGAGTAAAGCTCGAGGGAATGAAACTCACCCCCTACAGGAAAAAGACAAGAGCAAGATTTTTGATTCAGCGAAGTAATGCACAGTTATTAATTATTATTTTTGATATGCTGACGTTTTAATAAACATGTACTTTTCCTAACTAGTAAAATAAATATTTCTACGATGCAAATTTTAAAAACGAACGAAAATTTTAAATATATATTTGTCCCCAAACTTTTGGGTCATGACTATATATTATATGGTGAATTTGTTTAGATTTTATTAACTTAGCTACCCAATGTTTCATAGGATAAAAAGTCCTTTCACAAATAAATGCAGATGTATATTATTTGAAATTCCTATATTGCGGCACAGAAAGAGATATATTTACTTGTTGATCATATTAATTTTATTTGTGGGGTGAATGCAGATTCAGGAGATTGGCGCACTCATCTTATTATATAATATCATATAATATACTTGCAATAAGTAAACATTACACCACAAGTGCCCGGCAGTTTACGCGCATGTATGAATGATTGTTAGTGATGAGCGAACAACGTTGTAGCTACAGAAACAGATCG
This sequence comes from Ceratothoa steindachneri, assembly GCA_963969495.1. Taxonomy (NCBI): domain Eukaryota; kingdom Metazoa; phylum Arthropoda; class Malacostraca; order Isopoda; family Cymothoidae; genus Ceratothoa; species Ceratothoa steindachneri. Next base: position 151,307,701 of record OZ018321.1, on the reverse strand, counting down.
AGTGTCTTATAGATACATATCTGAAAGTTTGCGTGACTCAAAAGCTAAGTAAGCATTGTCTAGCCTGATTTTGGCCTTTGTTGGCTTTAAAATGGCATGCTAAAGCAATGAAGCATCTGCAGCTCTTAGCAAATATTAGTTTATATTTTGTCTACCAGGTGGCACTACTTTTGCCAAATCTGAGTAGCCTATATTACTCCCTCGGTCAAGTTTCCCAGATTCTGACCTTTGTTGGCCTTAATGATCAACTAAAAATGGCATTTTAAAGCACTGAAGCATCTGTAGCTCTTATCAAGTATTAGTTTGCATTTCGACAACCAGGTAACGCCACTTTTGCTAATGGTTACCATAATGGTGACCTTTGTTGGCCTTCAAAGTTGCTTTAAGTGTCTTTCTATAGCGGTTATATAGTATATATATATATACATAAAAACAAAAGCAGACTTTCGGAAATATATATTTGATATCTTTTTTTATGCATTTTTATCAGATTAAATTGTCTGATTTTTCTTTAAGTAGACTACAAACAAATTAATATTTTGATCTATCTTGCGATATTTATTGATGATGATTTCTTCTTTTTTTATTCTGATGAATAATATAATATATATATATATATATATATATATATATATATATATATATATATATAAAAATAGTACAAGAAGAGAAATTGGACGCGAATGAGCAATGAGACAAGAAACAGGAGTTTTTTATAGGTAAGAGAAAGGGACATTAGAAGAAAACTAGAATCAAAGAGAGCAGAGGGCGGCACAAAGAAGGTAATCCTTTACCGAGAAGACAGAGATAATGCCAAGGAAAAAAGTTTGAAATTCCTGGCCGGGACTCGAACCCAAGTCTGCTGATTGCTGGTCAGATGCTCTACCGCTAAGAAAAGAAATTGGACGCAAATTTCAAACTTTTTTCCCTGGCGTTATCTCTGTCTTCTCAGTAAAGGATTGCATTCATTGTGCCACCCTCTGCTCTCTTTGATTCTAGTCTTCTTCTAATGTCCCTTTCTCTTACCTCTAAAAACTCCTGTTTCTTGTCTCATTGCTCATTCGCGGCCAATTTATTTTCTTGTACTGTATTGTTATATAGTCTGCAATGCAAGGTTCTGCACCTTTCTTTCTGACTTCAAATTTGTTTTGAAAGGCAGAAAATAAATATGGCACAAGTCCTGTGGTGGTTGTTATCACCCGCAGAACTTGCATTTGCTCCTTCTTCTTTGTATGTGACATGGGGGATGAGCCTTTAAATTGTGAGTGGGTAAGAAGATGTGGTATAAAAATTCCTTGGAGGTTCCTAGCTTAGAGAGATACTGGGTTTGATGGGGTAACTCTTTGGGCGAAGTAGAGTCACTGTGCCTGGTCGCTCAGCGGTAGAGCATCTGACCGGCAATCAGCAGACTCGGGTTCGAGTCCCGGCCAGGAATTTCAAACTTTTTTTCTCTGGCGTTATCTCTGTCTTCTCGGTAAAGGATTGCCTTTATTGTGCCGCCCTCTGCTCTCTTTGATTCTAGTCTTCTTCTAATGTCCCTTGCTCTTACCTCTAAAAAACTCCTGTTTCTTGTCTCATTGCTCATTCGCGTCCAATTTCTCTTTCTTGTATATATATATATATATATATATATATATATATATATATATATATATAATTCTTTTTTTCAATTTCTCTGGAGAGTCTGTTTAGGTTTACACGACCTCGCTTCCTTTCTCTCTCTCTCTCTCTCTTCTGTTGGCGATCACCTTCTATAAAACAAGAGTCATTATGCTTAAGAACCTAGATCAGGCTTAGAATCAATCGAGGATGCTTCTTCATCGTTGTGATCCGTTCCACTTCGCTAGATGAAATCACCAATCGACAGCCCTTCATTATAAGAACCTCAAATTCCGAAATAAACTTATATTTTCATCAAGTTGTTTATAAAAATCAAAGTACGAATTTATTTGGTCGGATATCCACAAGAGAGAACAAGCCCCTCTCGCTACATATATATATATATATATATATATATATATATATATATATATATATATATATATATACGAGGGGCGGTCAATAAGTTTTGCAATTTGGATATGAGGAAAAGTATTTTATTATTTTTCAATATAACTACCCTCGACTTCAATGCACTTGCGTCACTTGTCCGTGAGGCATCGAATTCCCAACAGCCAGAAATCTCCCGACTGCTGTTCAATCCACTCCTGGACGGCGAGCTGGACATCTTCATCGTCCCTAAACCGGCGTCCACGCAGTGCAGCCTTGAGCTGGCGGAATAAAAAGTAGTCGCTAGGGGCCAGATCCAGACTGTAGGGGGGGATGGTTGAGCTCCTCGAATCCGCACTCGCGCAGGGCAGCTTGTGCAACTCTGGCCTTGTGGACTTTGACGACGCTGAAGTCGATCATGTGGCGTGAGGTTTCTAGGAACCCAACGGGCAGAGACCTTGGTCATGGCCAAATTGTCGTGGTTGATGTTGATAACACTTCCATGTGATATTCCAAGTTCTCGGTCGATTTCTTCGACCTTCACCCGTCGTTTTTTGAGGACCATCCTCTCCACACGGGCCACATTGTACTCGTTGGTGACGTCTGACGGGCCCCCTGGACTGGGGTCATCTTCAAGGGACTCACGTCCATGGCGGAACTCTTTATTTCAGCGAGCAATGGTTGCATAGGCAGGGGCGGTGTCGGTGTACACTGCAACCATGCATTCATGGATCTCTTTTGCATTTTTGCCTTCCTTGGTCAAAGGTTTGATCACTGCGCGGTGCTCAATCTTCTCCATTGTTGAAAGATTTGCGACTGACGATCTGCGATCAGCTACTGCTTCTTAAATAGACGAGGCAGGAGCGTGCGGCTGCAGGTCTTGACTTGTTATAACTTTTCCTAAAACCTCCACAAACAGCTGTCCCCCTTCCTCTGTTTTGCCCTACCGATTCGCAAAACTTATTGACCGCCCCTCGTATATATATATATATATATATATATATATATATATATATATATATATATATATATATATATATATATATATATATATATTTATATATATATATATATATATATATATATATATATATATATATATATATATATATATATATATATATATGATAATTCCGAGCGCTTTCGTCTTTATTCTAAAAGACCTCTTCATGGAATAACGTAAGTCAGGACAGAAAATGTCTTAAATTGTAAGGAGTGGGGTGTTAAAACGGCTACCTGCATCAAAACCCTATCATATCTAATAATATTAAATCACAAATTAGAGTGTTTTAAGAATTTTTACCCCCTATTTAGAGTTTTGATGCAGGTAGCCGTTTACACCCTCCCCCCACTCCTTACTATTTAAGACATTGTCTGTCCTGACCTACGTTATTCCATGAAGAGGTTTTTTTATTAAAGACGAAAGCACTCGGGATTGTTTTTCCATTTTCCTTGTGGGTGTTATTTATCATAATTTTGACTCACGTGCAAGTTGAGTGTTCTTTTCATATATATATATATATATATATATATATATATATATATATATATAGAGAGAGAGAGAGAGAGAGAGAGAGAGAGAGACATATATATATATATATATATTTATATATATATATATATATATATATATATATATATATATATATATATATATATATATATATATATATATATATAAGAGAAAAGAAATTATACCCTAATGAACATTGAGACAAACAGGATATTTTTAAAGGTAAAAGAAAAGGCTATTGTAAGCACACAAGTATAAAAGAAAGCAAAAGATGGCACAATGAAGGCAATCCATACTAAGAGGACAGAAATAACGGCAGGGGGGAAAAAATCACCATAAACAAGTTTCGCAAGATAGATTAAAGTATTTATTTGTTTTTAGTGTAGGGGTGGGTTGTGCACAGTGGGACATGGGAAAATATGGGACAGCATTGTTTGTAGCGCTATCTGGCTACTTTACCTGAGGTACTTTTTACCACATAAACAACCATCTCTTAGTGTCTCTACTAACGTTGTCAAGGTAGCTTTTGCTGCTTCAAGATATCTCTGCAAGAAGTCTTATTCTTTTCTCCATACAGAAGTAATTTTTTCACAGTAAGTATTGGAAGCCCTCTTTTCCATATGTATTGTACAACTTAGATGCATAATTTATGTTTAAGCAGTAAATGTGTCCATAATGAAATGTTGTTATTGCCTTGTGCTTTCTTGGGACGCTGTTCCACTGTGCCACATTGTGATGCAGGGGTACAAACTATATTTGTATACTACATTTAATGGAATTTTGTCATCATTTATGGTACATATTATATAATATTGGAAATGAAGGAAACATTTGAACATTTTATACATTTTAATACATAGGCTTACAATACTAAAGCAAATGATCTTTTAAGGTTCAGCTGCCAGTATGGTTCGCAATAGAAAAGGGAAGACTGAAATAGGAAGTTAGACTGCAGAATCAATGGAACAAGCTGTGGGTAAGGTGCTAAGTGGATCAAGACTAAGAGAAGCTGCTAATGAATATGGAGTGGCTCGTAATACATTACATTGAATGTGCAAAAGACGTAGAAGGCCTCAGTAGGTGAAACAGTGCCGCTACAACCAAACTATGCCTGTCGAAGAATATTTTCAAACAATGAAGAGTCATTAAATAACACTCTTCTTATGTGTTCCAATATGAATTATGTCCTCTAAAGAAAAAGTGTACGTGTGTTGGCTTATGAGGTTGCAGTAACGAATGACAAACAGTTCCAGAACTATGACATGAAAAGAAAATGGATGGATAGGACTAGCTTTATGGGTTTATGAAGCCCAATTCTTCGCTGACCACCCCGAAGAGCTGCAGTCTATCAAGGTCTAGTGCATTCAACAAACATAATATTCAAGTTTTTTATACAAAGCTCAAGGAGGTTTATACTAGAAATCCAGCCTTTGCTACTGGTTCTCTTATGTATCCATAATTAAGACTGTCATGGTATAACATAATATAACATAATTTCAGGGATGACAAAAGCCACAAGGGTCTATCAAAGGTCATAGGAAGGACCAAGTGATGGAAGAAGTTCATACGTATGGGTTGTTTACGTACTACAAAAAGAAGACTCCGTGATTAATGTTATATCTCTCTAATAGTACTATGTATGCATTATTATTATTATCTTGATTATTGACTTATTTAAACTTTGAGGATTCCTTGTGCTATACTTAACGATTTAAGGATAGAATAAAAATTTGTTAAAACAAACTAAAACTTTAATTAAAACACAAAAAAATAAACATGAACCAAAGAAATATTACTTACTGAATACACAGAAATGACTTCAATAATTTTTAAGTAAGGCTTTCTAAATTGACCTACTAGAAATTATAGTGACGGTTGACCCACCACTCACTTCAATTTAAAAACAAATACTAACGGCCTTTACCTGCCGGATGCAGGAGTTTAAATACCTTTGTCCCTCTTGCGACGGGTTTGAGTCTGACCTTGAACTCAATGAGCTACGTCACCTCAGGAATCTTGTTATCTGGTTGACGTGTGCCTCGGTCAGATGGTAGGTGCAGACAGACTAGCTTTTAAAGCCCCAGAGTACTTTTGCGAGTGTGGCATATGGGAAAGCCACTCGCCTTTGGCAGAAAGTGATATCACCACGGGATTGTGAAAGAATATTCCTTTCTCCTCTTCGGATTACTCTGGGGAATAATTCGCACTGGCTAGCGCTGAGCCAAGACTTGACTACTTTGACTCAGGGGAGTGCTGGAGGGAGAGTGCATTCGGGGTCTTCCTCACGGGCGGGGACTATCTCTGTGCTTTGAGCTACACCAGGATAAAGGGGGTTGGGTTCTCTGACGAGAGGAAGTTGAACTTGATTCTTAAATCAAGTTAAATTAAAGTTCAGTGTGACCACCGGGAACTAGCTCGTGTATGAGCTTCTTCTTCTTAGTTCCAGTATTTCTCAAGGGCAAGGACTATCTTGGTGTTTTGGGCTACACCAGGATAAGACGGGAAGGGGGGGGTTTCTTTGACGAGAATAAGTTGAACTTGATTCTTAAATCAAGATAACTTAAAGTTCGGTGTGACCACCGGGAACTAGCTCAAGGTGAGCTTCTTCTTCTTCTTAGTTCCAGTCTTCCTCAAGGGCGAGGACTACCTCGGTGCTTTAGGCTACACCAGGATAGGGGGAAGGGGTTGTTTTCTGACGAGAGTAAGTTGAACTTAATCAAGTTAACTTAAAGTTCGGTGTGATCACCAGGAACTAGCTCGAGGATGAGCTGCTTCTTAGTCCCTTCTCTTGGTAGCCCGGGCCTCTTGCCGGGAACTTCGTAGCCTGCTGACTCATGTATTCTACTTTGTTTTTCAAAAGTTTTTGGTATATATACGTCGCTCCCCCCCCTGGGGTAGGGGTAAGAGGAAAGAGGGATTTGGGCAGAGGCCACATGAAGGTTCCGCCTCCAAAGGTTTTTTCTCAGGTGGTCGTACCTCGGGTCCTGAGGGACATTCGGGCTTGAGGGAGACGCGTCTCCAATTTCGCACTTGAGATAAAATTGAATACCTGCTCTTATGGGATATCTTTCAATTTTAACCGTTCTGTTTTAATCGGGACGAGAGACGTGGGAGCTATGGTTACGAGTTTAGATCATGTTGCATAATTAATCCAATTGAAAGCCACATTCCACTAGGAATGATCTTTTACACGATATCATTTTAAGGATCATATGATTTAAAATGGATGTACAGGAACTTAAGGCCTAGGCCTGGCAAACCCTAGTGATTGGATGACTAGTCAACTATTTCTTGAATACATGAAACACTTTCTCAAGCATACTTCTGCCTCAAAGGAGAATCCAGCCTTGCTCATTATCAAGTGCACTGTGTGTACTTGATATTGCAAAGAAAAATGTAGTGATCATTCTCACCATTCACCCTCATTGCAGTCATAAATTGCAACCTCTTGATGTTGTAGTGTTTGGCCCTTCCAAAGCTTATTACACTGCTGGTATGGTTTACTAATGAAACCAGGAACTCCACTCACTATCTATGATATTGGGGCATTAGTGAACATTGTATTCAAATGCTCAATGACACCATCAAATATCACAGCTGGCTTTGAGAGAAGTGGAATATTTCTTCTAGATGAAAATATTTTGGACGACTCAGATTTTGCCCTAAACATAGAAACAGACCGGATATGCCCAAAACCTGTGAGCCCAGTCATGAATATAGAACCAGGATTATCTGATAAAAATGGAAGTTCATCAACCAACATTAGTGGACATGGTTTTCTGCCTCCTGAAGTAATTGCCACAGACACTCCTGAAAAGAATCCATTGCTTAGAGTAGACCTATACTGCCCAAGTCTACTACGCAGCAACTTAAGGAAGCAGACCAGTACCAAGCCATGTCCCCAAAAATTTGTTTTCGAAGAGGTTGATTCATCATCTGAGGAGGAATTAATCTTCTCAGATCATTCATCTGACAACGAAGGTAGAACTAGACAGTGAAGATCAAGAGTTTCCTAAATTAAACAATGAACCTCAAGTAAATGATTATATTTTAGTTGAGTTTGGCACAACCGCCAATAAATATTACGTGGGCCAAGTAACAAGAAAAAGAGATGATAAAGGGGAATATGAAGTTTCATATCTTCGGAGAATGGAGAAATTAATGTCGTTTTTCTTACCACTGACTTCGGACATGGTTTCTATTAACTTGTCACATTAAGGCCATCCTCCACAAACTGAATGCATGTGGTTCCCCCAAAAGGCAAAATACATATTTCAAATTTGATTTCAATTTTGGTTTCATCAATGTAAACTAGTTGTGTCCTAGTGTGCCCCAGGTTCTTTTCCAGGCTGCCTCACCTTGAGGCACAGTGGGATACAAAAATATTTCAATATTTTTTTAGGGGGGATAGAGCTTTTTAATACAAGTTGTTCATTTCTTTGGTATATGATTATTGATGGCAAATATTGATAGTTTCTATTCAATAAATGAATTTTGTGATAACCAATGGAAAAAAGTATTTATAGAACTATATATATTTTTCTGGCTCACTGTGCCCCACCTTCCCCTACTTAGCTGTAAACTGTGAAATATAAATGATCATTTTCTATAGTTGGACGCATCCTTTCTTTAAATAGACATTGCTTTCCTCATAATTATTTTTAGTCGCTGTTCTATGAAATGAAACATAGAATTGATCAGATAGCAATTTCATAGAATATTTTGTGTATTTTCATTGAAATTAAACGAGAATTTTTCAGACTTTGATATTTTGTTCAATACTTTTGGTCATTACTGTCGAAATTTTCATAAAGGCTTGGTGAGAATGGCAGGAGCAAGGTTAAGTTTAAACAAGATTTCGGTTTACTAATTTCGAGTAACCAAAATTAACAAACCATTGTGATGTAAGATCTAAATAAAACACAATTCTGAGTTACATAATCAGGAGTCTTGTATTTAAATCTCTGGATGACCCTCTTCCCCCCGGTGTACCCAACCGTCTCAAACTAGATTGAGATTTATTTCTTCTAAACATTTCCGCACTGCCATGTTTTCGCCAGTTGCTTGCAAGAGTATTCACACTTATTTTCCTCCCTTCCCCAAACTCTTGTACTAGGCTATTTCGGCTCTATTTCCCGCAGGAAAGTCTCCATCTATATATCTTGCTTAGATTTGCACTTTTTTTTCTTCAACTCTTTTTTTACAAATTTCTCTTCACAAATATTATGCGGACAACGCCTCGTAGGTGCTGCGTTTTAAGTTAAAGAAAAATACACGCCCTCTTTCAAACCAGTAACCCCATCCAAAAAATTAATTATGTATAATACTGCGATCTCCATCTAAACCACAGATAATTCTCATGGTTCGGGATCAAAATAGAACCAGTTTTTCAGAACCAGCATATGTATATTTTTGGTGCACCATGTTATTCATACACTAATTTATATGTTCATTGGTTCCACTTATGCAATAATGTTTTCCTAATTTGTGCTTCTTTGTTGTTTTTTCAGACTACTAGTTCGTGATAATGCATATCTAAAACTGCCTAAATTTTAATTACTCTAAACTTAATAAAACATGGAACGTGGCAAGTGCGTTAACGATGCTGATCGTTTTTGTTACATATGTGGCGCCTTCACTCCTGGTAGCCTCAAGAAACCAAACACAAAGGCTGTTCAACTGAACTACTAAAGTTACTTCAAATCTCCTTTAGGTGACCAAGACAAGAAATGGGCACCTCATATAGCTTGTGCGTCTTGTGTCAACCACCTGAGCGAGTGGATGTGTGGCAAGCGAAGCTCAGAAATGCCGTTTGCTGTACGAATGATATGGCGTGAACCCAAAGACCACAAAATGACTGCTACTTCTGTCTCAAAAACATTAAGGGAATAACCATCAAAACACGAGGAAAGGTGCAGTACCACAATATTACTTCTGCAATCCGATCAGTTCCACACAGCGCTAAACTTCCAGTTCCAAATCCACCGACAGAACAAGAATTGATGAGTGATTCCGATTCTAATTCTACCTCAAATGAAGAAGACTACCAGGATGACTGAAAATATCAGGCATAAACTCTTTAATCAAGAAGCGCTTCCTGATCTCATTAGGGACCGAGGCTTATCCAAAGAAAAGGCCGAAGTTTTGGGGTCCAGGCTATAATAGCGTAACCTGCTACAGCTCATTACCGACATAGAAATCTGTCTGCATTTTTCAACTAGCAAACAACCTTTGTTATTGTGAGGACGCAGTATCTCTTACGCAACAATTTTGCAAGTCGAACTATACAAGTCAGATGATTAGAGGCTGTTTATATACTCTGGAAAAGACTCTCTGAAAGCTGTTCTTTCACACAATGGAAATTAGTTTTTGTCTGTCCCAATAGTACATGCAGCAAAGATGGCTGAGAGCTATGAAATATTAAAGATTTTTTAGCGCTATTGAGTACGAGAAACACCAGTGGAAGATATATGGGGATCTCAAAATCATCTGTTTACTACTGGGCCTTTAGAGTGGCTACACAAAGCACATGTGTTGTTGTGTTTGTGGGATAGCAGAGCTAATGGAGAGCACTATGTGAGAAAGGAATGGCCGGCAAGACCAAAAGATGCGTCTGGAAGGTTCAACTGTGTTCACAATCCTCTTGTAGATCTAGAAAAGGATATTTTTGCCTCCAATGCATCTAAAGCTTGATTTGGCTAAAAATTAGATCAAGGCTATGGATCAATCTGGTGTTGGATTTCGATACTAATGTCAGAAACTAGGTGGTGTGGTTTCCGAAGCCAAGTTCAAAGCAGGTGTCTTGAATTCACCATAGATTCGCATACTAGTTTATGATAGAAAATTCACTAAGGCCTTGAACCCACTGGAGAAAAACTCATGAGAATCATTTGTCAATGTGTCAAAGCTATTTCTTGAAAACTGTTGTGCTTACAACTACAAAGAAATCTTTACAACCAGAATTATCATTCATTGGGAGCAAGGATGTCCTTATAATTGCATTTTTTTTGACTCTCATATTGTTCTTTTCCCAGATTACCTTGGAGACATTCGTGATGAACACGGTGAAAGATTTCCTTAAGACATAATTAGACCAGATATCAGGAAAAATTCAGTCCTAACATGATGGGCGACTATTATTGGACACTGCAACGAGAAGAGAGTGAGCTGTACAAACGAAAGGGCAAAGTTCCAAAGCACTTTTAAAACTTTATATTTTATCAATTATAAAAGATTTGAACTTATGCTTTCTGGTACAAATTTTTCTGAGCTTATCTGTGATGTGTTTAATATCGTTATCTTGGGTGAGAGAATTAATGTCATCATATTTACTATTTTTATGATTGTTTAGGAAAGTAGATCTGATAGTATGTAGAATACAACATCGAAATCATACTCAACAATGTAAAATTAGTCATGTAAGCACAGTCACATAAGAGACAAGCTGGTGTTTTGGGGGTTAAATATCTGTTGCACGATACTATTTAGAGAATATTGAATTTTTTTTACCTAGTGATTTTTTTAATAAAACCTATTCTGATAGAACAAAACAAATATCAGATTCAAATTGAGCAATATGAAATTAGTTGTGTGAGCATAATCTCATATGTGAATCATTTTGGCTGTTGACCAGTGATATAAAACGGTTATCCCCTAACGCCAATTCAAAGAAATATCTTCCAACCACGACCCTTTTTCCCTTTGCCCCTTTGCCCCTTTACCCTATGCACAAACGATCTCCTTTTGCCATTCCTTTTCAAAGCTAAACAAGTTAAGCTCCTGAGATTGCAAACACTTTGGACGTGCCTAAACCTTACTATAATTGTGAAAAGTTACCTACGACCGTTTTATGGATGTAACTCCCTTACCTCCAGAACCGTTTTTAAAACCATTTTCTTGGTGGTTTATAATTTTTCCCTTGTAGAGAGAGATCTGTAAAAAAGGGGGTGGAACTAGATAAATTGACCATGTGGGGAAGATATATGGCCGCAGATCCACCGGCAACATTGGGGCTAGGATGGCAAACTGTAGGTGTCGGGGTCTGGAGGGCACAAAATCCTGAGATGTTAGCTACAGAAATGTTACCTATGATAAAAATGACATCCCCATGAGAGTGCGTACTAGGATAAATAAGGAAAGAAAGATAACGGGGGAACGCAGGAGAAAGAGAAAGGGAGAAGTTGCAGGTATTTTCAAAATTCCCTTCCCCCCAACCGGAGCCCAAAGAGACTGATAACTAGTGTAACAGACTCCCCCCCCCATCATGCATGGTCCCTAAATTTAAGATAAAATTCACTGAAGCCCGACTTTGGAGTCTTAATCCACTCTTACACTTGATACTCCTCATCCGGGCGGTCAATTCATCGAAGTCTTTAAACGACTCAACTCATCAAAGTCTTTAAACGACTCAACTCATTAAAGTCTTTAAGCGACTCATCTTATCGAAGTCTCTAAATCACTTAATTCATTGAAGTCTTTAAATGACTCAATTTATCGAAGTATTTAAACGATTCAATTCATCGAAGTCTTTAAACGACTCAAATATTTGAATCCTTTAGTCAGCTCAGCTCATCGAAACCTCTAAATGACTTCACCAATATCGACTATGAGTTTCTATTTGCGTTAGATAACCAAAATGCAAAGATCGACAGTAGTAATTGTTAATCCGTTAAGAAGTTAATGGAAGTTTACGCTAACTTTAATTATTATTTCATTATTTTAAAACAATACAAAAAACTTTTTCTGAAACCACCTTCAAACTCCCTCAAATAAAATTTTGGTATTTTTTAGATCTAAAAGTTTTGGTAGTTTTGCAGTGGTTTTAAAGAAAAAAATAACTACATTTTCCAAAATTATTTATAATAAAATAATAATTAACGTTAACCCTTTAGCGTTTACTTCCGTTAAATTATTAACGAATTAAAGATTAACTGTGCCTACCTCTACCAAGGTGCCACCAGAAATTAGTGACGGCTTCAAGATTATTAATAAAAATTTAACATTCCTATAGAACATAATTTTTCTCATATAAACATACTCGAATATAGAATACTTTACCTTCCAAAACAGCACCACATTCACTATCTTTAGGAATAGAATCTATATTATTTTAGCACAATGATGAGCAGCCCCTCGTTTGTAGGAGTAATTTTCCCACGGTAGAATTTTTCATCGTCCATCAACCAGTCGGAACGCAAACGACTTGAGAACATTAAAATAATTCAGGCCTTATCTTCTTTAGCATATAAAATATTTATTAAATCATCATAAGTATTTATATATATACATTTCCCAATATCATTATCCTTTATATAATTAATCAATGTCTCGCTTCGATCTAGCCTGCTAAGTCTGATCATTTGCAAATCTAATTAATTTTCTTGATTTGGAGCTTTATTCATATAGACGGCTAAAACTTCTTACGGACTTGCAATTCGATCAATGACAGTGAAAACATTCTCACTTTGGAGAAGTTGGTTATACAAACACGCTCAGGGGTACAATATTTATTAAGAATTTCAGGTGTGAATTCTTCTTTGCTGCCTCAAGTCAGTTCGCTCGTAGCTCACGTGGATGGAGAGCTTCTTGGAGGTTGAGTGAAAGATGGCAATTGGTGTGGACCGAGGGTGGTAACGAGCTTTGTGTGAATGACAATTGATAATTAATTCTGCCTTCCTGGTGCTTGACAGCTAAATAGGCCTCGAACGGCGTGAGGTTTCCAGGTGTCGCTATAAATGGGCTGCCAGCTGTCGCTGGCTGCACCAACCTCCACTAGTTAATATGTAAAATTCCTTAAAAAAACTAACATCGCAAATATCTAATGTGACATTTATATTCACTTATTCCTTCCTACTGATCTTCTCTCTTCTCTTCCTTGGATCGGCCTCAGTGGCTTTTTAGTCCATTTTTAATTTACATGGGAAACTAACCATGAAATTTCTCGGTTATAATTGTAAAGATATTAGTGCAGGTGGAAGAAGTGAAAATGTGTATAAGATATTTCGGCACAGATCCTTATGTGGAGATTGGAGCGGCAACTGCGAGTGTTGGGGCCAGTATTGCACGTGAGGTCAAATGCAGCAGGCTTCCCTGTGATATGCCTGATAAACCCCGTTTTAGTTACCGTAGACTAGATCTAAGTGTCAATGGTGGCCGGTAAGACCTTTCTACGCATCTGTGAAAATGACTCTTCTACTAACACTTAAAGAAACATTTTTTTTTAAATAGTCGAGCCAAGAGGCCTTCGATGGTCTTCACCTTTTAACTAAATAAATAAATCAGAAATGGTTATGTTGAGAGTAGTGGAGCTTATCGGTTGAAAGAAGTTAAGCCTTAATCGGATGTAGTTTGCCCCCCGTTTGAGACACGGTTCTATACGAATTTGCGGCGAGTAACGTAATGAGCAAACGACCGACTGGACTTCTACTGATAAAAGCTATATAGAAACTAGTGCACATCAGGAATCACATTCCCGCCTCTCTAAATGTAAAATATCTGATTCTACGATCGTGGGGAAGGTCTGGAGGTCCCCACCTACGAAAAGAGGGAAAGAATAGAATATTTTCGCATATAAAATTGGCTCTTCTAATTTTAATATGGAAGAAGTTAAGAGAGTTCGCTGGCCTAATGGCAAAGGCTTCTCTTCCATATGTCAACATTTAAATTTTAAAATGTGTAAATGTTTTACCCTTCCCCAGAATTATTTCATGCAACCGAACCTCTGGCTCTAACGACGATAAAAAACAAGCGGAAAAACTTTTCTATTAAGAGGCACAAAGAGTGTGAAAAATTTACACTCAAATGTACGAAACAAGGATAAAGTCGATAGTAGCAAAATCCATACATTTAAATTCCCTATTCGCTATACAAGGAAATATCGTAGTTCTTGCCTTGTTTGTGGATGACCCACACCCAGTTGTGCTGATAAAATGAGCTGGTCCAAATACACAAAATGTCCAGAGGCTTTGCTTGTTAATACCAAAACAAAAATTGCAAACAATTTAGGAGCACAATCGCTATAAGAAGTGGATTTTTTCGTCAAGTAGACATCAATTAAAACATTGGATTTAGATCATCTATTACTAAAGTGAGAAAATTGGACTAAAAACAGCAAGTGAGAATTTCAGTTAGGTTTGGTAATACTATGTGACCATACCTAACCTATGCTAACATGAAGCTTCGAGGAAGAGAGGATGTTAAAATGGTTAAATCAGGCTGAAGTGATACATATAACATACGCTATTCTCTCGTTAATAAAATGAACATTGCATATATTTGATTTTTAACTTTCCATGGGCTTGCTATTCTTCTCATGAGTAATTTTTTATTCGCTATTCTTGACTTGGTAAAATTGGGTTTGTTGACATAATCCCCAAACGATTTAAAATATGCAAACTACGAAAACTGCCAATAGAAGTGATCCATGCTGGAGAAAATGCCCTCAATCTTATATAAATACTTGGCCAACAAGAATTAAATAAATAAAACTCACGATATCTATCAGGAAAAAAATGAACTTAGACAATGACTGCGTATATTTATAATTAGCGGTGACTACAAACCTGTTTTTGGTTTTTTAGAAGTTATGGTGTTTATTTTTGTGATTAATCTTTGCTTGAAGGTAAATAGGTCTAGCGCTAGCATCATCCCAAGTTAGCGACCTGAGAATATCGTGTATATAAATGTTGTGGTCAATATTATTAGTGATTGAATTAAAAGATAGAGGTCAGGTATACTTTGTTACTTTCTTAGCTTAATGATGTATATACTTTAACAGGTAATTTAAAATCTAAGGTAAATATTTGAACAACCAATATATTGCCTAATATACGGTGTGTTCTGAGTAAATTTGACGATATTTAATGTCTCCATTTTCAGAAGCAACTTTACGTATCGTTGAACTGTAAATGCCATTGAAGAGCCTACAACATAAAGTTTCGATTAAGAAAATTAGCTGATAGGAAGGATGGAAGTCATCTGAAAATTGATTATTTGCCCGGAGTATCAAAATGCCGACAGCATGACTGATGCTTAAAGCTCTGTGAGCACTGTAAAGGCTGTAAGACGTCACATGAGCAGCTGAAAAAGAGACTGAGAAGCAATGGCAAATATACTTGTACAAAACAGGGATTTGAATGCGTACGCACGCTGAATTCATCCAACGATTGCAGAAAGTGATGGAAAAGCCAAGCAAGAAACTCCGGGCGTTGGCGAGAGAGATGGGTGTTCTAGTCGCCACCATGAAACTGGTCCTGAATGAGGATCTTTGTTATTAATCGTAAAAAAGTGCAAGAGACAATTTCTGAATTTTAAGTACAGGAAAACTGTTTGACGAAGTAAAAGAAGCTCATGAACATGCTAAAGCACCCTGTTGAATAGGGTGCTTCAGCCGCAGCCACCATAACAGCAGGTGGCTTGCCTACAATCCATGGTATTTTTCATCTGTCTCCAATCCAGTTTACGTCATGCTGCCACACATCTTTAAGCGAGGTCTTAGAAACAGTTTATACGGCACTATGTAGCTTTTAGAGACTGTAGACAAACCTTGTTTGGAGATGATTGTCGCTGGAAGGCCATACCTCCGAAAAGAGCCAAAAGTTGTTGTCTGAGAATTTTTACGACTTTGACAGCGCTTAATTCCCCGTTTTTAATTAATTAAATTACGCTGTGTAGGGCGCGATTGAAATAGCCACCAACCGCTTGGCCTACATCATCAAGAAAGAATGGTGACAAGATCAAGGAGGTGTTTGAAGATCTGTCTAGGGACTCAGTGAAGAACATATGGGACAAGATTCGGAGCCGTTTTGAGGCCGTCGTGGAAGTTGAGGGTGGCTATTTTTCTTAAATTGTTATCTCAGAGCCATAATCTAGTTAAAACTTTTTAATTTTTAAAATGCCTCAATTTTAACTGAGATATTGCGAGGGGGATTTCTATTATGAAAGCCGTCAATTTCAGTTCGAACACCGAGTATATCCTTAATATTTAGTTTTCGTTTCCCTTAACTATATACCTTTTTTTCAATAGTTTATTAGACGTTAAAATCGTTGTATTTCTTCGGTATTTTAGGTTCATTTAAACTTTTTAAATCGTAATGAGCTCAAGTTCCTGTAAATGAGTCATTACAATTTTCTATTACTATGCTAATTCTACATTATTTGAGACCATATATTAAATTATGTTTTATTCACTCTTTTTTAAAGAACATAAAAAGACGCAGTTTACCGGAAAAGTGTCTTCCTAAGAACTAGTTTCAAAAGTAACCGATTCTCATCTTCAGTCCAAAGGTTTTCCATTAACCTTTCTTTTTTGCCCCTACAAGATACAAAGTGGAACAGCAACATATTTTATTAAAGAAAAATAATTTTAATGGTAAATCCTATTATAATAAAAAATTATAGAACCCTTTAAGGGTTGACCAAGGATTACCTATAATAATTCCATAAGCAGATATATAGTTTATAGCCCTTTTTTCGGCGGTCAACATTTGCTAGCAGATATGGGTCGATTGTGACTCATCTTCTCATTGAAGTGACACTCAACTTTTGGTGCCAATACCTAAGCTCGGTGCCTAATTGAAGGGAACAATTGAAACAAATTTATAATCACCCATATTTGCATATATGCATGAAGATACGCTCACAATCTTTATAATCAACCTACTTAAAATAATTAATTTTGTGACGGTTTATTTCCGACATTGATACCTTAACTTATGTCAATTTGCATTTTCTCTTTTCCTTTCCAATCGTGGAATTTCATTTTTTTATAATTATTTGTCCAGTGAAGTTTTAGGCCACCGATTAAAACGCTGAAGTCAAATTTGCGTACCATTCTTGCTTCATTTCGCGTCGATATTTTGTTGTTGTTTTTTGTAATTCGTCCATCTGGATACTATCTTCAAGGGTATAAGTCACCTTAATTAAATTTATATTCTAAAATTCTCTTAAAGAAAAAAGCAAAAAGTCAACAAAAACAAATGACACAAAATAAACAAACAAAGAAAAAAACAAGAAAAAAAGCAGGTTCCGAGTACAAGGGAGAAGCTGTAGCGACCCTGCCGATCCCAATAAGAGGACAGCTAACGTGTGCGAAGAACACACAGAAAGAGACATTCAACAGAACTATGCCGAACAGTCTGGAAGAAAACGCAGTCGTCTTAATAAGGTGAAGACACGAGCATTCCATCAAATTGCGGAGCGTCCCGCAAGTGTGCACCACTCGAAGACGAGAGAAAGCGACCTGAAGCCGTAGCGAGATTAGAAGTAGGTCATAATGAACACTCGCCGCCTAAGGAGATGCAACTTTGAGTTCCCCTCAGCCATCTCCCATCTTATTTGCCAAGCAAAAAATGGAGCTGTCCTGAATCCTGCCGAACAGTCGGTGTGAGGAAGAGCCAAACGCTGCTCTGGTTGCCCAGTCATGGCGGACTCTTTGGCGCCCTCGGTTCGCTCATTTCCTCCAATTCCCACATATCCTGAAACCCAGGAGAATATAATCTTAACATCCACTCGGATAGCGGCAACTGTGACGCTAGGATATCGCAAAGTGATCCCAGGATAGCATTCAGTCCACCAAAGCACCATGGCTACCGGACCGAACTCTGTAAGGTGGAAACTTTCCTCCTGGTAAACAGTGCGGGTAGAATAGGTTGAGAGGATAGCCTTAATGATAATAATAATTAACAATAATACATTTTACTACTAATAAAAAATAATAATAACTAATAATTAGAATAATAATAATAATGAAAAAGTAAAGAAGTGCTGAATGGGGAAGATGGGAAAGCGCAGCAACAACTTTCCCAGGCTCCATCAGTGTTCAAAGCAACCCAGCGACAGGGATTCTATAATTTGCCGGCAAGACGGGAGGATCTGCGGCTGCTCCGGTACCAAGTGTATCTAGCTACACAGGGTTACTTCCTGCGGAGTATTAGTGTCTCAGGAAGCGCGGCATAAATTTGCAGCGGCGTCATGAGTCTGGCCTCCATTGAGTGGATACTCTTCTTCGTTGGTGTAAGGAGCTCCACACGCAGCGTCTTGCACATAGATAAATACAACACAGCTACAATTTCTCTTCCAGGTTTCATAACAAAATATACCCACTCTCTCTTCTGTTGTAGATCCCACCAATAAAGTACTGTGTCCATAATGGGGGTACTCATACCCACACACCCTTGACTCAGAATGGGCCGTGGCGAGTTACTATCAACCTTATTGGCAGGTAGATGTAGATAAATGAAGATTTGAATATAGATAATTTAGAGTGGTAAAGAGTAGAAAGGTTATGAAAGGTTAGTGTTGAGGTTATCTGTCTTTCCTATTTAAAATTGTACTTTACTTAGTCTATTTGTTGTGTGCATTTCATAGTTTTTTTCTTTATTATTACGTTTCTTTTCTAGTTTTATTTTATGCCTTTGTTTTTGTTGAGTGCCAGTTTTTTTTAGATTAAAGTTTTCTTCTGTTTCTTATGTAATTGTGAACCTATTTCTCTGAAACTTGGCTTTTCTACTAATTGAGTGTTGCTTCTGGATGAGGTCTATATCTAATTCATTGTTGAGATATGATGTAATTCATTTCACATCTTTTTCCATATCTCTTTAGCAGGTGCTTGCACGTGTATGTTGAACAGTCTACTGTTGGCCCTCTGATGTAATCCGCTTTGGGTTGTAAGGGCGGTTCTTTTGGTTTTATTGATAATCAAAGAGGCTTTGTTCTAGACCTTCTGGATCATCTTTAAAGAAGTGTTGCTGATGGACTGTGTGACCAAAGTCAGGTACACGAACTTAGCTGCAAAACAGCCAAGTTCTTCCTGATGCTTCTGGCGCTCATGATACCTAACCAGAACAGCTTTTGAAGTTCTTGTTTAGCTAAACCAGCTCTTGTGTACCGTGTAGTTGTGTTGTTTTCCATACCCGATAGAAAATTGAGGCCGAGTACAGTGCCTTCTGGGGTGTAGCAGCAGAGTTGATTATCAAAATTAACGTCACGACTGTTTTGTGTGGCTAATGGGATTAAATTTTAACTTTTAGGAATTGGTTTTAAATTTCTATTTTCGCTCGTATAAGTTAATGTTCGTTATCTCCGGTGCCGTATCTCAAGCCTGTACCCTTTCACTCTTGTATTAACTCAAAACAATCTGCATAATTTCAACTTCGTACTGAAGACAGATTGGAACGAAAATAATGTCTGATTCTCGAAAATAAAGTTTTAGGTAGTATTTATTAAAGCAGTGTCTCTTGTTATCATTTAATCATACTATAGTGAGTAATTTATATCCTTTTCTCTCAGATTATGAAAATATTGTTCACAATCTTCTTCGGTATTCAGCCGTATGTTTTCTTTCCATCTAAAGATCACATATGTTTTACTCTTCGAGATTCATAAAGCTGTCACTAATATACAGCGGCAAAATCCATTCAGAGCACTTATGGGGATTATGCAGTAAATAAAAGAAGTTACAGGAGGCTTTTTTTCAGTTTCTCAAGTGGGGATTTCAATCTAAAAAACGGTCCAAAAGAAGGTCGCTAAAATATTTGATTCTGGAGTTGGAAGCTTTTTTGTCAGAGCAAATCCCTTCAAAATTCTAGGAAACTCATAAATCAATTTTAAGTAGCCCTTATGTACGCCAACTGAAAAGGATACGAAAGCTTACAGTGAGTGAAAAATGGGTCTCGCACGAAGTGTCCACGGTGAATCTGCAACAACTTGTTGCTTGCTACGAATCATTGCTTTCACGACACCTTCAGGAACCATTTTTGGCAGACTTGTTACTGTTGATGAAAACTAGATCACTTTCATAACGCTAAACGCCACTGTTCGTGGATCAGTCGAAGACGCAAAATTTCTCAAATGCAACTGAACGCATGGTCCAGTTGGGTTGATTCTGTTCCAAATCCAATCCTTGTCGGTTCTGTTGAAGTTTGATCAGCGACTTGAGGGGGGCTTTACATGACTCCAAATCTTGTGCAAGAAGTCTTTGACGCATGGTTCTGACGGATGTATTAACCTACAAATAAAAAACCTAACACCACAACAAATTCTTCGTTCGCCCTTTGCACCAATACACCATATTTGAACTAGACAAGCCTCCTACCCCCTAGGGCCATTGACTCGTACAATAGTACACAACTTTATTTCATTCACTTCATCCCACTCTCACCTTGCAAAAATACTTATAATAACGATGCCCATGCGAAAACACAAGCCATTAGAATAAAGATCAAAGGCCAAGAATACAACTGCAGCTGGGGTGCAGTTTTCATAAGATCCCCAAAGCTCCTTGGAAGCAAAGATCTGGAGTCATACTGTGTACTGACCCTGGATCTTTCATATCAAGGTCGGTTTTGGATGTTCCCACTTTGTCTGATCCTCTTCAAAAATGATCCAGCACCGAAATAAGAGCCTCCGAACGTACAAAGGATTTGTTGACAGGTGACACTCTCCTCGTGCCGCCTAAATATCAGCCATCTTTCCTCTACGGCAGGGGCGAGCAACATCCGGCCCGCGAATTACTAGCGTCTGACTCGCTACCTTGCTCGATATTAATAATGCAATCTGGTCCGCGAAACCCCAGCTCCAAAAAATAAAGATAAATTCTGCAAAACATTTGTCTCAGTAGACTCTGAGAGGGAGAGGGAAATGAGTCTTACGTCTGGCAGTGAAAATAAGTAGAAAATAGGGCAAAAATGCATTTCCCTCACAGATACGAAAAAAATATAGAGACCGAAGTTGTAGAAAAAGCAATTCTAAACAAAAATTTCTTATAACTTTTTCGCCCTAAACTCTCAGACCGCCCCCTCAATGACATTCTTCTGTTGGATACCTCATCCATCGAGCCGGACATTAAAACACTTTTCTATGGCAAGCAGCACAAGCCCTCTCACTCATTTGTATGTTTTTCGACCAAATTCTTGTATAATCTATTCGAGTATATATACATATATGGTCACTTTAGGGATTTCCTTTGTCCCTTCAGCCCGCGGTTTGCTCCCCAAAGTCTCATCTGTCCCTCACACTGAAAAGGTCTACGGAATAGTTAAATGTTTTCTCCATTATATGTAATATCATTATCAGATCGTGTTACTATGGACTTTGATATTGATCAACAAATATGGTTGGCCATATGGAGACATTCTGACTAAGATACCACATACTGATACCAGGATTTCATACATTTCTATAACATCGCCATTTTAGATATCCTAAAATAAGCTTGAGGAACTTGTACTTTTATTTTGCTTTCCAGATGCATTGGACACACTTATGCAAACTTACACCCCAATATTCATAAACATACCAAATTAATAAGAAAATATTTTAGGCGTTTAAACAATCCTGCAGTGGCTCTATGTACATCAAATTTAAGAATTATTTTATTGATTTAATTTACACGACAATGAGAAAATATTGGCCCAATAAGATGATGCCTATTTGGTACACTATGTTGAATAAAGATTTATTGATACATTTTTGTATCATTTTTTCCCTCAATCAGTAGCGATTGCCTCTTTTTAGAGCACTAAAGCATCTCTAAACAAGAACTATACCACTTCCCTATTTCTTAGTGGGAGCTATGCACTTTGGATGGGATTAATTCTTTCATTTGATCTTTAACTAAGATATTTCTTCTTATTTGTACTCAGAAGTTCAAAGTTAGATTCTTCTGCCTTAATATCAATGACTTCTTACATTAGATTCATTCTCTCTTATGCTATTTAATCGAAAAAATCTTGTCTCATCGAAAGATTTCTTGGTCTTTCGCTAGTTTGTCATGTGTAAAAATTTTCCGTTTCCTTCTCGAGAACATTTTACCTTATTAGACGAACACTTGATGCATGCTGTTATCTTACCTAGTGTCTAGCCAGTAATTCAGAAGGCCTTTATCTTGTCTTTCTTCGTAGGTTGCAATGCGGATGATTTTGTAATTTGGGTACATCCTTAAATAAGTAATATTGAAAAATTAGAATCAATTTTGAAACTCAAGAAGAAGAAAAAAATACTAGACAAGAAATATAGCTCAAGTTCAGCTGGTTAAGAACTTGTAAAATGAAAATGACTTCGAATATCAATTTTGAATCAAATATAATAAGTTTAAAAGTAAATGTGAGAAAAGCTTTAGTAAATATGTATTCTCAATGCTATAAAGTTTTAGAGGCGTAATTAGAGCAAAAGGTTTCTTTACAATTCTTTTATAGATATTTTTTGTTAATTCAATATTAGTGAAGATATTGCTAGTGAAGTGAAATGAAATAGGAAATTCTTAAAATTGGGGGACTATTTTTAATAGTATCGCTTACGAAAGAATTAAAAATGAAATCAATGACCTGTCCTAATATTATTAAATATATATATATATATATATATATATATATATATATATATATATATATATATTGTTAAAAACCAGGTTGTATTTTGATTTTAGAAGTTTTATTTTGGAAAGTTTTAACTGGAGAATGCAGTTTTTTTTATATCTGGCAGGAGATTAAAAATCAGCAGAGGTATTTAAATAAGACTAAATAAAATCGATCATCCTCAGAGGATTTTTAATCTCGAGTCAGACATCAAAAACTGGATTCGCCAGTTAAAACGTCCCAAAATAAAAAAGGTAAAGTCGAAATACAACCTGGCCTTTAAAGAAAACATGTATAAAAGAGAAACTTCTCCCATCATACCATCATACACCGAGTCGCATTTGGCGACTCAACACACCCGAAGTTGAATGCCACTGATAAATACTGTATTGAGGTACTTTATTGACTAGCGTAACTTCAATAATTAACCTCAGACCAGTACTCTTCCTCATATACATTAACAACATAGACATCGGAATAATTAATAAGTTATCAATTTTTTCAGATGATACCAAAATTAGCGGCCGTGCAAAAACTTCCGAGCACTGATGACATAAACAAATTGGTTGAATGTGGGGGGAAATGGTAAATGAATTTTAACGTCGCAAAGTAGCTCCCTCCACATTGGTAAAAACGACGCAAGAACCAACTATAAACAGGGTGGAACTGACATACCAAGCGTCAACGTAGAAAACGATATGAGTGTAAAAAATTCTAGTGACCTAAAATCAAGTAAACCATGCATGGAGGCAGTGAAAAAGGCAAACGGGATACTACGTCTTATAGGGCGTACATTTCAAAACAAGTCTAAAAGATGTATTCTAACACTTTATAATGCACTTGTTAAGCCACATTTGGAATATTGCGTGCAGTTTTGGTCACAACATCTAGATTGTGACACAGAAAGATTAGAGAGAGTACAGCGTCGAGTGACAAATATGATTCCTTACTTGCGGACAAAGATTATCACGACAGTCTTAAAGCTCTAAATCTCTCTCTCTCTCTTAGACATAGACGCATACGCGGGGACATGATAGAGTTATTTAAAATCGTTCATGGTTTTGAAAATGTAAACAATCAAAATTTCTAATATTTATATCAAATAAATCAACGCGTGGTCATAACATTAAGCTTGAGGGAAGTCACTTTCGGGCAGACAAAACAAAATTCTTCTTCTTTACCAGAACCATAAGAATTTGGAATAATCTATCAGATGCTATGGTTAACGCAGCTAATATAGTTTCATTTAAAGACAAACTTGATAAATGGATGATGACAAATCCTACTCTAGACTTGTTTTACAGTAGATAAAAAAGGGCGATGAAAAATAATAACTAATAAAGTTGCAATCTACTTTAGCAAATTTTTCCTGCCTCCCCTTTACTTTGCCGTTTCATAGAGCTTTTTTTCCATAATCCTTCTGGTAGCATAGTGAGGATCATTAGATCTGTTGCTACCAGACTTTCGATGTAATTTCGATGTAATCTCATCTAGCCCATAATATATATATATATATATATATATATATATATATATATATATATATATATATATATATATATATATATATATATATATATATATATATATATATATATCAGAGGGTTCTTCAAATTTGAGGCGAATTGATTACATTAGAAATACGGAGGAAAAAAACACAAACAAAACCAACGGGCAAATTTCTAAAAAAATAGGAAGGAAAAAATTAACAGTGGATTTTATTCTTGCAACCCCCTCCCCCCCAAAAAAACAATGTGATTTAATAAATTAGCATGTTTTTTAATGAGTCACTATATTTAATGGGACAGATAATGAGTTATTATTTAGACTGGGTTGAAGTTTTGTAATATTAATTGACTCTAGCAGGTAAAGGTCCGAGATGTTTCTTACCGCATTAAGTATCGTGAAGTTCTCGAGTGGAGCCCTAGAGTAACATTGTGACAGATGGTTTTGAATTGGGGATGGATCAGGTTTTGAAAGGTGTAGTCCAGTTCTTTCAGATCTACCCATATGCTGCATGAAGCGGGAGTAAAGCGTACGCCTTGTTGCCCCCACATATGATACAGTGCTGCTGCACGTACAACGCAAAACGTATATAATTTTAGATTGCATATTGGTGGGGGGTTGATAATTGAACTTAAATAATGATCCCACTCTTAAGTCATTAATGAGAACAATGGATGGTAATAATTGAGGATAGGCTGGATTTAACAGTTTTAACAACTCTTTTTTTTTAAGATTTTCGGTTTGGTAACCAAAGTATGGTAAGGAACAGAAGATCTTTAATTTATTGACAGTTTGTAGTGGAGGCAGAGTCGAGTATTTTTTATTGATAAACAGACTAATTCGTCTCAGAAATAGTGATTAGCGGTAGCCATTGGAGGTAAGAAATTTTGTTAAGAATTCGAATTCTGACTTGGTAACCAAAGTATGGTAAGGAAAAGAAGATCTTTAATTTATTGACAGTTTGTAATGGAGGCAGAGTCGAATATTTTTTTATTGATAAACAGACTAATTCGTCTCAGAAATAGTGATTTGGGGTAGCCATTGGAGATTAGGAATTTTGTTAAGAATTCGAATTCTGACTTGGTAACCAAAGTATGGTAAGGAAAAGAAGATCTTTAATTTATTCACAGTTTGTAGTGGAGGCAGAGTCGAGTATTTTTTATTGATAAACAGACTAATTTGTTTCAGAAATAGTGATTTAGGGTAGCCATTGGAGGTAAAGAATTTTGTTAAGAATTCGAATTCTGCTTTGGTAACCAAAGTATGGTAAGCAAATGAAGATCTTTAAATTATTGACAGTTTGTAATGGAGGCAGAGTCGAGTATTTTTTATTTATAAGCAGACTAATTCGTCTCGAAAATAGTGATTTGGGGTAGCCATTGGAGGTAAGGAATTTTGTTAAGAATTCGAATTCTGACTTGGTAACCAAAGTATGGTAAGGAAAAGAAGATCTTTAATTTACTGACAGTTTGTAGTGGAGGCAGATTCGAGTATTTTTTATTGATAAACAGACTAATTTGTCTCAGAAATAGTGATTTAGGGTAGCCATTGGAGGTAAAGAATTTTGTTAAGAATTCGAATTCTGCTTTGGTAACCAAAGTATGGTAAGGAAATGAAGATCTTTAAATTATTGACAGTTTGTAATGGAGGCAGAGTCGAGTATTTTTTATTGATAAGCAGACTAATTCGTCTCGAAAATAGTGATTTGGGGTAGCCATTGGAGGTAAGGAATTTTGTTAAGAATTCGAATTCTGACTTGGTAACCAAAATATGGTAAGGAAAAGAAGATCTTTAATTTATTGACAGTTTGTAGTGGAGGCAGAGTCGAATATTTTTTATTGATAAACAGACTAATTTGTCTCAGAAATAGTGATTTGGGGTAGCTATTGGAAGTAAGGAATTTGCTAAGAATTCAAATTCTGACTTGGTAGCCAAAGTATGGTAAGGAAAAGAAGATCTTTAATTTATTGACAGTTTATAGTGGAGGCAAATTCGAGTATTTTTTATTCATAAACAGACTAATTTGTCTCAGAAATAGTGATTTGGGGTAGCTATTGGAAGTAAGGAATTTGCTAAGAATTCAAATTCTGACTTGGTAGCCAAAGTATGGTAAGGAAAAGAAGATCTTTAATTTATTGACAGTTTATAGTGGAGGCAAATTCGAGTATTTTTTATTTATAAACAGACTAATTTGTCGTAGAAATAGTGATTTAGGGTAGCCATTAAAGGTAAGGAGATTTCTTAAGAATTCGAATTATAAATGTAGGGCTGAAAAGATAAAGACAAGTTATATGTTCTATGGATGAGAGTAAGGATGGCATTAATTTTGAATTTAAAATCACAGAAGCTACAAATACTCAAATCAAGGTTTGAAAAAGTGGATTTTAGGTAAACATTTGACGTGCCTTGAATGTCTATTCGGGTAATCTTCACGTCAAGAAACGATATGTTATTATTTTTTTCGAGCTCACAGGAAAATTTAATATTTGCATGTTTAGAATTTAAATAATTAAAGAAAAGTGTACAATGTGACTTATGTCTAAATAATAAAGAGGTGTCGTCTACATAGCGCACATATAAAAAAGGACAAAATTAATGGGGCAATTATCGGGCCAAAGTGTTTCATAATAACACATTAAAACATTTGCCAACGATGGGCCTTGAGGAAGTCCCATTCCAACCCCATTAAGTTGTTCATACAAAATCCCATTTGACAAAAAGAACGAATTACAAACAGCAAGTTCAAGGAGAGTTTTGAATAAGGTCTTAGTTAAATCTATTACGCAGGTGGAGTTACGGAAGAGGGAATTTACACAAATTCGAATTGTTTCAGGAAGAGGAATATTAGTGAATAAACTCTCAACATCAAAGCTGGCCATGAAGTATCTGCCTGCATGAGGAATGTTCGTAATCTCCATCACAAACAAATTCAAATTATTAAGAATAAACTCTTTGACTACCTTTGTTTTCCTTAGCCTGCCTCTCTTTTATTTTTCCTCTTTTTGCGGATGAGGAAAACCAAAAGAAGAAGATTGGCTAAGGAATCAATGGACTTCACGAAACGGGTCCATTTGCGCGTCCAGAATTGCGCACAAAAACCCGAAAGGACGATTGTATTCGGAATCATCTACAGATAACTCGAAGTAGTACTAGTTACACTTAAGGACTATTCCAATTACTATATTACGATATTCCAGAACTACAAGGATATAGACAAGCTCTTATCGGAGGGAGCCACAGAGAAGTTATAAGAAATCGGTTTTAGGCAACCTCCATCCCCTCCCATTGGCGGCTCAGAAAGGGGTATACTGTTGTCAAATCGATCCTTGGATTGGCGAAAAAAATGCCGATGAGATAAAAGAAGTTGAGAGGCCTCAGAACTATGTTGGGAAAAAACCCGGTTTTTTTTTCATTTTATTTTCCCTTTTTTTCATTTTTTTTCAATTTTTTTTTTTAAAAGTTCAATATATTTCCACAAAAAGCTTTTATTTTTTCATAAAACAATGAGTATTATGCAATTATAGTCAACAATTTAATATTAAGGAACTAAAGTTTGCATTATAAAATAATATAAACCCAAGAAATTAATATTTTGGGGGTATTGGGGTTAAAATAAGAAAATATTGATTTTTTTACCCAAATATTTCCTTTTGTATGTTTACGTATATTTATTGTATACCATATAGGTACTTAATTTTATAAGTTTCATTTAACTAAGGGTAAAATTTTATTGGGTACACTATTAGCTTGGGTAGGTCCTCGTCAAAACATCTCTGTTTTTAAGCAAAAAAACTATTTTAATCTAACCAAACCTAAACTAATCTAACCTAACCTAGCTTTACCTAACCTATTCTTGATGATTTTAGAGTTAAATCGTTAATTATTAAATTATTTAATTAAAATTCCTTTCTTTATTTTTGAAGGACCCTTCCAAACTAAATGAGTGCCAAATAAGGTAATAATTAATGGTTTAACTTTAAAATTATCAAGGATAGGTTAGATGAGGTTTAATTAGATTAAATAGTTTTTTTTTACTTAAAAACAGATATGTTTTGACAAGGACCTACCCAATCTAATAGTGTGCCGGTTATTGTTGCATTTAATCTTTAATAATTTTCCTATCAGATATAGGTATTAATTTTATTCAATATGGGTAAGATTCAAGGCTCAGGCCGCAAAAAATCTAAAATAAATAAGCTATTTAAGAACTCGATGAACAGTAAATTTAAAGGTCCAAGAGCTATGTGTATTTTTTTAAAAAGAAGTACTAAAAAATGGCTCACAAATGATCAACCATAAGAAGGAATGCAAAAAGTGCCATCACTCAGTAAAGATAAAATATTTACCAAGTGGAAAATGTCTGATACTGGTGACTATGTTGAATCGCTTATTGTGGAAGATAACGCAAGTGCTTCACTTGATTCACATTCTAATGCATCATTTGAAATTGATACCTTTGAAGAACATAATAGAAGCCCACTAAGGATTTTCCCAATTTTTCTAGAGCCAAGTTGTTCCTCAACCCCTTGTGCAAAGACATCAAGAAATCTGGTCTCAAAAAAATGGCACCTCAATAAAAAAAATCAGTGCTTTCATGGATCAAATGAATGATAATGATAATGTAAGTATTTTAAATTTAGGTAACCATATTAAAAGTAATATTTAAATTTAACAACTCCTTCTTGAAATAACCTGAGTATATTTAATAAAAATACTCAATTGAATACGGAATAAAAATGATTTTAGTAGAGAAAAGCCTACTGAACTTGAAAATGCAAATATCCTATTTTCCAAAATTGAATATATTATATACCTAACTATTTAGTTTTTTAGTTGATAAATGTTTAAATTAAATTACAGGAAAAGTGTGAAAAATAACTTGCAAAAGCAGTATATGTTAGTGGATGTTCACTCAGGATGACTGAGCACCCAGAGTAGGTAAAACTCTTAAAAATGTCAAGACCAAAGTTCAAACTTCCAAGCCGTAACAAAATATTAGATAACCAATATACTGAATATGCATCTTATATAAGAGAGATCACCAGTTCCAAATCAAGTGTTGGCTTGATTTTGATATGCTTTTTTAAATAGATTCTGATATATTATGACAAAATCTTTTTAATTATGGTTCTATTTTTTTAACAGAAATGAAGGGATAATCAATTTCATTGTTACAACTCCAGAGCCCATATTTTGGAAAGGAATTGAAACTGGTAAGTACTTGTACGTAAAAATAAACAAAATTTAAAAGTTTTATTACTTTTTACAAATTAACTCTATGATATCTAAGAATGAGAAAATTCTTTCCATTGTGTGATAGGTTGCCTACTGCCTAGGCATAACATAGGCATGATCATTCCTTTGGAGTTTGGACATATGTTATTTAATATAATGAAAACTTTTTTCTCCTCTAATTAATTAATCTCTATCTGTTCAGATTGTTTTTTCAAAAGGCATTTCATTTTTTTAAATAATTAGGAATTGTGACATTGCGACTATAGGTATTCCAAAGTGGACTTTAGCTTGATTGAAAATCTAAAATATTTATCGTATTTTCTATACAGGAACAGAACGACATACAGGAGAATACATAAGCCAGCTAATTTTCGAGGTGATAGAGGATATAGGTCCAACCAAAGTAGCAGTTTTAGTAACAGATAATGCTTCAAACATGAGATCTGCATGGGAAAAAGTTAAAATTCGGTACCCTCACATTCATGCATATGGGTGCTTAGCTCATACTTTGCCCTTACTATTTTCTGATGTCAAAGAAAATAAGACAATTGCTAAAACCCTCAAGACAGCAATAACAATGGTAAAAACAATTAAACAGTCTCAAAGGCTATGTGCGTATCTCAAACAAGAAAATAATAATAAAGTTTCTCTAAAACTCCTAGTTAAAACCAGGTAACCTAAAGCATACAGATATTGTCAATGTTATAGTTGATAAATCATATTTAGCTTTTAACTGAATTAAGTGATAATAAAGACCGATATATTTTATTAGTAGTTATTTTCAAACTTTAAAAGTGTTGTTGAAAGAGCAAAATATTTTTAATTTAATATTGTAAAGAATGATCATGATTCATGATTATGCATTATAATTTAAACCACGAAAATATTTTAATTTATATTTATCTTCAGATGAGCTTCGGATGTTACCTGCTTAGAAAGCATAATTCAGAATAAAGCAGCTCTCAAAAGAATCTCAGTTGCTGAGAAGGCAGCTGACTTGATTGATATTAATAGTTTGAGGTCCATAATTCGATTCAACTCTTTTGGGGATAAAGTAGAAATGCTTTTCAAGTCACTGTGCCTAATAATGATGCAATATTGGTGTGCGAAGGAGATGTAGTTGAACTATATATAGGACCCCCAAAAATTTCAATCTCAAAGAAACTGTCGCAAAAATTTCTCTTGAAACGGCTGTTTCAAAACAAATTGGAAAAGAATTGATCACAGCTATTGATAAGAGAAGAAATTTTGTTCTGAAGTCAGTTTATTTTGCAGCTAACTTACTCGACCCACTCTACAAAGGCTGTCACATCACTGAAAGTGAAAAAGTGAGTACCTATATAATAAATTTAATACGTTCCTATAATTTGATTGTTATCAAAGGTTTTTTTATTCATTAATATGCATTCATTTTTATGAAGGAATAATATTTTATGATTTTTAAATACCAAAACCACCCTTCAAAAATATCAGTTTTTTTTCTGAACATTTCAACTTAAAAAAACTAATAGACAAAATAAAATTAATTAATGTAATTTTAAGTCATTGAACATATTTTGAAAAACAGTGTTAAAAACTTCTAAGCCCACAATTTTCCTTTTAAGCATAATTATATATAATTCTACAGGTGGATGCCAGAGAAATGATTTTTAAGGCAGCTGAGAGAGACCCAACCATCGAAGAAGCTTCAATTTTATGTTAGCTAGCTGAATATAGGCTTAAAGAAGCTATCTTTTCAAGACCATTTCTATCGAACCTTTGGACAAAATGGAAGCTTACACTTGGTAGAGAGTAATGGCTCCTGCTTCAAATCTCTCATCTCTAGCAGCTAAATTAGTTGCACTACTACCAACAAGTGCAGCAGTAGAAAGAAGTTTCAGCAAATAAGCCTGGACTCATTCCATACGACGTAATCGTCTAAGAAATGTTAGAGCTGAAAAATTAGTATTTATTTTACATAACTACAAATTGTTTAACAACAGTAGTGGAAGATCCTCTAAGCAAGCCGATCTTGAAGAAGGAGAAAATGTAGAAAATGAAGAGATAATATCAGAATCTCTACAACCACAACCATCCTTTAGTAGTTTAAGTAGTAATCAAAATGAGAATCAAATGGATTTAAATTTAGGTCCCATTCTAACAGCAGATGAGGATGAAATGGTTCAATAAACCTTAATAATTCATCAGATTCATATAGCTTACATGACACTGGCGATGAGAATATCTCCGAGTTAGATGGTAGCTAAAGTTAGAGAATCAGTACCTAGTCTTAACTGCATGTCACTCAACAGATTTAGATTAACTCTATGTACTTATTTTAATTTTGTTTGTGAAAGAAAATATTGCTATTCAGAGTCCACAGATAAAACTTCAGGTTATGCATTTAATTTAGTTCTAGTGATTAATCTTAATTTTGTTATAACTTATATATATATAGTTATGGTATATAATTATATTATGTGCTCACAGAGATCTTTCAAATGAGTTACTGTCAATTTTCTAATGTAGACCATCGACTTTAATCAAAGGAAACTTGTGATACTCTATTTTTTTATTTTTATAATATAAGTAATAAGTATATACATAGTTTTTTAAATTATATAAACATATATTTTTTACAAATTATTATATATGCTTGCAAATATCTTTCAAAATAGATAGGTTCAAACAATGAGTATAGTCTGTAGTGAAAGGAAAGGTATAACAGCTTATTTTTATGTTATATGATTATGATATGTTAATATTTGTTTCAATGTTAAATGGATAGTTATCTTTCACAATGTGTTATAAAAGATCCTTTAAAATAATTAGTTTAGAAATTAAATTATATTGCATATAATTAAGAGTCAACGGACAAGTGTTATATTACGAGTACCTACAAAATATTTTTAGTTTATCACATGCTTATTGGAGGATTTATTACTTGTTAGTAAACTGCAATTAATTCATTTATACTGATTAAAGGTGTCACCTTATTGTATACCTACTCTTCCTTCAAGTCTAGTCAAAGGAATAATAAGAATTATAATAACAGGTTACTAATTGTTTAAATAATATATATACATTGAATTTAATTAATGAGTTTATTTATCATCCTAAAGAGCTCCAACTAATTAAACATTAGATCCAAATTTTTGGATAAGTAGTTTCTAGTTGTATTACATTTTATTACATATTCGAAATCCTTAACTTTAAAATTAGAGGGAGACAGATTATTTTTGAATCATAGATCAACAATTTATTGTAGTGTAAAGACAAAATGAGGCGACTGGCATTTGAATGTTCCTCTATACAAGGTTTCAGTAAATTTGGTCATTGGGGAAATTTTTTCTTAAGGAATTGGTGAGTTGGCAGTTTATTCATGCTAAGCTTTATATATATATCATTCAAAACGCTCTTTACAACTCTGATAGAGCTAAAATTACTTAGAAATATGAAAATATTGTTTTGTTTATCTAGTAAATGCTTAATATTTTTCATTTACTTTAAAATAGTACATAAAAATATGTTATTTTGATCCACTTTTGATTAAAAACACAGAAATTTGAAAATACCCCGCTTTTTTCAAGCCATGTTTTTTTCAGAAAAAATGTCTTTTTTGAAAAGAAACATTTTGAAAAAACCGGTGCAACTCTACTCAGAACTGGGCAAAAGTTAAAGAGGTCATTAAATTCTCCAACCGAAACAACAATACTCAGTACTCATATGTATTTAAAGTGATTTTCCAGGAAATCAACATGGCAAGGAAGGCCAAAGTGAGCGGCCTATTGACATTTAACCGAGGATAACCCCTGAGTAGATATAGAGTGGCAACTTCATAAACTTCCAGACATCCTTTAATTGTTTCGCTCTTGAAAAACACGTAAGCAGAGAATGTCCATTGAAAGATATAAAATGGCGTTCTGATTGTACAGTAGGAGCAAAACTAATACTTGGCTTGAATGTGATACCTAAATTAAGAAATACTTGAATTGCAATGGAAGTTACCGTACTATGGCAAAGGCTTGCCTGGAGAAACGCGACATAAGTGACAATAATAGCAAGGAGAAAACCAGACTAGAAGAGGAGAAATAAAACCTAACTTTTGCTAAGGTCGCTAAGGTCGCAGCGGAACAAATCTAACCAACGAGGAATATAATCGAAATAAAGCTGAAAGAGTCACCGAATATACTGGCATGCATCCTGCATGCCCATGTGCGAAACATAGCCAAGACGGGTTTGTACTCAAGGGAATTGAACCTCATGCTCAAGAACAACGGGCTCAAACGAATGTGGTTCCCCGAGAATCCTCCCACAGCGGATATATTGAACGTACAATACAGATCTACGACGACCGAACAGGTGCATAAGCAGCAGAAACCATGTGCCAGATGAAAGTAGAGCTTCCCACCCCAGTGGAGCCAAGAGACTTGAGGCTCAGGAAAAATTAGCACCAGAGCCCAGAGGAAGTTATGGAGGTTGAGACTTCTCCTGTCGAAGGTAAACGATAATAGGCTGCCTTATTTGGCCAAACTGAAACTCACGAAGAACCCAACAACGAGACACCCAAAGAGAGAGTAGAAGAACACCGGGAGTTCAATCTAGTGTTTTTTGCTTCTGAGGAAAGACCCTTTCCAAAAACCAATAGTGAGTTACTCGTAATTCAAGGGATCAAAAGACCTAATTTCAAATACGAATTTGAGGGTACATACACTGACATCCAGGTTTACAAAATGATTAAAGGTGGAAGCCTAGTAATTTCCCATGACTTGTGTCATATAGGTACGAGAAAAGAATTCAAGAAGAAGCTTAGCAGGAGGGAAAGTCGCCCATCGAACAGAAAACTAACAAGGCAGAAAGGAAGTCAAGAGGAGAGAACATTAATATAATGGCCCAACTTAGAAGAATAAAGATAGTTAGCCACAATGCGGCGGGGTGGAACGAGAAGCGGCATTCTTTGTGTATTACCTACTTAAAAGAAGATTAAGAGATAATAGTGCTAAATAAAATAAATATACACCCCGAAGTGAATAAGATCAAAATATTCATTTACACCGTCATCGCAAACACCACGAACGATATCAACTTCGACGGCGTCGTGATCTCAGTAGGGAACGAAATCAGATTTAAAAAACTAAACGATTTATCCCAAGCTTGCTTGACGATAAGCATAAGGGCCTTCTCAGGCAACCAGATCGTCACGCCAGGGTACCAACCCTCACGGAGGAACTTTATGCCGTTCCACAATTTCATGCATGTTTCGGCCGTTAAAACCAGGCGATATTAATAGGGGATTTAAACGCCCGCGGGAGAGTTTCGGGCAATACCGAACATTTCAGTAAGGAAGGCAAAAACCTGGATACATTACTAGAAAGAAGGATAGTCGTTAGAATCGGGCCAGAATTTCCGACATACTTCGGACCAAACTGAGTCACAAAGCCAGATATTGCGCTCGCTACTTCAGACATTCCGTTCAATTATTTCGTAGAGAAAGGGCCTCCATCAACCAGCGATCACGCTATAATTGTTCTGACCTTATCTCTGTATCCGATTCAGGTAAGATGCCCTCCTAGAAAATAAGACAGGAACACTAATTAGGACGCTTATGCGGAAGAACTGGCTAGACACCAACAAGAGGACCCGTCAGAAGCAACATTCAAGGAAATCTACCTGAAAATTGAAAACTTGATAAAGGTAGTAGTCAGTGCGGGCAAGAAGCACATCCCCCTAACAACCTTCAGAACTCTATTTCATCTACTCAGAACGGTTAAAATTCTAGATTTTGAACAACAATGCATCGCACTGAGAGATTTTATCGAACAGGATAGACCTTAAAGGAAACACAGGCCCGATGCAGCGGTTAAATGAAGACCTGCTATTGCTACGGAGTAGAAAGAAATGCTAGAGGAGATCAATTCGTGGAGGCTTTAGATATCGAATTGAATCTGACCAAATTCTAGAACAATATTAATATTACAAGAGGCAAGAGACATCCGAAGACGGCTCGATTTTCGTCATAGCAGTAAAGAAGCGAAGGACCCCGGGAGATCGAAACTGTATTTCGAAAACACTAGAAAGAGTGTTCCATATTTCTCCGAATGAAAACTAGGATTTTAACAGGGATCATGAGTTGAGGATCGTCAAGTAACTAGAACAAAATCGACTCTAGATCGTCCCCAACAATTATGCATCCTCAACGCTACTAGAGAAGCAAGGCATAGTGCCAGTTACCCTCTAGGAGCTCAAAAGTACTCTCTTTAACAATAAGCAGAGGGCGCTTCTAGAATCAGGAGTAACTAGGGAGAATTTCGTTCGTGCACCGGACTCCTTCCTGAAAAAATTGTCCTGCTATTCAACGTCACCATCATTGCGGGCTATTTCCCGGAGGAAAAATAATATCCCTGCCGAATCCGGCTTGCATCCTGACAAAGTAGTCTACTTTAGAGATCAATAACCTTGCTTGAGGCATTGGCGAAGCTACTAAAAAGCGCAATATAAACAGACTAATATAATATCTCGAAAATGATTCCTAATAAAGCAACACCAACACAATTTTTGGAAGTGTACAAGCACCGAAAAAGCTCTATTTGTCCTCGTCGAGTCATCGGAGTGGCGAAATACGTGAAGAACTATACCATTGTCCTACTTAGGGACGTCCAAACTTCTTTCGACAAAGTTTGGAGGAACTACAATCAGTACAAGATAAGGAGGTTGGGCCTACCTCCAAATTCTTACGAAATACCTTTGCGACTACGTCACGGACGAGCAGCAAATATTTTTTGGTGAAGGGCTATGACAGACCGACCTTTGAAGTCCTTTAAGAGGTCCAGCAGTAGGGCTGCATAATTCCCATCCCTTACAGCATCTTTACTATGAACTTACCGAGCCCTGTCTAGGATTCCACGAGATACATATATCAATTTGCGGACGGCATCATCCTAATAGCAAATACCTTATACAGGCATGCTACGAAAACGAAGTGAGATTGCTCGGGCTCAAGATCACCCAACACGGTTACAGCAAGCATGTAACGGAAAGAACCAACCTGGCGAAGGTGAGCCTTACTAACGTGTTGCAACTTAGAGGCCTGAAGAAATAAAATAATAAAAATATTCACAACACTCTCTGCAGGGCCACTCTGATCTACCCAGGGGTCCCTCTAAACATATTCCACAAGTCAAACGCAATAAAGCACGACAGGGTCCACAACTGAGCAATGTACATTATCACCGATACCAGAAGAAGGGAGCACAGGAGGATAAAAGACCTACAAGAAGAGATTAACCTACCAGCCACAAACGTATCCCTACGCAACAGAGCATGTAGCGTGCTGGGCAAGCTTGTAGGGGTGCGAAAATTTAAAAGAAGAAAAATTCCTTCCAACTCGATAATATAAATAGTCGATAAAATTACCAACTCAGAACGGACTAATAGCCGGTCGTGAGGATAGAGTATTGGCGTTTAAATACAACGGTACCGCGTTCGAAACTCAACAGTCCAAAAACCTTTTATGAAAACCACTCAAGAAAGAAAACGGCTTGAAGGACTAACTCATCAAGAAGCAAGAAGAAATAATCCACCTCAAGATAAATGGAAGAAAAATAAAGATACATCAAGGTAGCCAAGCGAAGATTAAGGACCAACTCAGCCAAGAAGAATATGAAAGTCAAGATAAAGCGAAGACAAATGTTTAAAAGGCCAACTTAAAGGAAATTCAGTCAAGAAAATGAAAATGCAATTCGAGAAATCTAACCTGTATAGTGAAAATCAAGATGAACAATAATATTGCTAAATAAATAAATGATGGAAAAAAGAAGAAATAACCCCCCGTCCCATAAGCTAGACAACATGCTAAGCAAAGAAGACGAGAGCTATGGAAATCCAGCAAGACTAAAGAACCAATAACAGAGGAAACTTTAGGAACGGGAACCCCAAACGAGGGGGTAACTGCCGCCTATTTACACATACATTTGTGATTGCTTAGCAATTGTATAAAGCTTTGAGTAACAAATTAATCTTCAACAGACAAATAACAGAAAACCGAGAGCCTCGACTTCACGAAGACCGAAGAATGAAGGATAAGATGCAACAAGAAGAACATAGGAGATGGCTGGTCACCTAGCATCTAACAATCTACTTAACCTATTCCCTTTCCTCACTTTTAAAGCTCTATCCACTCTATTCCTAGTACACACTTTTATTCTTACTTTTTCAAGACGTAAGTAGTAAACGTTTCTTGTCGACTGTTCAGTCATAATTCGGAAAACTACGATAACTAAGAAGTAACTTGCTACCTGATAGAGGAGGTTTGAGCAACGGCAGGCCAAGATAATAAAGTACAAAATTTGTCCATTTCCGTAAGAAGATTTTTAAAAAGAGATAATTCTTACCTCCACTAGGCGACTTTATGTTAGTGTGAGGGGATGCTCTCGAAGGACCAACGTGAGAGAAAGGCCCTTGTAAATATCCATTTATTCTTTCAAGACCACGTGAACCAGCGTGAGAATTTTAGAAAGTGGAGGAAGAATCCGTAACTCACTTAATTATCCGTCCAAGCTGTGTTTACTTTCACACGCCAAACGTCCCCCTCTCCCATGCAATAACGCCGGGCGTGGCCACATTAACCCTACCCCCATATTGCGAAGCAAGTCTCAAAGTGTAGAACTATGCGTTATCATGAAATTGTGCTTGCTTAGACTGGCGCCAAGAATTCCTTAGGTACCGCAAGGCCCTAAGGCGTCTATCGGATCAGCCAACCGGATATTTAACCCAAAGCTCACCATCTCTCGAGGAGATTGAAAGCTTATCATCCACTTCATCCAGACTGCCGTCTGTTTCCGGTGAATCCCCGTAACCCGTTGTCATACGTCGTCGAAGATCTCGTCAGCAG
The DNA here is from genome assembly GCA_963969495.1 of Ceratothoa steindachneri. Taxonomy (NCBI): domain Eukaryota; kingdom Metazoa; phylum Arthropoda; class Malacostraca; order Isopoda; family Cymothoidae; genus Ceratothoa; species Ceratothoa steindachneri. The sequence continues at coordinate 151,269,237 of OZ018321.1, read as the reverse complement.
ATCTACCTTCGTTAATCTTTGGCCCTTGTTCAGACGAAAGCTATCGAGCCCCCTTCTTCCCGGAGAGTTGTGCGGTCCTCTCATTTTCACCACCCCTTCAAGATTCTCGTTCTTTCGAGATCGAACTTCCCATAATTTGTTTTCCTTGTGGAGTTCTCGGCCATGCGAGGACCAACTGTTTCCCAAACTAACAATTTCGTTCCGCTCTTAGTCATCAAATTTACCTAATAAGTGCCTTTCTCTCTCATCCACCCGCTCTCTCTGAAACCCGAGAAACTTCCCCAAAAAGCAGTCGCCCGGGACAGCAAGTTAATTTCCTTTTCAACAAAAGCTCCCCTGGTGAGCTTGAGTTTGAAAATGGAAGTGTTAATGGTTGCCGAGTGTCACCCTCGTAAGCGACACCGGATGTACTTGCTTCGTCGTCTCTAAAGAGTTTCTCCCTCCAGCGTGCCACACCCACGATAAATTCACAGTAGGCCATGACTAGTTGGGACGTGCAAATCGGTTTCCCGTTGTCCGCTGCTATCTAGAATGCGAATACTTCACTGGTTGGGCCGAAGTGATAGCAGCCCCCATTAAATTCTGCGCCGTGTTGATCGGCCAGAGCCCGCAGCTCTCCCCTAACCCCGTTGCTCAGCCCGTCAACACGAGGGCCAAGCGCTAAAGGACATTGTTTCCCCCGTGTCTTTAGATCCCCCCTATGCCTCAGAGTTTGCAGCCTTACAAATTAAGACTTTTGCAAGCGCTCAAAAGGAATGCCCCACTCTCCAGTCCTCGTGGGAAAAAAGCCAGAAGTGACGAACGTGGATCTATCCATGTTCAAACGAAAGTCGCCTACCTCATTAGCGACGGACTCCTTTATCGCTCCAGTTCGGCTGAGGATAAAATCCCCACTCGCTTGTTGTGTATCCCCCAGTCCCATATTCTCCAAATCCTCCGACTCTTACACGATGAATTAATGGCTGGTCATTACACTCACAACAAAACGGTTTAAAGAATATTCTGTTATTTCTTCTGGCCCGGTGCTGCCAAAGAAATTACCGATTTTTTGCAGGTCGTGTGACATTTACCAAAAGACTACAGTAAAAGGACGAATACCACCTTCCCTCTCCAGAAGACACCAATTGTCTCGGAGCCTTTTTTAGAGTGGCCATAGACCTAATTGGTCCAATTCACTCCCCGTCTAGTGAATAACACTCGTACGTCCTCACTCTTGTTGACTTTGCAACGAGATCCCTCGACGCAGTCTCCGTTAAAAAAATGATAGCGTGACTTGTGCGGAGGCCCTTATTTCTATCTTTTCCCCGCGTTGGCATCCCGAAGGAGATTTTCTCTGACAGATGCCTGTGAAAAGTTAAATGGCACGCCGAAAACCATTATGAAAAAGTTATGCCATGCTCAGCCCCAAGAATGGCATCGATACCTGCCGGTTGCCCAGTTCGCCTGCAGAGAAATCCTGCCCCCCCCCTTCCCCTTTGAGCTCTTGTATGGTCGAAATTTACGCGGACCAAGGGGCAATCTGAATGAACTTTTTTATAATCCCGGCCTGGATGAGTAGATCATGTCTTCGTATTCGTACGTGCTAGATCTTCGGAACCGCTTGGGAAAAAGATTAAAAAATTCGGAACTAAATTTAGAAAAATATCGGACATATTTTGACGTTAAGTCCAAAGAAAGGCGATTCAATTCCTGTGAAGATGTGTTGCTCCTCCTACCCACGGAGACAAGCAATCTCTTTTCCCAATGGAAAGGCCCTTTTCCAATCCTAGAAGCCTACTGTCCCGTAGATTACATAATACAGACCTCCCTCAGGAAAAAAGTGTTTCATGTAAATGTGCTTAAGCGCTATCATCGTCGCGCATGCATTAATAATATAATTGCCCTTGACGAAGATGCAGTAATGGAAGCCTCTTATCCATCTGAGCCTCTTAATTTAATCAAAACTGTATGTGTCGGAGCGGACGAAAACTACCCTCACCCTTCGCTCCCCGGTTGTCGTGTTAACTCCACCCCGGAACTCGATTTAAATGCCCAGTTGCAACCCCCTCAGAAGACGCAGTTGGCTCTTTCGTTAACCGAATTCTCCGATGTAGTTACCCGGATGCTTGGTTACACTATGTATTTTGAGCATGATATAGCCCTAACCACCCAGGAGCCTATTAGATATAAGCTCTACCTCGTATTCGTTCACTTGCGCCCTACTTTTAATGCGGAAGTGGAAAACTTGCTAAAATTAGGAATTATTGAACGTTCCAGGCGAATTATTGCTCTCCTATTGTTATGGTCAGAAAGCAGGATCAGTCTTTTCTCATGCGCGTAGACTTTATATAGCTGAACCCCTAACAGTTTTGGACGCTGAGCCTATCCCTTTGATAGGTCAAAGCCTAAATCTATTTGAAGAAGCCAAGTTTATTTCAGTGATTGACTTGTGTAAGGCCTACTATCAAATCCCCCTTAGGGATAGTACCCGAAAATACACCGCATTTCCCACAAAAAAGGCCTTATGCAGTATAAGCGCCTACCTTTTGGTTTAGTTATTGCCTCTAGTAACTATAATCGACTGATGTGCAGGATACTGGATGGGCTGAGTAACATTTCTGTATACTTTGATAACATATACGTGGCCACTCGTACATGGGACCAGCATCTTACCTCCCTACAATCGCTCCTCAATAGGCTTCGGACTCACTATAGCCCCTATCAAGTGCCATTTCGCCTATAGTACTATTAAGTACCTTAGTTTTCACATTGGTGAAAATCAAATGGCCCCTCCAAAAGAAAGGGTAAAGGTTATCGCCGACATGTGCTTCCCGCGTACTAAAAAGCAATTGCGCTCTTTCCCCAGGTCGACATCCTTTTACCGACGTTTTGTTCCGAATTTCGCCGCCTTAGTGTCCATCCTTAACTCCTTATTAAAACAACGTTTCCCGGAACCTCTCGCATGGAACCCTAAAGAGACTGCACACTTCCATCAGCTGAAGAAAAGACTAACATCAGCTCCTATACTGAGACTCCCAAACACGAACAAAGCTTTTGGGATACAAACGGATGCTTGTAATAAAGGCATTGGGTGCGTCTAGCTCCAGTATGAACAAGACGGCAACAGTTACCCCATTGCATACGCTAGCTCTCCTCATGCAAAAAGGAATTGTGCGGTCATAGAACTTGAAGTTCTAGCAATCGTATTGAGTGTACACAAATTCTAAACATATTTGTTAGTTAAGGAGTTCGTAAGCGAAACCGATCATCACCCATTGGCTTACTTAAAGAATTTTAAAAGCCAGAACAGAAGGCTTATGCGTTGGAGTTTACTTCTAATGGGATACCAGTTCCGAATAAGGTACATTAAAGAGACAGAAAACTGTGTTGCAGACTGTCTAAGTAGGAATCCGGTCGAGGATCCTCCCCCTTCGAAGTAAAATGTGTTTAGCATTGTACTCCCATGCACATATTTGACTCTATGTACTCCTTTTTGTATAATTCTAGAACAAACAAAGAACAAAAAAAGCAGACAAACACACATAAAGGACAAAATTGTACCAAAAGAAAACCTAATTTTACATAAAGCCTAAGCAACATAAAAATATACGGTTAATTATATTTTCATGTAAAATTCTGTTTTCTTTTAGTACAATTTTGTCCTTTGTGTGTGTTTGTCTGCTTTTTTTGTTTTTATTCTATTTTTTTTATTGAGATATGATTCCACTACCCTTTTATGAATGAATCCTTTTGATTTTTTTTTTGTAACTCGCATTTATTTACTTTGTTTGTATTTTTGGGCGGCCAGTTAACGACCATACCCTTTTTAAGTATACCCTGCACCAGGGATTAAACGGAAGTAATTCATTTATCTAGTGACCACTGTGGCAACTTAAATTTAAATGTCCACCCTTAGTGTGCACCTGTAGACTCAGGTCAAATTTTTTCCCATACATGACACCTACCATGTTTTAGGGATGCCCTTTTCCCTCCACTTCATATCAGGAAAACGTCATCTTCGAAAAGGGAAGCGTGTGAGGGGATGCCCTCGAAGGACCACCGTGAGAGGAATCCCATTGAATTACCTCTATTCTTTCAAGACTACGTGAGCCAACGAAAGAATTTTAGAAATTCGAGGAAGAATCCGTCACTCACTTAACCACCCGTCCCAGCTGTGTTTGCTTTCAGTCGCCAATCTTTCTCCCCCCTCCCCTGCGATAACGCAGTGCGCGGCCACATTAACCCTACCCCCATATCGCGAGGCAAGTTTCATCGTCTGGAACGACGCGTTATCATGAAATTGTGTTTGCTTAGACTGGCACCAAGAATATCCTAGGGACCGTAAGGCCCTGAGGTATCTATCAGATCAGTCACCTGGGTATTTAACCCGAAGTTCACTATCTCTCGAGGAGATTGAAAGCCCTCCATCCACTCCGTCCAAACTGCCGTCTGTTTCCCGTGAACCCCCATAACCCGTCGTCGTACGTCGTCGAATATCTCATCAGCAGATCTACTTTCGTTAAGCTTTGGCTCCTGTTCAGAGGAAATCTATCGAGCCCCTTCTTCCCGGAGAGTTGTAGGGCCCTCTCATCTTCACCACCCTTCAAGATTTCCGTTCTTTCGAGACTGAGACTACCTGCCGATCTGCAGAATCGTCTTGGGTTGAGATTACGTCTCTCTGGAGCAGAAAAAATTTCATTCTTCATCACGAAGTAATCCAACTCCATCTTCGAGTCCTCCTCGTCCAAGTGAACAAGAGAAAAAGCGAACACTAAACGAACTACTAAAATAAAGGACAAAACCCAAAACTAGAAGCGAAAAATGAAAGGAAGACAGCATCCAAGAAGACCAGAGAAAACAAGACAAATAAAGAAACACAAGTAGAGAACATAAACCATAAGTACGGACACTTTGGACGCCTTGGACACAGAGGTCCCCCCGCACAACAACGGGTACCATACCAAAGGAAAACGGACGACCATAAGAACACTCCATGCTGATGAGATTAATTGCACAATTTACGCATGCAGGCAGGTCCCCTTCTCAAAGATACGGACCTAATAACGATCTTCAAAGGAGTCAAAAACAAAACGTAACTTTAAGGAGTTTGATTCTTCAGAAGATGTGGAGGAGACCGTCGAGAAAGCTCTGCTCCGTAACGAGATTCTATACATGCAAAGCTATGAGCAGACTTCCAACTCCGACTTAAAATAAAGGAGGAACGGCAGGAAAATACCCACAAACAAGAAAAAATAAACCAAAAACAATATGGAGAACGAGAGCAAAATAATGAGGATTGTGACACTTAACGTTGATGGATGGGAGGGGAAAGCAAAGTTTTATGGAAACTTATTCTGTGTGTTAGACCCCGACATCATTTTATTAACGATGCACGGTATCGACTCGCTTTCATGCGTTTGTCGTATCTGGACGAGTCCTTTGTGTCAGTGAAACTTCCCATGTTAGTAGGTAGCCTCGTGATAGCAGGAACATATTAACTACTTCAACGAGCCTAATTTGGTACCAACAACTTTTTCACCTTGTTTATCCAACTTAGAATGGCATTCTTAGGGGGTGACATAAATGCCAGATTCCAAAGGCTAGCTATGGAAACACGAAAGAAAGAGGTTGGAACTTGGAAATAATTATGGAGAGAAGAAACATTCAAAGGATAGGTTCGGACTTTCCAACCTATATCTCTATATCGACTCAACATCGGTTTAACTAAAAATACCAGCTACAAGGTGATCATGAATAATCATTCCCAAGAAAAGTTTGATGGTGTTGAGATAGCTATCAGAGGAAACATCACGCTCTTCGAGCTGGTTAATAACAGAGCATATCAACCAGCTCGAAGAGCCTACTTGCGCATCAACAACATTTACACCCTGTTTGGCCATCGCAAAATGGCATTCTTGGGGGATGACCTGAATGATATGTCGCATGGCTGGCTATGGTAACACGAATGAAAGAGGTCGGAACTTGGAAGTAATTATGGAGAGAAGAAACATTCAAAGGATAGGTCCCGACTTTCGAACCAATATCTCTCACAAGTCCGCAACTAGGCCTGACTTTGTTATGACAAGCAACGACTTTCCTTTCAATTACCATATCGAGCCGGGCTAAACAGTATCCAGTGCCTAAAAGTGATTCTGACATCCATCTCACTCGTTTCAATACAGCTAAGAAGTCACTCTCCACAAAAGCTACGTCTTGGTTAACTGGAAACGTTACAGGCCACTATTGATTCGACACGGCCCAGCTGACCTAAGCAAAGCAAAATTGGAGTAAATTAACATGGAATTGGAAACAATTACTGCAGCAATCATCGAAACAGATCGCGAGTGCTTACACAAAACGGAAAAAACCTTCCCCATTCAACCTAGCTGGACTGCAGGGATTATGTAGATCGTCCTGTACACAGGGAGGTGTATAAGAAAGTTAGAAAGGCAGTCCCAAACCGAGAAAAGCTCACTCCTGCGACGCCAAAGATCAGAACTTAGGGAGGCTCTAAGCCTCCAAAATGCTGAAATCTGGAACAGCCTAATAGCCAGAGTCAACAGCGAGTTAAAGCCGGTTATGTTTTTGCAAGACTTCGAAAAGCTCAACTGTCTGCCAAAAGAGAAAACATTCGTATAAAGTAGAACGAGGAGCATATCGAGCACCCAGCGGTTCTGAAAGAAAGATTTTGAACTTTCTCGCAAGAATTCTTTTCAATTACACCGGAGGGCAATGATGAGTTCGACCAGGAATTCGACGGCCAACTGATAGGAGAACGAAATCAGACAATGCATCGGACGCATCCACATCACCACGCCAACGGAGGTTAGGAGATTGCAAACCATATGCTGTCCAATAACCAAGGAAGGGATCGTGGCAACTGTAAAGTCCTTCAGACAGAATGCAACAGGTTGGAGGGGCATCACCAAAAACAATCTGGTGCATGCAACCTAGCAGATCATTCAAGGAATCACAAACATGTTTAATGCTTTTCTGAGCACAGGTTACTTCCCTGGCTCTAAAGTTGGCGAAAATTATATTTATACCTAAGGGAAACATAGCCCAGCTCAACTGATGAAATACAGGCCAATCCCTTTCCTAGAGTTCGTGGGAAAAGTCTACGAAAAGCTTCTGGTAAACCGGCTCCAAGATCAACTAGCCGAGCTGGGAGCACATAACTCTCAGCAGCACGGGTTTCGTAAGAAAGGAGGAACGAAAACGGTCCTCGCCTTTCTAACGGAAAAACTCGCACACAACACCACTGAAGGGAAATAGGTAGACGTGGTGGTGCTAGATGTACAGAAAGCCTTCGATAAGGCTTAGCTGAGAGGTGTGCAATACAAGATCTTAGGCCTCCAGCTAAATTTGAACCTGCAAAGGGTCCTCTGTCATTACATAATGGAGAGGAAGGCACGTATTTTGATCGAGGGCTACAGAGGATCCGAATTCGATCTCGAGGTGGGAGTTCTACAAGGTAGGTGCCTGAGGCCGCTGTTGTACCTCTTGTACACACTGGACCTCCCTGCTCCAGTAAAAGACGATCTGGTATATTTGCAGTTCGCAGGTTATATCAATCAAATCATCCCTAGTTACTATAGGAACGCTAAAGTTCAAACGGAAGATTAAAAGGAACGGCCCATATTCCAAATCCTCCATGTAAACCACCGAAAACTCAATGACGTCATATTCAACGACGGATATTACCCATACTCCAACGAGAGAAATTCATGGGACTGCTTATTTTCCAAAGAGAATATAAATCCTATATTAATAACAGAATCTCTCGAGCCAAAAGAGAGGTGGATAAACTATACAAGTTTAGAATCCTAAATACGCAGAACAATAAATAGCTATAAACTACAGTGGTGTGCTCTACCTTGGTGTACCCTGCAGTGGTAACGCAGGCTAGCTGTACCTCTTTCAGAACAATGCAGAGAGTGCTGAACAAGGTCACACTGCTAATAGCTGGCCTGCGTAGGATAAAATATATTTGCACATCAGAATTGCATGCAAGAGCAGGACTTCAGCAGCTAAATATGGAAATCCAGTAGCTAGGGAGAAAAAACAGGGCAAAAAATATAGGAAGTAATACTCCTGAAATTGGAATACAACATCCTCATCCATAGAAACAAATTACATATAGTGACCAGGAAGGCTCTCTTTCTAAGCGGACGACATTGCGCCATGGAAGCTGCCAATGCAATATTCACATAAAAAGCAACAAAACCCACATTAAGAAGAACTAGGACAAACAACAACCAAAATAGTCAAAGATAAAAGATAAAAGAGGCAAAACTCAACAAAATTAATTAGAATAAAGAAAAAAAGGGGGCGAAGTGCCCAAAGCATAAGAGATAAATAATAGAAAAAATAACTACTCTTCACGATAATGACGAACAAATTCGACAACAAAGACAACGACACAAACTAAACGAAAGAGGCGAAGTGCCCAAGGTTTAAGAAAAAGAAAACAAATAGAGAATAAAGGAAACATACATAAAAGAAAACAAGTAGCTAATAAGATACCCAAAACCTTATTTTAAAGACTTGATTTGCACGAAGAAGGACAAAGAAATATATATATATATATATATATATATATATATATATATATATATATATATATATATATATATATATATATATATATATATATATATATATATATATATATATATATATATATATATATATATATATATATATATATATATATATTAGACTGACCCAGATCTATAGAGGCAATTTTTCATACTTAGGAACTTCTTAGTCTCACCTATGCAAATTGTGAGGCTTCCTATAAAAACAATTTTAACCAAGTTTTAGCTCAATTGAACGAGTTTGACGTTTTACAGTTTTTCAACACCACCCATTAGGTAACTGTAATAGGCGCGGTTTTTTAATGTGGTATCCGCAGTAGGCCTATCCCACAGTGTTTTGCAATGAACTCAGCTTATTTTGTTATTGCTCATGCATTTCTTTAATGGATATTTTGTTGTTTGGGGAATTTTTTCTTTGTGCATTCGACTAACTGTAGAAGGTACTGAAGCTGATTTTCATATTTGGTAAAATGATTATTCTCTCGCTCAATCAAGGCTACAGCTCTGTCTTCATTGTCATTGGTGACATTCGTAGTATGAGTATATTGTTTTACTGTTTGATAAGTCATTTCTTCCACTCCATTCTGAAGGGTTTACTTCTAAAAAAGAGGAATTGAACTAAAGTTTTGTGAAGAAAAGTTGGCTTAGTTTAGTTACGAAGTCAGCAAGAGTTTTGTCTGAGATATTCTCTTTTTCTTCTAGTTTATATCTTTTCTCTAGATGTTGTGAGCCAGGCATCTGCAATGCTGCAGCCATCTTTCTCTTTAAATGTAGAGTGACACCTTCATCATGAAGGCAAGGGACATAAGTTCTTCGCTTAGCTACCAAAGGTGAGGACCAAGTGCCTAGCTGGTTACAGAAGCAAGTTCCTTATTTTCAGATACTTGGAAATTTGGCAAGTACTCTAAGTCCTTTCGTGGAGTAGTGGATGCAGTTGGAGATGGAAGCCGGTTGGAAATGAAGTACAGTACAAAAACAAACTGTGCAAATCGCTCGAGGGGTGTCTGCTCTCTCTCTCTCTCTTTCTCTCTCTTGATCATTTAAAATTGTGACTTGAAGAATACAATTTTAATTGAATAAATAACCTTTGCCATCTAACTATCTTGATGCACTGCTCCAGATTGTTTGAAGGAAATGCTTTATGCGTGTCCCCCTAAATAGGCAACTGATAGTTGCAAAAGTTCTTTGTAATCTGCTCGAGGCTGATGACCTTTAAACTATTCTTTCCAAGAAACACATGTATTGTGTGCTTCAGATGATGAAGTACTGATAGTCTTCCAGGAATCACGGAAGCGCTTGAATAATTGAATTTCTGGTCCGAAAGAAGCACCAAAACACTTTTGAAGTACGTCAGATACGATTATTTCATGAACATGATGCCTGCAAGGAAAATCAAGAAGACCTCTATTTAGTTTTGTTACTATTGTCACACATGCACCTTTTACTCTTTCATCCCCTGTACCTGACGTTAGTGTGGGTATTCCCAAAATCTTAGTGGTACCACCACCACGAGATACTAACACAGGCAGTCTATCTATATTTTAGGTGCCAATTAAATCGGTCATTACTTTACCATCCCAAGAGACTGTAAGATGTGCATCTGTAGTGAATGGTGCTACAAACTGTCTGCTATTTCTTTACGGAGTTTTTTCCTTTTATTTGCAGGGTACTTCTACTTATGGTTATATCATCAATATCTCTTACAAGGGTTAATGGTGATTACTCATTCTTGCTCTGTCTAATGTAGCCACTGAGTCAGGTGGAAATATTTTCTCGCTTGAGCTACTTGTTAGCTGAACAACTGACATATAATTTTTTTACTCAATTCTCGTTCAATTTACTGCCATTCTTCTTAACTTCTTTTGAGTTTTTCTCTTCATTCTTTACTGTTTTTTAACAACACCACCTATATAGCCTCGTCTCCCTTTCTCTCTCTGAGCCTTTTGTTATGAACGATCTTCTTCATTGGTTATCATTTCTATTGCGTTAGCATGAGCTATATGAAGCATATAATTTAAAGATGCTTGGAATGAAGCTTCCTTTGATATTTGAGTTTGATCTCGCCTTGATTATGTTTTTTGGAGGGTTCTGAACTGCGCATATTTCTTCTGCATCTTTGTAACCCCCATGCTTTTTGTCTCCAGTTGATATTTTTGCTTTGTCCCATATTTTATATATTTCTGAATATACAATGTTACAAGCGTCTTTTACATTTTTTTTTGCATTGTGCTAAGGAGAAAAGCCGTCTTAATTGCATTAATTCTTTCTCCAATAAGCCATATTTCTGTTTTACTTCTTGTTTTAATTGAACTTCACTTGTTAATTATATTCCAGGAAGACTTTGCTAAACAGAAATAGACACTGAAACAATGCTCACTCTTCACTGGTTCACACAGTAGTGAGTAGGGCATTGGTAGTTGCCAACCGGTAAGGAATGTGCAGCCGAGACAATGAAACGCGACACCAGAGCGCTTACAAGACTACACGTTAGGCTTATTTTTCCTTTGTACCTAACCTTTAACAGCACAGATTATATATAGGATGATAATGAAACTTAGAATGCACTTAATAGAGCTGTTGATATAATACAACTATTAATATATATTTACGTAATACTTACTATGAAAAAGACAAAAATTCACGAATATTTAACTATTTTTCATATTTTACACAGATTATTGATATATATGAAATTAACATTCGTTGTGGCACTACTAAATATTACTATATTTTGCTGCTAATTTGCACAGCACATGTTTTCATCACGCCTTATTATATCCAAGGGTGAGACCAAGGATTTGCTTAGAGACAGATTTCATCGTCTTCCACGGCCTCCTTTCTGCTAGTATTCCTGCTTTCCGTCATAGATTGAAGTTCGTCGAACATTTTACGCCAATGTTATCTAAATTCCCCCCCGAAGGAGGCAACGACTTTTCCCCAAATCGCACGTGTATGTGGAGGGAAACCAAGCCATCTAAAGCCAACTCACTAAGAGCTATATAATCCATCGACTCGGTTTAGTACGCAGCACTAATAGACTTCCTACCTACCACCGCGAACAAGAGGAAGGACGCTCCCACCCCCTGCGATCGGAGACAACGACGATTTAGATTCGAGGACGAAGGCTAAATAGACATCCGTGAACTTTGCCATAGTCAATCGACGATTATCTGGCAAAGATTCCCATCTCTGAAGGCCATCTACGTGTGCTTCCTCATCTGAAGCGTGAGGTAACCCGATTTTTCCCATCGCAGTCATCGTATCCCGACTGGCCCTTCCTTGCAACGAGCACGTAACAATTGTAACCGTTGCCGCCTGAAGATTGATCTAGAATCTGGTTTGCCCAATCGATCCATTCTTTGTGTGCGTGCCCAGTTTAAATCCCCCATTTAATCACCGACCTGAACACAGTCACTTTAATCCCCTTATTAACCCACCTGTATCTCGCGTAGAAATTTAACACTGTCTGTGCGACCCTTCCCTTTAAACCTCGGCCCCAAACCCCCCAAAGTACCTATGTATATATATAGAAAGAGTCTGGCCATTTCACGATATATATATATATATATATATATATATATAAATATATATATATATATATATATATATATATATATATATATATATATATATATATATATATATATATATATGTCCCTAAGGACTTGCGATATTTCCTCCTACCTGATCTCGGTCCTCTGAATCAAGAAGCTTCAAGACGGTACCGAAAAGTTTTTTCCCACAAATACATTTCCGAATAAACTTCATTAACAATTTAAAAATAGGTAATTTCTTCCGCACCAAGGATTTAACCCCGGCTTATTTTAGAAATAGTATTGCATACAAATTTTCTTGCCCTGGATGTTCCCAGGGAACATATATTGGTAGTACTATTCGCTCATTACACTCGAAGGTTTGCGCACACCTCGGCATTAGTTGCCGAACAGGAAAGTCTCTCGCTAGTAAGGAAGTCTCGCCAATCAGACATCACATTATAAAGTTGAAGGTCGATGTAAACATCAATAATTTTGAGATTTTGGGCTCTAATCCTAACATCACCCAGCTCAGAATTCTGGAATCTCTCTTCATAAAAACACATTCCCTCACGTTAAATTCAGAATTGACCTGCCACCCATTATCGTTAATAGCCACAACCAACCAGCTTCAGACCTGTTAATATTCTACCGACAACAAACTTTCCCTAATCGTGTTCGATTTGGGGTAAATTTCTAAGTCATTTCCCTGACTCGCTGACAGCAGGTATGAATTTGTTCCTCTCCTTATCTGTATATGTACTTACAATTATTAATACATTTAATTTTATAGGTTCACTATCTAAATTATTTTGCTTTTTATTTGTATCTAGTTTATGTTAACATTTGTTCGCCTTACAAATTGTGTTTATCCCTTTAGCCTGATGATGGATTGGGTAATCCGAAACGTTGCTTGGAATAAATAAGAATGTTACTGATGGTCGTATCCTTCCTACTGCAATTAAAATTAGGCTTTCTTAGAAGCAACCTTGTTGAATATATATATATTTATTTATATATATATATATATATATATATATATATATATATATATATATATATATATATATATTTATATATATATATATATATATATATATATATATATATATATATATATATATACATATATATATATATATATATATATATATATATATATAAGGAAACACTTGAGATCGCTAAAACGATCAACCCAGCCACCAGCGAACTCCACTGGTGGCACTGGAGGGAAAGAAAATAAAAAAAATTCGCATCTATCAAATCTCTTACTCATTTCTCAACTCTTTTCATCATCATCATCCTTCTTTTTCTTAGAGAAGGTTGATTCTGTGTATGCAAGCATTTGTTGGTATACAAATCGAAATTGAAATTTTTACTTATTTAGTAAATGCCTTAGACCCGACTGCTTATTAATAGTTACCCAGAGAGCCAAAGTGAAATTCACCCACCATCCAAAAAATATAATACATTTAAAAGAGAGGCAAAGAAAATCAACTGAGTACTTAAACCCCTCACCATTGCTCTCTTCCACTTATGAGCCAACGTGAGAACTCGCTCAAACTATCTACCATCCATTAATTTCTTCCTAACTTTACCCGTTACTTGGTACGAACACAATTAGGGGCCCTTGAGGAAAGTGGTTTGAGGAAAAGCCCACAGTGAAATAATAAGTAAAAATTCATTGCGTTATGTAATTTAACTGCACCTTCATGTGGAAGAGTAATTCTCACAGCAGTGAATCTGACCACAGAGAGCAACCCCCGTCTCTTTGCACGCTGGGAACAGTTATGATGTAAGAAACCCGAGAAGCGGTGGCATCATGGTAGTGGCAGTTGATTAGAACACTACTTTCATAAAGTTCACTATGATTTGCACCTCTAGAGAAAACCCAACCGGATCCACCCATCCATCATCATCTTTCATCCTGGCATTGCTCGAGCGAAGGACCAATTGGGTAATGGGTGAGAGCTCTCAATAGATAGCTCCAGTTATAACCAAACCATTCTTCAAATGTATTTTTTTTTTTTTACTAATTACATTTTGAAAATTCAACACAAATAATTACACAATTTATTTCAGGAATGAAAATAAGAAGGGACAAGAAGCATAAGAAACGCAACCAACATGGATACTCTCACTAAGAATGTCCCCTTGGGGACCATCCCTGTACCCTGCCCCGGAACAACCGACTTTGCGAACTGCTTCTTATTCACAGAACTGAGAGTAGCACTTGTAAACCTCATTGAGGTGCAGAATGGTTTCATTGCCATATGCGCCGAAACCAGAGATGTGGATCAGCTACTATCCGAAGAGGGAGCATGTCTATTGAAGACAATCGGCCTTGAGGCAAAAATATCCCCAAGTAGTAGCCAACCGCAATGTTATTTACCACAAAGTAGAGAGCTGGGTTGGAGAGTATTTGGCCGAAGAGCGAAAAACTGAAATTGAGCAGCATTACACATGGGCAAAGATCAAAGGTCATTAAATTTCAAGACCACAACCATGTCTTCAAAGTGACCTTATCTTAACAGAGATGGCAAGAAAGGGTACCTACGAAGGACTCCTGGTCTTCAGTTTGAGAATCACGGGAAAGAATATAGAATAACAAAAGTTCCATTGTATACAAATGTGATTTGCATGCTAGAAGAACACATGTCTGCCAACTGCCCCGAGAAAGAGAAACTATGATACAGAGATTGTGCCGCTGAAAGCAACAGATTTGACAGCTGCAAAAGCGCACAGAGGTAGAGCTTCAATTGCAAGGGCGAGCGAAGGACTATAGACCTGAGCTGCCCAAATCTTAAAAAGATAAAAACAAAAAATAAGGTGTAGGGAGGAAGGCTAAGCAGACAACTTACGTAAGCGTAGGAAAGGTGAGTACAAAGATGCAACCATCGAAGGCATCTCGGTAGAAACAAGTATCACCAGCGAGGTGAATGACCTCATCATCATATACATCACCAAACAAATGTAGTAAACGCAGTCAAGTCTGGTTGCTACAATGAAGTGCTTAATTCACTGGTTAAAGTAAAAAACCTTCCAACAATGGTTATGCCGGCCGGCCCTGATTGCTCTAGATCATTCAAAGACTCGGTAATTAAAAATAATACATTCAGAAACGCAGGAATAGAGGCAACAGTGGAAGGGTCATCTTTGAGGAATTCGAAGAGGAAGAAGAAGACAATACCAGTTAAGCGAGTGAAGAGTGAACTTACACAAAAACAAGGGCGACTAAGAGCAAAGAAAAAAATCCTAGTCCACCCGATAAGAGTCAGAAGCCTATACACTCAAGAGACGCCCTCCAGGCAAAGATAAAGAAGAGATATAAGATTAAACAGGATAGATAACAAAACATTATGCAAGGAAGTGCACTGAAGATATTGGAAAAAACATCAATTGAGTGGAAGAAGAAAAGGACATTTTACGGAAATATATTTAGAGAAATTTATACAGATCTTGATTTCAACACACGTAATGAACAAATGAAAACTTGGAACTACGACGTATTGATGACAAACTACTCACAAGAGTGGTACGACGGTGCCGCTATGGTGATCAAGAAAAGGATAAAATATGAACACACAATTCAGAAACCTTGAAGAATCCCATCTCACGATAGAGGTCGAAATTGACAAAGTGGAGATAGTCATAGCCAGTGGATACCAGCCGTCAAGGAGAGATTTTTTTCTATGTTTACATTTTCTCACTAGCCTATTTAGCAGAAGGACACCGTCATTCCTAATGGCGTTAATACATGTTAGGTGTCAAGAGTTTAGCTATTGAACTTTCCTTGGGATCGGAAGGAACCTTGACAGGTAAATCCTCAAACGAAGTGGCCTAACTTCCCCACTTATCTTAGAGTAGGGGGTATCGTCAACTACCGTTCAACTTGTACATGGAACCAGTCTAGGTACTATGTAATGACAATATAGGGATCCTACTCACGATCAATAGGAACCCTATCAAAGTCTCAGCCGTATAAAACAAAACTGAAAAAGGAGCAGACTAGGTACATTATGAACAACTACTCGTGGAATATCATCAACTCAATTTGGATAAGGTAACCCTGAGGAGATTGATGAGGCACTCGTCAACCTTAACAACTACCGAATCGACGTAAATGGACCTTGTATTCCGAAATCCACGTAAACTTCCATCTTTAAATATAGACTGACCGTATAGAGGAATAATATGTACCTTCACTTGAAATTAGGTAATGATATCATCTTCAGGAACGCATTAATTGACTCAATACAAAGAAAAAAAAGATTAAAGATCTCAACCAGTTGATCCTCGAACTACATTGGCGAAGATTGGACGATGCAAACGAAAGCCTCAACGAGGATGCACCTCTCAAAGATTTTTGGCAAAAAATCAGGCATCTTAAAGGATCGAATGGAAAAGCGAAGAAAATGAAAATTAGAAATGAAAGTGGAAACGGAAGAAAAAAATATAGAAGCAACACTATGAAGTTATTGGAAAAACATATTCAGTATAACTAAAGAGGACAATGAAGAATATGACATGGATTTCGAAAATGAAGTCATAAATGTTTTCTGCCGTAAAGTGCAGAGTTGGGTTGGAGAACACTCGGCCGAAGAACTGAAAACCAAAATTGAGTGGCAACACTCATCGGCAAAGGTCAGAGAAGTTATTAAATGCTGAGACCATACCCATGTGTTCAAAGTAATGTTCACCTCAACCGAAATGGCACGAAAAACCATAGTGGAAAGATCCCTGGTCTTCCGTATAAAGATCTCTGGAGACAATATTGAGCAAGAAACGTTTCAATGCATACAAATGTGCTGCACATTGAGGGGAGGATAAAACCAAGTGACACAGTCATAGAAGAAAAGATCATGAATATGTAAGTGAGGGTAAATCGAGAAATGAACGAAGAGGATCATGGAAATGATTAACTAGAACAGAATACCAAGAAGCCACCAAATATTCTCAAGTTCCACTAGCCTTAGTTTTCATTTGCACTACATAACTTAGTTATCGGCAAGGTTTGAGTTGTTAGTATTAGGGAATAGTGAACCCCTGCAGGAGACCTGGTCTGGGCTTAAGAAAAGGGAACCAATTCTCGGCCACGAGACAGAATACAACTACGGGCTGCATTTGGGCTTATCTAAGTAGGTAAGGTGGCTAAAGAGAGTGCGAACCTCGAACGGCAGGCGAGATATGTAATACTAGGGTATATACTAGAGCTCTCATACGTAAGGAGCAGGGTATTCTTTCCCTTTCAGACTCAACTACTAGGAGCCCCACATGAAGTAAGGCACAAAAGAATACTGGAAAACAAACATGGATCCATCTTACGTACTGAGAAGCTAAATATTTGGAACAATGAATTCATAGCCATAAACCCTAAGAGGGAAATACACCACGGAGCTGTTATTGCGATCAAGAAGAGAATCGACTACTGAACTCTTAAAGAACTAGACGACTCCTATATTGCTGTGGAAATAAAAAAAGATATAACAAACCTCATAATAGCTACAAGATATCACCGCCAAGGAGAAACTATTTGGTGATTAACCACTTTATTAACATCTTTAATAATAGAAACCCGCTTTTATTCATATGGGACTTAAAGGCTCATTGTCAACCGAACGAATATATAAATAGATCAAAGCAGGAAGGGACCTGGAAACCCTGTTCGCAAGAGCCATCTGCCATCGACTAGGACCTGATTACCCAACTTCTGTAACAGGGACCACAGACTCCAAACCGAATATTTGTCTATGCAACTGCTACATGCAACGGATAGATATATCAAGTATACAAGAAAAGAGCAGCTCTCTTACCATCAACCAGAGACCAATACAGATCCTTGCGAAGGTAAGAAAAGCATAAAAGGAAAAGGCTAATGTTGATATTGTCTTCAGAGATGTATTGAAGAAATTCTACAATGTTTGGTTAAAGAGGTTCCACTATAGAACCCTACCACCACGAATACTCAATAAATTAGAAAGAATACTCTGCGACTATGTTATGAAACGACATGAATACAGTGAGATCGAGAACTACCAAGGAGAAAGATTCAATCTTAAGGCTGGCGTTCCGCATGGAGAATGTCTGATTCCATCTTTATACTTGGTGTGCACATCAGACATCCTACTACACGTCTACACTTGCTGAAGGGTGCCTTAACATCTAGTTGCCATTGACGTTACGTAACTCATCATATGTCCACAAGGAAACAGTAATATGAGAGGAAGATTCACAGCCAAAGAATAGAAGGATTGGGAATACGATAGAAAAAGATAAAGAATTACAAACAGGAACAAGTTTAAAATCACACCGATGTTCAGAAAAAAGCTCGGAGATATACGTTTCCATGAAAAAAGGTATATATATATATATATATATGTGTGATAGAACGAGTTAATTTCAACTCCTATCCCATATTATTAAAAACCACGATGCTGCCCACGTGCATCTTCGATTCGAGGCTTGGAATCTTATCTCAGCTACCGGATGCCAATGTTTAAACAAGGAGGTTATCGTCCCCCCGTTCACCCCCATACGCCGACCTCGCCAGATCGAGTTAGGCTTATAAACAGATAAGGCATTGTTCACCGGCCCGGCTGTGCGTTCCCTCCAAGCTTTCACTCCATTTTCCCCCACGCCAAGGAGATGCCCTGGCTATTTATATGGAAACTTTACCACTAAGATCAGATTGGAGATCCAGATTTTCGTCGCGAAACATCACCACGACCCTCTCTCCCTTTGTGCGCCAAGGGACCTCGACCTCGAGATTCACCATCACTTGTCCAGAAGGAGGACAATATTCCTTGAGTGCCAAAGGTTCGAGCCTTTCCGACGCCAAGTCCCAAGGCTTCCCCCCCCCTGTTGTTCAAAGGAGAACAGCATTAGAACAGCCATTGTTCGTTTTGAGCCCTTCGCCAAGAAACGGTTCTCATCCCCCCCCCCTGTTGTTCAAGGAGAACAGCATTAGAACAGCCATTGTTCGTTTTGAGCCCTTCGCCAAGAAACGGTTCTCATCCCCCCCTGTTGTTCAAGGGAGAACAGCATTAGAACAGCCATTGTTCGTTTTGAACCCTTCGCCAAGAAACGGTTCTCACCCCCCCCTGTTGTTCAAGGAGAACAACATTAGAACAGCCATTGTTCTTGAGCCCGTAGACAAGAGACGGTTCTCATCTCCCCCTTTGTTCAGAAGAGAACAACCTAGAACAGCCATTGTTCGTTTTGAGCCCTTCGCCAAGAAACGGTTCTCACCCCCCCATCCTGTTGTTCAAGGAGAACAACATTAGAACAGCCATTGTTCTTGAGCCCGTAGACAAGAGACGGTTCTCATTCCCCCCTTTGTTCAGAAGAGAACAAAGTAGAACAGCCATTGTTCTTCAAGCCGTTCGTCGAGTAACGGTTCTCCTTACCAAGACGCCTCGTCGGGATCCTTTTATCCCCCCCCCTTCGGCTGGAACTCGCCAGCGGACCGAATATTCCTTCAAGTACCTTCCACTGCACCCTAATGAAAAGTTACGTAAGCCAAACGTCACCTTTTGAGTATTGATCCCTTTTGTCAATTCTATCCTGTGCTTTAAATTGTTTATCGAACCATCCCATCTCTTTAACTCTATATTTGTTTTACCTTTTTTTAATCCCTTAAATCCTTGGATTAGCCCGAGTCTCCACGACCCTTTCCATTCTGTTTATGTCAATATTTTCCGTTTTTGTGTATTGTTTATAGTTATTATTAATAAAACTCTATTTTATTAATGATAGCAATATTATTATCCTTGAGCTCAGTTCCACTTCTTAAGCATATCGAAGATACATAATATCGGCCGCCAGACAGTAACGCACTCTAAAGATAATTAAGGAAGTTCCCTCAACGAATAGTGTAATATATGGTATCGTCGGGAGTCATTCTACGACATATATATATATATACTATTTAAATTTTGTATCAGTTGTGTGGGGTTTAACGCTATATCTTTGCAAACACTGGTCTCAGTCGAGTAAAGCATAGTGTTATTCGTTATAATAATAGAATATAGTAGTTCCCTTTTGTTTTAACGATTGCTATCCCCTTTTTTTTTTGAAACTTAAGAAGCTGGAGTAGCTCAAGGAACGGTTATAATAATTTGTTTGTTTTTTTTTGTGATTTTAGTCAGTGGTTATTTAGATTGAGAAACCAAGTACGAATAGGTCAGTGCCCATATTTAGGTAGGCTAATTCTATAGAGGCATAATTCTTGTTGCGAGGAATTTTAGTTGGTTGACTAGTGCGCCCCCAAGTGCAAAGATGACTCAGTTTGAAATCTTTAAAGCGCAAGGAGAATCCTGTGGACTTTCCGGAAAAGAACTAATTGAGTACATTCAAGAGGAGCAAAGAAAAGAGGAAGAAAGAGAAAAACAAAGAAAAGAGGAAGAAAGAGAAATACAACGAGAAGAAAGAGAAATACAACGAGAAGAAAGAGAAAGAGAGGAACGGATAAGACAAGCTGAGCTTCAGATTGAATTAGCTCGGATTAAAGCAGAAGTTCAAAGAAAAAAGGTAGAAAAAGAAAGAGAAAGAGAGGAACGGGAAAGAGTTATCCAACGAGAAGAACGAGAAGGAAAAATACAACGAGAAGAACGAGAAAGAGAAATCCAACGAGAAGAAGGAAGGAAGGATTCGCGCCCCTTCCCAGGAAAGCTGACAAAGTTTCCGAGCCCCGTAAAACCCCCAAACTTCTTTCCCCAAAACCAACAACGGGACTCCAAACCTCCCGTTAAGACTTCTCCTCCATTTCTCTTCCCGAAGCGACCAACCATATGCTTCACCTGTGGTGTAGAAAACCACATGAGCTTGAATTGCCCCCCAAATTCTAAGCTTAAAAGCGGACCAGCCCACCAAGTTCACCAGATTAATGCAACCCCGGCTCCCCCGGTGGTGCAGACCCAAGCAGAAACTTCTCCCCCTCCGTCAGGCCACCAGGTAAATTTTGTTTTTGGTAAAAGTTCATCGGGAACTTTGAAATATGAGGAGGGCAGCGTGGACAGCTGTCGAGTATTGACTCTCGTCAGGGACACAGGATGTACGTGCTTCATCGTTTCCGACGAACTCCTCCCAGTGGCCTCTAACCACGAAAAATTTGCGGTGGTACATGACCAACTTGGGCGGGCGATACCGATTCCCCGTCGCTAGATGTTACCTGCAGTGTCAATATTATAATGGCTGGGCTGAAGTCATTGTAGCACCCATAAAATTCTGTTCCGTACTTATAGGACAGAGCCCCCAAGTAAGTTTCGACCCTGTGTTTCAGGCCGCCCTTCCTCAAGGCCGAGATAAGAAAGAGGCCCAGGAGCCCGTCCCCATCAGAACCCCGATACCGTCCGATTTCTCGGAAACCTTTAACCAGGACTTTAGGACGGCACAAAAGGAGTGTAAATCACTAACACCCTTAGGTGATAAGGCCCCAGACAAGGACACGGAGACTGTCCGTGGACCCCAAGAAAAAAAGAACCCCCAACGCGCCCATGGAGATACCTTCGTAGAACTGGACGAAGCATCGGCGCTTGAAGAGGATTGCACCGCGGAGTCCCTTAAGGTAATCCAGACAGTGTGCATCCAACCTGATGCCGATTACCCTCCTCCTTCCCTACCAGGCAAGTCTTTGGAACCCTCTGACCTGGATAGTGACGCGCAGCTGACACCACGTCAGAAGAGTCAGCTCCAAGAACTAATTAAATGGAATCACCATTTATCCACCCTATTAGCTCTTTTCGAGCAACTGCGTGAAAATGGCCTCACCATTGGCCCCAGCAAATGCCAGTTTGCCCACGAAACCATCAAATATTTGGGTTTCAAAATAGGACAAAGCAAGTCAGGTCCCCACGAGAACAAGATTAAGGCAATCGCCGACATGCCCCTCCCGATTACAAAGAAGCCATTAAGATCGTTCCTAGGATCAGCTTCTCCCTATCAGCGATTTGTCCCGAATTTCGCTGCAATTTTGGCCCCCCTATGCCCCCTTCAGGAAAAGAATTTCCCCGATCGTTTACGTTGGAATGATGTCGCTGTTTCCCATTTTAATCAGCTCAAAAGTAAGTTCATTTCTGCCCCCATTTTAAAGTTGCCCAACCCGGAAAAATCCTTTGGGATTAAGACCGACGTGATCAACGAGAGCATTGGAGGTGTACTCCTTCAATACGTGGATGACAGAACGAGTCATCCAGTTGCATATGCTAGTCGTCAATTATTACCACGAGGAAAGAGATATGCCACTAAAGAAAAGATAGCTCTATCAATTATCTGGGTCATAGACAAATTCAAGCTGTACTTGATATGTAAAGAATTTCGAATAGGAACCGACCACCGTCCGTTAGCCTATATTAGGAATTTGAGACACTCAAACGGCCGCACCATGCGCTGGAGTTTACTCTTGCAAGAGTATCAGTTTAAAATAAATTAGATAAAAGGTTCCGATAACCAGGTCGCTGACGCCCTCAGTAGAAATGCGTTACCGAATAGCGTAGAATAATTGTATTCATAGGATTAGTATCTCCATGTAGGTATATACCGTCCTGTACGACTTAATTTAAGATTCTTTTGTAATATAATTAATTAATGTATATGTCTGAATTTTGTAACGCTCAATGTCTAATTTTTTGTATGTCTATATATTCGTTCTCATTAATTTACGTATAAATTATTTTGTCCCGTATGTCCTAAGTTTATATCATTTCATTGTTCCATGCCCTTTTTTTTTCTTTGATTAAGTTGTATTAAAGGTTATTTTCCCCTGTAATCTAAAGATCAAAATGATCATATGTATTGAGGTAATACTAGTTAGGTGCAGGAAGATACGGTTGGTACAAGAAAACGAGTTCCCCACAACGGAGCTCTATCGTTGTCCCTTCTCTCTTTTTTTTTCGAAGTGACAACTTCCCCTGGAATGGAGGGGTGTGATAGAACGAGTTAATTTCAACTCCTATCCCATATTATTAAAAACCACGATGCTGCCCACGTGCATCTTCGATTCGAGGCTTGGAATCTTATCTCAGCTACCGGATGCCAATGTTTAAACAAGGAGGTTATCGTCCCCCCGTTCACCCCCATACGCCGACCTCGCCAGATCGAGTTAGGCTTATGAACAGATAAGGCATTGTTCGCCGGCCCGGCTGTGCGTTCCCTCCAAGCTTTCACTCCATTTTCCCCCACGCCAAGGAGATGTCCTGGCTATTTATATGGAAACTTTACCACTAAGATCAGATTGGAGATCCAGATTTTCGTCGCGAAACATCACCACGACCCTCTCTCCCTTTGTGCGCCAAGGGACCTCGACCTCGAGATTCACCATCACTTGTCCAGAAGGAGGACAATATTCCTTGAGTGCCAAAGGTTCGAGCCTTTCCGACGCCAAGTCCCAAGGCTTCCCCCCCCTGTTGTTCAAAGGAGAACAGCATTAGAACAGCCATTGTTCGTTTTAAGCCCTTCGCCAAGAAACGGTTCTCATCCCCCCCCCTGTTGTTCAAGGAGAACAGCATTAGAACAGCCATTGTTCGTTTTGAGCCCTTCGCCAAGAAACGGTTCTCATTCCCCCCTGTTGTTCAAGGGAGAACAGCATTAGAACAGCCATTGTTCGTTTTGAGCCCTTCGCCAAGAAACGGTTCTCACCCCCCCTGTTGTTCAAGGAGAACAACATTAGAACAGCCATTGTTCTTGAGCCCGTAGACAAGAGACGGTTCTCATCCCCCCCTTTGTTCAGAAGAGAACAACCTAGAACAGCCATTGTTCGTTTTGAGCCCTTCGCCAAGAAACGGTTCTCACCCCCCCCCCCCTGTTGTTCAAGGAGAACAACATTAGAACAGCCATTGTTCTTGAGCCCGTAGACAAGAGACGGTTCTCATTCCCCCCTTTGTTCAGAAGAGAACAAAGTAGAACAGCCATTGTTCTTCAAGCCGTTCGTCGAGTAACGGTTCTCCTTACCAAGAAGCCTCGTCGGGATCCTTTTATCCCCCCCCCTTCGGCTGGAACTCGCCAGCGGACCGAATATTCCTTCAAGTACCTTCCACTGCACCCTAATGAAAAGTTACGTAAGCCAAACGTCACCTTTTGAGTATTGATCCCTTTTGTCAATTCTATCCTGTGCTTTAAATTGTTTATCGAACCATCCCATCTCTTTAACTCTATATTTGTTTTACCTTTTTTTAATCCCTTAAATCCTTGGATTAGCCCGAGTCTCCACGACCCTTTCCATTCTGTTTATGTCAATATTTTCCGTTTTTGTGTATTGTTTATAGTTATTATTAATAAAACTCTATTTTATTAATGATAGCAATATTATTATCCTTGAGCTCAGTTACACTTCTTAAGCATATCGAAGATACATAATATCGGCCGCCAGACAGTAACGCACTCTAAAGATAATTAAGGAAGTTCCCTCAACGAATAGTGTAATATATGGTATCGTCGGGAGTCATTCTACGACAATATATATATATATAATAACGAAAGAAAATTGCTAGAATTAACTATAGCTAAATCAGGATACAGCAAGCATGTAATAGAACGAGTCAACAGAGGAAAAGAACAACTGAAGCTACTGTACCGGTTCAAATCACTCAACTGTAAAAACTATGTATAAGAAAATGTGCCAAGCTATTATCCAGTCAACAATGATATAGCCAGTTATACCTATATACACTCTCTTACTATCAAGCAATAAATAAATGAAAGAATTCAAAACAATGCATTATTAATAATCACAAACAAAATAAGAAGAGAAATTAGAAGACAACGCGACATTGACAGAGAAGCTGAAATGAAAGGAATGAACAAATTAATTGATGAAAGAGGTAAGAAACTAATCGAAATGACACAAAAAGAAATAGGAGATCAGATCAAAGCATTGATAGCCCAAAGAGAGCATGGAATATCACAAAACCTCTTCCACATTAAGAAAGAAGATGAGGATACCCCGTATTTGCAAACTATATTCATATATTATATGAAAAAAAATTGGATTATGGATGAGTGCATGAGAAAGAAAACCAGAGATTTAAAGGTAACAGAAAGGGATATTGCCAAAGAATCCAGAATAAAAAGAGCGAGGGACATCGTAATAAAGGGAAACTATAGTTAAGAAGACCGGAATAACTATCCGGAAAAAAATATCTTGGCTGGTAGTCGAACACTAGTCTTTCAAATGTCGGTCGTGTGTTCTCACTCTGAGCGAACAAGCACGGCATTTCAAATCTACCCACAGCATGTCCAAATCATTTTCAGTTTCATTGGCTCATACACAGAGAAAAATAACATAATAACAATCCCATTTATGCTTATCATATAGATACAACCATATAATATAAATGCATTTATCAAAAAGTATTTAGGTATTTATATAATACTAGGTCGTTAGATGTATCAATTATTATTAATATCATGAACAATTTCTACAAATTATTCGCTTGCGTATTATTCCAGTACATTTACCACACACATATTTCTTGCACGTGTAGCATACTTCATTAGTTTTATTCTTCTTACATTTGCTAATTTGACAAATTTTACGCTTATTGGTTCTTCCAAAAGTTCTTCATTTGCCATTGCTCTTCGAGGTTTTCATCCACACTTCTGTTAAAAACTCGTAGCTCTCCTATAAGTTTTAGAATGTAATCTCATCGACTTATTTTAGTTCCACCCGCTTTACGGTATATTATAACTGAATTAATCACGGCAAGATCAAGTAAGTTATAGAAGACCTGTAATGGCCAACGCTGAGAAGCCACTTTAGTTGTGTACAGTCTGGCCATCTGGTCAACATTGTCAACGCCAGATTTTGTTTTATTATAATACGTACGAGTAACAGACTCTGGTAACTTCTTTGTAGCACCTTCAATATGCACTGTCTTGTGCACAGTACTTAGAATTAGTTCACTCTTAGAAGGTTTTCTCTGGTACGCAGTGAGTGTCATGTCACAATTCATCGAAATAATTAATGAGTGTAGTGGTTGTTTCTTATTTTTGATGCTTGTTGGTATTTCGCGCCGAATTCGATTCATCGTTCCAACAATACTAATTTTTCTGGTCTGCAATGTCTTAGCAAGCTTCACCGAAGTAAAAAAGTTATCACATGTGATATTTCGACCTTTACCCTAGAAAAAACTTACCAATTTCATCACTACATATTCCGATAGGCTTTGATTTTGGAGACGATTAACATTTTTTCCCAGATAAGGAAATCCATTCAACAAGTAATGGGACGTTGAGTCTACAGCAAGCCAGAATTTGATTCCAAATTTATCCGGTTTGTTTACCATAAAATGGGTGTAGGGACTTCTGGACTTAGTGGGGGAAAAGCTGTTCTTCAACAGTTATATATGCTCCAGGTCTGTAACATGATTGAAAATTTTCAATGAATCTGTTCAATATGGTAGAAAAAAGAGCAAATTTATCTGATTGAATTCATTCACTTCTGGTGGATCTCAAATCAAAACGTAAAAATCGAAGAAGTTGCTTGACTCTATCTCTTGACATAGTCATGGAGAAGAAACGAGGCCTTCCATTACTATTTCATCGGCAGTGGTATTACTCTCAAGAAGTCCCTAATCATCTGTAGATAAAGACGTAAGAATTCATTAGTCATTTATAGTAATACATATGTAACAAAAGTACATCAAAAAATCTCCCCACATATTTATGTTCAGATTTATTTTTATCAAGATAAAATATACTCATCGCAACATACGATAATAATAACATAAATATAATAATATAATAACATAATAATGATAATAATAATATAAATATAATAACATAATAATGGTAATAATAATGACAACAACAATAATAATATAAATAATAATGTAAATAGCTACATATTATTTTGAACAGTATATCGAATGACATTCCAACAGTATCATAAAATAATCACATCACACTTACATTGCTCTGTAGTTGATGTAATGTGTTTATTTTCTTCGTCTGAACTTAATGAAAAATTGTGTTCAAGAATGTGTTTCTTCATCGCTATCAAAAGATTCTCCTTCCGATTCATCGTAAGGTGTGGCGACAAGAAATTTTCGAAGTCATTCCTCTGTCAGATGAGTCTCCCTTCTATCGGACGATATCTTCACCCAACGAGTCTATTGTGTACTAAACAATTCTGGTGTACTCAATAGTGGAAGATTTAGATAGTGGTAGAAGATAGATGGTAAAAGAAAGGTAGCACAATCGTGTAATTGCAGTGAGTTTATATAGAAAACACACAAACCTAGTCAGAACATGTTGGAACAAGCGTGCACTGAGTTATGAACTATATCACACTCTCTGTAATGAAATAAACACGTTAAAACAGGATTATATTATGTAGCAGTCAATCTGACCGCTCATTCTTTCTAGGTAGTATACTCTATCGCTCGTTACCTGACTCTTGTAATAATTTTATACTTTCACAATGCCATTTTGAATATAAAAAAATAAAAGTCAAGAAATTTGAAAAGCGGGCAAAATGACCGTTCACTTCAGGTTTACACGTAGAAAATTCATAATGTATCTATGACAACAATGTCAAACCTGTAGCGTTATCTCCTATTGAGGTTATTATTACTTATTTATAGGATGGAAAGCCGAGTTAAGGTCGAAAAATCCTTAAGAAAGCAGGTTGTCACGCAGAATAGTAAAGAAAATGACACTCTATAAATTTGATACATTGTTATTTGTCATAAAGAGTAATTTCTCGCATATTAAAGTTCTATAGAGATACTGGGTCGTGCAATGCCACAAAGAAAGCGACTCGTCCTTGAAAAACTACTCACAGGGAAGATCGCAAAATCCAACGGGTGTTTATAAAGCACCGATTTGAGACAACAGCCAATAATTCACGTAAAGTTGCCAGGAATACATTTATGTAATTGAATATGTCTTGCGAGACTATTTCGCATCGCTTGAGAGAAGTGGGAGTATTTACACGCCTTCCTGCTAAGAAAGAATGATTTGTAAGATAAAATAAGATTCATTCGCATCGAATGGGAAGTAATAGGTAAGGTGGCGTGTAGGTGAAAGAATGAATTACACATTTACCAAAATGGTTCTATATTCAAGCGCTCGAGTCTATTCGCTCGTCCATTAATGCTGTAAAGTAGGGTAGACAAGAATCTGATTAAGGAATATCGGAGTATAATTTTTATACCACATCTTCTTACCCGCTCACAATTTAAAGGCTCATCATCCATGTCACATACAAAGAAAGAGCAAATACAAGTTCTGCGAGTAAAAAAAACACCACAGGGCATTTAATTCGTGACTTTCATAAACCTTTTGAGGGCAGAAGGACAGATTCAGAAACCTTGTATTGCACACATATTACAATATAGTAAAGAGAAAGAGAAATTTAACGTTAATGTGCAATGAGATCCGTGTTTGAGTCCCTACCAGGTTAATTCAAACTTTATTTCACTGGCGTTATTTCTGTCTTGTCGGTAAAGGATTGCTTTCATTGTGCCATCCTTTGCTCTCTTTGATTCTTGTGTTCTTCCATTGTCCCTTTTTCTTGACTTTAAAAAAAAACTTCTGTTTCTTGTCTCATTGCTCATTCGCGTTAAATTTCTCCTTTTCTTTTACTGTATTGTTATATGGTTTGCAATAAAAGGTTTCTGCATTTTTCATTCTCCCATCAAGAGATTTTTGAAAGGCAGAAATTAAATATGGCAAAATCCTTGTGGTAGATGTTACCACCCATAGAACTTGTATTTGATCTTTATTATTATATATATATATATATATATATATATATATATATATATATATATATATATATATATATATATATATATATATATATATGATATGCAGGAAGAAAACCACTGTGTTAAGTTCGATTTATTTGCGAAACCAGGTTTCGGCGGAGAAATCCGTCATCTTCAATCGCTGGCAAACTAATGAATAGGCCATTTCAACATTACATTTAAAGTAAAATGGGAACAAAACAACTCATTGCCATTTCTGGATGTTAAAATATATAAAGTAAGCAACAAAGCATATTGTTCTGTTTACCGGTATCCAACCAACTTCAATGCCTATATTCACTATTTCTCTTGCCACGACGAATTAGTTAAAAGGTCCGTAGTTTCTTCTTTGTCCGTGAGAGCATATCGCATATGAAATCCTCGTTCACTACAGGATGAAATCAACACGATCATCCAAACATTCATTGAGCTACAATAACCCCTATGGTTCATAGTAAAATGTCATTTTAAAGCTAGAACCAACTTTTAATCAACAACTAATCCTAAGGAAAAAGTATATAATAATAATTATATTACATTCCCATACTCGCCCCAATTAATTAATTTTAAAAAGCTGACACGGGCCAAAAACATCAATGTCACCTTTTAACACAAAAAAACTATCTGAAACCTTTTGTCTAAAAATAGATCCACTGACAGACCATCGAGATCACTATGCAAAATGTGTACCATCATCCTATAATGTCTTCTCCAAATCCTGACCCAAACATCATATATTCCATGCAAAGTTTGCAATCAAGTAAACATTGTCGAAAGCAGCAGATTCTGCAAGAGAATGAAGGAACACAAATGCGAAATGCGCCGTGGAAGACTTTCTTCTAGTTTGTTTCTCTACATGTCAAATGAAAACCATTCTTTTTGACATTGATAATGCAAAACTAATTTATAATTTTAACAACTATATACATAGGCATCTAATAGAATTAGCTCTTATAAAGGAAATTGCAAAAGTTATTACTTCCGATAGTCAATTCAACACTAATCCCTTGATAAGCAGAAGACTCGTCCGGCCTCTGCTCAAAAATGCCGATGCTCCATACCGCCACGCCCGCTCTCCCTAATTATATTCCGACTTGTAAATTTGTGTGTTCTTAGTCTAAGCATCTCTCTGTATTCATTAGTTTGCCAGCGATTGAAGATGACGGATGTCTCCGTCGAAACCTGATTTCGCAAATAAATCGATCCTAACATTGTGGTTTCCTTTCTGCATTTACATGTACGTTACTGTACTTCTTTGGATATATATTTATATATATATATATATATATATATATATATATATATATATATATATACATATATATATATATATATTAGTGTAGAAGGGTAACAGTCTTTCTTGGATGCAAATTTTGTTGAAGACCATAGTATATTTCGCCTTGATCAATTTCCTTTGGCAAATTTCAATTTTTTTTTACTGTCTTTATTAGTCCATCTTTTAGATGGTAGATAACTTGTCCTATTTTTATATCTCTTTTTAATAAATGCGTTTGGTAAAAATCATACTTAAATTGCTGAACTTTCGATCTATTCGATTATCTTCGGAGCCTCTTTAGGTATTCTTTCCTCCTCTACCGATGAAGTATGGTGGAGTCTGAAGCAGGTGTGAATGAAAAGAAAACGGGTTTTAGGGGATATTTATTCCTCCTCGCTTGAGCGTAGTGTCAAGGGAAAAGATCCAATCCAGTGAGTGGAATTTTTCAAACTACTTTAATGTTAAATTCCAGCTCGTAAACTGGATCTTGAGGGCTGGCTTTTCTTTGTTTATTAATATGGCTTATAAGATCTTCATCCTAGCTCTATTTTTTCCATTTTCTTTTAATTGTGGTGTTTTCAACTAGAATATCTCAAGTTAGGTTGATGTTATTTAAATGCGTAATCCATGCGATTTTTGGGCCCTTCGCTTTGCAGATGCATGGTTAAAAGCTTCGAAAGTGTGGTTGTTGTCATGCCAACATATTTTGAGTTATTATGAAACTTGCAGTCTTCATTGGGGCAGTTAAACTCATAAACTATGCTGGTTGACTTTATGATCGAGGAGGTTTGGTAGCTGTAATTTTTCATAAGGAAATCGTTTACTTTTTTCCTTTTATACTATATAATAAGTTGAATTTTGTCCATTTGATTCTTAACCTTGATGTTACGGTTAACAAACTCCTTGATGTTTTTTCCTCTATTTTATAGGCCGTAGACATCTGATTTCTGTAATACAGTTTAATGTTATTTACTGATTCCTGATTACTTTTTGTTTAATCCGTATATTTGAATTACATACTTAAAAATGATTAAAGTTGTTTACAATCATGCTGTTCTGGAAACCGTTGTTCCCGAGGGTTTGTTTTACGCGGGAGATCTTTTGATGGAAAAGTTCCCACGTACAGCAGCATTTGTATTCTCGGCGGATGTATTAGCCGATTACACTTTCTTATACCTTTCATGAAATTCACTATCCGCGTTGAGGCATCTTTCCATGTCCGTACCTTTTCTATATACTTTTGTGATATAGCGTCCATTGATGTTTTGTACCTCAACGTCCAGAAAAGGGAGTTTATTGACCGTGCTCAATTCATAAGTGAATTTTAATAGCATTCTTTGATGTGGAAAGCCTATTTAGAAATGTGCCTATCGCTCAGAACATCGACATCATTATACAAAATGTGCACCACCATCTTACAATGTCTCCTTCAAATCCTGACCCAAACATCTTAAGGAATATGCTACGTTCATGCACATTAGAGGCTCCGTTTAGGACACCGGACGGTAATCTATACACGCAAGTGGATAGAGTGGCTATGGGATCACCCTTTGACCCGAACTTCACTGACTATTATATGGGTCAACTTAAAGAGAGCTTATTTGACAACAGCGAAAATAAGCCATACACATATTTTCGATACGTAGACGAAATCTAAATCAACGATCAAAACAAAGAACACCTGAAGAACATCAAACAGTAATTTGGAGTGGCCTACTCACTATTATGAACGCCGCTCTGAACACTGGTTATTTTCTCGACCAGTGACATTGGCCAATATTATTTTCATCCCTAAAGCGAAGAAGCCTCTGGAATGCCCTGCCAGCTTTCGACCGATTTCTCCCTCACAATTTGCCGGCAAAGTCTTCAAAAAGATATTGGCTAACAGAGTAAACTTTTTTCTCGATGAAACCAACTTGCATAATGAGCAGCAACACGGCTTCAGAAGGAAAAGAGGGACTGACACGGCACTAACCGTCGTCATCGAAAAGCTTGCGAAGATCAAGGCAGACAAAATGCATCCTGGTTTGGTGCTCCGTGATGTCCAAATAGCTTTTGACAAGGTTTGGAAGAGAGGCCTACAATTTAAACTCCTTCAAGTAGGCCTAAATTTCATTCTTGAGAGGATTTTGTGCGAATACATAATGGAGAGGAGAGCATACATACAAATCAGAGAACATACAGGCTCTGAATTCGAAGTCGAAGTAGGGGGCCAACAAGGGGGCTGTCTCAGTCCCCTTTTATACAACATTTATACACGTGACCTAACACAACCTCTCTCTTTGGGTGCGATATACGTACAGTTCGCTGACAATATATCGCTAATTTGTACCGACGCTTATGTTCACAGGGAATTTATAGCGAGAAATACAGCTAGGGAGATAGCGAACATCAACTATTTCGGGACGAGATGGAAGATATCAACCAATGCTCTCAAATTCAAAATAATTCCCATGTTTCGCAAGACCTTCAACGATACACATGTAGACGGGGGGCGAATCCCTTAATGCACAGAAGGGACGGTTCTGTGGCTCAAAATCACCACCGGGGGCTATACAAGTCATATCGAGCGAACTGTCACGAATAACAAGGGAGATTTAAGGGAATTTTATAAGTTTCATGTCTTAAATCCCTCAAATAAACTCAAGATATTCAATGCATGCATCCGCTCGAGGCTCCTGTGCCTCCCCCCCTCCCCCTCCCTCGTGCCGCTGAACGCGAGCGCCGAGACCCACATTGCGAAACTACAAATAATCCAGAACAGAGCGGTGCCTATCATCACAAACACCCGAAGAAGAGAACACAAAGGACAGAGGGAGCTGCACGACTCGGTTGGCTCATCTCCGATCAACGTGACAAGCCATTGGCACCCGCCTGTCCCCGGAGTTCCCTCGTTCACACCTAGACATCGAGATTTCCCGACAAATAAGACTTTTTGAAAGTAGTAAGGCACAGACTGAGGGTGACGTGCCTCCAAAATACACATGACAAAATTGACAAATCACAAAAACGACTATTGTAATGCTCAGGTTACTTTAAGAATTAACTAAAATACTATCAAAATCCTTTATATTCCGAATTAGTAAACCTCAATAAGTTAAAAATTATTCACTCAATAAAACCTTTTCAAAAACTTTTATAAACCAATAGCTGGAATAAAACCCTCGCCCCAAATAAGGCTTAAATGCCTCCAATCAAATAAAATCAAATCGAATCAAAATCTAGAGCTCTCTAATTGAATCAACTAGTTTAATTTAATTAGAATAAACTATAAATTTTATAGTTTATAAGGAAAAAAAAAAATAAAAAACAACAGAGCTTCCCTTTCACCAGGGACCTAGTTTTTCTGTGGCCCACACCATCTCTATTTTTTAACTCCACCCAATTTCACCACTTTACTAAGGGGCAGAAAATATATATATCTCTCTCTCTCTCTCACTTCACCAACTTTTTAAGTTCAAGTCCAAGTTCTTTTTATTCACACCTGATTCAGACTTCACCATACTTCATCGGTAAAGGAGGAAAGTACCTAAAGACGCACCGAAGATGATCGAATAGATCGAAGGTTCAGCAATTTAAGTTTGGTTTTCAACAAACACATTTATTAAAAAGAGATATCAACATAGGACAAGTTATCTACCATATACAATCTGGACTAAAAAAGACAGTAAGAAGAATAAAAAGTTGCCAAAAGAAATTGATCAAGGCGAAATATACTCGTACCATAGTCCTCAACAATATATATTATATATATAATAATAATAATAATTGAAAATCACATGACACGTGATATATAAATGTATTTAACAATAAGTTAGCAGTCACTTTCAATAATATACATATTCCCTAGTCACAACTGTTTAGCCTTTGAAAACAATGTTTGTATATATCGAAACGCGTCAGGCTAATAAAGAAATTCGTTATATTTAATGAACCAGTTTTCTGCCCTCGTGCGTCACGACTTTTCTAATGAATTTTGGAGAACTAATCCACGGGTTAAGTAAGCCAAGACCAAAAGTGGAATATAAGACAAATCGAGAGACTCTAAAGAACATAAGAACATAAGAAAAGAAGGAGACTGCAAAAGACCATTCATGGCCTACACTTGGCAGTTGCCTACAATAAAATATTTACAAAGAATATCTAAAGCCAACTATACGAATATATATATATATATATATATATATATATATATATATATATATATATATATATATATATATATATATATATATAACCACATATATAATTCAGCAGCGTTTGAAATACACTACATTTTAAAAATAAAACGTTCCTCCTTCCTTTTGAGATTCTGAGGAGGAACTATGCTCTAGGTTCAAAAGTGTAGCTTTTTCATTCCCTCCCCGTCATATTAGAGGTAAGAAAAAGAAGAGAGGGATAGAAAAACTAGAATCAGACGCCATTAGTAAGAGAGCTGTGGCATGCCTCTTCATAAGCGCCCCTTTCTCGCCCGATCCTATCTGATGCCATGAAAGTTAGTCACGGCTCCTATCCGCCTCCTCCCAAATCACCCTCGCGAAAGTAGCCATGAAAAAAACGATAAAAATATTTCATTGCGCGCCAAGGAGACAGTCTTGTATTGCAGCGGCTGTGTAAAGGGTCGCGCATTGAATTTTAATTGCAATGCAACTTTGAAACGCGTATTAAAAACTGCGCTATGTTGTGCTATGTTGCCTAAGGTTATGAATGAAAAATAATACACTGGGAGGCTGTTTCATTCGTTATTCAGCACCGCCTGAGATTACGACCATGAAGGGGGGTCGAAGGAGGGTTTCAACATGCAGTTGGAGGACAGCGAATGAACAGCAGTATAAGGAAATAAAAGAGGCGAGTCGAGTGTATAAACCGGAATGATGTTTAGTATAATTTGCTAAAAATTCAGGAGGTAATTAAAATCTAAGATATTCAGAAAAATAACAAACTCAACGGTGGTTAAAATTATGATGACAAAAGCAAGGAAAATTAAAGATAATTAGTATATTTTTCGACAGCTTGTTTATGTCAGGTATTGAAAGAGTTTATAAAGTTAAAAGGACTGATCCGTATTATCCACTTTAAGTCTTTGTATGCATTTCTTACCATAAAGTTGTTTGCAAAATGGTTATAGATCATAGGAATTGTGATACGTGACTCATAGCTGGTTTTATCTCTATACTTCCTTAAAATATATTATAATATATGTATCAGATTTAGTAGGATAATATAAACACATAAAGAATCAGTTTTACAAATAAAACTGTTTAATTTCCACTAACGCATAGTAGGATTCAACTTTATGCTCAATCTTTGGTTCTAGTGCATTCTAGCAGACTTTATAATTCTCCATAACTTTCTATGTACAATAGGCTACAAAATTGAATTGCGTTAAAGAAAAGGAATATGTATATTTTCATAAGATAATCTAATTTTTTTGTCACATCTGAGAATGTGCAATAAGCAAGAAACACTGCAACCATAAAAAGGCGCGTGTGTTATTGCATTTCGGAAAACCGGAAACACGTACAAATATGGTGAAATATTCAAGCGCATAATTCTCTCAATAACATTAATTCAGACGATCATGAACAAATTTAGGGACGTATAGCAATAAATATTCTGCCAAAATTGGAAGCCTCCCTCTCAAAATTATTGCCAACCCATATTCGTAACTTTGTAGGCAAGGTTAAAGTTAACCCATACAATACAAAGATGCAAATATGTCAACTTTACCTGGACCTATATTTAATGTTTGAAAGAGGACAGTGAAGAGATTTTAAATTAAAGGGTCCTCGAAATCCATAGACTTAGAATAAACCATATCTTGGCAAGCCTCAGGTTGCTGCAAGTGAGCAAAGGAGCACAAACGCCGTGATCACATAGTTTGCAAGAAATTATTTTGGAAAGATGAAACGGAAATAGATAGAATATTTTGGCCACAATTGCAAAGTTATGTTTGTCGAAAAGGTAACTACTAGTATAAGAATACAAGTTTAAATCAATAGAAAACTGAAAGAAATTTGGTAATTTTGATAATAAAACCTTTTTCCATCAGTACACCTCCCCCTCCACACACACAAGATTGGGTAGGCAGTTTTACTTTCATCAGAACAACGATCAGATATATACCATCTATATGTATAGTGAAAAATGGTTTAAATATTCCAAAATTAATGTTGCAAATGGCTAAAATAATTGATAGATTATATGGAAATATAATTAGAAAAGCGACTTCACCAAAATAACCCCAAAGAATAAGGATTAGTTCTGGATATATTATAGAGAGGAATGGAGCAATATTACTAGAAAAAACTGTTATAAATTAAAGAAAATCCATGATAGAAGTATTACAGCAGTAATTATTAAGTAAATTCACGAGAGAAAAATTATTTTTCTATCTGTATTTACCATTGTTCTGTTTTCAATTCGGTAATATTGCTACTTGCGGTTGGACTGCTACTCCTTGTAAGTTTGAAGAGGTCGAAAATGAAACCAGTGATTCCAAGGAGCCAAGCAGCCGGCGACGAGGACAAAGACAGCTCTACCTTTTCCGTCTCGGCTCTTCAAGGTAGAGACGCGGCCCTCGAGCTGTCCTCCAATTTCGGGTTGGGTCCAACCTTTTCCAGTCCAATTTTCCCTTCCTCTTTCAGTTCCACAATGTTTTATTCTCATGAGTGAGGATTACCAACTTCTTCCCACTCTTCTCAAATTTTCTGTGGCTATAGAACTTTATCCTGGCTCCCCCTCCTTCTTATGCTACACCTGCCATCACGAACTCCACATCAGACAGGGCTACATAAAATGCAACAAATACAAATACCCAATGCTCGAAACTCCCCTTTACATATCACTAGACCACATACTGGACTTGCACTGGATGCTCACACACAACCCCAAAACCTACTGATAATAAGCCTACTGAACAACATTTCCTGCAACTCAACATTCGCTCCATCTCCTACAAATTTGCTGAACTATAAGACTTTCTTCACAACCACAAGATCCATATAGCACTCACCCAAGAAACTAACTTCAAATCATAACAAAGACTTCACATCGAACACCTACTATTCGATTGCCCAAACTTCACAGAATCCTCCACTACACACAAAATCTCATCTTGACGGGGCCTTTGGACCTTTCTGGGAACTATGGTGGCTTCCATAGGGCCTACCAACCTCACAGAAGAGAGGGTTGTAGCGCCATAAAGTAAGTTAATTTCTTTCGTGCTGCGGAGTAGTTTAGCTTGTTATATTACCATTGGAAAGAATATGTAACTTTTACAATTAGGTTGTCAGTAAAATAATGTCATGTGTTGAAGACAAACAAATGCTTCATAGAGTTTTTAATTTGTTTCAAATTTACTGCAATCCTCTTAAAGTTAACTGTAGCGAAACCTAAGTGATTTTGATGCCATATAAATTGTGTTTGAGGGTTATATAAACTTTTTGAAGGAAATCGTTTACAATGTGTGAAGATTGACCTATATATTTTAGTTTTAAATGGCTGTAAGCCTTTTATGGACAGAATGATTACGGAGAGATGAAAAGTGGGGCTTCCACTGCAATATTAAGCGCAAAGAACAGTGGTTTAATCGAAAACAAAAACCCATTCTTATTCTAAAACGTATTCTCCAACAGCAGAAAGCTAGTATTTGCATTTGGTTGAATGTGAAAGGATTTGTTCATTTTAAGGTATTCAATAATAAGCAAACAGTTATTGCAACATAAATAACTGCAACTTTTCATAACTGCACGTTGCGAATTCGATCTCCCCCTCCAAATATTGTGTTAGGTTGGGAAATTCATCATTTTACTCCATATTCATTGGACCTAGTACCATCTAATTATCATTTACATGAGTCATTACAATATCACCTGAATGATAAAGTTTTTTCCAATATGAAATGAATTATATAGATGATCAAAACCAAAAGAATTCTTCGAGAAAGGTATCCACTGCCAAACATTAGATCCATCACCAAGAAGAACAACCAATCGGCATAAAAAGTATCGTGTTGTTCCACCTTTAGCTTTCAGTGTTGCATTTGACTGATGTCACATTAGAATTTAATAACCATTTGCAATGTATACATAAGATAAATTATCATGAATGCCTTTGGCTTTCCTAGAACTGTTCTAAATTCAAAGTCAATCTTTCATTGATTGTATAATGTTTATTCTCATTTAAACCTGCAGTTAAAATGTATAATTCGACTACTGGACCTCCTGGTTTTTATGATCGAAATCATAATAGCAGAAGCTCTAGATTTCGATTCCTTAAAACGTCAAGGTTTATTTATATTTAGTAAATCTTTTTTTAAGCCTATGAGAATTTACTTGCTAATAAGATGAGGCATCAGGCTGCATATGTACACCTCTTGCTGTAAATTGTTTCAAATTTTATACAAGCTCATTTAAAGACAACTGTAAAACTGCCTAGTTTTTTTATACTGCTCAAATGTCCTTTGGGTCCTGCATAAACTATCTAAAAGGCCAATGTTTACAACGCGTGAATATTAGTTAATCTAAAACTTAACGTATATGTTCAACAATTTAAAAGCTTAAGTGAAGCGATTAAACAAAAGAGTCCTTCACTGGTCACCTGAAAGAGTTGTTTCCTCCTGAATGAGAATCCTGATGGAAAACAGCCTATGCAGACTGTTTTACCTGATATCCGAAAGAGTGGCACCTCTTCCGGCCCGAGTGTGGATAGGGAAGGCCTTATTGAATTAAACTTTTTGACAATGCTTTAAGAAGTTGGTGCCTTCCCTTTACCTTTATTGCAACCATTTTTCTATACACCATCCCTTCTTTATATTTTTTAGTCGCGTGCGACTCTATATCTTACTGTGTCGGTCGGTCCCCATTTTGCTTCTTTATTTTTTTGGGGGGGAGAGTAATAGCATTGTAACTATTCGTCCTATTCTAACGATATTTAAAACCTTTATGTTGTTTTACATTCTATTTAGAAGGATATAATTGCAAAGGTCCTCCCAAAGTTAGACAGGGAATTAATTTGTCTTGGCACAAAATGATAACTATTCGGCCGATTCTAACGAAATTTGAAACCCTTATGTTATGTTGATTTACATTCTCTTTTAAATGATATAACTACCAAGGTGTTACCAAGGTTAGTCCTGGAATTATTGAAAGTCTTACAGGTCGTAAGGTCATAAATCACAATAAGTGAGAGCAAGCGAACCTGGTCAGTAGACCTTGTTACATAAGGAGCGTACTTTGTTTAGTTCACAGCCCTGATATCTGAAGGATTGTATAACCTGCCGGCTTAACGCATTCTTGGGTTATAATAATACGAGTACTATGATATAACCTACCTTACTCGATAGTGGACCCATCCTATATCTATTATTCTTTATTAAATGCCCTTGATTACTTCCATTTATCTTTTGCTCTTACTATCCAGAGAGGTTCTGATTGATTAGCGCTCTTTCATCCTCATACCATAAGTCAGTGAGTGGCAGGTTACATCTTAAGGTCCCTAGTTGTTGTAAGGACTAAAGAGTTGCTGTCTACAAACTCTATTTGGTCTCGAATGTGCTGGATTGCAGGCTCTTTTCACCACTTATAGCCTGTGTAGGTGGTCTCTATATCGGAACTTTCTCTTATGGTTCAAAGTCCCATGGCAAAGTTGCTATTATGGCGGGTCGGGTTGTTAACACTCATCTTAGCTGGAATTTTCAGGTTGAATACGTGTAAATGATCACATTATGGATATTTCTACTCATATGGGGACATTCCCCTTAACATTTCAAGTCATTGGGGGATGATGGTATCGACTTTCCATGCGTCTCTTTATTTTATAGATTGTTACTATATCTAAAAGTGTAGGGAAAACGGAATACGTCAAGAAGCAAAGGATGAGCAGCCTCCAATTGCGACTTCATCCCCCACGGCACCAGGAGGTGGGGAACGAAATAACTCATGGCACTTCTTCACGGGTGGAGTGCTCCCCTCCTAAAATCTCTATGCAATAAAGGGATTTCCCCCGAAACATCTTCTTCGCTGCCTTTGGGGAGCCCCACCTCTAAAAAGGAGACGCCCCCCAACTCTTTCTCAGCGATCCCTCTAAGAATTTTCCATCGAAAAGGCGGCTTCCACCTCTCCTTTGACTACGATTCAAGGCTTTTATCCTCACCTATTTCCTTAGTGTCGCTTGTAGGCGACTCTTTATCCTTACCATCGCCTCTTCACCTTTGTTTCACAGAAGTACGCCAAGGCCAGAAAATGTGCATGGAGGTAGTGCCACTTAAAGTTCAGTACCTGATGTAGTCTAATTGAGCAGGTGAGTCAATTGGAGGGAGGAGTAAGGGGTAACGTTGTTCCCTATACTCTTCCAGGCTATTTAATAAACC
Organism: Ceratothoa steindachneri; assembly: GCA_963969495.1. Lineage (NCBI taxonomy): Eukaryota > Metazoa > Arthropoda > Malacostraca > Isopoda > Cymothoidae > Ceratothoa > Ceratothoa steindachneri. The sequence continues at coordinate 151,228,732 of OZ018321.1, read as the reverse complement.
ACAAATTCATAAACTTGATGGGGGCTGGCATAAGTAAACCCCAGTTTTCTGATGGAAGACAACCTACCGACCCAGACAACGTTTCACACAGGCCACAAGCCTATTAATTCTTTGATCAGGATCCCCGATAATTGAAGAGGAAGGTGGCCCTCTTGAGGTCACTCTTTGGGTGGAAATATACCAGAAGTTTCCCACCACAGATGACAGAATCTTCTCTCGAGAGGAATAATCCCTCGTAGGAAGATTCCTTGAGTCCATATCTTCCCCTAATGATGCATGGGAACCCAATGATTCAAGAGGAGAGGAGGTACCTCCTCTGTTGGAAGGAACCCGTAGAATAGTAAAATACTTCACTATTTCGATCGACAAACGATAAGGCTTCGGCTAACTCGTTCGGTTTTTGAGTCCATTCCTAAAGGGTAGAAGAAAAGATTCCATCTCCGCCATTCTCTCTCAAGAAGAAGAAAAACGAAAAAACAAGAAGTACTAAGGGTTCCTCTCCTTCTCTGGACGGTTTCTTAGGCGTACTGCTTCTAATTATTTCGGCACACAGCTAGGTCAAAGTTGACATGGGAGCTCCGATAATGCCGAGGCACCTAATCGAGGTGTGACCTTGATTTTTCGATCCTTCCGACTACAAAGATTTCCTTGTCATTCGGTCAACTAGGAATGTGATAGACCTTAAGTATGTAGATAGCTATTATAAGTCCCCTCCAGGAGTTTATCCCTCGCCACTGCAGTTAACACCGCTCTATTTCAGGAATATTCTGAATGGAGTAGTTTATGCGAGAGAACTTATGACCTACTCCTTGGACGACACGCCCCGAGAACTGGTCAACTAAGTAATGGTCAAGATCGAGAATGCTATAAACGACCAGGGAGGGCTTCGAGACCAACTTTTAGGCTCTAAATCTTGTTAAAATGTGACAGGCTCTGCAAGTCGGTGCGCGCTAATTAGTATCGGTACAGCGTTAACGTATTCGTGCTACTGCGGCGCAGGTGTTAAACCTGCCACAGACGTGGTAACTCGTCTTAAAGAAAAATATGTGCAATCTAAACAAATGCCTTATATTGCAAAACTCTTTCATGTAAAGTCAAGTGTGTGATTTGCGGTGGACTATACAAAGGTTTCGGAAAAGCAATATGATGGTGATGGACTTTACACCTCAGTTTTACAGTATAAATGTCATGAAAGAAGCCGTAATACTCCGCCAGCCAGTCTTAAATGTGCAATTGAAAGTAGTCATCACCGAGGAGTGCTTATCTGGAATATGTTGCTTATACACCACAATCCGTTATACACCACACGTAATAATTAGGCATCTTGGTAGTTTTGAGATTTTCTTAAAATATCATATGTTATTACAAGTTAGATACTCAAATAAAATTAGTATTTAAGTGAAATTATAAGATACTTAACGAAACAACCAATAGAAAACGCAAGAAACAGTCCATTTTGAACATATTCTGCTACCAGCACAGGTAAAGATGATGAGTGCAAACGGAAGTTCTGCTCCTTATTTCAGGTCGTAGGCGAAGAACTAAGGGACCCTTTAGTCAATACTATTAAGCTCAGGTGACAATTTATGCTCCCAATATGGCTCATTATCATCTTGGCCGCAATAAAAGTTGCGTTTCATTTGAAAACAAGGTCTGCTGACCAAAGTCAAGTGCTCTCACTTATTCTGATTTATGACCTCACGACCTTCAAAACTTTCAATAATCACGGACTAACTATTGGAAGACCTTGATAATTAGAGCATTCGGAAGAGAATGTAAAACAAAATAAGGGTTTCAAATATCGTTAGAATCCGCAGAATAATTATAATGTTATTGCCAATACAAATTAATTCCAAGGCTAACCTTGAGAGGACCTTCGTAATTATATCATTCAAAAAAGAATGTAAAACAACATAAGTTTTTAAAATTTTGTTAGAATCGGCAGAATAGTAACAATGTTATTATCAAAACAAAAAACAAAACACAACGGGGACCGACCGACCGACCGACTAAAGAACAGAGTGAAATATAGAGTCGCCCGCGACTAAAAACCGTTATCTTCCATGTGGTCGCTTAACCAACACAAACATGCACAGAAACACCTTGCCTCTTCACCACAGACCTCGCTGCGCCACCAGTACCGGTTATGTGTACCGTGACACCAACTGTTTACATTGAAACTAAGGGAGCTATTCACGCGAGACGCGATTTTCATATTAGCCATTATAAAAACTAGCCCTCTTAGTAGCGTAAGTGGTGGGTGGGCACCAAGGTTAAAGAGGGCCTGAGAGTTGAGTTTCGAAACTATGATTAAGTGAATAACATGACGTGATTAAGAGTGACACTCGTTCGCTAGAGTAACGTTTCCTACGCGTTAAATTCCTCTTTTGATACCTGCTTAAGTGTAGCCTGCTCCTTTGGTCTCACTTTTGTGTTTTATTTCCAGCCTAGGAATTAAGGCATAAATCTGAGAAAAATTCACATGACGACAATGATGTCAGACAAGGCTATTTTGGTTGTTATATTTTATCTAAAAGAATGTATCGAAAATTATCGCAAGGGTTTCTTAAACCGAGATATAAAAGAGGTTCATAACTGGTTAATTGAAGGTCATTTAAAAGAAGCAACTGGATGGACTGCGCATCTGCAATCTGGTGGGTTCTTTGGTTTTCTTGCATTGTTCGTTCAATGTTTTTATTGCCCCTATAAACTTGTCTTCTTTGAGTAGTAGAATTAGATCAAGAAGAGCTTCGTGTCCACCGGATCAGCAGTGTTCCAAGAATTCTTTTCTTTGTTACTCACATACAATTTCACTTCACAAAACCCCGCCAATTTCTTAGCGAATCACTTCAAAAACTAAATTAAATTTTCCATTTTTCTTATTCCCACCCTATTACACAGCGATAATATTAAATAACGAGTCTTGGATTATCTAGCTCGAATCATAGCGCGCAAAAGCAATCTGACTTAGACACAATAGCAAATAATCAAACATAAACAAACTCTAAAAGTTTGTTGCAACTCTATTCATATTTTGCTGACACTAATCGATGGAACTAAAGATGTTTTTCTGAGAGATCGGAAAAGTAAAAAGTTGAAAAATCCAGCAGCAAATATGGCGGGCCAGGACACCTCTTTGGAGCATATTTTCTAATAAGAAATGCATTGTATTACATAACCTTATTCCTAAAGCGATTGTGATGGTCAATGAGTATGCCTAGATAAATATGTCATTATCCTACTTTAAACTAAGACGATTGAATGATCATTTCATTTTATTAAGTTTAGTGAAAACGAGATTCGTAACAAGAGGGAAAGTTCTAAAATAAAAGAAACGAGCGGGCGTCCGTAATAAAAGTGTTTTAGCTCCACTCCTCTCCACAAAAAATAATAACACAGACTTTAAATGGGTTGCCTTGAAATGACGTCGAAAGCAATACAGTAAATATCTTTAAGATTAGAATAGATAACTATGACCTTAATATAATAATAATAATAATAATAATAGGTATTTACAATGCGCCCTTTAGGGCTGTTAGCCCTCTCAGAGCGCAGGTTGTGTAGCGAGTGTAGAGAAAGTTTACAGGGGAGAGAAAGCGATCAAGAGCTTTGAGAATGGAATTGATCGTCGGGGAAATTAAAGACGCTCACACAACCACCTATCCCTGAAGCCATTGAGTAAGAAAAAGAAAGACATGAGAAGAAAGAAAGAATAATAGAATGAAACAAATAGAGGTGAGGAATAAGGAAAGAGCTAAAGAAAGAAATAGATAAAGAAATAAAGAATTAAGAAGAGGTAGGGAAATAAATAGTCAGATTTATAATAGGTGGATGGTTGGGGTAGATGATAATATAGTGCTGTTTATTCTAATTGAAGGCGCCTAACAGGAATACTTAATAATTTTCTTGATATATATATAAATGGAATTTGGGTATGTTCAAATGCATATGCTTAAGTCTGGCAAGTTTGATATAGGTTTCAACTTAGACATTAAAAAACATGGCCCCTCTTACAGAGGTGTGGAAGTGAGTCAAAGGGATTCAGGGCATGTTCTCGAAGGACACCCCCACCCCCACCCTCCTATCCTCCAGGAGAATGGGACGGCAATCTTGGACCCCGCGTCCGTGGCGGAGTCCTTTACGACCGCTTTCTCCGCATTCATTACCAGAGATGCTGCCCCACCAGCATTCAATGCACGCTGCGATGTCGCTGAAGGCCGCAGACTGAACTTTACCTTGAAGAAATAAGAGTTGTGGAACTTAATTTTTATCCATACTCTCTGCCTGTCCTCCTATCCTTTCCTCTCTTTTGTGAACAAACATTAAGTTGGTCCTAGAGTTTATGGTGGTTCGTACTCGTAATTCTATAGAGTCAGTCTTTTCTTTTTTGATATAATCAATTCCACACTCATAGGAACCGTTTCGTAATAAGGGTGGAACTTATGACATAAATAAAATATGAAGGGTAATGAAATTCCCTAATCGATGCAAGACCTCAATAAAATGGTGTGTAACTGCAAATAGGAATATATGTAGTGAATTAGAAGGAATTTGAAAGGTTTTATGAGTTCACAAAAATTGAATTACAGTTTATAAAGGGGTGTATCCATTTTATAAAGGGACGGTCATTTTGAATCCGACCGATTATATTTCATAAGTGCAAATATTCTTTCAGACGCTTCTAATTTTTATAAACTGGATACAGATCGTTTAATATATATTTTGAAAATTGAAGGAAAAATAAAAAAAAATTATGTTCTTTAAAAAAGAGAAATATTTTCTGTGATTTTTACAACCAATTGTTTGCCTCTGGTACATTCCCCGGAATTATCTATGGTTTACAAAAAAATCACAAGATAAGAATACCTTTCTCCCCAATTTTATCCGTCATCAATACCCCCAGCTTTAAACTAGCTGAGTTTTTAGTGCCCATCCTTGATCACTTACTCACTACGATTTCACCTTGCAAGATTTATTGAATTTGTAAAGTTCGCTTCGCATTTCGATTAAAACAACACGTTTATGACTTCTATTGATGTAGAGTCATTGTTTATAAATGCACCTGTCCTGGAAACTTGTAACGCATAACAGATAACCTTTACCAACCAAAGATAACGTTTTAGGCTTAACCAAGTCTCTTATTTTCATTCTCTTAAAGTTGACTGTAGAAAACCCAGTGTTTCTTTTTAATCAGATTCTGTATCTTTAACACGATGGGATGGATATGGGCTCCCCATTAGGTCCCAGCTTTGCAAACGTATTTCTTTCTTACCATGATAAAAACTGGTTAAGCAGCTCTCCTGTTGAATTTAAACTGTTAGTGTTGACGACTGCTTCCTCACCCTAATATTAAATCTTCAATCGAAATAGAAACAAGCAATAAAATCTCTTTTCTTGAGGTCATTGTTACAAAAATTGGCTCTAAATTTGGTACTTCACTCTGGAGAAAACTTACTACCACCAAACTTGGCACCCATTTCTTCAGTTGCACTCCTACACATTTTAAAATTCCTGGAAAAAAACATGTGCATATAGCATACAAAATCTGTCTAATTTTTTTTTACTTTAATTTTGAAATATAATATCTTAGGAAGTTTTTTCATTTCAATTTCATCCCAGACCATTCATTTGACAGACTAATCTCTAATTTCGTATTCAAAGAGTTCTCTCACCAAACCCAATAAATAACAGTCCCTAAACCAAAGATATTCCTGAAACTACCATATCTTTAACATTTTACCACTAAATACAATAAAATTTGACTATCGATTCTTAATAAGTACTTTCCTCAAAGCCAGTTCTTTCCTATTAATTCTAATCCTCTTTCTATCATTTTTTTCTTTCGACACAAAGAATCACTCCTATTATGCTTGCGATCCTCCATCGTTTATAAATTTACGTGTGCGACCTGCCAAAGTCGCTATGTAGGCCAATCTAGTCTACAATTAAAATGTAGGATTGCTAAGCATATGGGAGTGTCATAGAGAACTAACATTCCTATCTCTAAACCTGAACACTCTTCAATAAGACAACACTCTCAAAATCTTAACCACCCGCTCGACCCTGATTTTTTTAGTTTATTATCTTCCGCTTCCTCTTCTCTAGGATTAAAAATTCTGGTATCTCTTTTCATAAAACAAATAAAGCCAGAACTTAATGATTATAATTCATCCTGTCTCAAATTTTTCACTATATAGGCAAATAAAGAAACATACAACCAACCAAATACCCCTCGATAGTTTTCCCCTTGGCTACTTCCGACCATAGTAATAAGTTGATATTATCAGCTCCAACGAAAACAGGTTAGTTTCTGTCTAAATTTTCAGTTTCGTTTTTATTTGTTGTGCTTATTTTAAACAAATTTGTTCCCTTTGAATCCAAATGATTTTATATATATAAAAAAATCCTTTAGTTTCATGTTATCATTCTTATTTGCTACCTCACTATTGCTTAATTAAGTTTTAAACTTTCGTTTCTTAGTTAACTCGTATTTATTGATTGCTTTGAATCACCTTTACCCTCTGTATTCAACTGTTTTCGACTTATATTATTTTCATTATCATATATTTGTATTTTAACTTATATTGAACTGCTTGCTTGGCCTTTTGTTTTGGTTTCTGATTCCTAGCCTTTTGATTTTACTTACTTTTCATTCTTCATTGCTTGCCCTACTTTTACAATTTTGTCGTGTAATACTTTAAAACAAATTTCTTGTATTCTTATTAGAGTTTAATTCATGTTAATTATTCATATTTGTTACTCCCAAACTGTTTAATTAAGTTTTAAATTTCGTTTCTGGGTCAAACTCATATTTATCCCTATCAACTAGGTTTTTTTTACTTAGAATTTTTTATTATCATATATTAGTAAATTAACTTATATTTAATTGCTTGCTTTTCTTTCTGGTTTCGTTTCTGATTCCTATCTTGTTGATTTTGACTTATTTTGCATATTTTAACTGATATTGAATTGTTTGCCCTGTTTTTTTAATATTTTGTCATGTAATTCTTACAAAATTTCTTGTATTCCTATTAGAGTTCGATTTGCTGAAGATGGTCGTTGTTAATGACCGAAACGTCCAGAAATTAAATGTTAGGAACTATCACGTGGGTTTTCATATTCCTACTACGGATCAGGTTCCCAAGGAACGACTCTATTATCAGTTTATATATATCCATAACCCTATATTTTTAGAAGGTGATATTTATTTTTTTTAAGTGGACAATTAAACTGCTATTTATTTCCAATGCATTATTTCCTCCTTATTCTCCCCCCATTCGTCTTTTCTTCCCTCTCTCTCACTCTCCCCCCTTGTCATCCAACTCACTCCCCCCTCTTCCCCCCTCATATATCCCCCTTTCCTACTCTCTCCTCCTCCTCTATCCCATATTTCCTTTACCCCTCCTCTACCCCATAACCCCCCCTTTCCATATTTTCCTGGCCCCCCTCCCACTCCTCTACCCTCTCTACCTTTCCCCCCACCTCCTTACCCCTCTCCCTCGATTCACTCTCCCCCAATCCCTCCCCCAACTCTCTACCCAACCTTCTACCCGTTCTCCTTCTACCCCCTCTCCCTATCACAACCATCTCTCTCTCTCTCTCTCTCTCTCTCTGCTCCTCTCCATCTCCCCCTCCCCCTTTCTACCCCCTCTCTATTCAGCCCTCTTTCTACCCACTCTCTCTCTGTCCGCATTCTCTCCTATGGGTAGAGTGTTGGTGAGGGGAAGGATGGGAGGGAGGGGAGAGGGAGAAAGAGGGCAAGGTGTATATTTTTAGAACATGATTTTTTGAATGGGAGAGGGGGAGGGTTAAATAGATTAAGATAGATAGGGAGGAGTAAGGAGAAAGGAATGGAGATAGGTTGTTGAATAGGGAAGGGAGAGGAGTAGGTGATGTGATAGGGGTAGAAGAAGAGAGAGATGAGAGGGTAGGGAAATATGAAGGTGAAGTGGGTGGAGATGATCACAATCGATTTGACTGGTTTCGAGGGAGCAAAGCACAATTCCCCGTTTTCTCCTCGAAAAACCAAGAGATCTTAAGTATAAGTTACTATTTCGAAGTAATCTTTTTTGGAGTCGCTAGAAATGGCTAACTGGAACTTGATCTTCCCTTGTGGCAACTAGGGCGTTCCCTAGGGGCTTATAAGAAGCGGGCGGTTTCATTTTGTGCTATATACTTACCCCACCATTTATATATATATATATATATATATATATATATATATATATATATATATATATATATATATATATATATATAATGGCTTCACCAGGGTCTCCGCGAGGATACACGGGCCCCACGGCAAAAGCCCTGCCTTCTTCCCCCCGACTACGACCCTGCGCTGTTACTTGGCGAGCAGCACCTCTTCCCGGCTTGAATGCCAATTAGGGAAGTGCCGTCACTAAGATGAATTGAACTCTCTGACGGGTTCTGCGGCAGATGATGTTGGGTTTTCTCCACGCCCCCTCTCATCACTACTTATTCTACGCCAATCCCATCAACCTTTTGTTTATCCCCAAGAACGTCGAGATTGTATCCCAGGGTGACACCACAGCTATAACTAAATCCTAGAGGAGAAACACGACACCTCGTTCTTAATGCGCCGTAAGGAAGTACCTTCCTTTGTACCGGGAGGAGCAGCACCACGCCATCCCAGCCTTAGTGCCCGCAAAGATAGATCCGGCACTAAATGAATATCTACTCTGGCTCCAGGCCTAGGGCAAGCTTGTATGGGCCCACGCTGCTTTTGTGCGCTTTTTTCATAGTAAATCTTCATCCCCTATCTTTGAACCATTCTTCTATTCCATGTCCTGGAAGTTGAGTGTGGTAAGCCCGACCTCTCCGAGGCTTGTTATCAAGCCACTCCGACATGCGTGTCTCGCCATTGATAGGTTATATTGTAGAGTTCCCTCCTAGCAGTGGTAGTGATGGCGTATGCTGCCAGTCCGAGCAGCATCGGCTGGAGCAAGCAAGAGGCTATACTCGTTCAACCCCTTTTTCCAATGCAGAGCCACCACGGGCAGAGATAGGGAATTTTTAATTAACGGTCATAAATGACTAATTCAGTCTTAATTAACAAGTTAATTTCGATGGAGGGGCTCCCCTCTCACCACTCTCGATCGATAAAAGGGTTTCTCCTTTTTCATTATTTGACTTGACTTCAGGTAGCTCCACGTATTCTAAGCAGGTGCCCTCCCCCCCCATATCCTGTCTCAGGAGCGTCTCCATGATTAGCCAGGCGGAAAGGGGGCTTATCCCTCTCCAATAGTTATCGGTTCACGGGGTTGACATTTACTCCTTGGGGAGAGTTGCATTCGGGCGACTCTAGTCTACTGGTGGGCCCCCTATACTTTCTCATTAGCCTTCCAAAGTGTCCTAGAGGAGAAGTTTTCTCCTCCTCTCCTCTACCTACGGTTTTGTTTATTTCCACCTTAGTCCCTTCTATAGAATTGCTTCAAGGCAGCTCTACACTTTAGAAAGGTTGCTCTTCCCTTTCTATTGGTACCCCAAAGAGTACAGCGAAGAATAAGATGTCAGGCGACCTCTTTTCCATAACTCCAATGGAATCAGCTATATCAACTCAACCTCCTTAGAGGTCTCAGAGACGGCGTTGTTCTATGGGTCCTACCTAGGCTCCGCATAGATACGAGATTTGTCACTTTGATGGAGCCAGCATGAACGCTCACCCGTTCTTCCTAATGGAAGTAAATATGCCGACCACGGAGAACTTTTTCGACGAGCAATAGAGCCTCTGAGTCCCCAGTCGAGATGGTTAAGCCTTGATGGTGTAGCCTGTTCATTTACAGGCCCCTCCTGAAGAGGAGATGATCCTTGAAGTGCTCCTGCTCTAAATGGTATGGTCACGCTGGGGAGAACCATGATTCGGTTCCAAATAACACCGAACCTGAGTCTGCCACTGTGCAATGTCCTCATTAGGTGGTACGAGATCCAAGGATTTACAAAAAGAGAAGGGACCTTATCCCCGATCTACTGCCACATTGCCAGCCAAGATCAACATTTCGGAGAAACTTCTGCTTGAGATTGGTCCGTTTGCTTTCAGCCATCCTTGCGGGAGTTAAGAAAAGAAAAGTGTAAGAAAAAATGAAAGAGGGCTAACTAAGAGTTCCTCTCTCTACACGTGGGCTCCGGGGACAGACAGCCAAATGCCCGTTACGGCAAAAGACCAGGCCAAGTCAGTTACCTCCTGTCCTGAGTCACTCTCGGGTTGGATGGCAAAAGATAAAGCTAGAAGACTAACATTTCTAGTGTAGTAAACGGAACTTCAATTGTGTCGGGGCACATCATTGAGAAAATACATGATATTTTTTTTCCAACATGTTTCATTGCGCTTTAGTTATTCCCTTCTATTATGACTACAAGTTAGTCAAAGGTTACATGTTGCATCATAGGATATTATGAACTAAATTAACTGGTGAAGAACCAAAAATCAACCGTTACTCGGACGGGAGACTTCTGGCGAATGTAGAAGATCCTTTCGAAGTGCCCATTATTCGTGTTCTTAAGCAACTCAATGGCTTGAATTTAAGGCTGATACCACACACTAACATAAATTTCGTAAGAGGTGTAGTGCATGCCAGTAAACTTGTGGGCTACTCCTTGAAAGACATTACAGAGGAGTTGGCCGCCTAAAAAGCGGACTGAGTTAAAAGTATTATGAAAAAATATGTGGGAGGGGTTTGAGACTCACCCTATGCTCTTCTTGACGTTCGTTGGTCACAGCCTCGATGAATCAATGCGTGCCGGTTGGTCTGACTACTGTGTCAATGCATTGGTGGCACTACCACAAAGGTGCTACTACTGCCCCTGCTTCGGCCAGCCGAATCGCTCGTGTAGAGGTGCGAGGTCAAGTTTATCTTGTACGACCAAGTGTGCCAATTGCCCGTTGCTAGAACAAGATTCCTCAAAGCAATGTGGTGCCTATCTCCTGAAGAACGAGTTCTTGAACATTCAAGCCGCGGACCGACTCTCATTTCGTGAGTTTTGTACTTTGTCCTTTCATTCCCAGCGTGACTGGGACTTCCTATGCCTCAATAATTAAAAAGGCACCCTTTGTTCTTGGACCCTATTATCTTAAAAGCAGTATCTTCCCCGCTATTTTGGAACATTTCTGTGTTTTTCAATCCCCCTGGTGCTCCTGTGGTAGAGCCTGCGGCTCAAATAATTCACACCCTGCCTCGGCTAAAATCAAAGCTTTCCCTACCGCCTGACCGTTTCCAATAAAGCCAAATAGCCGCGCGCCTCAACTAAGCCTTTAGACACATAAGATGGAAACTCATTGAAGAGTGTCCCACGAAAGAAGAAGAGCCCCAAGGGAAGGGTTTTCCGCGTCATTGACATTATTTATTCGCTCAGGTTCATCAGTTAGGGTGCTGAATAGGATACCACTTTGCTTTTAAATCGGTTAATTGTTCAATCAAAGCTAGACTACAGTTGCGAGTTTTATTCACCAGAAGCCGATCGTAAATTGCGGAAGTTGAACTCAATCCACCACAACGGTCTACTTCGGTTGCAGGGTTAGGAAACTTCTTTAAGTGTTCGGTGTAGTTTTCATGCCAGTGACACCTTGTGTTCTGCCCTGAAAACAACTCTAGGGGGGACCGCACTTTACTATTTGTCGTCACACCTCTACTCACAAAGCTTCAACTGCGCCAGGATTATTGCTTTCAGCAATTATTGAGCACTCATGTTTTTCCGCTGGATCAGTTCTAGTGTACACGGATAGCTCTAATTCGAAAGAAGAGGTCGTCTTCTACGCTGTATTCATTTGTTTGAAGCCAGTGTCTCTATCAGGCTATGCGCCTGGCTTGACAGACTAAATATTTTAAATACTCTACTCGTTCTGAGAGATAACACGTTGTGCCAGGTTCAGAGATCGGATTTTGATCTATAGCTACTCACAATAAACCCTCCTGGTGCTCTCGGAGAAGTAGAATCTCGGGAACCCCTGGTTCGAGGTATCCGTTTTGCTCTGGTTGCAGCGAGTCAGACAGATGAGGATTATCTTGTGCTGGGATTCTGTACATGCAGAAATAGCGGGAATGAGTGCGCCGATGAGATCACCAAAGAGTCTTCGAGCACTGGGCGACCAGACCAGCGTTTCTTTCGTCCTCACAATAACTAGAGTCATGGCCACAATTTTGAGACTAGAATATTTTTTCCTAGAAAATAAATAATAGAACTTCGCAGAGATTTAATTTAATTATAGTATGGTTATAAAGGTGAAATATACATAAATTTAGAGCCAAGCTCATGTTATTAATAAATAGTGTTAATTGATGTGCGCACACAATATAATGATGTCCTATATACTTAGCACTAATTCAATTCATTTTGCCAAGTTAGGGACAAAATTTGTTATGATATATTAACTGATATTGCTCGTTTTAGTTTAGTATGTACTCGCAGCTGCTCACAATTTGATGGTTTCTTTTTATCAACCACCAGTTTTATTGTCTTACATAATTCTCTATTGGGTTAAAATCTGGCTATTTCCCGGGTAAAGATCCCCAAATTTTGACTTTATTTTCAGCCAATAACTTTGTAAAAGAACAACCTCTGACCACCCACCCCTCTTTATCGGAGAACACATGCGATGGTATCCCGCTATGGACAACATCATTTCCTGTTCGAACATTCACGAATTTTGTACTCATAGGCGCATTGGGGAAATAATCCACAATCCTGCGAACTCGTCCCAAGCCTCCCCCCCGCCCGGTGTCGAGGCGAGGAAGAGCCGCTGTTTCTCGCACCTTTCTGCTAAATGATGAATCGACTCCGCCTCCGGGTTAAGATGTCTGGAGCTTGTAACTCCTTTCTCCAAACTTCTCTTCCCCCTCAGAATAAGGCATACAATTATTCGAATACTCGGGCTTCACTGAGGTTCGAGGAGTCCAGCCAGCACCTCAAGGCCGTCCTTATCGTCCCAAGTCTAAGTAAGTCCCGTGAGCGTTCGTCAGACAGCAAGACTTTCTCCTCCGTGATTCTTCCCCAGTCAATTGGTAGCTTCTCTGATCGGCAAGCCTTTGAATTTGCGCAACAGTCTCCCTTCGTTTAATCGAACCGAAGAAAATCTCCGTCGATTACCTTTGAGGAAAAGAAATTTCCTCTCCCAGTGGAATTACGAGTACTCCCACATTTCCCAGCGAGCGTCATCTTTGAAGATTGGCTATCTTCATCGGAAGGTTGGTTCGGATCGTGCTCCACCTGCCTCATTCAGACCGTGCCCCACTTGCCTCGTCGGATCGTGCCCCACTGGCCTTTCGGATAGTTCCCTACTTACCTCATAGCAAGAAGGACCTCCTCGAAGTCACCGACCCGTAAGACTGAAACCCCCTCCATTATTAGTATTGTCAATTTCCCCTTTTTGATCTGAGCCTAGTAACATTAATCAATTAATTCCATTTGAGAATCCCTTCTTATAATAATTATCAAGAGACTATTTTAATTTAAATAATTTCATTTTTCCCATTATTATTTTTATTTTGATCTTTGTAAATAAAAATATATTTTTGTTGTTTCATGTTTAACTAACCTTGAACGATACTCTCGGTCTATTCAAGTAAATCTCGCTAAACATTTATGCACTCTGTCTGATTATTAAAGATTTGAAACTCAACGCCTCAAGTTTGACTCCTGGTTGGTCGTTAATCCCTGCGAACAGTCCTTCAACGGTTAGCGTTGCAGTAGGTGATTAAGTCACCCCCCACATAATATAGAAGTAGTTTATTGTATGAGTGGTGTTCCACGATAAACTTTGTTATTGCTTTTGCTTTGTGACAAGGGGGGTCATCAAGCTGAAAAATTTCGGTATCATCCCCAAATTGTTCTTGCACTGTTGAGAAAAGAACCTATCAAGTACGTTTTGGTACCAAAAAGATCTCTTGGCAGTGTTCTTGGGCAAAATATTTAGTGTTATATTGCAAGTAAATGAGAAGCAGCAAAAGACATGGAGAGTGTCCGGATGCTTCACCCCTGGAACGGCACAGGACTGCTTCTGCTTCTCAGCTATGGGAACTGGGGCACTCACAATTTTTCCCAAGAAAACTCCAATTAAATCAAAATGGTACCAAAACTTGCTTAATCACCACTTGTTTCCAACAGTTCAGGACCAATTTAGGGATAGTAATTATAATTTATAGCATGATTAGCCACCTTATCCGAAAGAAAGAGCAATAACAAAGTTCTTGAATGAAAATAACATTAAAACTTTGGGGGCCTTGACCGGGGAGATGCCAGATTTGTACCGAATGGAGAATTTGTTGGGATAATCAAACTAGTGGTTGAAAAATAGATGCCATCTAAATTTTTGCAGTTGCGGGTGCTTATTGAACAAAAATGGACAAATATCAGTCAAAATATCATAAATTGCTATGCAGAATACAAAAACAAATTGAAGCAGTGTTAAAGAACAAGTGATATATATCATTGTAAATATTGACCTCACTCAGCAAGTAACTGTAATTATTAATAAAATGGGTTTGGGCTTTAATTTATTTGTATAATTAACCTTCAAATTATGATACAAAAGTTAACCTTTTGAATAATTTGATTAATTTTTTTAGGTCAGAACTCTGGGTTTCCTAGCAAAGAGGATGGGAAAGGGCCAAAGGAAACCTAAAGTTGCGTGTCTTTTTCTCTTGACTTCGAATTGGAAATACTCGCATAATGCACTGTCATTCGATCGACCGCTCGCCTACACCTTATTTCGAAGACTACGTTGTCTTCCGGACTGTTTGGCACATTCTTGTTGCCTGTCGCAGTATTGCTACGAGCGGGTTCGCTATCTCTTTTCTCTTGTGCTCGGGATGAGTTCGTGCACACAAACTTGTGTATTCTTTAATTCTTTAGGAGACTGTCCTCCTCCACTTTATTTGAGTGTCTTTATTGTTAGGATCATGCCACGGTGACGGGGAAGCGTGCTTCGCTCCGAAGATGGAGCGTACCTCCTGCTTCTTCTTCATTTTACAGTGTTGTTTTGTTTGTGGTTGTTTTTACTTTGTTTATTCTTTGTGCTTCTATTTTGTTTTTTTTTAATTAGCTTAATAATAGGCTAAATATAATTAGGGCAGCTTCTGTCCGTAGTGACAGTCACCAGATGGGGCCATAAAAAAATATGAAATATATAGTGATAACTTTCATCACCCATAGTGAAGCCTCCACCTATCATAAATGAACAAACTAACACTAGAAAATGGAAAAACAACATAAACTCCATACTAACTATAAGAAACACATGACCCTATTGCTTGTGTCCTATCAACATTCCTTCTGTCGCACTAATGATCAATACAACTGGAAATATTTATATTGACCACTAGAAATAAAATTTTTCCTTACACGTATTTCCCATCAATGCAAATGTATACTTATGTTTACGAGAATTCAGTTTCATTTATTGCGTATTTGTACGAATGTCAGAGCGCTGAAATTTTATAATCTCTTGTGTTCACTAATTCGAGTGGTAAATTATTTTATATGTATCTGATTTGATTTAATTGGCAGTGGTGAAAAAGTATTCAAATCTCGAAGTGCAGCTTACGAGTGCGCAATTGGCTGGTGCTCGACTAAGGCTATTATTAGTAGGAATCAATAGGAATTTTTCGCTGCCTGGTGTGTCTGTTTGTGTGAATAAATAGGCTTAGAAGATCATAGCTATGTGGTAGCCGATATTTAGAAGAGTACATGTATCTGAGTGTATTCGTTATATTATGAAAGGAAGTGATTTGCAAATGTAAGTGACTAGTGTTTAGCAATGATTCGTTCACGCTGAAATCTGACATCATTTAACTCCAGGCGGGTCTCACACCCGACACTCTTGTGTGTGGGTGACAGAACGTTGAGAGTTTTTATAGTTAGTACTGCTGAATACCGTGTTCTTCGTGCGATATTGTTCTTGTACGTTTCTAATAGCCCTCTCGCTCCAGATTTAAGGTTCACAAGTTTTAATAATCTAGACTAATTCACCCTATACTTCAATATTCTTTTCCAATCTATTCGCCATTACTTAATATTTTCTTAGTTTTATCTGAAGTTCTGAATCAAATATTTTGTTTTATGCTTCAATTTTATGCACTCATTGAGCAATAAAGATTCTCCTTTACTTCGTGCTAAAGAAGTGATTGATTGATTGATTTGTCCAATTATAGTGCATTTCAACCACAAGCGTTATTGGCACTATGCTTAAAATCTAGGTTCAATTTCCAAATGTTTACATATTTTCGCATTATTTGTGTACTGTGTAACTCTTACTTTCTCTCTCAATAGGATGTACTAAAACAAAAAAAACAAGGGCAACACAGGCCATAAGAGGAATAAAAAATATAAGAAAGTGTGAAAGAGATGAAAGATGAGAAGGAATGGTCTAGGAGACCCCATTAATCGTCTATGATTGATGGTTCTTGACCTAATACCACAAGAAAATTTGCTGAAAATGAAAACTTGACAAACTTCCATATTAAGTCTCGGTTGGTGTTTGTTACTTCACAAACAGTTAGTGCAGTAGGGTATATCCACTCGTTTGGGGCCGCTTACTATGTTTTATTACTAGTTAATGTGATTTTTCTTCCATTTTATGCTATACTTTATTCAGTGACGTAAAAATTGGTTTAATAGTAAAAAAATATCCAAATAATGTGCATTTAAAAATAATGTACTAATTGATTTTAAAATTATATCCTTGGTGTGAACTGCTTCTCAATTGTGATTGCATTCTTAAGTTCATCACATTTACCAGATCAATCAATTCAAAGCATGCTATAGTGATGCATCCATCTATTTTTGTAATATGTCTTTCCCCTAGATTTTTTTCATGTTCCTTTGACGTGTAGTATGATGTGAATCTTCTAGAGAGCATTCGCTATGTCCTTTGGGTGTTACTTCCTAAGATATTACAGAAGGTGATGCAGGATTGATCCTCTTCATATTTTTTCTTAAAAACTCTTTTATATTTAGCTAATTTATGTGATCTTCAATCAACATTTTTATTAATATTTTCAACTAATGTTAACTTATCTGACTCTCACCAAAGAAAATACATCCTCTGAAAATTCAATGACTAAATATATCTTAAACCTATTCAACAATATAGGTATTAAATAAAAATAACATTAAAATAACAAATCAAAAAGTTTAGAACAGAGAAAGAGGTGCTACAGGGACCAAAGCGACACAACAACAAATTTAAAATTCAAATAGTATGCAAGTCTTTGTTCTAAATGGCTTAACCATATCTTCGGCCGCACGACTTTTGTCGCTTGTCGCTTTGTTCGGGCGCGATTATATTCTGTTCTTCTTCCATTCTTTGCCAAAAATCTTCAACATTTTCCCGATCTGTGCCATAATCTCATTCGATATTTTTCACCATCGAAGAACTGCTTGACGTCTTTGCTATCAGCCAAGAAGTAATGTATTGCATGAAAACAGGCTTACGTATTCCCAATGGTGGAGAGAAGAATCGAATATTCCTGAGGCAGTGTCTTATATACGGTACCGTTTACTTTGCCGCATAAATGGCCTGTAATCGACTCCACCGCTTGAAAACATACCCATACAATAACTCTTTCACTTCAAAAATTTACCGTCATTTAATTGAATGTCTCATTCACTATTCCAGCTATACTACGACTTATATGCTGCTTCCTATCCGGTACGGAAAAATTATATTTGCTTTCATCTCTAAAATAAACACTTCCTTACTTTTTAGCACCACGTAGGACATGCACAACAGCGAAGGTTAAACTAGCCTCTTTATATTTATTACTGGTTTCTTAGCAGGGGGTGTGTTGTGAGTGCCACCATTTTCAACTCGTGTGAGACAGTCTGGTGAGACACATTTCGGTTCCTATTCTCTGCAACTTTACATGAAATACCGGTGCTGTCTCATATCGCTCCTTTATCGACAACTTTTGCATCGTGCGATCTTCCCTAACAGTTTTTTAGGACTTTATTATGCGCGAGATCATACTTTAAGACCGGTTAAAATACATCCAAATGTTAGACAGTGTCATTTACCACTCCTCCAATGCTAATTCTTCTTTCCGAAGCATTTTCAATTTTAACTAGACTTGCCATTTTGACAAATGAGTAACACCACCAGTAGCCGTCTACATCGTCCTCTAGTTTTGGACGCATTCTTTGTTCAAATAAACCTTACTTTTCTTATAATTTTTTCTAGTCGCTGTTCTATGAAATAATACTTGGAGACTATCACAGGCAAATTTCCAAGAATATTCTGTGAAATTTCATGGGAATTAAACGACTGCGTTCAAGAAAATGTAAATTTGATATTTTCTTATCTAGTTTTGGGTAGTACTGTGTGCGTATTGGGAGATTTGCCTTAGGTGTGTTCTGTAGAGTTTGATATTTTCAATTACAGAGTATGCCTCTTATTCTTTCATTTTTTCCATTTCCTTTTTATTCATGATGCTACTTCATTTGCTTTCAGGCCTTCTTCCATGTCTTGTCCATCCTTTTCGTCTTCATGTACTCGTGCTTCTCCACTGACTTTCTCTCTTCAACTTCTGTTTTATCTTCATCCGATTCTTTAGAAAGTACTCGGCCCTCATGAGTATTCTTAAGAAGCCGACACTTTAGCCTCTTTCCCAAAGTCCCTGTTTGCTCGTCGTTCCCTTCTGGTCTTGAAATAAAATGAGATTCTCACAATTATACTGAAATTATAATAGGATTGGAAAATAACTTTCATAGAAATAATAGCGGAGAAGTTCCCTTTAGAATTAAACGTATACCGTTCCAGTGCTCTTTGTCTATCTCAGCACCCTTCCACCATAATTAGGGTGGGCTTTTAAATAGTGTTGACACCATCCACAGATCGACCAGAATAGTGTTTACAAAAGTAAAGAAACTAATTACTAAAAATATAGAGACAAGAGTTATCGCTCAGGAATGATGTGGTGGTGTGTGTTGCAGCACAGAAACAATCACTGTATTTATTTATGATCAACTTTGTGGCTGACACGAGACAGAATGCCTATTTATCACTTCAGTGAAGAATTGTAGGAAACTACCCTGGAAAGTGAGATAATTTATCACTACAGCCATACCTAAAATAAATGAAAGCAAACAAAACTTGGGGTATTTAAAACCCCAGTACAACAAAGGATGGTTAAAGAAGATATTCCCCGACATTTATTGGACTATTGAGAAAATATGTATAAATATATGTTCCCAAATAGATGGAATTTACCCTCGTAGATTGAATAAACTGAAAATAGTCATAGAGAAATGAGCATTCTTTTATAAACCATTAATACTAGTTGAGTCCGTCGTGAATTTAAAATAGCAATTACTCTCATTTTCAAGAAGTTCGATAAAATAAAGGCGAATATTAGGCAAAATTTTTAAATCACTCTTTGTCACCAGATCTTAGAACGTGTGAAAAAATATAATTTAATTAATGCTACAAAGTACGATATTCAAAGAAATAACTCTTGTTTAAGTGAGTTTTATTTTCGAACATAAAAATGATAGTGATGAAATAATGACCATATTTATAATATAGTTAGGGTTTCAGAAAGCGTTTGATGTAGTTCCTGACAAAGGACTAATTATAAAAATAAAAGCACATGAACTAATGAAATCTTTTCAACCTGGCGCGTTTATGGAGACGGAAGATGGTTGGGAATGTTAAAACGATTGAGAAGATACAGTTATGAGCAACTAAGCTAATATCTAGCATTATAAAAATGAATTACGAGAGGCTACCAACTATAGAGTGTAGAAGTTTGTTGGCGAACTAATAGACATTTAAAATTTAAATGTTAAAGGCAAAGTGATTTGACTGTAATGGGGCAAAGAATTTTTCTAGATACGAGAGGGTCAATGATTTAAATTCTCTTTCTTGAAATATTGAAGCGATTACAATTATTGGAATTAAAAGAAGAAACTATTTAATTAAATATATTGTCGGCGTTTTGATTTGAATAGTATTAAATACTTTGAACTGTTCACCTTTGTTTTCAAAAAGCGAAACCAAATAAGGAATCATGGCAATAAAGTATTGTTTAAGATTGATTCTAAATGTGGTTAGTTTAGGGCAAGCGAGATTGTCTAGAAGAAAGATCTGCCTTGATTGTCTCCCAAAACAGAATATCGTGGTCGTCTGCCATTTCAAAGGCAAAATATTCCTCGTTGATCAATTTGGGGAGGATTACAAATTGCTGTTATGAACATAATGTTTTGTGCCGAAATCAAATGTCTTAAACTTACAATTTTTTATCAATTAAAAATACTAAAGGGTCGATAAATTGATAAGGTTTTCATGAAACGATCGATAGTCTAATTAAGTAGAGGACCTCTGTTTAGACTATGATATTTGATATGGTAATTTGAAACATTAAATGCGATTTACGCTCATTCTGGCATGTATCATTTCAAACTTGGTGCAGGTATTTTAATTTTTTTAATAGACGAAGCAGAAAGATCAGGCGTCTAAGTAAGTGAAGAAGTAAATAATAAGTCAAAGGAAAAAAAAAGATTGAAACGTAAACACTAAAGACAGAATGTGAATTGAAACATTGTACGAGACGTTTTTATAGAAGTGTATCCATTTAGGGCAACTTCTCGAAAAGTTTCTTAATATTAACATTATCTATGAATTTAATAGAAATTTTACTTTGGTTCAATATCACGTGAAGGAGACTGGCTTTGTATGTACGATTTATTGGTTGTCATACCTGCTTCCTAAAATCCACCAATGTCCATATCTGGAAAAAGATAGCTACCTTTCGACGGGTCTCCATTTTTATTAGGAAGACTTTATTTAAATTTGACGAGTCCAAACCTAATTCCTTTAACCAAGAGGAAGAATATTATAAAGGAATTTAGATTAAAACATCGTAATATGGAAGATCTGCAATGCTAGAGGCAGGGCATTACATATATTCCTAAAAGGATCATGTGCAAGTGTATGAACATTTACCTTATTTGATGAGTGACAGGTACTCAAAAATGAAGTTAATATTAATCATGATATTCTGATCGTTTGGCATTAAAAGGACCCTAGTAATATTAGTTAAATTTAGAAATTAAGGTGAAGAGAAAAATAAAATTTTGGTAAAATTGACACAATCGTCTAAGGAAAGAGCAACCAGAATAATTGTAAAGTATTTTTTTTCTCAGCATTTGCACCACAAAATACAGATATGTAATTTTGACAGAGAAGTGGCCGAGATTTAGTTGAATTTCCAGAAAATCATTCACTTCATCACTGCTAGGTGATTGCTAAAGAGATTTGGATTGAGCTCAAGAGATCGGTGGCAACGAACAGAAGAAGATGGAAAAGTTTGATTCGTTGTACCGATCATCATCATCTGAATTTTACGAATCGCGCAATCAGGGCGAAAATTGAGAGAAGTAACTTGATAATGACAGCGAAGATGATGTTAAATAATAATCCACCTACAAACACACAAACATATAAACATATGTATATCATTGGGAGCTAATAGTACTTGTACCATATGTATGTGAAAAGTGTAGTAAGTTTTATTTAATGACTGAGAGTAAGTAGAATAAGGTTATTAGGTTTATATTAATTAATGCAGAATTTTATCCAGATTTATCTTTATTTTATGGATATGGATAATCGAAGGCAGGTTTGTTTTTATAATTTTCTATTCCAGTAAATTTGAAACCGAGGTACCTGTATAACGTCATTTTATGTGATAATTGTTTGTGCCTTATCGTTAAATGAAGACTATTATGCAAGTCTCAAAAGACCGAATTTACAACGTTATGCTTTGGAAGTTTAGAAATTGCAACAATGCTAACTTAAGAGCAAAAGGCTTCTGTCAATTAAATGGTGAATGAACATTTAGTGTGACCCAATGCTAAAGATACTTTCAGAATTTGGACTCAGGGAGACGTTAGTCTCAAAGATGAACACCGTTCAAGACGAGCAGTGGAATTTGATCGAGATTTTTTAAAAAATAACAATGAAAAATATTGGAATGTAACTGTTGAACAATTGGCGGAAAAATTACATTTAACTCATTGCATTGTACATCGTCATGTAAAGGAGAGAGGCAAGTTTTCAGGATTAGGGCACTGGATTTCTTTTTTGTTCTTCTAACCTTTCTCGACTAAAAGGTGAACTATTTTTATTCCTGTGGTAAAGCAATACCCCAGCGGAAACAATGGCCTCTTTCACGGAAGATTCTCTTGTGCGCTTGGTGGGATAAGAACTTCTTAGCCCAATTTTGGACTCTAATCAAAGAGGTTTATTCTGCTCACTTAGAATATTTACATACGATAAAAGAAGAACAAAAGCCATCATTCAATCAATAGCGGAAGGCTGATTTTTCATCTAAACAACGCGCAACATCATATACCAAGAGATACCATGCAAAACTTAACAATTTCAATTGACAACTAAAAGTCATCATCTTCCATACTCATTTGACTTGGCTCCATCAGATTGCTATTATTTTATGAGCTTAGAAATCACCTAAAGAGAATGAAAATGTCCACAACATAAGAGGTAGAAATAACCTTAAAAAGACTTTTTAAAGTTAAGAGATTTTACAAAAAGGGTATGGAAAAGTTAATAAAAGGTTGAAGTATAGTTGGTAGAAGTTATAAAGTTAAGAAATAAATACTTATTTAAATATAAATAACTTCAAAGAGTTTTTTTTATTTCTATCCATAGAAAAAGGATAAACATAAAAATGCCAGAGTACTCACGTGATGACCTAATATATTAATGCTATTATTCATTACTAAGTGTTAGGAATAATTATTGTGAACAACTCGTATTTGAGAAATTTATGCCCATGTCTCAAAAATAAAAAACTTTGACAATTATGAATCATTTACAGAATACCAGCAGTTGATGGAAAAAAAACAGGTTCTTTCATTCATATTAAACATCTTACTATGATTCATTTATTTAATATTTTTCTATCTTTCAAAACCTTTTAATTATCTTTACTAATAAAAACTTCCTTTTATTTGTCGAGCGCCAAATCTCTTTGACTTCGACTTCAAAAGTGTTCCAAATCAATTTGTGCCTGAATATGACTAAGTGCCTTTTCGTGAGAGTATTTTATCGTATCTATGTATTTATATTTAATAAGCCCCTATTCACTTCACTCCAAACATAATTTTCTTTTGAAAATAATTTAAATGTACATGGTAAGAGTTTATTTATTGAATTAATAAGATACCAGCAAAAGACACTAACATTATGTTGGAAGTGAACTTTTTCTAAATCATTGGTTCACTTTGATGAAATTAATTACAATATGTAAGAAAGTTTCACTTTTTCTCTTGTTCCTTGATCAAAAGTGTTATTTTCCAGTTGTTCAAAACTAAATTAAATGAAAAGGTCTATTTTGATACCAAATCTTGCTTTTGTAGGTAGGGCAGTGAATTTCTAAATTTGCCTATTTTCCAAATAATGCTAGGGTGTTATTAATTTCGGGAAAAAAATGAGAATATATAAAAGGCTTTGATTTTTTTTAAAGCATGGTAGAAAATTGCAAGTCATATTTATACAAAAGCATTGGAATGTTATATAATAATATTTTTTTTAAGGAAATCTTCTAAATCATTCTCTAATTAATGAGAAATATCTAGAATTTAGTAGAATTTTATAAAGTTTCAAGAATGTTCCAGAAGTGGCCAAAACACACTTGAAAACCTTTAAAACCTTCTGGGATATTCTGGAATATCCCTTCAGAAATATTTATACAGGGATTCACAAATATGCTATTATTTTGACTCTAGCTATCAAAGTGAACACATCAGAAGAGGAGTGGCATCAAGAGGCCTCAATCATTCTCCAGATCCATTCTATTTATATATGCAGACAGTTTATCAAGACGAGTGCAAAAAGGTTCGGTGTGACATCATTTATAATGATGTGTGAAGCTTACAAGGAATACTTTGGCATGCTAGTTGCGAACCAAGAAAAACCATGGACATTCTTTTTGCTTGAGAATACTGCGAAAAAACTTCGTAGAGTAAGAAAATTATTTGTTTTAAAAAGTTAATAATTAAATGTCACAAAGATTTAAGCTATTATGCTTTTTTTGTAAGCCACAAGACTTGATTGAGTATATTTTTTTAATTTTACAGGATGGTATCCAGGGGAAAGCAGAGCATGAAGTTTGCTATTCCCAACTTTTGGCGTGAACCCACTGACCAATCAAACAGTGCTACTTCTGCATAATGGACGAGTCCAAACGCCAGTGGCAAAATGCACCTGCAATTTCCTTTCCCGATTTTCATCCGTTATTTCGCCACAGTGCTTATCTTCCTGTACCTAACCCTCCAAAAAGGAATAAGCCAACCTTAGAAGAAAGCAACAATTCAGAAGCTGAAAATATCAGTAAATATGTAGACTACAGTGTCGGAAATATCAATTTTGAAAGAAATACATACCGTCGAAACCATGAGAACTAAATGTGGTTATCTGAAATCTTGGGTTTTCAAAGTCAAATACTGAGATTTTGATTTCCAGGCTCAAAGATTGGGATTTGCTTTATAAATATGTGCAAGTCACAAAGAAGCCAAAGGAAACGTCATAAAAATTTCTCAAGATTTAATATTTATCCAGTGGGGCTATGCTTGTGTATAAAGTTTATCATTCCCAAGATCTGGCGTGAACCCACTGACCAATCAAGCACTGCTACTTCTTCATGAAACGTCGAATTGGCAAAATGAACTTGTCAATTCCTATCTAGATCTTCTATCCTTTATTGCACCAGCACCAATCAATGATTTTCTTCCTGTACCTACCTCTTCACAAAGGAATAAGCCAACCTTTGATCAAAGCAAAATTTGATCCGAAATCTTAGCTTGTTAAAGTCATTTTTAAGTGCTTAGCTTTTGATTTTTAGGCTCAATTAGTGCGATTTGCTGGATGAAAATGTGCAAGTAACAAGCCAAACGAAAAGGTCATAAACTTTTGTCAAGATTCTTTACTTATCAAGCTTAGAAATGCTACTGCAATGATGTATCTGGTCCGTTTGATGCAATTGGAATCACATGTAATCGAAATGAGCGGAGGCTCTTCATTAACCGGTCTTCAAAGAGTATTAAAGCTGCAGGCTCCATAATTTGAATAAGCATCTATTCTTTCCTCTTGCCTATTCGGTATATCTCAAAGGCGACTAAAGCTGTCTCAAGCTCTTGCTACAAGCTTTGAATTATAAGAAAGTGATAAGAGACTTAAAACTGGTAGCATTTTGTGATGGGTGTCCAGGGAGGTTTGACCAGATTTCCATGTCGTCTCCGTCTTTGGGAAAGTAGGGATATAAAACAGCAATATTACCACAAAATGCACTTGCCACAAAATACTAAGTTCGTATTCTATGTTGGAAGGAAAATTGTTAATCATGAACAATTGATGGGCCCGCGAATGGTTTTGCTCCCTACAAAGTGTTTAAATCTAGGTCTTATGAGGCAGTTTGTTAAAGCTGTAACAAAAAATATGCATCCTTCAAGAACCTTTAAAATTTCTTTCCCATACTCTCTAAGACAAACGTGAAAGATGGTTTCTTTGGTGTACCACAATAGAAAGATAATGTGGTTAAGAATTCACTGAAAAGCTTACTAAAATTAAAAAGAAGCCTGGAAGAGATTTTTTGTTTCAGTGTGTCATGGCTTTTGTGGCAACCACAAGGCTGACAATTATGTGAACCTGTTTGAGAACATAGTGAAAATCTAGGTCTAAATGGGCTACAGGATGTTCATGAAGGTGCCCATCCTCGATGTCCATTTTGATAAGCTCAAGGGGAATATAAGAGCATATTTAGTGGAATAAGGGTGGTACTTCCATCGAGATATACTGAGAACATGATGGGAGACTACATTTGGGGGTTTGTACAGGAAAGTGATTTACAATATAAACAGAAATCGTGGGAAAATGTTTACTTCTAACTTTATTGCTTGTTTTTATAAATTTCTTGAGGCAGTTTTAATAAAATTGTATAAGTTTAACTGTGTTGTTAGAACTACAACGGCTGAAAAATAAATGTGCATATTTTTAGTAAATATTTCTTCATACAGGAGACAAAAGCAAAATTTAAAAATAAATAATGAAAATTTCTATTGTTTTGAGATAAAAGAATTTGGAAAATAACACAAACTGGCCGAGAACAAAAATTGTGTTACATTAGTGGTAGGCATGTTAACTTTCTATTGCTAGTTTTCATACTATTTGATTTTGTGTTTTAAATTAAACCTATTTCTGTTTGTTTCATTGTTTCAGATGAGATGATAGCTCCTTCAAGTTGATATAAATGCATTAGGGATCTTAATGCATTCTGTTATATAAAGGGTCTTTCAACAATGACGCTTGAGCTTTGTCAGGCGATAGTGGCCATGTTGTTAAAACGACATCGGCAACCTCACTGTTAACTGTTCAGTAGTAATTGGCAAGTCACAAGGGAAGGTTCTAGCGTTGAACAGCGTGTGCAGATAATCAAATGTTATCCAAATCAGTGCTCCGTTCGACAAACGTTCCGCGCATTACGTGATTTCTATTCTCGCCACAGCGACGAGGCCCATTTTCGGATGAATGGATTTGTGAACAAACGAAATTGTCGGATTTGGGACGAAAACAATCCACATGAGATACACCAGCACCAATTGCATGCCAATAAAGTCACTGTTTGGGGCGTACTTTTGTCTAACGGAATCATAGTTCCGTATTTTTTGGAGAACAAAGATGGGATTGCCATAACCGTCAACGGCGAGACCTAGAGATCGATGATAAGCAACTTCTTGTTGCCTCAACTGGATTATATGCCTGATATGGATACTGACGACATGTGTTTCCAATAGGAAGGCACTACGTGCCACACTGCGCACGCCACGATAGACATTTTGAACCAGCGATTTCAGGGCAGGGTCATCTCGCGCGGCGGCGATGTCAACTGGCCACCGAGATCATGCGATTTAACGCCATTAGACTACTTTCTTTGGGGCTATCTTAAATCGAAGGTCTATTCGAATAATCCACAAACAGTTGATGTCCTCAAATTCAACATAACGAACACTATCCACCAAATTCAGCCAGATTTATGCGACAAAGTCATCGAAAATTGGTCCTTCCGAATAAGTTCCACCAAGCGAAGCCGCGGCAGACATTTGAACGACGTCATATTCCACACTTAATTCCATAAAATTTACTTTCAAATTTAGAATAAATTGAGTGCATATATCACACACAACTTGTTTTATTTACATTTAAAAATTGAGCGCCTTTATTCAAAGAACATTTATGTGGTTGTTACAGATTTGTTCATCAAAAGCGTAATATAATAAGTTTTGTGTGCCGTGCCTATAGGGTCTATTATGCCGTTCCCCTTGGTGACCAAGACAAGAAGTGGGCTCTACAGAATGTGTCATAATTGCGAGGAAAGTCTTCCTAACTGGATAAAAAGAAAACAAAGCGTCTAACTTTTGGAGTTTCCATGCTTTCGCGAGAGTAAAAATACCACATAATGGGCTGTTATTTATATTTGATTAACACTAGAAGTGTTGCAAGAAAAAAAGGCATAATATCTCCTATCTCAGTATTCCTTTTGCATTTCGATCTACTTCGCCTTCTGAGAAAATTGGTTCCTAATAGTTATGCCTCTTCTGAAGATGAAAGCACTAAATATGTTGAGGAGTTTCAAGGCTTCGTCTCAAATTCCTAAATCTCATCATTTAATAAGAAACAGTTATCATCCTCTCAGTGTTTACCTGAGGTGAGAGAGAATGACTTAGCTCGTAATACATATATCAACCACCATGAAAGCAGCGGAGATATTAGCCTCTATCTTAAATGAAAAAAAAATTCTTGGCAGCTCTGCAAATGTTTCATATTTCAGAACACGGGACCAGAAGAGAAGCAATTTGTTTACCGTTACGATATCCAAGGTTGCCTGGAATAACTCTATAAAATATAGATTGTTTTGATAAAGTTCTAGTCACATCCTCAAGTGATTTCTGTTGTATAATGGGAATTTTTTTGGTGAAGTCCAAGTTGGTAACTCAATGCATTTACGAGAAACTCATGACGACACAAAAATGGTCAAGGACTTGGTCAGATATAAATATCACAACTGGATCATTTGTGTGCACATAGCAACGTACAACTTCTTCCTTGGTAAAAGGAAGGGTTTCACTAAATTTCTGTGCTATCTCTGAATATGGGACACTCGAGCTTAGGAGAAATACTGGACCATAAGGAATGGCCTATCTGTGAAACTATGGAAGCAGGCGTGCTAAACATTTTTCATAACCAATTTGTCAGTGTCGTGGTATAGAAAGGACCCAGTGATGGTGTTCGTACGTATAGGTTGGTTACGTACTTCAAAACTCCGTGATTAAGTTTTCTCTCTAAGAGTGCTATATTTGATTATTATTATTATTATTACGTTATTTTTTTATCTTTGAGGGTTTCTCGTGCCATGCTCAGCGTTTCAAGGATTGAATAAAAATGTTTCTAAGAAAACTAGACCTTTAATTAAAAACATGAACAAAAATTGAAATTTAACAAACAAACTACACAGTAATGAATTAAACAAATTTAAGTGAGGCTTACTAAATTACACAATTGAATATAACGTAATGTTTGACCCAAAGCTCACTTTAATATTGTATGCAAATTGACCTTCAACGAAACAGATACTTAGATTTAAATACCTTTCAAGATTGCCACGAAAATCGGGTTTGAGCCTGACCTTGGCCTCAATTTTTATGTCGCCTCAAGAATGTTGTTTCTGGGCAGACGCGTGGACAGGCCGTTTCCCATATGGTCTGAAGGGGGAATGCTTTAAAGCCCAAGAGGAATTCGGAGCGTGTGGCAGATGGATATAAGCACGTATTCTTGATGAACTGATTTCACCACGGGACAGAGAAAGTATGTTTCTTCCAATCTTCGAGTTACTTTGGGAATAATTCGCACTGACGAGCGATGAGCCAAAGAGTCAATCCTTGGACGATGGGGGGTACTTGAGAGAGTTCACTTTGAGGTGTTCCTCAATGGCGAGGACTATCTCTGGGTTTTGGGAGTATACCAGGATAGGGGGCTCCTCTGACGAGAGTTAGTTAAACTTGCTTCTCAATCCAAGTTAACTAAAAGTTCGGTGTGACCACCAGGAACTTGCTCAGGATGAGCTTCTTCTAAGTCCCTCTCGTTGGTTTGCCGGGCACTTATGCTGGTCTTTGCTATCTCGATGACTCTCACGATCTACCCTTGACAGGATGCTAAATTCGGTGTGACCACCGGGAACTGGCTCGAGGATGAGCTTCTTCTGTGTCCCTTTCTTTGATTGCCGTGCTTCTAGCCGGACTTAGTTGTCGCGAGGAATAACACGATCTACCACGTTTTTCCAAAGTTATTGGATAATATACTCAGCCACCCCACTGAGGGTAAGGGAAGGAGGGGGGAGGGGGGACGGCGGCATTAAGACTCTTCCGCTAACGGTTTTCTCAGAGCGTCTTTCAGCTAGCCCTAAGGGGGACCTTCTGGCTTTAGGCCGGTGCTCCTCTAATTTTGCATATGAAGTGAAATTGAATATCAACTCTTAGTGGAAATCTTGCTGTTTTAACCAATGTTAGGCTCACCGGGGTCCGACATGTGATGATTAGTGCATTATGTGGTTTTGAAAGGCTTTTCTGCTTCTCCTCGAGTTGAAAGAAGAGAGGAGGGGGGGGAGGTTAAGTGGTTGGGCTACACCGCCAAAAAATGCTAGGACGTCGTGGTTAAGGACCAGGGACTCAGTTGCGACGGTGGGGTATCGATTCTCCTACAGTCAGTTTTGAGAGCATCATTTTTCGCCCACTCCATCTCAAGCTCGGCTTTATGAAGTAGTTTGTGAAGGCATTGAGTAGTGAGAGGGAACGCTCTACAGGACAATGTTTCTGCGTTTCCTGCTTGAGTTTTAAAGAACTCAAAGCAGTCGTATATTATGGACCTAAAATGTATGCCCTTGTTCTGTTTGAATTTTGAAGAACTCAAAGAAGGCGTATATAATAGACATAAAATCTATGCCCTTGTAACTAGTGGAATTTGTCTGAAAGAAGAATGACAAGGAGAAAGTAGCGGGGTTGTCCTTATTGCTGGTTACAAAAAACATTCCCGGCAACAAAAGGATCGATAACTATGATGATTCAGTTGCTAGAATGCTGTTGGCTTTTCGTGATCTTAGTTACAACGTGAGTATCAAGCTTCATTTCCTGAATACTCACCTTCACCATTTCCTCGAGAACTTTGGAGGTGTTAGTGATAGAGAGGGAGAACGCTTCCATCAAGACCTCATGACGATGAAAGAGGGTGATCAAGAGCGATGAATCAGACATATGATAACGGACTATGGTTGGAGTATCAAACGAGATAATCCCGCCCAATTCTTTAAACGCAATAACTACAGTGGCAAATTTATGCCATAATAGGAACGATTTGAGCTCTTTATATCATCGGTCTTTCTTTATCCCATCGATACACACTGATATTTGAATGTAAAAGATAGAGTAGTAGTACTAAATTTATTTTAATTTTGGAATATTTAATTGACTTTGCCTTTATTTTAAATTCTAGTACATGTTGAAATGGATATATACGATGATGAGACAAAATACATATTATCTGCCTAAAGAGTCGGTCAAGACTAATTTTAAGTTATTAAAACAATAAATTGCAGAAGGGGTCAAAATTTCGCGAAAAGGAAAAGTTTGAACTTAAAAATCCGTAGCATATACAGAAAATCTGACTTCAGGTATTATTTCAGTGAAATCTACATAAATAGTAGTTTACACAAATTATTTGCATCACTGTACGTAAAACAATAAAAAGCTAATATGCTATAAACTC
The DNA here is from genome assembly GCA_963969495.1 of Ceratothoa steindachneri. Taxonomy (NCBI): domain Eukaryota; kingdom Metazoa; phylum Arthropoda; class Malacostraca; order Isopoda; family Cymothoidae; genus Ceratothoa; species Ceratothoa steindachneri. The sequence goes on along the minus strand of OZ018321.1, from coordinate 151,197,885 downwards.
TAACTAATTGCGTATTTGATACTTGTTAAAATTAACCCCAAGAGGAAAGCATCATATGTAGACTATTACAATTTTACTTAGAGGAGTATTACTTCCTTCCGCTTTAAGGCCGGATAGCGAAGGCCTGGCTCACTGGGTTGACCTGAACTCTTTGGCAATGACTGGGGAAGATCCGGCCTTAAAACAGAAGGAATTAATACTCCTCTGATCCTGGCAGTGCGGGCCTACTAGAGCGGGGGTCTTCACATCATTTTAGAACAATTCTGAACCTTCTAATCTCTCCTACCCACCCCATCTCACGTCAGAGTCAGAGGAGTCAAAGCGCCTAAGGTGGAAGATCCTAAAATGAATAAAAAACAAAGAGAAAAAAAGAAGAAACCTGGGGGTTCCTCTTCTCTTGGAGGGGCAGTTCTTAGATAAATATGTCACCTGCCTTTTCGGCAGGTGACCAGACTAAGAGTGGCAGTTCAGATCACGGCACCCTCGGAAGTGGAGGATAAGTCCTTACAAAACAAAGTTACAGGTAGGGCGAGCGGAGCCTCGATGGGTCGGAGCCCCTCATTGAGAGACTACCCAGCGTTTTCGAGCCTGCTGACTCTAAACAGTTGCGGCTATCAACTCCAAGGATGAAAACATGTTAGCCAAAGGTCACATAGTCACCAGAGAGTGGCTTTGGTTAGGATAATTGATTTAGAAACTATGGTCACTCGTAACTCGGATGGGTACCTTCTGATGAATACGGCGGAACCTTCACGAGCAGCCAATACTCAGTGGGTCGTCTGTGTAGGAGACACCGTACGCTAGTATGAATTTTGTGAAAGAAGTTTATGTTTATGCGAAGGAACTCATGGACTACTCTATAGAAGCTATCACTGAAGAGCTGTCCGATCAAAGAGCGATAGGTAAAGATTCTGCGTGGGGTGAGGAAACGGTTGGTTTCGGGATCCACTTCTTAATTCCTTGACACTTTCGATCATTAAGGGCTCAATGAATCGGTGCATGCCGATTAGTATGACTACACCAATAAGTCCATATTGTGTCTGGTAAAGTGTCTGAATTCGGGAGAGCCAAATCCTGCTTTGTCGAACAAATGTCACGCGTATCTTCGAGAGAAAATGGTCCTGTCTGCAATACGGCACATACTACGCCTCTCACTTGAAAAACCACCCTCTGATCCTAGCAGTGCGGGCCTACTATAGCAGGAGCCTATACGTCATTTTGGAACAATTTTGAACCTTCTAATCTCTCCCACCCACCCCATCTCACGTCGGATTCACATGAGTCAAAGCGCCTAAGGTGGCTAGCGACACTTCTGGAGCTTATATCTCCCACACGCCTACCAAATGCCGGAAGGAACGCTTCCGAGACTTCGCAACCTTGAAAATACGAGGTAACCCGCTTCGAACCGCCCCTCCAAAGGATTCGAGGCCAGTGTAGGAAAAGAATCGCAGGAAAAGCCCAACAACTCGAAGGAAATCATCGAAGGAGACCGCGACCTGAGCAGCTTCTGAGGCCAAGAATTTAAAGGAATTCGGTCTTCTACAAAACTACAGCCATTCCCACCTTGATCTACGTCTCGAGGACGGCGTCGCATCCACTTCGTGTTACGCATGGAGAGCATTTTCTTCAATATATTTGCGGTCTAATTCCGGCTAAATGGAAGGATATGTGGAAGATCGTCTCTCTCCTACCGTTCCTCGTTAGCTATCTGTTTCCAGTAGACTATGTTGGCGCGTGAACTCTGCCCAACCTCTCGAGGTCTAGAGGTTTTGCGACCCCACTAAAATGGGATAGGGCCGGGCAGTAAAATACTCACTTTACATCCTGTATGATTTCATAGTTTTTCTACTCACTTTAAATAAATCCTTACAGGAATTAGCAGTGCAGCTACACTTGAGTATGAGGCATCCTCTTATTTATCTGATCAATCCTACTGGTCATGTTCCTGCTGACCTGTTTAAAGAGTTGGAGATTCACGCCCTCAAAGGAGATGAATTTACTTATATCAATGCTAGAAATGCTTCATTCTCCTTTCTCTTTCTATTCCCGAGCTCTCTAGATACATAGAATGATTTTAAGCTGCCTGAAGGTTCATGACGTTCATTGGCTTGACTGCCACTGCCTTAGAAACCACCTCGCTGTTGCTTGGAGCGAGCGCGGTGCTCTGTATTTACTGATATGTATTTACTGATTTATATGCCTGACTCGAGGAGAAAAGGTCAATTGATGATGCCCTTGATTTCTCCGGTAACCTTATTTCCGTTGGCCTAACTACAATTCTAAGAAGATCTAGCTGTTTTGCACGCCATCGCTTCCTTTGTGGTCAGCCGAGTATGAGATCGCCATTTGAGAGAAACGATATGCCTATACTCGCTTGAAGCAATGCCAGAGCGATATAGCCATGTTTGATTTCTTCGAGCTATCTTTCTAGACTTCGGTATGTTTCGAAGAACGTAGGCCGCTATGCTTGGGGAGCATACGTGTCTTCATTTAACAAAGGTGTGGAAACGAATAAAAATGGTTCAGGACCACCTCTCGCAGGAAACCCCTCTAGAATTTAAGGAGAAAGTGACCTCAATATCGGATCCCTCTTTCGTGGAAGAGCCCTTCACGAACACATCTCCACATTCTCTTGTCGGGATACTGATCGGCCAGCATTCAATGAAAGTCGTCAACTGAACTTTTACCTTTAGAGACGGACAGCCTTTTAATGATATGATTACGTAGAGTTGCGTTCCGCTCTTGCTTCTTGAGCGGATACTACCCCGTAATTCTGATGATATTATGTATTCCACGTGTAGCCATTTAGGTGGCTAAGAATCTGGACTAACAATATCCTCCCACTTTTATAACAAATGGCTACTGTGCTCGCATTGTACAAACTCTGGAGCGTCAACACAAACACGCATTGAACTACATCTCTTGCTATTTGAATCGCCTGTTTTGGGATTTCATCCTCCAAAGAGTAAGATGTTACAATACCTTTGAGACCTACAGTTCTACTCCAACCCGGACATGTTCTTAAATCGTATCTCCCAGGAGGTGGTAGATTCAAACCGTTTCTTTGGTCTAGTTTTAGACCGGCGCCTCAACTACTCTCATGACACCTTGGACATTCTCCGTTCGCTGACATTCAGAAACCCCTTGTTCGAAGTTACCAGGGATCTAAGAGACGCTATGTCGATCTACACGTCCGAGCTGGTTTTCATACACCGCTCGATACAGGAGATAACCATCTTTCCAGGTTCGGAAACCGGATCGTGATTTACAGCTCCTCACAAAGTTCCCTCAGTGTTTTCGGGGCATTGAAATCTCCTCACCCACTGTTTAGCGGTTTTTGTGACGTCTGGGCAGCCGCAGGCTTAGCGGAATTCGAGATTTTGTTTTGCTGCGTTGTTAATGAGAGCTTCAAAGTTTCTGAGAGGACTGGATCACCATACCAACATTTTGGGATTTTGTATACCAAATACATGTCGGGCGCCATTGGGCCCGACGTCTTTGAATTGGGTACACTCGCAGCACGCAGAGCTAATTTGATGGACAGATCCCCGGCACCTTACTGGACGCGTACGTGGCACTCTAGGCTGTCTAGCATCTTCCTATTGAGTTTCCTATTCTGGAGATCTTCACGCACGTTACCTGTCTCGGTACTAGGACACATGAGGTGACTACCGCTTGAGCTTTTTACTAGGTCAAGATCGTGTACATCGAACTGTAGCCTAGCGTATTTTTGAAGTAGGCTGTCCGCCTTCATTGTATATAATTCTGTATTGGTTATTTTTAGGTTATTTCTGATGGAGTATGTATGTTCTGTACTTTTTGGGTTACTGTTCTTCCAGGGTTATTTTCATCATATCTTTTAATGTATTCTAGGATTAGTCTACTTTTTGTAACTTTGGTGACTTTCATGATGGCAGTTGCCGGATGGGATCCTCTGAGAAAAAAGTTGTCATTATCTTGTAAATAATTAATATATGGAAAAAAAAAATAAACAAATCCCCTAATGGAGGCTGATCTCCTCCATTGTATATAGTCCTGTGTTGGTTTCTTTTCGTTTCATTTTTTATGTAATTTGTGCTGTTTTTGCTTATTTATTTTTTCAGGGTTATTGTATTCCTCTTTTTTTAATTTACCCTAAAAATAGGATAAATTTTGTAACTTTAGCGACTATTTACTTTGTGGCAGTCGCCAGATGGGCTCCTTAAAGAAAAAAGTTACCATTACCTCGTATTAATTATATTATGGAAGGAAAGTAAACAAATCCGCTAATTGGAAATTCTACGATTGAAAATTATGCTACTGATAACCGAATATTTTTTCAAAGTATATTAGTTCATGCAATTATTTGTCTTTTAATTGGAATGATAAAAATATTTTCGCTATTTTGATTTTTTAGAAATTTAGTTCTCAAAAATATTTCTCTGTTAAAATTTCAAATCATTAAAACGCGCGTATTCATTGATTTTTCCATGGAACCTTAATAATATTAATGCACTTTTACGTACCTAAAAATACTTTTAATAAATTCATTATAAAAGTTTAAAAATAACCGAAGAAAAATTAAATTTCTTAAAATTACTAGGACATACAGGTCAATATTGCTTGAATTTTGCCCTGGATTACAACTTTATTTCTATTCCGAATGGTCGAATTTAGATCCTTTGTAAAATAAATATTCAATTTAGATTTTCAGTAAAAAACTTGGAAGAAGAATCCACTACACCACTTTTCGATGATGAACAAATGACTTAACACTTTAGGCATGCATTGATTTATTAAGAAGTTCCTGATATAAGTATATTCATCACCCATATTCATTCTCTTGACAATTTCCATTTATGATCTTACATTCTTTTCACAGAATCTGTCACTTGTGCTTGTTTTCGTTTTAATGTATTTCTTTTGAGATCATTGCAGCTTATTCAACCTTGTTTTATCATTTTTTTGTCATTTTAGTGGTTAGTTTCTAAGTTTTACTGCATTATGTTAAGACTGAGACAGGTTGCCTCAGAAGTGGTGATTTATTCTTCCTAACTTTGTTCTTGTACTGATTTCCTTTTCCATCTTCTAATCACCAGTCAGAATAAATATTCATGTACCTGTTCGATCTTATGAATTCTTTTCCTGATCTTTAAAACGTTCTTTTTTATTTCAATAACTGAGACAGTTCTGTTAAAAGTGATTTAATTCTTCTAAATTCGTCGAAAAGATAAAATGTCATCAACAAATCAAAGATTACTTGTGTACCTCACTTTTAGTCTGATTCCCTTATTGCACCAAACCAAACTCTTGAAAATCTCTTTGAGTACTGCTATTGATTGACTGTTCGAACTCAATTTTTATTTCTATTTCATTACTGGCCTAGTGATTCGTAAATAAAAAGGATGCATTGCTGTAAAAGAGTATGCCACCGTAAGTATTGGTAATTCCTTGTTTCTGTAGTGCTCTCTAAATTGAATCTGATAGCATTCGAGTGTTAGTAGCACACAAGAAGATTTGGACCATGCTAATAGTCCAAAACATTTGTATTGGAAATAGTTAAGTGGTCAGCAAGACGTATAACACTATCCTAACAAGGTGCTTTCATATTTTGAAAAACAAATGTGCGTGTAGAGATTCGTCATAATTTTATGATAGTTTATTCGTCGAGGATTTCTTAATTTGATTAACTTGGGGACACTTCTGATAAAAGATTCTGAAGAAATAACTTAATTTTCAAAATATAAAAACATAGTTTGGATTTAAAATGGACGACTGTAACAAGTTTTCCCCGTTTTTTTTAAGTTATGATGGAACAACCTTTTAAGAATTGAAAAGAATACAGATAATGAGGTTGAGAGCCTAGGTGTTTTATGTCCAGAATTCCTTCAGTAATACATTTAGAAGCTTCATTATTGAAGCTCACTGTGTGAGGAGCTTTTATGGACACACTGCAAAATGGTTAATCGATTCTTCTTTTCCTCTAGTTTCCTCTTCTTTCCCTCTAGTTTTCTTCATTAAGAGATTTAATTGCTTAGTTTTGGAGTCAAATGATGTTTGCCGTCAAATCAGTTGTACAAAAAATTAAGCCCTTTCATCAAAAAAGACTACACTGGAAAACAATTTATTTTCGAAATCTCAGTTGCATAAGATTTCTTTTTTCTATCTTACTGATTTTGACCTGCTAAATTCAAATCTGATAACGGTTCAGCACTACATGTTCTAGTTTTCATGCAGTTTTAAGTTTTTCATTAGAGTTGTTTGCGGTCAAATAATTACTCATACGTTTATGTTATCAACAGAGATATTAAAATTGTTTTGTTTTTCTTTCAGATCTGATCATGGCTACCACGAGACGTCAATGTGTGAACCAGCCGGAAGCTTTCTGCCATATTTGTGGATCCTTCACGCTTATTCGTCAAAGGCAATAATATAACATCATTTGTGAGGCGTGTTTATAAAGCGTACTTTGGACTTACTCTTAACGACCGAGACAAGAAATTGGCCGCACATACTGTTTGTCATAACTGCGAGGAAATGCTGCGTCACTGGACAAAAGGGAAACGTAAGGGTTTTCCTTTCGGATTTCCCATGAACTGGCGAGAACCATCGGACCACACAACTGGCAAGAAAAACAGACACAAAATCTCATATCTTAGTATCCCCTTAGCAATCCGACCTACTCTGCCCTCTGATGAGGTTCCAATCACAATTTTTTAAATTTCTTCCATCTGAAGATGGAGGTAGTGACCAAGATCTAGAGACTGCGGATGAAAGTCAAGAAATATTTTCAGAATCCGGTGATCCTTCTTATGAGATCCCAGAGTCATTAACTCATTAAAAGTTTAGAAAGCCAGAGTTGAATGACTTTGTGCGTGATTTAGATCTCTCCAAAAATTCAGCTGAAGTGTTAGCCTCCAGGTTGCAAGAAAAGAATCAGTTGAGCAATGCAACTAAAGTTTCATACTTTAGAAATCGAGAGCAGGTTTTTGTACTATTTTTTATAGAAGAAAATAACTTTGTTTTTTGTCATAATATCTCAGGCCTTCTCCAGGAATTAGGGATGCCAGTATAGAATCCAAATGACTAGGGATTATTTTTAAATAATTAGAAGCGCAGTTTGAAGTGTGTTCTACTTCATAATGGCAATATCTATGCAGCTCTCCCTATTGAAATTTCTGTGTATTTCAGAGAGGAACATAATGACATTATAAGTGTGATTCACCTACTAAAATACTACTAGAATAACTAGACATATTGTGTGGTTCTTGAAATGGTTAATTTCCTCCTAGGTCAACAAAGAGGATTTACAAAGTATCTGTGCTATCTTTGCATGTGGGACAGCCGATCTTGAGAAAAGCACTGGAACCAAAAAAGAGTGGCCTTACGTGAGACTCTGGAAGGAAGTTTGCTACATATTGTCAACGATCCAATTGTAGGTCGAGAAAAGATAATTTTTCCTCCGCTCCATATCAAGCTGGGTTTGATGACGGTGAATGCTTCCAACAGATATATTCTGTCCTCCCTGGTTTGTCTTTCGAGAATATCTAGGCAGGAGTTTTTGATGGACCACAGATTCGAGCACTTGGAAGTGATCAAGAATTTGTCAGAAAGATGAACAACAAGGAGGGGACTACATGGCTTTCATTTGTGGCGGTGATGGCAAATTTTCTCGGTAATAAAAAGGCTGACAACAATGAAACTTTCGTAGTAAATATCTTGTCATCTTTTCGCGATCTTGGAAGTAACATGAGTGTTAAACTCCATTACTTGTACAATAATCTTGTTAGATTCCAAGAGAACCTAGGAGCAGTCAGTGACGTGCAAGGCGAGCGGTTCCATCAGGACCTCAAGACCATGGAAGAAAGTTACCAAGGGAGATGGGACAAACATATGATGGCAGAGTACTGCTGGAGCATTAAACGAGAAAGCACTGAGACAGTCCACAAACGCAAGATCTAGAAGTGGAAATTTATACCTGAGTAGACTGCAATTGAACTTTGACCCTTCATAGTAACAAATGTTATGTCTACCAATCAGTTTATATAAACTATAACCATTTTTTATTTGGGTGTGGAAGAATAAAGAGAGAGAGAAGGAATTGTTCCCCTTCCCCTGTCTTCCCCAGTTCACTGTTGACCGCTTTAAATTCGTCTGCCATACATAATGCGAACATTAGAACAATGGAAAGACCGATAAGGGGGCTTCGCGACTTCTGGCTATGGGCCCTTATCGCGACCCAAGGCAATTAAGGAAGTCTGTTGGTGATGAAGCTCTCTCCCTGCCTAGATAATTTCGGAGTATATATTCGAGACTTCGTAGTTCACATTCAGATTGTGTCTGAAGTCGCTGCCCAGTGCGTTAGCCGTAACGTCTTTGTTAGTCAAGAGAGCATCGACTAAATTCTCGTCCAGAGAAGAATTGAGTGATTGTCGAATAGCCAATGAAGAGCTAGTCGTCACTCAGAGTTGTTCTTGAAGAGAGTTAGGCGCGCTTCAGCTCTTCTCACCATGTCTTCCGATTTTAAGGATCAAAAAAGCCATCCACGAAGCACCCTCCGTGTACCTCTTAAGGATAAGACACCCACAAGTTCAAGGTCAAACTTATCTACCTGGTTCTACTTGCCTCACATCAAAATAAAAGGGATTTAACCTCCACTTCGTCGCGCTCCTCCATCCTTTACCACGTCGAACCTCAACGATACCCTTTGCTCTAGAACTTGCATAATTGTAAAATCATTACTTAATTAAGTATCCCTCGGTGCAAACTTAATTTATAGTGTTAATCATCTTAGCAGTGAACCGTCAATATTTAATTACATTGTCATTTAACTTGCACTATATGTATATGTAATCTTTAGTCCTATTAAAGTATATTTTTGTAGCCGTGTTTGAATATTCCTTGGCCTAGCAACTGTGTATTTAAAGCACTCTTAGAACCATTCCCAGGTGGAGCCTTAATTTGGGTCGGCCAGTAGGCCAGTGTGCGTATAACCGAGTACACCTGGTCACACCACGACATTGATAAAGTGTTTCAAATCATTATCTTGAATAGATATATACTATCTTGCTTCTTTTTTTTATTACCCAACTATATTAGAGACTTTTATAGTATATTTCATCACATATTTTTCCTGATGGACTACGACGTCAATGAGATGATGACGAAATTTTTAAATTTTCAAATACCTTGATTTAAAAAAAAGTAGGGCACTGAGGAAAAAACTAACTTCTGATTTGAAATCAGCGCAAGACATTAGGTAATACCAAATGTTTGATATCAATTCAACAAAAACTTTGTTGACCAGTGTTATTCATCAGAGATCTACTTTGATAAAGACCTATGTGGTCAAGCATGAGTGCCACAACATACGTAATGCTCAATCTTTTGAAGTCATTAGGCCACTTCTTAAAGCCCGTAAGTAGAAACATTCTAAACTTTTTATGCGCCTAGAGTAGTTTCTATTTTAATCTTTCTAGTGGGTTTTATTCCAACACCTTTATATGGGTTATTATAGCGAAAATAGTCACATTTAAACTACATTGCGCATGACTAGAGGGCGTCCCTCAACTACGTCATTGTAAAAAAATTATAATTTGTAGACCCTTGCCCTTTGTGTGGCATTTATTTGTTAGTGGTATTTGTAATGGTATACTCCTGTCTGATTTGGATGCACTTAACCAACATTAACACAGGTTTCACTTATGATTAGTGAGGCTTTTTTAACTAAACAAAAAGTAATAGTGTTCTACTTTTCAGCCCCTCTGCTTCCGATATTATGCTTGTTTCTACAAACTTGAAATAGATCTTCTTCTCACTTTCGTATTAATCAAGTTTTTAATTTTTCAGGTCTCGCGTTTATTTAGTATTTGCTTTTTGTCTATTTTCCACTCATTCGCTGCCTTTGATTGCAGTCTGACAATTAGGAAAGTCTCTTTTTTTCTCCAGACAAATCTAATTTTCAAAACAGACGCTAATGGTGACTAACGAAAATATATCCCTTAGTATGCAAAGGTGATGAATAACAAGAAGAAAATACGCATTAGTAAAGCCAAGAGCATTGATAAAAGAAGTGGTTACCCATGCAATGGTTAGCTGCCTTGACAATGCATCAAGCAAGCCTTGAGGCGATCTTTGTTTTTTAATAAAACAAAATATAATATCTTTCCTTTTAGTCCTACATAGGATTGCAAAATATACTCTTTTTGATCGATCCTTGAAACAAACGTTAATTTTACTGGCCACGCTGAGCTCACTGCGTGTTCCGAGAAACGTTTATAATCACGTGAGTTGAAGACTTTTGTGAATTCTACTTCATTCCCACTTTAGACATTGCGCCTACTTTTCCTTCTCCAGCCGGATAGCAACCCCAAGCTATGGATTGGAAATGGTGAGGCATTATTTAACTTCCTAGAGCTGTGATACATAAAGCAAAGTACGCACACATGATCTTGTTCCTATTACATTCCACTGGTGTTCGTGCACATTTTGAGGCCTTCAAGCAGACATTAATAACGAGCACAACCACTTCCAAATGCCTAAATGTACCGCTTCTTTCAACTCAAGAGGAGTTTGGGAACAAAAGACCCACTGAGATATAGCGTGCAATGAGGTCTCCCATTTCTCATTGAAACCCTGAACACTTTCATCTGGGACGAGTCATTCTAGATCTTAATTTTCAGCGCCTTCCTCTCCGAACGCAGCAGGTGTTAGCCATCCTATTTTTAAGATCCCTTTTGAACCAGGTAGCCAAAACGGCCGATAACCTTCTAGGATTTTCTTCCCTCCATGTTAGTTCTAGTAACTCCCCCCCCGCCCCATCATCCTCTACCACCGGTGAGTTAGACGCATTGAAGAGAGAGTTATGCATCTTTTCGGAGAAATTCTAGAAGTTGTTAGCATTCAGGTACGTTCTAAGGGCACATCCTCAGCAGATCCATCAACAAGGCGTGATGAAGACTCCTGGTGCCACCACCGATTATATTTTCCATACCATCTCATTCTAGTAATTGCAATGCACCCCCCCCCCCCAAACGAACGCTATTACGTGAGATATCACTGATTTTTCTGCCAATATGCACAAATTGATACAGTTTCAATCCAAATGACTATGATTATATGTTTTTTACTGGTGTAGGATGTAAATAGGTCTAAAATGACGCAGGCCAAACTTATCAGCGTTTTATAGACTAGGTGTTACAAAGTCTTGATTTAATCTTTATGTTTTCAGAAGAAATTCGATGGCAAGTTCGAGTCTCGAGGAGCACATCTGCCTCTTCCGAACACTCTTCAAACATCTACAGGAAGTCTGGTTTTGTTTAAACTTGCAAAATGTACCCTTGAGGCCTCATAAATGACGGTTATTGATCATAAAGTAACGAATAAGGGTATGGCTCCCAACAACAATAAATTTAGGTCATAACAATGTTAGTACAGCGCTGCCTACCTTCGTGCACTTGCGCAACTTCGTTTGAATGATCAATTGTTACCGCCAGTTTATCCCACAGGTTACGCACCTTTTAAATTCTTTAATTGTGCTCTTCAAAGGGAGGAATCGAAAGAAAAACTCCTCGTTCACTGGCACTGATGAAGCAGTAAATGCCTTCAGGGAGGCCAAAATAGTTTTGGCTCCGCACTCGCGTTAAGCACTTACACTCTTCAGGCGAGCTTTCAGTAGAAACGGATGCATCCTACGGGAGTGTAGCCTGCCTGTTGCTGCAAAGAATGAGTATGAAGGCCAATAACATTATTTTCCAATATACTAAAGCCTACTGAAAAACATTATAGTACCTTTGGGAGTGAGTTCCTCTGTAAATCTTGCAAAGGAACATTTCCGCCATACAGTAAAATAGCAAACATTTCAGCATATATACAGACCATCAGGCAATCCTCTCCAGATTCATACTAATTCAGATCGCCATTCGCGACAAGAATGTTTTTAGGGGGATTTTATTTCGCACTTTGTCACATAAATTGATCATATTGAGGGGCATTACAACGTTTTAATAGATGCTCTTTCTTGCCAAGCTATCACCGAAATCGAGTTACCTTCCACATATATCGACTACCACGCGACGAGTATGCCGACTCCGCGAGCTTACTTGAGTGCCCCGATGTATTCGAATTTGAATAGGTCTCATTTTCCTTTGACGAATTCTCTTATTTAATGCGAGAATTTTACAATCACGCCATGGTGGTGTTTTCCCTGCCTTGAACCCTCTCTCTCAACCACGGTTAAGGCCTCTCGATTGTGCTTGCATCAAGATTAATTTATCTTTTAATCAATACAGACGTTCCACTGGGCTTAAACCTGCAGACAAAGTCAACACTCAAAGATGAAGCAGCACACCATTACCCCTGTCCTTCCTTGTGCCAAAGCTACCTGAGTGTTTAAAAAATCTAAGAGGATATCGTAGGCTCAATTCCTCGCTACCAGAAAGACTTACTTTCTAATAATTGTGTTTCGCCTTATGCGCTTGGTTGAAGACGTTCATATGGCGTCTATGGAGGCCTAGACCATCGTCAATGCTTTCATAGCCACCTGAGTGACAAACTTTGGAGTCCCTTCGTCTATTACGATGAATCACGGTCGGTAGTTCGAGTCCTTTCTTTGTAGAGAACTCACTTGTACACTTGACACTTGGCACATAAATATGAGAGCGGCACACAAAAAGTAACCGTTTAATCGAACGGAATCACAGAAGCCTAAAGTAAGCTCTAAGGATCGTAGTTAAACCTCCTCGCTAAAATCACCATATGGCAGAAAGATTTTAGTGCCTTTTGGCTAATTTTGTGTAAGCCATGGGCTGCATATGGCTCTTAAACTCGTCGTCGAAGGCACCTAAGGCACGACCTCCCCATTTTATTTCGTTGCCACCTTCAGGCGCAGTATGAGGTAGATAGCGTAAAAATGCCGTTACAGCACCCATGAATAGGGCTTTTCCAAGTCCTAAGGTGGACTTACAATTTTAACATAATAATGACAATGGAGAAAAATACCACAGTTACACTTTATCACCTTATGTCTGCTCACCTAGAAAGAGTGGTTGGCATGGACAAAGAGGAGCCGTAAATCACAAGGGCTTGGTGCTCATCGATGACACCAAAAAGAATGCGTCTCTTTACCATTTAAATGTGGTGGGGGTCACTTTGAGGACACGCCCACTCCGGCCTTTCCTACACTATTTGCACACACAAAACGAGATGCATCAAAGGCCAGAGGGTCTTACGACCTAGCATTCATGTGTAATTGTGGGAGAAAAGTGAACTTTCTCTGTGTTTCGTAGATAAGAGCCTCATTATATCTCTTCCGGTTCCTCCAAAATCAACTTTCCCTGAAAATACATTCCTATCCAAGCAAGTGGCACGCAAGACTTACCCTGTTTATGAGGAATAGAACCAGCCTGTCAAGTTGTGTGGCGGGCAGTTCAGTCGATCTGTTCTACCCTTTTTTGAATCCACTTTCTTCAAACTCTTAGAAAACTAGAAGTAACGCCTACTTCCTGAGTCAAGAGATGTCTACATCTCATTTGGAATCCCAACTCACGGTTGCCGATAAGCGCTACTCTTTCCGCACACACGAACAATACTCCTGAAGCCTCCATACTTCTACGATTGCGCGGCAAGCTCCACGTGCTTTTTTCTCTTATAACTTCACGGAGTTCAAAGAATACTCGTTTTTAATTCACTTCACCTAACTTTACCATACGATGAAATGTATATTTATCAATCTCTATAATTACAACGTCTCACAGTGACTCAAATGAAGAGATATATTCAATACAATAAAAATAAATTTATTTTCAATAACAATTTTCGTTTAAGTGAATAATATCATTATTTATAGGCTAAGATATTATATTGCATATTGAATTAATAAAGTTTAATTAATTATTTACAGTATGTACATGAAAAAATGTAACTCTCTCTCAATGTCTTCCAAATTCACCCCGAACAGTTAATGTCCTTGTTAGTTTTGAAGGTGAATAACAATAAAACAAAGATCGGATCTTGCAAAAGTTCTGTTACACTCATGTTTTTTTTTATTTTTCGAGAGGTTTGCGTTTGTGATAGAAAAGTTTCCATCAAACAAACTTAACGTTCTAATTTTACAGCAAGTCTCGTTAAAACTTCTTTTTCATTGTGTGCGTGAGTGTCGAGGTGGAAGTGAAAAGAATTGAGATCTTTGCTCTCCTGGATGGGGATCACAACAAGTCAGACATCGCTAAGTGGTTCAACGTCAACCGGATCACCGTCTATAAGGTCGTTGAGAGACGCATGAACGGGAAAGACCTCAAAGATTGACCTCATTCAAGAAGATTTCAAGTTGTCAAACATTTGCCCGTGCGAATGGCTCTAGAACGACCTCCAAAGCTCAAATCGACTGCGCTCGCAAAGAAAAGGAATATCTCGGTGAACACTGTGCCAGACCCGTCAAGAAGGAGGGTGGCAATACCTTGAAGTGCGTAGAAAAGTCCTCTGTTAACCGATTGGATACATAAACAACGTCGGGTGCGCTGCCATCGATTCCTTACCCACATGAACATTCATGTCAATAAAATTTTCATTTTGTCAAATAAAGAATTCTTCACAATTGATCCCGTCATGAACAAGAAAACGAGCGCGTGGTAAGTTTCGGCCAGGACGTTTCCGATGTCCTTACCTGTCTACGACCAGAACCAGACCTCAGTGATGATGCTTGGTGGCGTGGTTTTGAATAGCGAGAAGAACCCGCTGGTATGGTTTGGGGACGGTTACAGACTCACCGCATCCGATTACGGGAATATCTTGGCCACGAAATTCCTGGCCCACACAGCTAATACCGTGCAAGAGTGGTTGGGGTAGAACATAAATTTCTTTTGAAAGACTTTAGGCTGCTGCAGTGATCTGACATCAATCCCCTCGACTACAGCGTGTGAACGCATGTCGTGGGCAAAGCCTGCAAAGTGGGCCAGCATAAGGAAGGACTTCGTCCGCAACATAAGTGCGGCCTTCAGGTTTCGCCTGGAGTTCGTGCTCGCCGCCGAGGGTGACCGCATCGTTTAATATTAAAATTTTAACATATCTATATGTTAAAACAATAAGAACTTGTCTAACTGCATCATGATTACCATTGTACCCCTTTTTGAGAGCGCCGTAAAGAGTGTAACAGGACTTTTGTAATACCCGGTTGGTCTTACTGGCATACAATTTAGTCGTGCCATAACCTACATAATTAGTCTCAGCAGTACTATCAGGGCCTATAATTGCTATAGTTACTCCATCTCACAGTTTTGTTCGTTGCCTTCTAACTGACGACAACAAAAAAAAATTCACTCTCCCAGAGGAAGAAATTAAGAAATACGTAATACACATAACGTTCTCTTTGTAAGCGGCGCATTGCTACGAGGCGAGATACAGTAATTAAAGGGAAAATACATCTAGCTCCATCCACCTTTTGCTAAGTAAAATTCCCTGAAGCAAAAGGAGTTAAATCTTCAGAAGATCCGTCCTGGCACGCGCTGAGTAATTGAACTGTCAGAATACTTCGCGTGTCATCACGCTGCACAGTTTCCCCTTAACCCTCCCTCTTGGCTGCAATCTTCTAAATGACTGTTGTAGATCCCCGTCCTCCGCTCCCCTTAACACTTTACCTAGAATAATATTTTCAAATTTTATCTTATGTTTATTCTCTAATAGAACCAAGAGTTCTTGTCTTGTCGAATAGATATTGAAGTTAACGAGGTCAAACTTTGCATATTCTGGATGCTGGATTTAGTTGTGCGTAATTCTATAAATTAGGATCCCCTTTGGTACAAAATTAGTAGTATTGTCGTTATTAGTATTATAATCGTTGTTATTAATATAAATATAATAGTAGTTCAATGATAGACGGCTTAGCATCTGATTAATACGCATTTGCTGATATACCTCACGGATAAAGCATTTACTTTGCTTAGTAAAGGACTTTGAGTACCACTGACGAACAAAAGAGTCCAACAGAGTGTTGGATGAATTTTAGTTCACCTTTAAGAAAGAGATTTAAATAATACATTTTTCATCGCGAAATTCATAATTAAATGAGGGCTTAAAAACCTGACTGCTCCCGTCCATCGACCTGCGTGGGAAGCTGCCTCGGATGTCTGCGATTCATTAATTTCATCTTAACTACGCCACTTGGACTGACATAATTGAGGGCTTACATGAAAACTGGTTTGAGGATTAGCCCACAGCAGAAGCGTAAGTCAGAAATTTTCTCAAAACTGGGACTTAATTGTAAGTCTCGAGTGGGGGATAAATCCTAATCATACGAGGGACCCGGCCAGAATTATAGAGGAAAGTAACACCCGTCTCTATTTAGTTTGAAGCAGTTATGGCGTAAGTACCAGAAAGGAGGTGACACCAAAGTAGCGGCAGTTGATTCTACCGCTACTTTCATCAAGGTAACCATTAGTCATCCCTTTCGAGGTTCCTATTCGGGACCCATCCCATTCATCCATCATCACACATCATGCTGGCAATATCTGAGCTGGGGACCAACAGGAAAATGGACGGGAGCACTCACATCAAAATTTCTGAAGTCACCAGCTCAAACACATACCGCCTTTACCACTTCACTTCAGCAACAAAGCACAAATAAAAAATAATTACACCTTATTTCCGGAATAGAGGACAACAATAGAACATAATAGAGGATAAAAAAGACCATGGAGGCCCTCACTAAGAGGGTGCCCCTCCAGACCATCCCTGAAATGAAGGCCCAGAGAAAAGTAAGCTGTGCAAGACGCTATTAGCGGGACTAAGAGTAGCTCTCATTAAGCTCACGAAGTTTCCTCTGGTTTCATTGCGATTTGTGGAGAAACAAAAGACGTTGACCAGCTCCTGTCCGAAAAGGAAATCCATCAACATGGGGCAAAAACCCCTCCTCAAGTGGCAGCCAACCACAGCGTGATCTGCCGCAAAGTTGAAAACTGGGTTGGCCAACACTCGGCCGAGGAACTGAAGAAGGAAATTGAAAAACACCACACATGGGTGAAGGTTAAGAAGATGATAAAATTCAGGGACCACATGCTTGTTTAAGGTAACCTTTAAATCGACTGAAATGGCACACAATGCCACCACAGAAGGACTCCTCGTATTTAAAATGTGGATCCCAGGATGCAATATTGAACAAAAATTGTTTTACAGCATCCAAATGTGCTTCGTTTGTTATAAGCTGGAGACCCACACTACATCAAACTGCCCCGAAAAAGGAAAACTGTGGTGCAGCGAATGTGCCACGGAAGGACATCGATATCCCACATGCAAAAGCATTGAAAATAAATATGTAAACTACAAAGCGGAAGGAAATTATAAAGAATATGGAGGAAGAAAAGAAGACAAAACAAAACTCCTACGCTAGCATAGTGAAGAAAAGCGAAGGGGTGCTACCAACGGGACATCTCCAGCAAAATGAACTACAAAAATGACTAAGGTGCTAAGATCCTAATTTGCATCACGCATGCAAACGAGGCCAATGCGGTGAAGCCTGTATGTTATAACCGGGTTCTAAACGCGTTACTGAAGGCGAATAATCTGCCTTTAGTCATTATGCCCGCGAATTCAACAATTTTCTCATTAGGAGTAACACGAACTTAAGATCTGAAATAGAGGAGGGGGCGATCGAAGCTTCCTCATCGGAGGAAGACAAGAGACAAGAAGATGTTGGTAAAACCATCTCTTCGGATAGGGTCGAGGGCCCATACAGTCGTACACGAGCTGCGAAAGCAAATCTAAATCTCCTAGTCGTCCCCCGAAGAGCGAAAAGCATGGGTACACGAAGAATGCCCTACAGGCCAAATAAAAGAAGAAAAATAAGAGGAAACATAGGTAATTACGTCTTATCATGCAACTGAGCGTACAAAGATTTCTGGAAATCAATACTAACGGCTGGACGACAAAAAGGACTTTACAGAAACTTAATTTCAGAGCATGGGATTGACACTCGTAATTCTAAAATGAAAATCTGGAATTACGACGTGTTAATCACAAATCACTTACAAGAACGGCACGACGATGCGGCTATTGCGATCAAAAAAGGGATCAAATACAAGCAGATCAGAAATCCCTAAGAATCCTATCTCGCGATTGAGGTCGAACTTGACAATGGAAAGCTGGTCATCGTCGCTGGGCACCAGCCTCCAAGGAGAGGCTATTTACTGATACATTCTTTCGCTTGCCTATTTGTCAGAAGAGCCCCCACTATATTAATTGGGGATCTGATAGCCAGATGTCGGGAATTCGGCTACAGGACCTTCAATTCAATTGGAATGTGCCAAGACACTATGCTGGAAAGAAGCCATGTCAAGCGGATAGGCCCGGACTTCCCAGCCTTTGTCAGAGGAAGAAGTGCTAGGAAACCAGAGATATGTCTGGCCAATCGTCAGCTGCCATTCAATTACTACACACAAATAGTTTAGGTACAATGTAGTGACCATATAAGGACCCTTCTCAATATCAGCAGGAACCCTATACAAGTCCCAGTTGTAGTAAGAAAAACTACAAAAAAGCAGACTGCGCACGGTATACACGTCTCCTTGAGGCCTACCATCCGCCAAACTTGGATGAGGCAATTCTTGAGGAGATCGACGAGAATCTACGCCCTTAATGACCATCTCATTAACGCGGATAGAGCTTGTATCCCTAAATCTCAGATAAGTCTATCTCAACCTACGAGTGGATTGAATACATGAAGGAACTATACTGTGAGCTCAAATTAATGTAGGAAATTAACATCATAAATGCATTAATTGCCTCAATACAACGAAATAAATATATAAAAGAAGAGCTCAACCAGTTCATCCTGGAACAACAGTGGAGGCATTGGGACGATGCGATCGAGAGCCTCGATCATTATGCATCTCCCAAGAATTTCTGGAATAAAATCAGACGTCTCAAAGGATCAACCGGGAAAGAGAAGAAATGTAAATAAAAAGAGAAGCAAGAAGAATAGAAGAAATGTTCTGACGTTATTGAGGAATAATATTTAGTATAATTGAAAAATAAAACGAAGATTTTGATATAGAGTTTGAGAATAATATCTGTCGTGGTATAGGAAGGACCGAGTGATGGGATTTGTACGTATAGGCTGGTTACGTACTTTAGAACTCCGTGATTAAGTTTTCTCTCTAAGAGTGCTATATTTATTATTAGGATTAATATTATTACGTTATTTTTTTATCTTTGAGGGTTTCTCGTGCCATGCTCAGCGTTTGGAGGATTGAATAAAATTGTTTCTAAGAAAACTAGACCTTTAATTAAAAACATGAACCAAAATTTAAATTTAACACATAAACTACACAGAAATGAATTAAACAAATTTAAGTAAGGCTTACTAAATTACACAATTGAATTTACAGTAATGGTTGACCCACAGCTCACTTTAAAATTGAATGCAAATTGACCTTCACGAAACAGATAAAGGGGTTTAAATACCTTTCAAGATTCCTACCATAATCGGGTTTGAGCCTGACCTTGGACTCAATTGTTATATCACCTCAAGAATGTTGTTTCCGGGCCGACGCGTAGATCTGCCTTTCCAGATGTGTTCTGAAGGGAGAATACTTCTAAAGTCACAGAAGAATTCTCAGCGTGTGGCAGATGTGGTTACGCACGTCATCTGGATTAAATAATTTCACCCTGGGGCAGGGAAAGTATGTTTCTTCTAATCTTCGCGCTGGCGAGTGATGAGCCAAAGCGTGAATCCTTTGACGCAGGGAGTGCTTGAGGGAGTGCACTCTGTGTCTTCCTAACGGGTGAGGACTATCTCTGTGCTTCGGGCTGCACCAGGATAGGGGGTTTCTCTGACGATAGTTAGTTAAACTTGCTTCTTAAATCAAGTTAACTTAAAGTTGAGTATGACCACCAGGAACTGGCTCGAGATGAACTTCTTCTAAGTCCCTCTCGTTGGTTTGCCGGGCACTTTGCCGGTCTTCGCTTTTTAGATCTCTCTAATAATCTACCTTTGACAGGCTTCTAAATTCAATGTGATTACCAGGAACTTGCTCCGGATGAGCTTCTTCTAAGTCTCTTTTATTGGTAACCTGGCCTCTTGCCGTCTTAGTTGTCTCGATGAATAAAGTAATCTACCACATTCTTCTCAAGTTCTTTGATTTTTATATTTCGCCACCCTACTGGAGGTAGGGGAAGGAGGGGGGGATGAGGACAGCTTCATTAAGTGTCCTCCTCTAGCAGTTTTTCTCAGAGCGTCTTTCAACTAGCCCTAAAGGGGTTTTTCTGGCTTTAGGAGGACGCTCCTCTAATTTCGCATATGCGATGAAATTGAATATCAGCTCTTACTAGAAATCTTGCTGTTTTAACCCATGTTAGGCTCACTGGGGTGTGACATGCGTTGATTAATGCATTCTGTGCTCTTGGGCGGCCTTTCAGGTTCTCTTTGAGACGAGGAGAGAGAGAGAGAGAGAGAGGGAGTTTAAGTGGTCGGGCTACGCCACCACCAATGCAAGGACGTTGTGATTAAGGACCAATGGCTCAGTTGTGAGGGTAAAGTATCGATTCCCCTACAATATCATAGGCGAGCTTAACGACTAAATGCACAGAACGCGCCCTCACCACCAGGTGAAGAGATTGCCTGGCCGAGACGCCGAGATCACCGAAGAGCAACTACCTGGCGCGCTCCGCTCATTCCATCAGAAAGCCCCACTACAGTCGGGGTTTACGAAGCTAAACTTTGAAAAGGCACCAGGCAACGTCATCGAAGGAATGAGAAGAATTTTTAACGCGTGTCTAAATACGGGATACTTTCCAGATGCTTATAAAACAGTAAAGAATATTTTTTTGCCAAATCATGGAAATGACCCAACTTTGAGAGAGAACTACCGGCTAATTTCACTTCTAGAATTTGGTGAGAAGCTCTTCGAGAATATCTTCAATCGAAGACTCCTGTCTCATTTGGAGGAAAACTCCCTTTGCAATTTGGCTTAATTCAGGTTTAGAAATAGGCAAAATACGGAAATGGCGATAAATTTCATCACGGAAAAGCTTGCTCAAGCCAAACAGGAAAAGAGTTACGTGGACATTGTTTGTCGGGATGTGTCAAAGGCGTTTGATAATGTGTGGCATAGGGGAATACAGTTTAAGATTCTATGGCTGGGCCTAAGTGAAAACTTAGAAAGAACTATCTGTGACTATATCATGGTGAGAGTGACGTATGCCAGTTTAGGGTGCATGGACGGACCGAAGTTTCCGCTCAATGCGGATCTCCCGCAGGAGGGGTGTCTGTCCCATCCTCTCTACTCGATTTACCCCGCAGATGTCCCAGCCCCTGTGAACTCCTTTTGCCTCAACATTCAATACGCCGAAAATTTCAGCCAGATAATCACATGTCCTTAGAGGAATCTACCTATGCAAGCTCGTATGACAGCGGCAGAAATCGAGTGATTAAACAACTACGATGCACAATGGAAGATTCTAACGAATCAAGAGAAATTCAAAGTAGTCCTTATTGGCCGGAGACTACTCTCAGATGTCAGGTTGGGGAATAGACGCTATCCATGCACCACTGGGTGCAATGTACTAGGAATGAAGATTCCTTCATCCGGGTACAGGAAGCATGTCGATGATACCCTTTCTAAAGTCGCAGTCAGAACTCTGTATACGGTTAGAAAATCTACGTGAAAGTAACAAGAAAAAGATGTACAACGCAATTGTAAGATCTACGTTGTTATACTCCGCTTCCACGCTCTCTTGTGTCACGAAGCCACAAAAGAAGAGACTACAGAAAGTGCAGAATATATGCGTGTTTCTAATTACGGGTACACGCAGGCAAGAAAGAAAACGCCAAGAAGAGCTGCAAAGTCATAGAAGAACGGACACGGAACATGCAGGAAATGGTTAATTAAGGATTGAATGAAGAAATCATTCAAATGATTAACTAGAAGAGAAGAGCTGTTAGTCGTACCAGATTTCCAAGCTCCGCTAGCCTAGTGACTCGCGGAAACAGAGTGCCGTTCTACGCATGAAAAGGATGTAAAATCACCAAAGAATGTGAAGACAAACCGATTAAGTTGTAATAACTTCGGGTCATGAAAAATCACCGATTTTGACCAATACTGAACGAACAAGACTCGTTTAAACCAAACGAGACCTGAAGAAAGAAAGAATACAAGAAGAAACAGAAAACATTAAATTATACAGTACAAAATAAATAAAACACAATTAAAACTAACCACAAAATTTAAAATAATTTACTACAAAACAACCGTAAATGTGCATTACATAACCCAAAACATTAAAATTATTATGACAAATTGCTTGAACGCCAGTATTATAAGAACTATCAACAACAACAATCCAAAAACCCACAATACAAAAAAATAAATGAAAGTGATGGGCCTGACAACCAGGCGGCTAGCATCTCTTAGAAACTTCCCCACACTACTTTCTCTCTTCACCACTTGTCTATTTTCGGCTATCTATCCAAACACCCCTTTTTTCCCCTACATGCACATACACACTTACACGCATTTGTATCCTACTCTCCTACACATTTAACCATAGAGCAAGTTACAGGGCTTTTACTAACCCATCGATTTGTACATAAATAGCACTCTACTGTAATTCTTCTTGACCTGGCCTTGACAGTATCTTAGGTTGTTTACTGCTCTTCATTTCGTAGTTCAACATATATTGCTTATACCAGAGATGGCATCAAACTTCTTTAAACTCCAAAATCTGCATCCTTTTAGTCCCTGGATTACCTTTATAGTCATCAATACACCTGTTATTTCTTTCTCCGCGAGATGATATTGTTTCTTTTGTTTTATCATTAATACCTGACCCATTGTATTTTTTTCAAAACTCAAGCTTTATTTTCTCTTTTCTTCCGATACTAAATGAATACATACAATAAAATGCAACCATTTTTGTTGATGATTTTGTTACGCGAATAGAAATTGTTTATTTGTTTTGCACTTCGTTTATCGACCTTGATATATCTCACTCAAGATCATGAGATGATATTGATAAAATTATTGAAAAAATAATGGAATAAAGGAAGAAGACCTGACTGATGATGAGAAAACAGACAAGCCAATCAAACAACACGCAAATAAGAAAATTGAGACTATTTGGGTGTTAATTTATTTTATTAATAAAAACATTCTAAATTCAACGTGGAATTTCCCAAGTCCCCTAAACTATTAAGAGACTTGAACTCAAGTGAGGACGGTAGAGGAAGTAGAAATGCATCAATATTCAGAACTTAAGAAGTTAAGAGAAAAGGAAAGAACTTGGATTGCCCTTGATTTATTTATCATCATTTATATAAAATAACATGATATAAAAATATTTTGTAAAAAAATATGTTCCCTACCCTATTTTCTATTATAAAAAAAGTTTATTTCAATCAGGTATTGCTAAATAAATTCGGAAGTATTTTTCTTATCTGTTAATAAACTTAGTCTCTAGTTATTTTGCGATAGTTTTCTTCTAATAATAATATTTATAATCTCATATGGCATCTAGAGATATATGCAGGTGAATAAGCTAGAAAAGAAAAGACATTTTATTCAAATGTCTAACAAGTCGTTCCCTAGAGAAGGAGTAAAGATGAAGGCCATCTAGTGAAAACCTTTCTTCCTAAGTACAACACGTTAAAAAAAGGTCCTCAAATCTTTGATTTCTCTTTGAATTTCTCTATTTAAATTAGTGAATAAAGGCGAATAGTTACATCTGCTCAGACATGCCTTGTGCTTGATCAGGGCTTCTCCTTATAAGATTTAGGTATGTAGCAGAAGGTGAAACAGTTGCGCATGCAACATGGAGAAGGGAAAATAAGAAAGATTTAATTAATAACTTTCCGAGGGTCAATTTTACTCAAGTGTTTGCATATCCTCCATGTTTTTCTTTATCATAATTATCCCAATCTGTAAAATTGAGTTATCATTTGATTTTGTTCCTATTTTAACCACTTTCACTAAACTAGGTATTATATTTTCAATACAACTTTAGAAAGTGACTAAAAACGTATATTAACACTATTGTAAAAAGAGTCTTGTACACGTGATACAACATCATAAATTATATGCATGTATTTATAATTCGAAGAGAATCTTATTGCTACACAAGACTTCGTATAACCAATGCATTTAATAGTGCCCGTTATATCGTTAAAAGCAGCGAGACGCTTTAGAGGAAGAACTAAAATTTGATTTTGTAATAATTCGCCATCTTCTGGGTGATTTAGATCTGATAGTGTATTTGTTCTAGAAAAATCTCAAAATTTCTTAACCACATATAAAAACACTTAAAAAATAGCCTTGATTTTCTTATATATACAAGGTGCGAGTGGTATTCTTTCGCATGATGACTGTCGCAGGAAAAAATGAAGCGTTTTATTTTTTGAGATATATTCCTTAAATTTGGGTCAGCTTATCTTCATGACATGTTCTGTCGACTCCACTTGATTAACCCACCTGAGGCCTCAATAAAAACTCCTAGGAGACCTCGGAACCGGCCACAGGCCTTTGTCACTATCTCCCTTTTTAGGCCCCTTAAAGACTTGATAATCCTGGCCGCCAGCTTGTGCTTCGTGTCGCAACTGGATTTGTTGGTCTCTCCTCCCACTGTGCCTCATAGAAAGAAGTCGAAGGGATTTTAGTCAGGCGAGTTGGGAGGCTAAATGTCAGGTGCTATTTGATCGAAGAAAATCTCCTTCACAGCCATAGCAATTATGCATATGTAGTTTATAGGTTAACAGACACCGATTTTGTAAATTTTAGATTTTCTCTGGAAAAAGTTTAAAGATGTGATAGAAATAAAAGCTTTCTGATTTTAATTATTAGTTCTATAGTGTATCTTGATTGTCCCGCTCTATTGGTTTTTCTCTCGATATTGTGCCTCATATGAAAAAAAAGAGTTATTGATCATTCCATACGCAATGTAAATATATTTTCGTCATCTAATAAGTAATGCGAACTTTTTTCATGTTTATCATAATTTTATGGATATAAATCAAACAAGTCTTTGAGTTTATTTATATTTAAATATTTTTTTTAGAATTATTTAATAAGTAATAGAATTTATACCATTTACTAAAACTAGTGTCTATCTTTCTACGAACTTTTAAAAACTAGGTAAAGTTCGTTTAACGTTGATTTTGAATGTTCTTTTGACCTCTTACTTTGTTGATATTATTCCTTCTCTTCAACTGATTCGCGAAACTCCTAAAGAGATAGAGGAAGGACTCATTAGATCTAAATTGGAATTGTTAATCGTTTGTATGGTATCTCCGACCATATATAGTCGTGCGTTGTCTTGATGAATAAGCATTTTTCATCCATTGTTTAATGCTGGTGGTTCGCTTTTGAACTTGTCACGACACAATGCTTTGAAAATTTAACGGCACTCGAAATTAATACCCCCAAATGATTTTACTCCATAAGTGTGTTACGATTGTGCCCAGAAAAGATGCGCACTTACGAGGAATTGCGGTGACCTAAGTGTATCATTACTTTACATTAATCTACATTGGCAATCATCTCCTAATTCTATTCCAATTACATTATTCATTTTAGGTCGCTCGGTAAGTTTGTTACATTACTGAGATAGTTTGCTCTATTTCTTTAATTTGTATCACCGATAAATTATGAAATTTAGCGTGATAAATTACCCTCAATATAGCTCAAATAGATTAGAAACACTAATAGACCAAAAACTGATCCTTGAGGAGGAAAACACGCTAAGTGGTCAATGCCCAACTTGAGTTGATTCCATCTACCTCGACTCAGCCAACGCGTTTTCGATCTATTTAAGTACATTTCCCTTTTATACGTACCATCCGCTTTTAGCTTTATTGGAATTCTTTTAGGCGGAAAATCGAGACAAATTATGTTGGTCAAAGTTTGAAATCACTTCGAGAATTAAACCTACATTTTAATCAAACACGAGCTCTCACGTTAGAAACCAGGTTGAGTACCATTAGGTCTGGTGAGTCCAAATTTTTCCCGCTTTACATCTTTATTAAGAGATTCGAAGAGATTACTAAAAAGAGAATTTAAGGAAATCGGCCTATAATTTCTGGAATTAGTTTTTTAAATTAGAGACATTATTATTGAAAGCGTCCTTCCATCAAAAAATAAGCTTCTTAATACATTTTTGTAAAGGCGCTTAAGGGAGGGGGAATGAATGAAATTGATGCACTAGGGATACCTTTTATCTATTCTAAGATCTAATCCATCAAAGATGGTTTTGTAAAATGCGTGAAGAAATGGGAATCCTTTGAGGCAATAACTGGTGAATAAGGAGAACGTTGTTTCTTTATGTTTTTGTCAAGATTAGGTATTCAATCAGCTTCAATGTTTATTATGTGTGTTAATTTAACCAAAGCTAATCGAAGTTAATCAAAGCAGTGTTTAATCTTATTGCTGATAATTATAATTGATACCCGTGGCAACTATCACATTGTATAGCATTCACTCAAATTAGATATTCTTGAAAACACTCTTTTAAAGGCGAAGTACTATGACTTGTATGTTAGTGTCCTCCACTGTCAGGGTTCACTGTCTTCATGCCTTACATTCTTTAAAAAATATTAATATTTTTGTCATTAATCCCTAATTTTTCCATAAAATTATGAATTAAGTTCGCAATGCTACAAAGAAATAAAACACTCCTCCTTGGCCTTGGCTTTTGTCAAAGAATTGGAAACCCATATTCTCAGGATTTAGGAACCTTCTGAAGGTGTTACAGATGATGAATATCATTCACTACCTTTAATTTAGTTTGAGAATATTTCTTAACTGATTAAGTGGAAAATTATCCAGTTAATTACACCCTATCGGGTTATTATTAAATTTAGTAAGACGACATGAAGTCGTTTTTTCTAAAACGTTCCAATCACCTTCTGCTATGATATTCACCTTTCTTGTCTCATAGATTATAATATACTCAACGTGCAACTATAGTTACCTTCATCTGTAGCAGGGTAAATTTAGTGGCTCAGTTAGAAAATCGTATGGTAGCAACATAATTTTTCTAAAATATACAACCAAATTCTCGTGGGAATTGTTATCATCTAACGATAATATCAGTCAAATCATCGAGATCAGATTTGGGAATTAATCATAAGAGGACTGGGTGAGGGTTTATTATTTCACGACTGCACTCCACCAAGCCTAATTGTTTGTTCATTCAGAAAACTAACAAAGACACACAAATAAATTCAATTTGGATAAGTGGTCTCAATAAATAATATATTATTGTCCAATGTATTAGTTTGTATGCTATTGTATCGAAAAATTGTTTGCAGCATTAAAATTTTGGAATGAACCACCATAAAGAAAATGAAATTCTTCCTTAATGAGACCGGCTCCTCCTTCCTTCTCCAAATTTTCAAACTCAACAACGAACGAATCCAAATTTAAAACTCGATTTCTGCTTCTCTCTTCATTGTTGGGGACGTTGACCTTCCATTTATATTGGTTCTACCTTCTCCCAATTTCCCTTTTAATCATTTCACCTCTCTCTTAATTCTGGAATTAAATTAAATAAGGCAAAATTTAATCAGTGCAATTACTTTGTAATATATTAATTTTAACTAATTCTTGATAAATTATAGGTAAGGTAAATTTTAATGCCTGTTTGTATCCTCTAAACAGACTGCGAAAATATTTGGAACGAATATTTGATGAATAAAATATTTGATGAATAAATGTACTCGCTGTGTACTCTTTGGTTCTGATTCTTTCGCGTGCATAAAAGATTTATACATTGTATATTCACCGCGTGTTCACCTCAGCTCTCCTTTGTCCTTTGAATTCCCTATTAATTTCTCTCTCTTTCATAGTCCCGAACGACCTTGCGAACCGTATCTTTAAAACCTTGTTTATTCGGGAGATTTTTTGTCTTCCGCGTAGCCGAGTGGTCTAAGGGGCGGTTTAATTGAGATAAAAGAGGGTTGCTTGCTGCTTTAGTTTGCTCGGTTCGAATCCCACCCCTGTGCGGAATTTTTGTGAATTAGGAAATAACATTTCTGAAGAAAAATGATCCTGTTTTCTGTTTCTTGCGGTTTGCTCGATTCATTTCATCATTCTTTCACGTTCATGAAAGATATATATATATATATATATATATATATATATATATATATATATATATTTAAAATTGAATGTACACAGTTATAGTATGTGGTGAGTATAGCAATGAGTAACTACTCTCACACTGGATCGAGGGGCACGCCTAGGAAACGCTCTTCTTTCCATCTAGTAGACGGGAAAGGTGAATATTAAAATACCAATTGCTAAATAGAAATATGTTTTTAGGTAAGTTAACTTTAACGTTCATGACAATATAGTAAGATCAGAGCAATGGTGAGAATTCCTTACTAAGCTAGAAAAGTCTTCTATAGCTCCTCGACCCTTTTTAGAAGTGCCTTTCATACGACTGCGCATCCCTCCATTTCTCTAAACAGAGAAATTTCAAGAAGCCTTTTGTGTAAGAGATGGCGTTTACTTTTACAGAAAACGGAAATTGGAAATCTTCTCTCGGTTTTCGAACATTGCTAGATTTTGTAAAATTTAGCCTCGCGAAGCGATTTAATTCCTTAATAAAATACTCGTATAACTTTTTTTAAATCGGTACAATTTGGTATCTCTGCGTTGACTCCGTTCAAGCTTGTCTCTAACTTTTTGGTAAGGAAGACACCATGATTGAACATAGTGTTCCAAAAGAAGGCGGAATGAGGAGTTGGAAAGAGTGAGTATTTTTTATATTTTACTCAAAGGACTGATCCAATAATTTGTTCACTTTGTTGGTAACTCGATACTGTTACTCCTAAATTTGTTTCTTTGTTTACACTTTTCATTTGAGTTCCATTCATTATATGTGCTGCTTTTGTATATTGTTCCCTATGTGGGACACTTTAAATTGATCCTAATTAAATCACATATGCCAAATTTAGGTCCAAAGTAACAACCTGTCTAAATTATTTTATACATCATCTAACTTTTAATCTGAGTGTAAAAGTATGTACGATTTTTGTATCATCTGCTTACTGTAAGATTGTGCAAGTCAGATCTTCATCAATATCGCTAGTGTAAAGTAGAAAGAGTATAGACCCTAAAAGTGAACCATCGGGAAACCATCTAGTTATATTAAGCTAATTGGATGTTTTGCCATTTAATAATAGTCTCTGCTTTCTTTTGCGGAGCGAATTCTCAATCCCTCTCAATCTGCAGCTCTGTATTCCTAGAAGGCCGCCCTGGGGCTTTTTGAAAATCAAGAAGGGTTGTGGCGAAAGCCTTGTTATTTATCTTTAAGAATGTCGCCTATTTGCGAATAGTTTACGATTCTATCCACTATGAGTGTTTTAAGAATATTTAATACAACTGAGCTTAATCTAATTGGGTTATAGTTAAGAGGTTTGCCTCTATTTTAAAATATTGGTGTTATTTAGCGAACCTCGATTTATTTGGTATAGTTCCAGTCTGCAAGGATCCATTTTAAAGCAATGTAAGTTTGGGAGATTTCATTCTTATCTTCATTGAGAAGTCTTGGTAAGATAGTGTCCGATGATACTGATTTATTTGAGCTAAGCTTCTTCAAAATCTTATTACAGTGTTTTTATTTACGGTGAGAGGCGTAGTGCATAGTAATAATAATCTATTTCAGTTGGCGAGAGGAAAAAATGATGCAAAAACCTCAGACTCTCGGAACACTTTGAAATTTCTAAATTTCCATTTAAAAATAATAATTAAGTTCACAAACCTTCATTAATTATTTCTCTTCCTGAACTTAGTCCACCAAATGGAGGGTGGTTGAGAAAAAACGACAAGTTTGTGTTTTAGTCGATGTGCTAAGCTCAAAAAGTTATTGAGCTCTCACAACTTGCAGCATGCAAACTCTCAGCTTATCCATCATTCTAACTACTGGACTATCTGCAAAATGCTGCATTAAATCTATCAGAAAGAAGCTGTGGATACTCCAAATATGATACTTAGGAACTAATACCCAACCTGCTCAAAGAGCTTTGTATCAATCCGCTATATACATATATGAACCTATTCATGTAGTGACCACTGTTCATTTGGCAAAGAATTTGATTGATAATTTATGAAAATGTATAATTTTATTTGAAGGACTAACTAATGTATTTTTTATTCATATAAGACTGTTATCCTCTACAATAGATTACAAAAAGAATGATAAATGTGTATATAAGTATCCAGATATGTACGAATAAAATAAATACACTAGGAAGTGAAGTAAATGTAAGTAAATTAATCATTTATAGCTTACGCGGACTTAGTAAAAGAAAGAAATATGTTATGACAAAACAGCATAGCGACAAGCGTTCTTCTCGAGGTTTGAAATGAAAATAAACGTAACCACAATAATTTATAACTTGCACAAGTTATTATAAATATATCCCTGAAAAAACTTTAAATACCAATTTACTATAAACTTGGTTACTCGATTGTTTTAACTAATCATGCGCTATTTTAAGCTTTAACCACAACTAAAGTATTTCTGGCCCAAAAGTAGAATTCACACACACAGCGATGGAAGTCCGTAATTGTATTGCTTAAATTAAACCAATTTAATGGATATGTTTTCTGGGTTTGTATTCAGATGTATGCTAAAAGAAAGGGAAAAAAAATATATATATATATATATATATAGTCAGATTGTTAAGTCAACAATCAAAATAATAAAATTAATATGTGGGTTCATGGAAATAAACAAACATGGATCAGGTTCGAAATGATATCTGTGAATTTAAAAGATAATGTTTTATTTCATACTGGACCTGATTTAATCCATTTAAGAAATTATTAAAATGTATTTATTTTTTATTATTATTATAATGATATTAAGATTCTAAGTGTATTATTTATTTCTCCTAAATTTTCCCGAAGAAATCAGCCAATTAGTCACAGTACTTAACATACTCACCCATATCACTACAAGCTCTTTTGTAGTGAATACTGATGCGAAGAATATGTTAAGGGCGTTCTCATCTGCTCTTTATCGTATATAAAGTGCCCCTTCTCATCTACTAATTGACCAATGGTTGATGTGTCTACTCTTTTCTTTCTGATATAACTATATATTTATTTAAGGTGTTTGCGCTGTAGGTTTAGGAAATTCTTTTGTTCTTCCTCATTATTCGAGTATGTAATTTGTGGTAAACATTTTTTTGCATGTAAACAGTCCGCTAGATTCTTATTTCATCACTTAAGTATATCATTATGTACTGGACGGCTGTTTTTTAAAGGTATAAATTCCTCTACCACATTTAACTAAATATTAGTGAATAATTTCCAAGATATACATACTCGTATTTATGCTGGTACTGTTAGTCAGAAAGATCGAATCCTTTTGACTAAATAATGTCCTAAGTTTGTCAAAGAAAAGACTTTTAAAATTAGAAATTTTCTCTTTGTCTGTGTTTAGTTTATCCGATATTATAATTAACACATAATGTTATTTAGTGAAGTAATGATTGCTATTACTAAAAATGTCATCAACTTTAATACGATCTACCGGGTCTTCTTTTGTTGCAAATGAAGGATTAAGTACCTTATACCCTATTTGCACAACAAGGGGATAGAATAAATTGGAAAAGTGAACTTTCATGAAAGTTAGGATACAGTTTCTAACCAAAATATGAAAGTTAGTCTGTTGCCCCATTTAGTTACAGGTAAGTTGAAGGCATCAAAATTCAGTGTCTTGAATGGAGAAGAAATTCCCGATCGAAATTTTACCACTAAATTTAAATTGGAATTTAAAAGCAGCAACTGCAAGAATAAGCTTGTTTTATTTGATGGAAAGATTCAATAACACTAAAGTTTTACGGGCATTAGGCTGAAGGAAGGTTAACATAACTATTAACGAAAATAAATCATGGCGTCAACGTTGATGTTAATGATCTAATGATAAAGCTGGTGAACCAAAAATAACCGTTTTGATTCGCTATTTAGAACCTTCTGTCTCTCGGTCTATGGTTCATATTTGAAGAATGGATTTAAAGGTTGCTCTAGAAGCTTCAGAGCTCTGTCTACTTAGTTTCTTAATGCTCTGAAACGAAATCTCAATTTATTAACAAGGGAGATCAAACACTATGTAATTTAGAATCTCAAGTAACTTTCGTAGCCTTTCTGCATTTCTTAAATAAGAACATATTAAGCTTTGCTGTAAAATTTATAATTTAATGTGTCCTCACATAAGATCAATTAGGAGTTGCGTATGAAATCAATCCAGGATCATAGATGATGGGAGGTTATTGGCTTAAAAATCCTATAATATTGATGACATATTTGAAAATGATAAAATGCAATTTATGCGAGAATCCATTTTGTTCAAGCAGGAGACGATATTCGTGCTAAATATGAATGTTTTAGAATTTTATTATTAGTCTATTTTTAACTTAATATTGTTATTAATTGTGTCCCTACTTTCTTCTCTTGATGTCTCTAAGTTATTTTTTTCCTTATATTACACACACACACACACACACACTCTTTCTCTCTCTCTCTCTCTCCCTCTCTCTCTCTCTCTCTTTCTCTCCCTCCCTCTCCCTCTGCATCTGTCTTTTCTCCGTCCGTCAATCTTTCTGTGTATCTCCTCTCGTTTTTCTCTCCCCTTCTATCTGCACATCCCCTCCCCTTTCCCTCCCTAATCCGACTCTTCCCCTACCCCTTCTCCTTTCCCCTAACTTCTTTCTCCTCTTGACCCTTTCCTTTCCCTTATCCCCTCTCTCCCTCTCCCACTCCCCTTCCCCTCCCTCTCTACCAAACCTCCTCCTCTCCGTCGCGTCTCTCTCCCCTTTACCTATCCACATCTGCAACCACTCACCCCTCTCCCTCCCGCTTTCTTCTTTATTTTTATCTTCCACATCTCCCCTCTTTTCTCCAATCTGCCCTTCCCCTCTCTCCTCCCCACCTCTACCACCTCTCTCTCTGTCTTCCCCGCTTCCTTCTCTCCCTCTCTCAATCTCTCTCTACTTTCTCCATCTCGATTCTGTCTCAGACACTCACACACAAACTCAAGTGCCAAAGGTGTTCAGAAAGTAATGACAGTCTGACTCGTGGCAGAGAGTCCCTGAGTGATGAGAGGGAGCGGAGCGAGGAGCAATCGAGTGTTGCCTGATGTGACTTGTTTGAACTTGTCGCCGCTTGGCTGGGTTACATTTTCTCGTTGCGATGTTCGATCACCTTGATTGCGCCATTGTTGGTTTCGCCCCCTAACCGGGAACAGAGATTTCTCGAAAGAAGGTTACAGGTTCAACACCTTAACATAGGTGGAGACTCTGGGGGGAAAAGCAACGGAGATAAGAGAGGAATTTTTGCAAGATTTTTCCCCGAGTCTACTCCATCACTGGAAACTGTTTCCCGCTGGATTTAAGCTTTTGCAGCCGGAAAACTCAGCTGGAAGATGATTATCGGTCTCGACGTCCCCGGAAATCTGTGACCGAAGCAACAATGGTTCGTGCCCGGGCCATCATTGACGAAGATCCACTTTTACTCCTCGATTCTTATCTTTGGAACTTGGTGTCAGTTATGGGAGTGCACATGACATCGTTCATAAACACTTGGGACTGAGGACGATAGATACCCCATTTGCTAACAGAAGAGTGAACGGGGGCGGATTTGTCGTCTCTGGCTGGATGAATTCGAAACAAATGGTCCGAAACGGTTTTCAGATGTTGGTATCGGAGATGATTGTTGGCTTACTTTCTTCACCACCAGAGACAAGCAGTCCAACATGGTATGGGTGAGTGATGAAGAGCCTCGATCTCAGATTTTGAAGGAAGGATTTCGCAGGAGGAAGCGATTTTTTACATCTTCTTCAATTCTCAAGAACCAAATGTGTGTGGATGTGGTGCCTTAATAGTCATTCTACTATCAAAGCCAAGTACTACACTTAACAAGTCCTTCCTCAATTCTTGGAACATCAGGCCGAGTCCGCACCAAACCACCGACGATCGCAACTTTTACTGCACCACGACAATGCTGCACCTCACAAAGCGCGCCTGACTGCAATTCCTGGAGCAGCAGGGGATAACACTTCTTGCCCACCTACCCTACTTACCTGACAATGATTCCTGTGATTTTTGGTTGTTTCTTAAGATCAAGGGTGCGATTGTAGGGGATTAATTTCATCGTATCCAAGACCTGGCACGAACAGTTAATTCAGTGCTACGAGGTATACCAGCTTCTGAGTACCGTGACTGCTTCATGATATTGCAAAGGAGGATGAAACGCTGCGTAGAGGCAGGAGGGGAGTACTTTGAAGGAAGGTAGACAAATGTTTAGATTTACCTCTGTTCTACCAAAATATACGGTCTCACTATCATTACTTTCGGATCACCCCTTGTCCTTACGGAGACAAGGGGTGACCTTAAAGCTAATTAATCCCTCCCACGAAACGTTCACTTTCCTAGTCCTTAGAATCATTTTACGAGCCAAGTCTTGCTATTTTTCTCACCGGCTCTTGAGACTAGTCCAAGATTTGTCGAAGTTTGACTTAAGAGTCTTTTTTCACTCTTCGTTCTTCACCTTTTTCTCTTTGTTCCTTCTATTTAGGATTTTTTCATCTGTTTGTCGGTATCCTCCTCAACTACGGAGTCAAAATGAAAGATAGAATTAAAATAATTGTAAAAAAGTTTAATTTTGAGGATAGTATAGAAACAAGATCATATAAGAATATTTATTGATATTATTAGGGATAAATATTTTCATCTTAATCACCTTATAGGTATATGTGTACGTGTACGTGCGCTTGTGCGTGTGTTTGTATGTGTATGTGAAATAGCGCTACACTTAGCGACTTCGGACATGCATTATTTTTAAATTGATTTCTTCTACACACTAGTTTTTTTACAATCATATGCATACTATTATCTTGCCAAAGTACTGTAATGAATGAAAGAAAATATTTATTTCTATATGTAAATTTTAAGATTAAAAATGAATATAAAATTTGTTTTGTGTATTTAACGTTTTGGTGGTATCACTTTACACAATTTGAGTATTAAACCACTATCACCCTGCAAAATAACAAATAAATACATCGGCGTATATTATAGTTTACTAGACAAGTATCTTTTCCATTTAACAAGGATGTAAATGAGTGTGGCGAAATTTTTCATACTGTTGAAGCCACTAGGTTGGAGGGATGAAGCTCAGTCAATTTATCGGTAGTTTGATAGAGCTTTGAATTCTCTTCGTGATCATTGCTAGCTTTGAGCCAGGATTGCGCGGCACATGCATTAGATAAAGATGGCACGAACAGGTCGGAAGTGTCACTAATTAAGGAGTTTGTACGAGTAATGCTGTAACTTCAAAATAATCCGTACCTTCCTAATATATTCATGTATAATTGAGCATAGAAGAATTTCAACCTTATTTAATGCAGAAATTCATAAAAAAGACATAAGATCAGAAAAGGTTGGAAGAGATACTCGGGTTACATACATTTCCGACATATTCACTCTCCCTAACTTCACCACTCTCTTTAGAAACCTGTTTTCAAAAACTTTGGGAGTGAGATAACTGATTTTTATAACACATCAATAAATCTACCAATTAAGTAATCAGGCTATAGGTACCGCTATCCCTCTTTCTATAATAACAATTAAAATTGAATATATTTACCTAACCTTTAATGCTGAATAGAGAATATGTATGTTGCACATTTCACTCTGTTCGTATAATTGAGTTCGAGCGATACTTTAACCTAGCAGCTTCGAACAAAATTGAGTTCGTGCGACACTTTAACTGAGCAGCCTCGAACAAAATATGATATTATACAGAGCAAGCAAATTCCCTGAACCACTGTAAGATATTTATACTTGATGCCACGTGATAAGCCTTAAATTTTTGCTACAACACAATCAAGGGTTTAAAGAGCATTTAAATGACATAGGTCTCTGTGGATGTACTTTCCTAAATGTGAGTTTCTTAGGCTCTGCACATAATTGTTCTTGGAGTTCTAAAATTGCTTCTTTCCAGCCGCATTATTTGGGGCAGATCTGTGAGTATTATTTTAATGTTATTTGATATTCCTTTTCTCCGGTTTTCATCTCATTGCCCTATGACCTGAATAGACCGAGGTCGGAAGGAAAATGGTATTAAACCCCTTCTTTTTAAAAAAACCCATAAATATAATATATGATTTTTCTTGTTATAATTTATCAATGAACACAAATGATTTTATATTAGTGTGTGACTTATCGGTACTATTTACCTTTGTATATATATATAGAAACTTACTAAAACAACTGAAGGGAAAATCGCTCATTTCCAAAAGATTACCTTTGTCTTTACTCATATTATTCACCACCAACAAATTTTAGTGCATTAAATTTAATTCATAGTTAACTGCAAATAATATTTTGTGAATGATAAGCATAATTGTAATTTTTCTTAATTTAAACAGTGACCCCCCTAAAAAGGCAGACAACTTGAGGCTCCATAATAATTTGGCACACCGCGCTAAGTTTTCAGTAATTTGAATAAATTCCACATAGTCTTTAGAGCAATAATTATCATCAAAGGATCGGTTAAGTCTTGTAGTATGTAGTATTAAACCATACGATGCCATTTTTTATGTGAGAAAAATCATATGATAAAGGGTTACGACCAACAAATCATGTGAAATTTCGCCATGAACTTTCAATAGAACTCTCAACTTAACTTACATATTTTAGTGATCTAGAATAAAACACTAGAAGTAAGCGTCAGTCCAAATTGTAGTAAACTCTATAGCCATTAAGTTTCCACATCAATAGAAAAATATTTTCAATTGTTAGGAATCTTTTCTTTTAAAACTCATAGCACTAACTTAGCACGTGTCATTATCTGGGCTATTTTACTATTACACAATTATCGGAATTACATTACAAAAGATTTTAGCCTGTCTGACAATAAAATATTTATATATAATTAGCTGACAGAAGAATTATATTTCTATAAACACTAGAATCATGACAGCTTATACATAGACCTGTATTTACATAAATGTATATACTGTTATTTAAACTACAATGAATCCAACATTGGTATGCTGGATAAGGCTCCTCCTCCCCGGCAAGCAAGTGAGTGTGGCCAATAGACCAACTATTTCAATTAGCTATTTTAGCCTTCACATTTACAATGTAAACGTTGATTACATAGCCCTTTAACTGACATCTCTAGCTTCTAACCTTTCTCCACAAGTGGATAACAACATACTTCTACTTGGACGACAAAAGAAAAGGCAAAAATAGTCAATTGAAACAGTTTCAAACCGCTCTTAAACTGGCCTATTGGTTAGGAACTCACTAGTTAGCGTTGAAGCAGAGTATCTCCAAGGTATACAGTGAGAATTTGACTAACCATTGATAAATATATAAACATACATAACTTAAATGTTTAAAATACCACAAAAGAAAATAAGACAGATCAACCCAAGTGCTTTCATCTTTACATCTGAAGATATAAATGAGAGAGC
Source organism: Ceratothoa steindachneri (assembly GCA_963969495.1). Classification (NCBI taxonomy): domain Eukaryota; kingdom Metazoa; phylum Arthropoda; class Malacostraca; order Isopoda; family Cymothoidae; genus Ceratothoa; species Ceratothoa steindachneri. The sequence continues at coordinate 151,160,436 of OZ018321.1, read as the reverse complement.
GGTTAAGCTTATATGGTTTTTTTTTATTTTTGAATATTTTAAGCATTCTAGATCACATATATAAATATATATATATATATATATATATATATATATATATATATATATATATATATATATATATATATATTAACTTTAATAAAATTTAAAGGATTGCTTAATCTTAAACATTGGACGTGCTTGGTTATGAAAATGGTTAGCAAATATTTTATTATTAGCTGTTGTCCTTTAACAAATTACAATATTTAATCGATGTTCAATTATTAGTGATGATTTTCTCCATCCTTAGGTGCACGGAAGAGAAACGCATTTAAACACCAGAAGAAAGATCTCTTTCCTTTGCCCTGTCGATGGTGGACAGGATGTTTCAAAACTTATCTTATTCTTAAACATTTTAATACTCTTTCTCTTTTTCTATATACATAATATCTATTTTAAATACCATAAATTTCATGATTTTATCATATAACTCCCAATATAAGCTGATTGTTATAACATATGTAGATCTTTATTGATCAGAGCAAAGATTTTACATGCTCGTATAAACTATAACATGTACATGATTGACATACATAATCGATGGACATACGAACAGATTCGTAGTGTGTATTGACAACAATCAAACAAATATCCGAATTGCTTGAAAAAGGAGCTTCGATATTAGCATGGCGACCATAAACCAGAAGAGAGTGGCGGTGAGCTTTCTCTGGTCCACCCCTGTGGAGACGAAAAACAGATAACATAGATATATTATTTGAAGCAGAATACGGCTAAGCTCTTCTGTACTAGGTGAACATGTCATATCCAAGAATTGCTCAGTTAATATAACCTAATCTTTAGAGAGTATATAACGTATTTATAACTCTGCGACAGAGGTGAAAGGAAAATTTTCCATGAAATTAAAATGAGACACACAATAACTAACCAATGCACTTATATTTGGGGAGAGAAAAAACAAACAAATTGGAGGAGAAAGTAAATAGAGATGTATAGTTATGGATGATATTTTCCTTAATTAATTAGCCTTACTTTAAAAAGACAAAGCATTAGGGAACATTTTCAAATTAAGTTTTAATGCAGCCCGCTAAACAAGAGGTGAAATTAGGGAAAGTGAAAATCAGCGAAAGATACATAGATCAAGATTCCCCAAGACAAGAGTACTCGGGGTGGTTCAGATCAAGAAGTAAGCAACTCTCGAGGACCTGCCGGTATCGGCAATAATGTAGTTTCCCTTTGTGGGTATCTTAACAAGGACTACAAGGAAAAAGATGACTATACCGCATACTACTCTATGGTATGTATATTAAAAGCTTAGGAGCAAGTTCTTGCAAAGAGAACTAAAACTTCTAAGTATGAACTTTGGTAGCCTTTAGAACAAAAAGTGGATTTTCACCAGCTGGTCATAGGTGGAAACAAGACATTTGCGCATAGTAACAAAATCGTGGAAAATAGCATTATCGAGTAAGTAATAATGCAAGCACCTCAAGAAACAATATTTTAGATTTAATGTAATTTTTGAGATACGCTGGTTCACTGCTTTCCTACACCACTTTGGCAGACGTACATGACACGATCGAGCGACTGTGAATACTCACGGCCGATGTTATAAGCGAGAGAGAAAGAAAGAAAGAGAAAGATAGAGAGAGGCGAACCTCCAATGCTTTTCGCCAAGTAAGATTCTATCTTCTGGTTTCGGTGGAAGCAACATTGTATTAGAACACATTTCTCTCCAAGCAGGGGACACAATAGACTTTCATAATTTAGATAGAATAAAACTAGGCGGTTCAGCTTCTCCTCTTCCAATTCAGAGCAGTTTATTCCAATCTTCATCCACTTCCTTCATATTCTGAGAAGACAAGAAACTAACGTCTGCTCAAGAGATCTCTCTATTTCCCCAAAATCCAAACATAATGGTCGCCGCTAACCGCTACTGAATCCCACTGACACACACAACTCACCGAAGCCTACATCCACATTGCAAGGCAAGTTTACATGCGTTTCTCTTATAACTTCCCCGAACTCCAAAACATTTGATTCACTCTGCGCGTTATCACTAACTATAAAATACGGTGAAAGGCATAGTTATCAATTACTATAATTATCTACAAGGTTTTCACAGAACTGAAAGTGAAGCGATATCTTCAGTCTATTAATAGTAAATTGATTCTCATTGCCTATTTCACTCGAATAATTCCTTCATCTATGTGTTACCATATTCCTTCGTATATTCAATTACTATTGTTTAATTTATTATTAACTATGTTAATAAATCCCCAAATTCCAATCTCTTCGCTTGCAATCCTCCATAGTCATGATTATAATTTCAATGTCCTCAAAGAACTAGCAAATTACAGCCCCAATACTATTATTAATTTTAGTATTTTCCCCTGCAACTTTAAAAATATATTAGAATTTTTTTTATGTTAAGTTGAGGAATAATTTCTTGCGGTTTTTTTAATGTTGTGTTGATTTGAGTTTTGTTGACGTGATTTGTGCACATATTAAGAAATAATAATAAATAATGAGAGCAAAATTTGCAAAGGTTAGGCTACGTCTCTTAACAGCGTAGACTATTAGGCTTTTGGTTAGGCTACGTCTTGAAGTTGAGTTTTAAGTCATTGCGGTTTATTTAAAAGTTGTGTTAATTTAATTTTTGTTCTGTACCCTCAAAATGGAATGTCAAGTTTAAAGAAAGGCGCATTTTGACACTTGTTGTGTTATTCATTTTCAATCGAGACGGGAACAATGCAAGCGCAGCCAAAGCTCGTCGCGATATTTGTGCTGTGTACGTAGAAAATGCTTTATCAGAAAGGACAGCTCAATGGTAGTTTTCATGTTTCAAAAACGGTCATTTCAATCTTAATGAGGAAGAACGTTCTAGTCGCCCCATTAAGTTGGATGAAGATCGAATGAACGACCTTCTTCATGAAAATCCTCATCAATCGACTAGAGAATTAGTTGTACAATTATCGTGTGATCAGAAAACTGTAGTGAATTTCCTTCATTCTATGGGGAAAATTCAAAAACTCGGTGCATGGGTTCCGCACGCTTTGAGCCAAAGCAACAATCTTTAACGCTCCACAATTGCCGCAGGTTTGCTTGCTCGTCACAAGGCTACTGTGAATATAAAGACAGATTTCTTCACCGCATCATCAATGGTAACGAAAAGTAGTGTGTTTAAGTCAACATGAACTATTGAAAACAATGGCTTAGCCCCAATAAAAAACCACTTCCGCTATTAAAGCAAGGACTTCATCCACGAAAAACGATGCTGTGTGTGTGGTGGGATTGTAAAGGCCTCATTCTTTATGAGCTCCTTGCGAACAACGAGATTGTCAATGCAGAACTCTACGTTCAACAAATGTATCGACTCGCCCAAGCTATTCGTGAAAAGCGACCCCATCGAAGTTAGGAAGTCCTTCTGCAACACGACAATGCTCGTCCTCACATTGCCAATACGACAAAAGACGCCATCCAAACCCTTAATTGGAAAATCCTGCCGCATCCATCATATTCGCCAGACTTAGCTCCATTGGATTTCCATCTGTTCCGATCGCTCTCCAACAATTTGGGCGGCGTTTCGTTCAATACTGATGTGGAATTAAGAGCCTGGTTAGACGAATTCTTCGAATCAAAATCCAGAGATTATTATTGCAGAGACATCGAACACTAGTTGAATGTTGGGAAGAAGTCGTAAATAACATGGGAGAATACATTATTGATTAAATTGCATATTGTTATCAATTAAAAATGAAGTTTTTCTAAAATCGTTGATGGTAATGAATAAATTTAATAAAAACACAAGAACTTATTCTTCAACCCAATAACATTACACTGGTAATTATTTCTCGTTTTTTTCTACACTTTAGTTATAGACCTTATGTAGTTTTTCACTTCCTGTCTTCTATTTTAGGTAATATTTTCTTGAAAGTTTGTTATATTTTGTTATTGGCTACGGCATGATTCACGCTCCGATTAACACTCCCCTCATTTTTTTTCTTTCCTCTACCCCTTCCCGATTCTTTTATTCCTATATTCTCGCTCATAACTTTCATCTTTTGTCTCATCCTGCCCTCTAGTTAGCACATTCTCCTGGAGAGTCAACAACACCTTCCTTGTTCTCTAAAAGATGTGGCTGTCCAGGTTGAAACGAGTCCCCTTACCGGCTGCGTGTCCCTCGAGTAGTGAAGGCCTTAGGCTCGAGACTTCTCTGGCTGTGTGGATGACCTTGTAGATGCGCAGGTCAGGAATCCTAGCCTGGCATAGGAGGGTGACTGAACCTTGTCGAAAATGGTTCCTGCTGGCGATGACCTCGAGTCTCAGAAATGAAGCTATCGGGCGAGGAGGGTCCGACGGTTTGAAGGAGTGGTAATAATGTCGCGGGACTGCCAGTTCACCCGGTAAAGCCTGTCAATAATTAAATGATTATTTTTTGTAATCCAGAATTTGTAAAATTACTACGATCTTTAGTTTAACTTAGTTTGCTAAATAGATATAATAATGGATTTAGAAAAATAAATATATTCTAATTTCTAAGAAGAATCAATTCAACGACATGTCAAAGAAGCGTCTGTTAGTCAATGAGTTATATTTAAAGAGTGAATTATAAATTGAATAATTGTTTGTTATAAGTCTATAATGTAATATAAACTTAAGATTTCTTTTAATCGGATCTAAGTACGTACTTTTAATAATGTGTGCTCTTTATACTAACTAGCATGTAATAGATTGTATTTAAAATCAACTTTCTATATAATTTTTCAATGTCATTTTCAAATATTCTTTACTTCTTGTGACTCTTCTCTCGAGTCTTCTTCTCTCTGTTCCCATAATATGTTCTCCTAAAGAAATCGACTTTACGTTCCAAGGGATGAAAGGGAAAGCAAAATACACAGGTTATTAAATGTGAAATAGATGCCAACTAGCTGTATGTTAGAACGGTAAAGACAGTATGATTTTCTATCTGCCAAGGTGACTTATTCCTCCCCTTATCTAAAGAAATTCAATGTTTACTCTGCGGATTGCATCTCGTGGACAAGATTTCCTCTCTTCTTAAACGATCAGATGAAAGGAAAGAAAATATAAAATTTTACCTCTCTGTCGTTAATAAACCAAGTGAGAGAAGCTCGAGGAACGGAGGGAGTCGTTGAGCAAGTGATGTTGATTAGTTCCCCCAACCGATATTCCTCACGCGTTCCCGACAGTACGGGGTTTCCCTTCGGAAGTTCTTGATACGAAAAGAGATTACAATTTAATAATAGGATTAAGTTTAGTTACTTTTTCAGAAATGTAATTAAATGAAATTTTATTTGGAATTGACGAATATTTGATTATCAGGTTTTGTTTTTCTTTTACATTTTTATTGTGGCATAAGTTTCATGAACTATTTATTGGATTCCATTTATATGATTACTGAAAGCAAGCAAGGTTATACGTATGTATTATTTCAGCAATTCAGTGAATTTTGTATTTTGTGGGTGTTTACTCAACTCATAAAATCAGAAACAAACCTGTCATTTACACTTTACAGTTAATGATTGAGGTGTTATATTGTAATGAAATATGAGTAAATTGTAATCAAATATTGACCCTTTTAGAAAGTTCTGATGTAAGGCGAAACGTCAAACTAGACAGATTAAAAGTTCCCGAAATTATATTTGCGCTCCGTGTAAGAAAAAAAGGAAGAGAATTCAGAACAATTTCGCCTTTCTTGACAGAGTTAATAAAGATAGGTGAGAAGCATTTGCGTCATTCGTTGGTCATTCTCTTCTCGCATTAAAAAAAGAAGAAAAAGCACTAAGGAAACATATTCTTTCATGACACTCTACTTAGTCTACTACTATTTCGAGAAGCAACTTAGATACATACTTCCTTTTTGCATCTCAGCCAATGAGTCCATCACTACTATCGACCGAGATAATGAAAAAAAAATGTCTCACTTTCGACAGTTTAATTCACAAAATAATACTTGCTTAATTTCACTTGATATATTCCGCCATTTACAATATCACCGTTAATAGGCAAGATTCCTGCCCAATTACTATTATTAATAAGGAATTTCGTTAATATTTGATTTATTTACACCTACGAAGAATAGAGAAGATGGACAAAGAACACAATCATATTTAAAACATAGGTCAAGAATTTCAGAAATTTTAAATTTAAATCATATAAGACTTTTCAAAGAAAGTCAACGCAGTCTTTGATTTCCGTCAAGATGAGGCAAACAACGACAACATAAAAATAAAGAAAAATCATACAACCTACATAGATGAACACTACAAAATAACCAATCATTCTTTACCGCTTATCTGAAAGTGATCTCAATAGATAACCAATTAGTTTTATAAATTAAAGTCAATTTACAAAATTAATTTTGCGATGCGACTGGTTTTATTGTTCTCAACGCGCTCACTAAGAATTGTATACATGATGGCACACGGAGAATTTACTCTTATATTTTATGACAACGCACTTAAAGATTGATATATTAAAAGGGAGAATTTTTCATCTTTTGTTGCACCGCTAATTTTTAGTTTTACCCTTTAGTAAATATCGATTTTCTAATTGTCTGCGCCACACCAATGATTAATTACTACCAGAACCATCTTACCGACTACTTGGAGAGAATTGGATTTCACAAGAGTCTTGAAAAATGGCCCGTCTGTCAAGACTTCGCATTTGAAGCGACCACTGGTGGAGAAATCGACCGTCCTAAGCACCAGGTGCTGATCATCGGATTGCTGCTCCTGCCAAGTAAGGCAAAATATCGGTTGGTCTTCCGCGTTCCATTTTATACGATGGGTCGTAGAGTTAGAATAAAATGGAAAGTTAATATTCATTTTAGTTATTTACACAAACAAAGTCACAAAAAACGGCGGATAATTGAATAGGATTGAAACGGGTATTTCTATTATTTCTATATCATTTTAAAATGAACCTTTATTTAAAAATTAGATCTATAAATCTTAAATTAGGGGAAATGATCGTAGGCCGAGAGATTTTTAGAGTAGGGTTTGGAGATCTGCAAAATAAATAAATTCTTTAACCTCTGTATTTCAGGCGCTCTTTATATTATATATACATATATTGTGTATCTCATGTGCACGAGAGAATGATGAAATAAATCCAAGATACCGCAAGAAAGAGAAAAACTGATTTTTTTTTCTTCAGAAAAATGTTATTTCCGAATTCTAAAAATCCGTACAGGGGTGGGATTCGAACTAAGCACACTGATGCAGTGAGCAACACCTTTGATCTTAATTAAACCAAGCCTTTAGCCAATCGACTATTTACGAAACCAGGTTTCGACGGAGAGCCCCGTCATCTTTAATTGCTGGTGAACTAATGAATACAGAGAGATGCTTAACTTAGGGGAACATAAATTTTCAAGTCAGATGTAATTAGTGGGCGAGGTATTGGGGAGCAGCGGCATTTTGTGTCGAGGAAGTATAAATCTCATGCTTATCAAGGGATAAATACTTCCGATCTGCAATTCAACACTAATCCAGACGTGATAAGCAGGAGATTTATACTTCCTCTACTAAAAAATGGTGCTGCTCCCGCATATTGCATCCCCCCTAATCACATTTCGACTTGTAAATTTGTGTGCCACTAGGCTAAGCATCTTTCTGTATTCATTAGTTCAACAGCGATTGAAGATGACGGGGTTACTCCGTTGAAACCTAGTTGGGCAAATAAATTGATCCTAACACTGTAGTTGCTTTCCTGCATTTACATGTATGCTACTGTACTTCTTTGGATATATATAACAAATACACACAAAATTTTTAATAACCTACAAAATGGAAAGCAACAATAGCAATTGCCAGGCAACCTGCCTCAAGACATTTATTATGTCCTCCTCTTCAGTTTTTCAGCTTTGGAGGGTGACAGATATATTAGCGAATTATCAACTTCGGACTATCATTATTTCACTTCCTTGTGGAAACACTTTCTTTGCCTCCACAAAACCATTTGTGTATCAATATCATAGAAGGAGATTTAATTAAATTTTCACAATCGAAAGATAAATAGTTGCTAGGCAAAACTAACTTCACAGGATCAAAGCATCTTAAATATACATTTGAGTAATAGTAATTCAAAGTTTGGTTAATTTTTTTGTGCATCACCCTGTGTAAGATGCTAAATTTTCTTCAACTTTCTGCAGTAGTCGTCATTCCATATTGCAAAAAATCGGTTGTGTTCTTATAATCAAAAGACATTGGCACCAATTTCACACAAAAGGTTGAGAGGGTTTGTTCCCTTGTTGCTTTTTCTATGCATTCAAGGTATCCTAGAAGGACTCTTTGTACTCCTTCTCTGTCATCCATTATCGAGACGCCTTGGGGTTAGCGGGAGCTTCTAAGGATCTGGGCGGGTTTTGTTTTACGTATGAATTTAGAGTTCAATTTTAAAGGGAATAATCTCATCTGCACTCCTCTCTTCTACACTGTGAAAGAGGAGTTATTTCCAATCAATTCACAATCTAATGAAAGTAGAGTTACGTGAAAGTTTTAAAAATAAAAAAGTGAGAATTATAACCTAGTTAGAGGTAAGTATATTAAACTGCCTCCTCTTTTTCGGACCGTGAAAACAGGAGTCATCTCTAATCACTTCTCGGTCTGAAGGTAGTTAAGTTAACGAAAGGACAAAAGTGTAATAGATCATATCTGTTCGACCAGATATGATCTATTAACCATGTGTAATTAGCTGCCAAAATGGAAGTAAAAGAAGGAAGTAGTGGATACGAGAGGTATATCCAAATCTTAGGTGTGCGAGATATCATAGACAATTGAATGCGAGAGTTGAAGTGAATACATGCGGAGTCAGCCAGATGTGAATAGTCAATGGTTAGGCATCGGATATTGGTACGAAAAATGGTAAAGATAAGTATAAGGGACATAAGTATCTTGTTTAAGGTCAGAAAAAAAACGTTTATAACGTTTTGTATTTGAATGTAATGTTATGTCATTTGTTTGTTGCTTTTTTTCTTTTTTCTATTTTGGGCTGTGGTTTGTTTTCTTCTCCATCATTCCGTTCTTGCTTCTTCTCCTTTTTTTTAATTTACCTAATGTTAACTTTAGCAACCTTACTTCTGATAAACCGGGTGAGAGGCTATTAAACTTTATGTTGGAGAATTTTCTCGTACAAAAAGTGGAAGAGCCTACTCGTGATAGCAATATTCTTGATTTAATCATGGCAACCGATGAGTCATTGTTAGAAAACGTACGTGTGGGTGAACATTTAGCTTCCAGCGACCATAATGCGATTAGATTCGATCTAAACACCTGCGTAGAAGTTAGAATGAGCTCGCAGCTCATCCCTCGTTTTGGTAGCTGTGATTTCGATATTTTTCGCGAAAGGATTAAGGATATAGACTGGGGAATACGATTCGAGAACAGGTCGGTAGGAGAGATGTACGCAGAACTTCGATGTACGCTGCTTCGTGTGAATTCTGATTTGGTTAAGTACATATGTGCGTAAGAGCGGGAAGTCCGTGGCTTAGTCCGTTAATACTACGCTTAATCCGGGACCGAAATAGAAAATTTAAAATTCATAAAAACAATGGGTCAGTTATAAGCCGGCAAAATTACATAGATTCTCGTAGGGAAGTTAAACGTGCGGTCAGAGATGCGAAGAGGAAGTATGAAATAAACCTCGCTAAGGATTCAAAGAATGAACCGAAACGGTTTTATGGGTACGTAAATAATAGGAAACCCGTAAAAGGATCGATAGGGCCGATCGAAGATAAGGATGGTCGTTTGACTGAAATTCCGACAGAAATGTCCAAAATTTTAAATGAACATTTTACGAGCGTGTTTACTGTGGAAGATTCTTCCGAATTGGAATCGTTAATTGGGGAAGTTCGTAGTGCTGATAATTGCATATCCGATGTAACTATAAATGACGAGAAAATCCTTAAATTTATTAAGCTAATGAAAAAGTCGAAATCTCCGGGCCCCGATGGGGTATATCCAATTCATTTAAAGGAGCTTCAAAATGAACTCGTTAAGCCATTGCGTAAAATTTTCAATCGCTCATTAGAGGATGGCGTAGTTCCGTTGGATTTCAAGCGAGCAAACGTTACACCTATATTTAAGAAGGGGAATAGATTTGAAGCAACGAATTTTCGGCCTATTAGTCTAACTTGGGTAGTTGGGAAGCTTTTAGAATCTGTAATTAAAGATAGAATAGTGAGCCACCTCGAGGCAAATAAGCTGATTAACGATACCCAACATGGATTTAGGCGTGCGAGATCGTGCTTGACTAACTTGCTCGAATTCTTCCACAAAATGATTTGCGTGTACGATGAAAGCAAAGCTGTAGACGTAATATATTTAGACTTTAAAAAGGCGTTCGACACCGTCCCCCACCAAAGGTTATTAATGAAAGTTAAAGCGATTGGGGTGACTGGTAAGATTTTAAACTGGATTAGAAATTGGCTGAAAGATCGCTCGCAGCGGGTGGTAATAAATGGGGAATGTTCAGATTGGGCCAGCGTTAGTAGTGGGGTACCGCAGGGCTCTGTTTTAGGCCCTTTATTGTTTTTAATTTATATTAACGATTTAGATAAAGGCATACTTAGTCGGATTTCGAAATTTGCGGACGACACGAAGCTGGGCAATCGTGCCTATGTAAGATCGGATGTCGATAAATTGCAGGGGGACCTAAACTCGATTGCCAATTGGGCGGACAAGTGGCAAATGGAATTTAATTTAAGCAAATGCAAGGTAATGCACTTGGGTTGCCATAATTTAAGAGTAGAATATACCATGAAAGGCCAAGTCCTCGACGCGGTTAAATTAGAAAAAGACTTGGGAGTATTAGTCTCAGACGATTTTAAATTCTCGAAGCAATGCGCGGATGCGTGTAAAAAAAGCAAATCGCGTTTTGGGTTATATCGCGCGTAATTTCACCTTCAAATCTAAGGATGTAATTTTACCTTTATATAAATCCCTTGTGCGGCCACTTCTCGAATACGCTGTTCAATTTTGGGCTCCATATTTAATGAAAGATATCGCGCAATTAGAAAGAGTGCAGCGTAGGGCTACGAAATTAATTCCAGAGCTGAGGAATAGATCATACGAGGAAAGGCTCAGGGCTTTAGATTTGCCATCGCTAGAACGCAGAAGATTACGTGGCCAGCTAATAGAAGTATTTAAAATACTAAAGGGTTTCTCAAACGTTGACTTTCGCAATCTGTTCGAACTGGATCATAGGGGAAATACTCGTCAGCACGGGTTAAAATTAGTGAACAAGCGTTTTAACACTAGTATAGCCCAAAACTATTTTACATTTAAAGTTACTCAAAATTGGAATCGGCTGCCCACCCACGTAGTAGATAGCACTTCGGTTAATATGTTCAAAAATCGTCTCGACGTGCATTTGAATAGTTTAAATATAACGTAGTTGAGCACTGTGAATTTAAACGTCCTTGCAGAGAGAGAGTTTGGAGCGGAGGTTTAAGGATATGAAATTATGATGACTAAAAATGATGCCGGCGATTCTCTGCATGTGTAGCTTAGATGTCCCATTTCTTTTCCGCCTATCCTATAAGTAGTCTCTATCCCTAAATTAGCTTTTCACCACTAGCAGTCGAGTGGCTGCGGAAGATGAGAAGAAAAACTTTCTATCTCCCCCGACCCCTAGTTTGATTAGTTAAAATTGCACGATAATGTACACATGTAGATAAGTGTGTACAGTAGATAGTATTAAAAGAAAAAAAAATAGCATGTTAGAGATACACTCGTAGATAAGGGTGTATCGTAGTTTTTGATTTAGTGTAGCGGACTAGCCTCGAGCGGACCTTAGGGTCTTTGCTGGTCCTAGATTCTGTAATTCTGTAATTCTGTAATTCTGTAATTCTTCTTCTTCTTCTTCTTCTTCTACTTCTTCTTCTTTTTTTCTTAAACCTTGGAAATGGATGTTTCGGATCCGTTTGTCATTTATTTGAATTCTTAGGCCTTTATTCCGAGGCACCTTTGTTTCACGATATTAATTTTTCCTCCTAGCGTGCATCCTCTGTCTTCAAAGTAATCATTCCTATAGTCTTCTTTCGTAGCGCCATTTGTAATTTAATTTTTCCAAACCTTTTATTAATCTTGTTACTTGCAGTTATTTGAGTATTTGTGTCTTCTAGTCGTATAAAGTTTAGATCTATCCTCTAAACCCTAAATTCTTTTTTATCTGCCGCTCGTATTATTCATTCTTTGCATCTGCCACTCGTGTATCATCTTCTTTTTTTTGTGATTCTACCGAGTTTGCCTCTTCTTCGGAGCAGCTATCATTTCCTTTACTTTATATCCATTTGATGCTCGATCCTGCTAATTTCTTCCGTAATTTCGGTAATTTGATTGAAATCGTCTTCGGCCTCGGGCACTTTCTCGTTACTAGATTTATTTTTTCTTTTACTTACTTTTTATGTTTCTTCTTTGCTTTTGTCTTTGCTTGTTCTTCTTCATTTGCATTTTCTCCGCGAACTCTTCAGCTGTCTTCCTGAAAGCTTACATCATCTTCATTTTTAGAATTTCGTTCGCGGCGCGTTTTCTAGGAACCGTCTGGTATTCCTTAGGTCATTCCTACTCAGAATACGGCCGTATTCGTTTGCGAAGTTTCCTAGTTTCACTACGTTGGCTAGTTAGGCAGATATCAGCTATACCATTACCTGCATGCAATATTCTTTAAAATATATGTAAAATTGGCTCATCTGTCTTTTTCCTATCAGCGATTCCTCTTTTTTCTTTCTTACTATTTATTTTCTCTCCGAGCACTTCATTCTAAGATTCAGTTCACACACCTCTTCGCGGGGCTCTTGCATTCGGACCACAGATTATTCTGTACTCTACATCCTGATCATTATGTAGTTTTCTTCTTTTGTTAATGTTTGCTGTATGCTCATATAATTCGCATATTTTTGTGCAGAATTGCACGTAAATGTATGCTCTATTCTGAGCTTGAAAGCAATCACTCAGGACTCATTTGCCTTCTTCTTCATTCCAGCTTCTGAAAAGTTTAGCTTCATTATGTTCCTGGGTTTCCCAAGCTTTACGACCTTGTTGATCTTAACCGAATATTTCTTTCCTTGATTTTCTTCCTTTATTTCTTCTTAAAAATGTTCTCCCATCTAGATGCAGAGAGATTAGCGAAGTTCGGGGTCTGATCTATGAAGGACAAACTGGTTTCAGGTTTGGTGCTTAGAGTGTTTCAATTTCTCGTTCTGAAGTTAACTTCTCTCTGTTGCCTTCAGTACATCACATAGCCATGAATCTTCTGGTGATGCTGCAGAGTGTTATGATTCCCACTTCTAGTTCATCATTTAGTAGCTGCGTAACTTCTTCAGGTGGTTAATTTTCCTTAAAATCAGTTGGTTTAAAATCAGTGTAAGTCTCTCACTCCTCCACTGCTCCTATTCTCTGCGATTAAATATTCCACTGAAAATAGCGTTCTTCAATTAATAGACATTGCAACAATAGTAAGGGAGTGGTGGGTAGGATTTAGGCTGTCAAAAATATTACTTGGGGCTAGGTAAATATAGCAAAGTTTAAGTGCCGCTCTGGTGGCAGTTGTATATTCATTGTGTTTTAAAGAAATGAAAAGGCGTAGATTACAGTTGTTCAAGCTCAGGACTTTGCGATGGAGCTGATGCGATATGTCATGATGCGATGCGATTCGCGATCAGAAATTGAAAGTCTAGCCAACGATCACAATTCAAAATTGCAAATAAATTGTGCGATTCGATTAATGGTTAGGATCTGAGATAAGGTACAAAAGGTTAGTAGGGGTGGGGAAAATACAGATAAAAGGAAGTACATATAGTTATTGAATAGATAGTTTGCCAGGAGATCTAGCTAATCTCTGTTGTCTTCTCTTACTTCTTTTGTTCTTTATTCTTGATATGTGGACGTTCAAGCAGTTATAGGTAATTCTTTCTCTATTCTTTCAGAGCAGTTTAGATGGTTCTTTTTTATTGCAAAAATAGTATTCATTTTATTCCTAATCGGAGAGTTTGCCATTTTAAGTAGTTTACAATTTTTCATTCATGGTGGCTTTGATAGTTTCCTTTACATCGCTTAATTATTTAAATTTGTGGTGGTTTTCTACTCTATTTTTATTAGTTAGTTCTTTGAAACTTTCCCTCTTAAGACTAGTGCATGTCTTGGGATAGACCCGGATCAATCCAGTGAGTAGCGGTTTCCTTAGTTCCGCTTCTTTGTGAACTGAGTAGTGTATCTTCACTTTTCCCTGCTGAGTCCGTGGCAAGGAAATGATCCAAAGCGACTGGAGCAGGTTTAAGTTGCAGTGCTTTGCCGAAAAAAGGCCGTAGGTGGGTCTTATGTTTAACCTGCATGCCCAAATGTGACACTATTCGTTACATTTTGGTTGGCTTGGATCCAAAGTACCCTAAGCGATCAGATTTTATTCCGTAGTCACTTCATCAGTAAATTAGATTTACTCTCGTTTTCAGTTAGTTTATATGTTCCAGATGCTCTTAAATCCACCTTTTCCTCTTTTTTCATAGTGATTCCATTTGGTCTGTTTTTTTATCTCGATTCTTATTCCAATCCTGGTGTTTCTTGTCCAGATTGATTGTCGGAAACTTAGATGAAGAAAGATTATCCTTGAACCACTTCTATTTAATCCCTTTGTTCTTAAAAGCGTTGATAGATGAGAACATGACGGTCTGACGAATGTTATTAAGCTGCTGTATGCTCATATAATTCGCATATTTTTGTGCAGAATTGCACGTAAATGTATGCTCTATTCTGAGCTTGAAAGCAATCACTGGTCAATATACCGAGTATTTTAAAACTCCTGTTACATTCGTTACGACGTTCTCAACAAAGGACACAATAATAGTTTTGATACAATTAGACACGTTTTTAACATATAAATATGTGCTTAAATTATAATATTAATCAAGGTGGCTGCCCTTGGTGGGGAGCACGCGCTCCAGGCTAGACTGAATGACGTGCCTTCATTGCGAAATAATTCCTTCCTTCCTTACGCTGGTTCACACGCGGTTGATGGATGACTTCAGCTCGTAGACGCTGATCAAGCCTTGCTCTCGACATGCGCCCAAACGCGGTAGTGGAGTGATTGAGGTCGGGCGACTGCGGTGTCCAAAGGTCCTCGACCAGAAGTTCATGTTCGATCCCAACCACTCTTGCATTTTCTTAGACGTGTAAGCCTGGGCACCAACCTGTCGAAAGACGTACCCACTTTATTCGTATTCTTTCTCATCCAGGGCAAAATATTTGTGGCCAAGATGTTCCTGTAATCGGCCACAGTGAACCTATATCCGTGAACCACACCGAAGCCATCTTCTTCCTATTCGGAACCACGACGCGGAGCATCTTCAAAGAGGCTAGATGCTTGGTTGTGACCATTAACGGACCTCGGATACATCCTGGCCGAAGTTTACCACACAGGTGTTCTGCTTGTTGATGAGCGGATAGAGCGTGAAGGTTTTTTCATTAAAAGAATTGAGAATTGAATTGCTATGAATCTTCTAGTCGTTCATAAGGAGAGGACAGGGCTCTCGGCATTGTTCTCGCATACAGTCGATGAGCAGAGGAATTTCCATCTATATCAAGTCCTTGCCAGTCGCTTTCTTGATGGCCTTGCCCCCTTTTGCTACCGAGATGTTCTTCTATTTTGCGAGTGCAGGCATTTTGAGCTTTGAGGCAAATTCGTACTCGTTTCTAACAGCTAAACTGTTGGGAACTTGAGGTCTACCTAAACGAGGTCGATCTTTTTGATCTTTCCCGTTCATCAGTCTCTCCGGGACTCTGTGGAGGGTCATCCAGCTGATGCTAAACCGATTGGCGATGGTGGACTTGTTGTACCCGCGCACGAGACAGCAGGGATCTCGATTCTTTTAACTTCCATCTCGACGCACCCGCACACAATAGAAAAAAGTTTTAATGCCACGTGCTAGAAAAATAGAAGGTTAAGTTTCTCCGAAGGAACTTTTTCTATCACACATGACAATCTCTTGAGAGATAAAAAACAAGTGTAACAGAACCTTTGCAAAACCAGGTATCTAGGCCAGTGTTGTCGAGTAAAGTCAGGTTGGTCACTTAGTGAATGTTATTGCTATTGTGGAGTGGATGTCATCGCAGTTTAGGCATCTTTGGGTTGTTGCGTTTGAAAATTTTCAAACAGCCGTTCATTTCAAATTCTGAGCACTTCTTTTCATCCTGGTTGTGGAAGTTGTTTGGGCCTCTATGTTGTAGCAAAAGAGGTTTATCTGGAAGTTTATATAATTCTAATATCCGTTGTCGGTTAACGGCATTTTCATAATGAAGGTAAGTAGTCTATTGTCCTTGATTTTTCGGGATATTTCTGCACTTGCGCAGACGATTTTGAAGAAGTGATTATAACCGAAGAAATTAATCACCTTAATTTCCTCTCTTTGATTTATGTTTTTAGCCATCGTTGCCGATGACGAAGCACTCCATACATGAATGAGTTTGATGATGTTTGGTTGATGATTATCGTCTTCGGTGAGTCCACCAAGGTTGGCACAGCCTCTTCCACAAACATCGCAGATATGGGGTCCTTGAATTTGTTGGTGTCGTCTTGCACGGCGAGCTATGGCAGCATTGTGGATATGGTATTACAACAATGTGTGAATGAATTAACAATGCATGGAATGATAACTTGCACGATGATATTTAAGGTGGAAGGTAGGTGTGCATTCTTCAGTTCACCATCTTTAATTTCCCCTGCTGAGTCCGTGGCAAGAAATGATCCAAAACGACTAGAGCAGGTTTAAGTTGCAGTGCTCTGCCTAAAAAAGGCCCGTCTTGGATTGTCGCCTAATACACGAGTACCGTGCAGATTTGATCTGCAGGTTTACTCCTGCAGCCTTGGCTCTTCCAATGTCTCCCACAAGGCAGTGGGGTTGGCCGAGTTATCTCACCCGGCACTCGGTTGTTGAACGTATCTTCAGTTGAAGGCAGGGGGACCAGGAGCAGGTAGTACGCCAACAATTGAGAGGCAAAGACTAAGTAACTTATGAGAAGAAGTAGTTTGTCTTTATATGTGGGGAAGCCTCCGGAGTGAGTCCAATCTTTTTCAAGGTCCCGAAGCCTTGTACCGAGACACACTTTTGAATTTAGTCTTCTACGTGGAATAGAGCTATGTATCCTTTGCAGACATTGATAAGTTCGAAGAGTGCAATTTTCAATTCTCCACCCTTTCTCACTATCCAATTCTGAAAGATTGGTTAATAGACTAACATTAGAAGAGACCCACTCGGTAAAAAAGGTGCACAATACAATGATTGCTTCACTTGAATCTAACATTCTCTTTTATATTTCTCTCCATTTACCAGTGATACTACAAAAAGGTAGGTGGAAACGAAGGATTATCGATTTAAAATGTTTCTCTTGCGAATGCGCCCACTTCCTAACACCTCTAATGTCTTCTGGTCCTTTTTATAATAAATGTGCCCATTTTATTGTATTTTTCTTTAATCTTTCTTATAAAAATGGCTCTCACCAATTTTCGTAAGGGATACTTTATAATTTTAAATTATGTCGTTGGTTTGTATTCTTATTCATGTGTCTTTGCATTATATTTCTTTCTTTGATATTATACTGCTCCCTCTCCTTATTCGATCTCCAAAGGTTTTACTTATTAACTGCTAGAAGTTGTTTCAAAGCGGCTATTCACTAACGTTAGTGAGTTTAACGTCACCGTTGTTATATTATTGCAGGTTTAAAAAAGAATTCCACCAAATTCTCATTATTTTCGTTAAACCTCTTTGCTAATATAGTGCGGAAGGCTTGGCGTTTGCTTGCCAATCTCAATGATTTTATATTTCTATAAATTATCTAACCAGTTAAGCACATCAAAGACTATATTTAGCATTCTCTCTTTGGAAATAAAAAAATACTGAAACAAATGTTTTCTTTTACAAATTCAAGTTTCATTTTGCTTCTCGTCAGCTATAAATTCATCTTTTTATAGAATTGTGTTTTGACACATAATATTTTCAGTGATGTTTAATTATTCTGTATATTTGCATTCAAAATTGAATCCTGTATATTTCTACACTTTTTCATCTCATATGATGGGGTAAACGAATTAAGAATGGATTATTTATTTATATGGCATGAAGATTCAATATATTCAACGCCACTGATTAGTTTATAGGCAATTTATGTTATTTCTGGCAAGCAACTTATACTTTTTTACGCTTATAGGGTGTCCTACGCTTTTAATCAGAGCGACGGTTTCTTCTTCTAAACGGAAGTAGTCATCGTTATATAGGCATAGTAAAAATTTTCAAACCTAGCTACAATCTTTGCAAGCGAGACAAAATCATATTTGTTGTATTAAATTTCTCCCCAAAAAGAAAATTAGATTGTATGTTGGAAACCGACAGTCTGATTTAACAATTAGTAAAAAATGCTAAACCTCCAATTACCTCGTCGCACTTTTCTTTATATACCTATCATAACTACATTAACTACCCTGTCTATCGCTATAAAATGTAAATCGTTCAAAGATTTAAACTATGTTGATCATAATTAATATTATTGAGAGATCCAAAACAGCGACTAACCAACAATAGAATATGCAAATCAAAAAAGGCATGAGTAAATAAATAGCAGATTTCTTTGAAAATGAAGTCTGTTACCTAATTGCGCTTAAACAAAAAGCATCAGTCCCCCAAAATCCCAATAAAGATCGCAGGAGTGTTGGAAGCGGCCAATCCTTGCAAGTCAGTCCAAAAGGCTTGAATCGTAAACAAGTCTATGGAGTGGGGAAATGGAGGATCAGTTGAGGGGAGTGGGGAAAAATAGGTCTTACCCCATCTTCCCTTTGACAAATTTAAACATTTCGCTGCCCCTATTTCCTTTCAACCTCCCCTTCTTCACTCTGCCAAACTCAGTTCAGAAAACTTGTCCGAATCTTTTCGTCGAGAAATGCACTGTTTTGAAGTCATACTCGAAAGCGAAGCTAAGGTTAAACTTTGCTCGAGAAACATTTTGAGGTAAAGGCAAAGTTTGGTCAAGGAAAACATTCCAGGGTTTTGATACGCATTTGTTAGGCTTCCGGCTGTTGAGGCTTGGTTTAGTGGTTTTCTGCCCCAACATTTCGGATTACTTCACTCCTGAAACACACGCGCTTATACACACACATATTTGTACGCTTCTCTCCTATTTACATACAGGGTTTACTACTCAATGAAGGGTTTATTACTCAACAAGAGAAAAAACAATCTGATGCTTATCTTCTATAAACTGGATGAGAAGAAGATTATACAGAAAGTGGAGTTGTTAGTGAAAGTTAAAATACATGGAGAGTAGGCAACCCCGGAGGAGATTAGTTTAGGCTATAGGAAATAGGAGAGTTTGCAATTCTCCTGAATCTAACTAGCAAAGAAAGCAAGTCTTCTTGAAGGATATTCATAGACATACACAAATCACGACAGGAATCTACTCGGAGTACGCAAACGCACAAGAGTTTATGGGTCATATGAGAAATCAGGCTCCAGGAATAAATAGGGTTTAATCATTAAGGACAAGTTTGTCTCTGAGCAGCATTTTCCCTCGGTGATAGAATTCAACTTTTGCTCAGTGCTTTCAGCACTTTAAGTTAAACCGGATGGAAACAACTCTACATGTCATAATTAAGTCACACTGGGTATAGTTAGTAGGTTCGTACTCCAGGCAAATATTTCTGTCCTCGGTCTTAAAATTGCATTCAAGACCCAGTCTTCAGATTAATACCATGATATAACGATATGAGATGCAGGGCGAGAGTATTTAAGTTCATTTCAATTCCTTATATGGTGTAAGGTATAGTACGTGAAAGTGTATAGCGAGACAAACACCTGGCGATTGGAAGCATAAATCGGAGCACGCCGTTGAGTGACTACTCGAATTAAGTTTGCTTCCACTCACCAAATCGCGCTATCTACCTACATCATCTTACCATGATGATGAAGCTTTATATTTCGCGCTTTTACCCTTTTATTAAAATATATGGCACTACCTCGGATTTTCATCGATGAATTTTGCCACAAGATACTAGTGTTGCCTTACCTTGGGCCACAAACGTCTTATACCAAAGACACTAATACAAGAGAGAAAAATCCCTTAGAGACAGCCCGTTGCCCAACTGAAGCTGTTTGTTTGTGAAGACAAAGGTGACCTATGGTTTAAGATGTCCAACCTGCCATTTTAATCGATGTTGCTGTTTCCAGTATAGACGAAACAAACATATGACGAGGTCTGTCATCTGCTCTTCACTGCTAGCGGTCCAAAATTTATTGCAATGGCATTAATTATAATGGAATATATATACTTGGACCGATTTACTACTACCATCGAACTACCTCCAATGTGACGGCCTGTTTCTCTGTGATTTTACTTTACCCTAGCCACAACCACTCACTATCTACCGTACTCTCGTCTGTCAAAGTCACCTTCGCAACTATTTCATCATCTCGAATGTATCTAATCAAATTATAAATTGCAAAGACCCTCTTTCTTTGTTTCTCACAAGACGGTGTGGGTGGGCCTCAAAGCTCCTCAAAGTAACTATTTTCATAATGCCTCACTCATTGCAGATTTTTCTAATACCGTTTGTCTTCTGCCCTGTCAAAATGCGTATACACGCGACTTGCACCCCGGATTTTCTTAATCCGCATTCTTGAATAGTGGCCTTTCCTTACCTGATTTTTCTTATTAAGGCTGAGTTTAATTAGTAGTAACTTTTACCTGTTTCATTTTAATTAATATCTAAATTATTATATTTTCTGAGTTGTATGTTTTCTCGCAATTCAATTATTCATATTCATATTTTGTACATAATATCGTTGCAGTTCATTTTAGCTGGAAAAGTAATCCAATGCGCCCATCACTCACACCCTTTATCAGGTGATCAATCTAATTTAACTTTATTTAACATGAGAGATAACCTAACCTTTGCCCCATGAGTAAAAAACGTTGGTTTTCAGTAACGTGCCCCAATATTTGTAAACCTTGCTCTGATTGGCTCTGATTTCAGCATTTTCCTTGATCAGGAATAATCTATCACAACTTTTGAAAATATAAGTCTATGTTTCATAGCTTTCAATATGTTTGACGATCATATCATGGATCTAGGTTTCATGCAACCACCTCACCCCATCCCGTGTATGGAAATAGAATGAACGATATTCCCACGCTTGTGAAGTATATATAAAGTAGTCAACGTGCCTACCACAAGGGTATGTTTATTGCCGTCCTTATCACTAACAAGCCATAACATGAACTTAACTAGACTGATTATTTTCGTAGCAGGCAGCTTTTGTCTGTATATATGTGCTTGACTTACTTCAACTTTGTATACCGTGATGAGCTTCACTTTCACATACTGGACAATACATATCTTGCATTTTCCTTAGCATTTTGCTAAATTTTATATCTCCATTGTTTTTGTAACATATATATGTAGATGTATTAGGGTGTATGGAAAGTTCCTTCACTATTTCACCAGTATAAAATATGAGCCAACCAACCACGTCACAAGCAATATCGAATGGTATGGAAACTGTGTAGAAATCGTTTACCATTTTTTCTGTCTTACAGTGTGTCGTTCATAATCATTTCGGTGTTTAACCCCATGGGATAAGGAGTTATTGAAGCAACATATTCGTCATTGCTTACTGTATGAGTTTAAAGGGAAAATTACACTGGTCTGCGTCAAAAATGTTCCTGAGGGTTTCATAGGTGATTCTTAATGAAATTTGTCTCCTTAATCGAAATCAAGCATTCATATTGCTCAATCAAGTCTAGTTTTTAAGACACAGACCAAGCTCCCTAGATGGCGTTAGAGAGCTCAGTCTCTAGCTGACCGCGAGTGCGAGTGGTTATGTGTTGCTTGCTCACTCTCCAACTAAGTGTTGGTTTTTTAATCAATGACTTTTCTCATCTATGAACAGTGTTTAAAGTGTATTTCTAAAACTTTATTTATCTTTTTGAATTTTTTGCAGGCAAATACATTAGCAAAACTCCTTATATTACATAAAAATGAATAGAAAGTGTAAAAACAGTCCTGATAGATTTTGTTTTGTTTGTGGAAAGGTAACTTTTAGTGACCAGCAATGCACTATAACGCCGTTAGTAAAGTTCCTTTACAATGCATATTTTGGAATAAAGCTAGGTGATCAAGACAAAAACTTTGCTCCTCATATGTGCTGCAAAGCCTGTGTCATAGCCTTAAGACGCTGGAGTGAGGGCAAAACGAACTGTTTGTCATTTGGTGTACCTATGGTGTGGAGAGAAGGCAAGGACCACATTACAGACTGCTATTTTTGCATGACAAATCTTAATAGTGAGATAATTACTTTAACAATATATTCCTTGATAAATCTAGAAATGTTTATACAAATCTTTTGGTAGCCTATTAAAATTGTAATTGTGTATAAAAATAGTGTATTATGCTGTTAGAAAAATTGTGGTTAAATTGTATATAAAAATTGATTGTATTTAAAAATTGTAAATTTACCTGGTATGAAAAATGTGTATAAAAATGTGGAAACGAGGGTCGAGTGAATTAAAAGTATGTAAATTAAGTATGCGAAACTTTTTTTCAGGTGTCAATAAGAAGAACAAACACACTGTAGTCTATCCTGATGTTCCTTCTGCCATTAAACCACAACCACATGGTCCAGGAGTTCCAGTTCCTTCTCCACCTAAAAATATTGAGCTACAAGACAATATAGAAGATATAGAAGTGGATGACACTGACATTTCAGGGACATATCAGCCTACGTCTACAATGACTTTGCCAAGGCCACTCACTCAAGGTCAATTAAATGACTTGACTAGAGATCTTGGTCTTTCTAAAGAGAACGCACAACTTCTTGCATCCCGTCTTAGTGAGAGCAACCTCCTTTCTCAAGAAACTACATACTTTTGGTTCAGAAATAGAGACAAAGAGTTTCGAAAGTTCTTTGCAGTTGATTCTTGCAGCTCTTTGGTGTATTGCAATGATGTAAAAGGTTTAATTGAGGCACTTGGCGTTCCTTACCAACCAAGTAAATGGAGGCTCTTTATTGATTCTTCTAGCAGAAGTTTGAAGGCAGTACTCTTAAATATTGGCAATAAAATGGCATCTGTACCTATTGGCCATTCAGTTCAGTTAACAGAAAGCTACGAAAATATGAAAGTATTGATTAATGCAATCAAGTACTCTAACTAGAACTGGTTAATATGTGGTAATCTCAAGGTAAGATATATTTTACTTTATTGAACTTTTTAAATTTTTCAAGGAATGTTTGTTTCTAAATACCAATGATAAAAGGATATTATACACATATAAGTTTCTCCCTACCCCTAATAAACTTAGTGAAAATTGCCTATGCAAAAAATAGAAGTTCTTAGAAACCATGTACATCAATATGCATCAATATGTTTTCTTTCAGGTTGTGTGCCTTTTTCTTGGGATGCAAGGAGGCTACACAAAGTATCCATGCTTCATGTGCTTATGGGATAGCCGGGCGGATAGTCTTCACTATAAGCAAAAAGACTGGCCATCTCGAGAGGCATTCCAAATTGGCTGCCACAATGTGCTAGCTCAACCTCTAGTCCCACCCAAAAATGTTTTACTGCCTCCCCTTCATATAAAGCTTGGCCTGATGAAGAACTTTGTCAAAGCACTGAATAAAGAAGGCCAAGCTTTTAAGTATCTACTGCAAAAACTTCCACAGATCAGTGATGCCAAGCTCCATGCAGGCATATTTGATGGTCCCCAAATTAGAACTCTGTTAAAGGACAAGCATTTTTACACCAATATGGAAGCCAGTAAACAAGAAGCATGGCGAGCGTTTAGTAAAGTAATCGACGGTTTTCTGGGAAATAAAAGAAGCTCAGAATATATCTCACATGTAAATGAGCTTATGAAAAGCTTCGAAAAAATGGGAGCTCGCATGTCAATAAAAATGCATTTTATACAGTCACATCTTGACTATTTTCCGGCAAACTGTGGAGATTATAGCGAGAAACAAGGAGAAAGATTTCACCAAGACATAAAGACGATGGAGACAAGATACCAAGGACGCTGGGACATCAACATGTTAGCTGACTATTGCTGGTGTCTTAAACGCGACGAACCAACATCGCTTCACAAGCGGAAGTCATCAAGGACTTCTTTTCTTGGAAAATAGTTTATTTGCACTCCTGGGTAAGCTCATAAGTAGTCTGTAAGTTTAAAACTAATTAAAAGAAAGTCGAATTGAGTCGGTATTTTTTTTATTACAAGTAATTGTAATTTATTAAATAATTTTTATAGAAATAAGGGATTTTTTCAAAAATGGCCCTTTTCTAAAAACAGTAGTGCGCTGTATCTCAAAAACCAGACCTGATTGAGCAAAATGAATGTCATATTTCAATTTAGGAAAACAACAATTTCGTTAGGAATCACTAAAGAAAACCGCAGGAACAGAAAAGAAATTTCAAACGCAGGCCTGTGTTATAGGTACAGAGGCAATAAGGAACAATTCTGAAGTGTATCCAGATGTAGTGACGTTTTATATATGTCAGTTATTGTTTATATAGTTTAGAGGTGCCGTTTGTAACTTATCCAAACATCTAGATTTGTGTTTGTATCAATTTGATGACCGTTCAGATGATAAAGAAAGAGTTGGATCAGTCATGCCTTCATTACCTAAGTAAGGTGGCTCTAAAACCTCACTCGAACCTTTCTGATACGAAAAGAACGCCCGAATTTGTTGTAGATATCCAAGTCATTATTAAAAACGATTCAAGTAAATCAATGTGTTCCATAGGCAGGAACAAAGTACTGTCAGAGTCTTTAGAAGATAGTTTTAGCGAATGGAGACAACCTCTACTATTCCTAGAAGATTTGAAAGGGACAACTTCTTTTGCAGAAGATGAAAGACAAGCGGAAGAAACGTGCTGTTTCTTCCGTAAAGAATTTCTGCCAGATCAGTTGGTTGTGAACTCGCTAAACAACCGCTGGTTCGCTGTTTCACCTAAAGATGTACCAAGAGTCATAGTTTTGGGGCTGGTCAGTAGCGAGGTCCATGGTATTCCCTGTTTATCTTCCCGGAGGGTCTCACACTATTTGTGAAGACTACATCAAGTGCCTGGAGTAGTTGGTGTTGCCATGGATCCAGGTGGTGTCCCCTGGAAGGCTGTACGTGTGATAGCAGGACTCTGTATCACCCCACACTATCAGAATGACCCAGTCTTGACATGCAAACAACTTCTTCGTCAACATCAATCCGAACCTCGGGTCTCCCAACTACTTAGACCGCCACCCATGGACTAACTAATATGTGCTGTTGAGAGAAAGCCGAAGATGTCCATGCGCACCATAAAGGTGGAGCTTAAATCCACGATCACCACACTTTTCACCCAATTAAACAGTGAGCCATCCAGAAAGTTTGCTGCGTTAGGTCCCGACACCGCTTGGAGGCCATGGTTAAAGCCAACGGCAATTTCATTGAATAAAACGAATAGTCCAGCAATCATTCAAGTCTTTAACATTGATAACTTGGGTAAATATACTCGTATCTGTATAAATATAGTTGTTTTCTTTTATCTCGAAGTTAGGCGAGAAATTACCCACTGCCCCCTATACTTTTCAGGGCTGCAGCACAGCCTCGTCCAATCAATCGTCAGCATCATTGACCTCATACCCACTAGAATTAACGTCAACCATTATAAAAGCACAACTTCAATATATTGCGTAGATTTACAGTTAATAATAATATATAAATTTAAAATAAAAAAGTTTCTTCGTCTTCTTTACTCTGTACTCTATATACCGTTTTGGCGCTTAGAAATGTAACGTTAGCAGGCGCTATTTTATCCGGAGAAGCTGATAGCATCAGCGCCTATTTAATTAATATCAAAGCCGCTGCACATGTGGAGCATAGGGTGACTATGATGCAAAAACGGGAGTTTATAAATTTTGGAGCTCTTTAGGAAGAGTACGGTTTGATCAATAGGGAATTGGAGAACGAGATGATTAAAATGCAAAGGAAACAGTCTTAGATTTCGGAGTCTGAGTGGTGCGAGGTAACCAAGTTTAGTTTTAAGATTTCTGTGTTCTTGGTGCAGAGTACAAAAGGTCACCACGATGAAAAAAATAAACAAGTTATTTATGTCGGGGTCCTACATGCGTACTACGAGGAAACCATGATGCAGAAATCTTTAGATTTAAGTCTTTACTGTGAACTACTAAGTAATTAATATAGTAGAGGCAAGAGTTTATATATTTAGGAGGACTCATTGAAGATTAAAAAGTAACCAAGATGCAAAGACAGGAGTTTATAGATTTCGGGGTCAGGCCTGTGAAGTATGAAGTGAACATAATAAAGATATTTTATTTTAGGGAGAGGCAGGACTTTTTTTATTTTGTGTTCTTCTCTGTGGAGTAAAAAGTGATCAAGATGCAGAGGCATGATTTTTTTTAAATTTCTAGTGATCCATTTGTGGGGCGATGTGTCCAAGATGCAAAAGTAGGAGCTCTTATATTTCGGTAGAAATCTATGTGGATTGCAAAGTAATCAAGCAGGATGCAAAGGAAGGAGTTTTTAGAATTTAGGCTCCTCCATGTAGAGGTACCTGGAATGAAAGGTCAAAGCGCCACTTTAATCTTTCCTGATCTGGTACCAAATCAATGACGCTATCCTTCGACTTAAGACAATATAAGTTAAGAGCGCAGCGATGGATCTGCAAGCGGTTAAAACTCGTACTTTTAAGAGCTTGTAATCATTATAGGAACTTGTTATGCTTAATTTATTATAGCCCTCACCTTATATTTATAGATGAGAGGTTTGACTTTGCACTTGTTTTAATGCTCTTTTACACCCTTCCTACTTCATTTTTTGCCATGCTTTCATTCAACTTACTTAATTCCATCATTGTTTAGCACATGAGAGGGTCAGGAAAGTTACGTGTCATACGATTTCACTAATGCCCAAAGTTTAGTGATTTGGGCTATGTATCTCCTAACGTTTTAACCTCTCATAACTTAATCACTCTCTTTATGGTAGATTTAACAATATAGATAGTAAACATTTTTTCTCATAGGCTCATTATCTTGCTCGGCGCCAAATCGCCAAATGACAATTCTTTCTTTTTTAAAACACCTTTAATGGTTCTATTACCTTTTCATTTCGTTCACACTGTCCAGTTGACAGATGCCCGCATCAGAGCAGACTCTGGCTGTTAATCCAGACATAAGATACCTCTCTCCATTCTCATTGATGTTTATCTGTTCATTCATTTACAACTGCTGGCATTGCTCTTCGTCCCCTTTGTCATGTGTTTCCCGTTTGGTTTAAAGCCACCCTTTTCTTTAACTTGGTCACCAGAGCAACACTGAATTGACTCACAATTCATCCGCAATCGCAGAAGATAACTAATGGCAAATACATATCTACAATGAGACTTAAAGTCTTTGTTTAACCTGCGAACGAGAAAGGAAGTATTGTTTGTAAGATGAACAAAGACCTACGATATATATATATATATATATATATATATATATATATATATATATATATATATATATATATATATATATATATATATATATATATATTAGTGATGGAGTCGTTCCTTGGGAACCTAATTCGTAGCAGGAATATGAAGACATATGCGATGGTTTTGAACATTTAATTTTCCGGACGTTTCGGTCATTGACGATGACCATCATCAGTGAATTCTAAATACTAAAAATTATTTTTATAAGAATAACTAAACACAGAAATCAAATAAGGGAAAATCTATTAATAAGAAATTGATGTAATATCTTAAAAAAAAATAACTAAATTAAATAATAATCCCACGAGTTTTTAAATATGCATAATAAACATGACTTAAATGACTATCGAAATACAAAAAATTATAAACTATAGCAATAAAGTCGAAAGCAAGGCATGAAGAAATCGATTAAAAGACAGAAAAAAGAAAGATTAAATAATCCCATGAGCAACAAATATGAATAGTAAACATGAATCAAGCGGAATACAAAGAAATTCACTATAAAACACAGCAAGAGAGAATTATATGGGCAGGGCGAACAATCGAAAATAAGTTAGATCAGGGGGTATGTAATCGAAGGAGATATTAATAAATGGAGCGAAGCAAGTAGTTCAATTAGGTTAAATTTTAAGTGATTGAACATCAAATAATATGAGTAGGCTAAGGCACGAAAGTTTGAAATAGTAAATAATTAATAATGGAGGGGTCAAAAGGACAACTAAAACATTAAATTAAGGAAAAGTGAATAATAAACAAGATCGTTTAGATATTAATGGGACAAACTAAAATAGAAATAAAAATTTCTCTGCACGAGTACTAACCTTATAACGGTTAAGCTAGGAGTAACAACTGATAGTACGGACATCAATTTCTTATTAATAGATTTTCACTAATTTGATTTCTGTGTTTAGTTATTCTTATAAAAATAATTTTTGGTATTTAAAATTCGCTGATGATGGTCATCGTCAATGACCGAAACGTCCGGAAAATTAAATGTTCAAAACCATCGAATATGTCTTCATATTCCTGCTATATATATATATATATATATATATATATATATATATATATATATATATATATAAACATGAAGCTCAGAAAATATTATTCTGATAATTAAAGGCACAACTGAGCTGAAGGTTTTCTCCATATTCATATTCAGCCTCGAATCCTTCCTCAGAGGTGCTGACGTGGAGAAGTCTTCACGAAGAAATAGAGAACCATAAAAAAACATGATGCATATAGAATGAAAAGTGAAGAAATGACTGTGGGAACTTCATTGATCGTGTAGTGAGAGAAAAGATTTACCGGAAAAGACACGAGGGGTTAGGGAGAGTTAAAAGACGGTAGTTAGAAACCGATTCAACCTGTTTTAGAGTGATTTGTGATACTGGTGTTAGGTTACACTGGGGCGGCAAGGAAGGATAAGTGGAAAGGAAGAGGCGCTAGTAAAGGAGCACATTTATGATGCTGTTAACTCATGTATAGATAGGTAATGGTGGGGGGCAGTCTAGGGCTGCTTGGTATTTAAAGCCATCGCAGCCTGTTGCCTGGTATGTATTAGGGTCTATGTTGGGTCTCAAGTTAGTTTATCCAGCTGTTGTGTTAGGCAAATATGGAAGTATGTGTTGAGAGGTGTGAGTTTGTTTTTTTTCCATGTAGTGTGGACATGAATGTGTAACGTGGAAAACAACATGCGCGTTTCAGAGCAGTTGTGAATGCGCTGTGCTTTCTCTTCCATGTGTGACATGCGGAAGTTATTGTGATTGGTGCGTATGTAAGTAGTAGACAATCTAGAGTTTTGTTTAATTGTATTTGTGGTTTTAGGCTGGCAAATTGTTTGCATGATGATATTTTGGTGTACGTAGAAGTGTAGGTATTTTTCATATGTGACCCTGAGTATCTTCGTGTGAGGTTTATATGTAAATTTTGTGGGGCTGATAGTTGAAGTCTGATGTGTGCGTATATATTTGAATGTTGTGCGTGTAGTGAGCACGCTCGCCGTAGAGTATCGTCCCTGTCTTGGGACGATTTGTGGCAATGGGCCACTTTTTCTCACTTTAGTCTCGCCTTCAGTGTAGGACAGTGTGTGTGTTTTAGCTATCGGGTGGACGTGATATGTTAATGGTAAATAGTATGAATAGTGTGGGTCCCAGTACGCTACACTGGGTTATGCCTGCGCGTGTTGTGAATGGGTGTGATATTTTTGTTGTATTTTATTTGACACCTATGGTTGGTAAAATTGTGTGAAATAAACCTTGTGGTACAGAGAAGAGTCCTTCATACCTCACCTAATAGAAGGCCTGTCAAAGTTCAGAGAGAGAGAGTAAAATACCCGCCGCCTTGCCCTTCAATAGAGAGAGAGTTAACAGACACCTGGGCGCTCCTTTTCGTCTGCGCTGATGGAGGGGCAAAATTATGAGACGCCGTGCGACGCCGCGATAACCTGAAATGCCGCCTTCACAAAAGCTTGCGACAAGTGTGAGAGCCCAGAAGGTCCGATTCGAAGTCGGACAAAGTCCGCCTCGCCGGATTAACAGCCTTCTCGCCCTTGCGCTAAAAGGCAGAGTTTATTCTCGTCTATCCATGCGTCTGACCCTATAATCCTCTCCTTCGGACGAAGGTGGGAAAACCCCATTAGACCCCTATAAATTCTCCGGCGCCAGAGTTGGAAGGCAGTATCCGCCGAGTATCCGCCGTTCTCCCTGCCACGTCAGTATCCGCCGTCCTCCCTGCCCCGTCAGTATCCGCCGAACATCCGTCGTTTTCCCTGCCCCATCAGTATCCTCTGATTCGTGTTACTCGAAAGCAAGATTTAAGTTCACTCCTCGTAATAGTCATTATCCAGAGACCATTGTTTGAATTTTCTGCCAAGGCAAGGAATACTTCCTCGAACCAAATGTTCGAGGTAACAACAACGCGCAACTTTCCTGTGCAAGTGCTCCCTCTGCCTCATTCGAGCATCCCTCGTTTCATATTGTCCGCTTGTTTGTACGGTGACCGCCCTCACCAAATTTCCCTCTTCCCTTTAGCCGCTGAGATCCGCTTAAATCTAGTATGTGTATATCTCATGTTAAAACTCCTTTTAACCTTGTAAAATAATATTGATTTACATAGTAGTAAAGTTATTTTTGTACCCGTTTTCTATTATCTCGGAACTCCAAGATAGTCGAGTATTGGCCAATCTACTTTCAGTTAATTTGCACTCTGCTTATATTCTCAACTTCCCACGCACTCGTAAAACAGAAAGGGTGAACTTGACCCTATTCTACCACATCTATATTAAACTGTTGTAAGGTTAATTTATAACAAGGCCTTCTTCACTTCCTTACTGACTAAGACTGTTTTTTGTTGTGAATGTCATTGTTTTTGTATAAGTCGTGAACGATGGTCACAACCGCTTTAGTGGACCACCCTCTCATAAAACCATATTAGCCGGGGAAAACCAGTCACTCTCCTCCAGAAAGCTCCTGGGACGGCTGTTGATTTTTTGGTCAGGTATTTTGTCTAGGTGCTTTAATAATGCAATAGACCTATATTTGTTTGCGAGTTTGAGATTTTGGTTTTGTTTGTGTAGTAGTAGTATTTTATGTTAGGGTGTGTCAATTTGTATGGTAAAATTACTGTTTCCTAATTTCTTCTCTGAGTTGTTCTAAAAATGTGTTTGGATGTCAGGAATTCATATCTGGCAGTATTTTGTGATTACTCAACATTTAGCTTGGTAAATCTATATTTGAAAAACATAAATTACTATCAGAAAATGAGATTTATTAATTTTAACTTCTAAAAATAATAGGTAATGCTATATATATATATATATATATATATATATATATATATATATATATATATATATATATATATATATATATATATATATATATATATATATATATATATATTTAGTTTCACTGCTAAAAACATTTCCCCCTAATCATAAAATACATCCTAATAAGTATACAAGATTAAAAAGTGACAAGTTCAGTAAAGAGAATTAACTAAACATGTTTCATCAAGTTTTGCTTTGATTCGCTCTTGAACATCACTGGCCGACTTCATTATTAGCCTCCGATATAGCCCTCACAGTTCTCATTTGTAAGCAACAATTGCTGCCTACGTGACTTGTTTCACACAACTTTCTATTGACTCAGCATTACAGGGCTACTGTAGAACTTGCATTGAATCGTCAGGGAACTTCTTTTCTTCCCCTGTAGTCAAATAAAATGTCAAAGGAGGTTCGATTACCCCATCAAACTAGTATGTCAGCTTCAAAAGGGGCTGATGGAAGATGTTTCCCTGAGACGTAGAGAAAGATCTCCAAGTGTATGATCATCTCTACTCCCTCATGTCAACAATCCTTTGAAAAGTAGCTCTCTTCTCCTCCCTGTTATTTGAGAACAAGTGTATCTGGATTATCATTTCGCTAAATGAATACCATGCTGAGCGCTTGATGGTAGATAAAGCAGCATCCACTTCAGCCTTCTTTTTCAACTGAAACAAAATGTGGCGCTTGCCTTCCACCCACGAATGTTTTACGTTGATGTTGAAACAACAGGGACAGTATACACAAACAATATATTAAAATATCAATCTTAAGTTGTTGAGAGTTCTACATTTAAGTGCATTTTTTTAAACCGATATACGATAAGGCCTGTTTGCTGTTGTCAACCAACTAAAATAACTCAGTGAACCAATTTCAAGAAGGGCTAGATTGATAAAAAGTTCTCCTGTTTTATGGCTTCCGTGATCGTATAGTTTTACGCTACATCAGTAAGGCATTTACACTCACTGAAGTAAGGGGCGCTCTAATTGAGAAATTAGTAGATGAAGATAGATTGTGTGTTCGATTTCAGTGACTAGCATCTTGCCAATATTACCTGACAACTTGTTTGTTAAACAAAGTCTTCCTATTCAGTGTTGTGTTCAAGTGTTGCAAGGGTAATTCGTTAGTGTGGAGGGTAGTAATTAACCAGATCAGCTTACGGCCAGACTTAACTTCTACCCAATGCATGGAGCTACCCTATTAGGCAGTATTAACATTTGTAAAATCACCTCCAAAAGGCCTGCAGGCTTTTATTAATTACCTTATTCTTCAAGAAATCTACAAGATTATCAGGAGTGAAGTGGCAGAAATATATTCCACTGGACTCATTGCTGGAAACTGACTATCTGAGTCGTCTACTTTCAGCATAAACTTAGTTGTATCCTGACGGCGGTTAAAAAAGATGCAGTGAATTTCATCTTACTTACGCAATTCATCACAATTCTTATCAAGGGAACTTATAACTTTTTCCTACGCCTTCATGAGTTTATTTTGATCAACTATATCTCTTACCCTCATCAGTGATCAAGCCAACATTCAAGGAGGCATTATTATTGATGGCAGGTGTGGCACGCTGGCCAACACCATATCTGATGCTATGCATAAAAACATTTGGTAATTCTTGTCTTCTACTGTGGCTTTTCAATGGAAATTGAACATCTGCTTGAGCATCCTTTTCATCTTGAGCATCAGCTCTTTGTCTTTCTTTTTCATCGACAGAGAAAATTATTTCACTTGATGGCATTGTAACATAAGCCTGCTTACTTGTCTGCTTATATTCACGAACTTTTCTTCTTTCACCTTCCGGTCGCTTCTGCTCTTTGACTTGTCTGTTTTGCTCAAGTTGATCTGATAGTTAATCTGATGTGTTCAATACAACCAAAATTTTATATCTGAGCTTTAGGGAAAGCAAATTCTTTCACATGGATCTTCATTGGCAAGGGAATAAAGGATTGATGCGTGTTTTGTTTTTGAAACCATGAAAGCCAAATTCACAGTAAAATATAATTTTACACTTGTAACTGAGGATGTAAAAAAGCTTGTCAATTTTACTGTGAAATCTTCTTTGATACATCGGAGGTTACAAAAGAACTGTTTGCTCGTTCCCACTTTTCAAATACTTTAGGGTAAATGTTATTTGCAAAACTGGCTGCTGGGTAGTTTCTCACATCCTCACTACTTTGTTCTCTGATCAATAGGCCAAATTTCAGAACATCACGCAGAGTTTAGAGTTTAGATAGGAACATCTCTACCATTTCCAATTAAGGTGCTCATATGTCTAAATGTCCCTAGGCATGTTCTAATTTTGAAATTCATTGTAGATCAATTCACACTAGTTATGATGGTAGCATTGACGGCTAAGTAATCTTCAGCAAACTGATTAATGTTTTAACCTGTGAATTAAGAAGAAGTGAACTAGATATAATTACTAATAAAATTAATGCCATTTAATTTTCCCAAACAGTAAAAGAAGTCAACTTTCAAGTAGTTAAATTAAATAGAATAATGGCAATGGATACTTAATGTAAACAAGAACCGAACCAACAGAGCTACTTGGTGCAAGCTTTACGGGGCGCGGGTCGAGAGTTGATACGAGCCTCTGTACATATGCATCAAGAGATGACTGGCAATGAAGCCGTAGGTGATTGGTCTCAGCCTGGCTTGGGTTCGAGGCTTTGAGAGATGAAACAGGGGATCGGATGGTTATTTAACGGACTTTAACCACGAAGAGATTAACCTCTAGTAGTAGCACTAACTGGACTGAGTATTCGTGGGCAATTTCTTCACCAACCAACATGTCGCTTGAGGGATGGGAAGTCTCCCGCAAGGGTTTCTTGAAAACGCCCTGGGAGACGACAGAAGCACGCGTTTAAGATTCCACTTCCTCGCTAATCGCGGAAATCAGTTTTATATTCCTACTGTTCTCACGATCCTCGCTCACGTGGACTGAGCTCGTGTCTGACCTCGTGGTTTCGACGGAGCTTATGGCGGCAAGGAACCTTCATTCTCGACAGTGCGCTATGTGTATGCACCATGTTCAAGTGAGACCTGAATGCGTCCAGGATGTCGTTAATATCGATGAGTGTGCGGTTATTGTGTAGTAGCGTGACTCCTTTTGGTGGGTCCATGCCTCTTACGCGCTACCACGATGAGAGTCACCTCCCGCCACAGGCGGTTTTGGCTCAGCACGCATTGTAGATAGGATGCGGTCATGTAGGCGTGTGATGTCGTGTTGTCGTGGGCCTCTGTAGTAGTTGTTATTGTACAATGTAATAAGACTTTGTGTGTGAATAGAGAATGGGGAATGGTTAATGCATGTATATGTCTTGCGTGGTGTGTACATTTTACATGCTGTTTTTATGGTCTTCAGGATTGTGTTATAGTGGATTTTAAGTGTTCCCTGGAAACATAGAGAATATGAGCACATAACTGCTTTAGTTTCAGAACGGGGAAATCTTTCTCTATAAATGAAGTCTTGCCCATCATAAAATGCAAGGCTGATGCCAGCTTCGATAATGTTGAGATTTTAGGTTCTTATGTTAATACCACCCTCGTAAGTAGTTTAGTAATTTTTTATGAAAACACACTCCACATTAAATACCGACTCAATATGTCACCCTTGGTCTTTAAAAACAATAACTAACTAATTTTAAGCTTGTAAACAATTTCCAATATCAAACTAACCTTAAAGCTATCCTTTTTCTCGAAATTCCTGTCTATGTCCGTCTCACTGATAATTACCAGATATTAGGTTTGTATCTCTTTTGAGTTCAATTTATCCATTCTGCTTATATTAAATCAATAACTTTAGGTAATTTTATAGTTTCTTTAAAGTTTACTATGCATATTAGTTTTTTTCCTTTTTTATAAGTTAAATTTTTAATTTTAATTCTCTTCGAATTGTTTCAGACTACTTCAAATTTTTACTTATTGTTTGTTTTGTTTCACCTTTTAACTCCTTGTTTATCCTTTTAGCCAGAAGATGGAATAGGTAAGCAGAAGCAATCGTATACGATTGCTTCTGAAAAAAGGTAAATTTTAATTGTAGTATATAGAATAATAGGATAACAACATGACAGACATCCTTATGTTTCTAATGGATATTTCAAATTATCTATTCCATCTTCAGGCTAAAGGGATAAACAAGGAGTTAAAGGGTGAAATAAAACTAACAATAACATATATATATATATATATATATATATATATATATATATATATATATATATATATATATATATATATATATAGTATAGTAGATGAAACATATATTTTCTTGTAATTATATAGATAGATAGATTTATAGATAATAAATAGACAAATAGATACGAATTAAATGCTGAGCAGTTTAATTAAGTTATTTTTTCCCAAAAATCTCACTGTTGTTTGTATCCGATTCTCTTATCTCCTAACCATACTTTGTATTCCATTTTCCCGTAATCTCAATGATGTCACAGCAGAAATATTACGGTGCAAGCATTAAAACCAAGGCACTACTGAAAAAACTACCTATTCTTAAATAATTCTCAAAAAAAAGCTTAAGAATCTGTTATACGGTCAAAGACCTTTTCTGTTTGACGTCATACGTTTCCGGTGCCACCCACTTTTTAAGATCGCACTGGAAAAGTATATGCCCACCCTCTGATTGTGAAAATAGCAAATAAACAGGCAGTGTTGGAAATTAACCTACACTTCTTAGGTGAGTGATTGGTAAACCCACTTAAAAACTTATGAAAACTCCTCCCACGTAAGATAGGATTGGAAGACATCCATTAAACGGGCCGATAGCTCGTCCTAAGTATTATTCTCTTGGTAACCTTCTTTGGAGGTGAGCCCCCACCTTTCATAATATAAAACCCTTGTAAACTTTAGATCAGTAGACATTCTGAGCAAAATTCTTCACTTTGAATAAAGATAAGCCAAACCGCTTCTCTTGCTCTCAGCCCCTGCGTCGTACCGAGTTTCGAAGACGGGCCAGCAAATTACGTTGAATTGCTGTAATTATTGAGGGTCACCGCCATTCTTCCCCGATCAAACCAGTCGCAAGAATCATCTTTTAACGTCAGATTGCACCCTGTAACAACTACGGGGCAGTCCTTTCTCATCACGATGGATTCCGTTGCTCCAACTGCCTGATCACCTTGAATTTGTGCCCCATCTACCGACTAATGGTCATTGGCGCCATCGTTCCAAGGCCAGAAGAGAGCACTAAATCAACGCTGGTGACGTTGCCTTTGCCAATTTTCGCTGCTAATTCAGTTTCATCATCCCCTCAGTGGCCCGGCTCATTTATTCGCCAGAAAAGAGAATATAATTCTTCGTTTTGGTTGTTATGGTATGGGAATAACTGACTACTATCATACTATACTCAACGTGGAAGCAACAGTGAGGTACTATCTCAGAACACTGTGGGGCTAAATCTCTGAACACATCGGGGGGCATAGTGGCTTTCTACCAGAGCACGACACGAGAGTTGACTGCCAGACACCTTTAAAAGACTCTTCGAGAACTGAAGATTAACGAAATCAAATTATCACGAAACCACTGTGATTGAATACGTCAAAAAAACAACGCAATTTGCAGGTACGACCTTTGAGCGTAAAGGGCATTTAGGATGTTAGCTTCATTTTGTGGTGGCACCTTAATATTTCATTTCAACGAACCATTTTTCACTTATTTTTCAATTATTAGTGAATTTATACGAAGTCATTTTTGGTTTGGTGTGTAATTAAGATCAAATCCCTATGGTTCTGGTACGATATTGAAAAGTGGAACTTTAGGCTCCATTGTGACAGTATTAATGCAAAGTATTTGAGGCCTGAGTTTTAAGGAATTTGTAACATTTACCTTATCTCTTATCAAAATAATTGAGCTAAAATACATTTATTATTTCCGTAGAAATTTTAGTTAGAGAAGGCATTGTTTATTTTTTTATGGAAACGGACTACTATTGGCCAGGCAATTAATGGTTAATAAATAAGCTTAAGCTTTCCCCTTAGCTACTTGTGATAGAACGGTTTGAGACCCCTTAATTTCAATTTATCACGTGTTGTTTAAAAACAGGATGCTACCCACGTGCATCTTCGCCTTGAAGCCGGGCGCATTATAGCCGCCACCTGAGTCAATGTTTAACCAAGAAAGGTTTATCTTTCACCATTTCGCCCCATGCTCGACGTCGCCAGATTGAGTTAGGCTTATGGGCAGATAAGGTATTGTTCTCAGGTGCGGCTGAGCATTCCCTCGAAGCCCCCACTCCATTGTCCCCTACGCCAAGATGATGTCTCGAATATTTATATGAAAACTTTACCACTAAGGCGAGATTCGAGATCCAGATTTTCTTCGCGAGACATCACTACGGTCCAGTCTCACCTTATGCACCAAAGGGCCCTCTACCTCAAGATCCACCATCATTTGTCCAGAAGACGACAATATCACTTGAGTGCCAAGGTTCAAGCCTTCATAATGCCAAGTCCACAAGGCTTCCCCTGTGTTCAGAAAGAGAACAACGTTAGAACAGCCATTGTTCTTTGACCCCGTTGACAAGAAACGGTTCTCACCCTTCCCCCCTGTTGTTTAGAAAGAGAAAAACATTATAACAGCCATTGTTCTGTCAGCCCGTTGACAAGAAACAGTTCTCACCCTTCCCCCCTGTTGTTCAGAAGAGAACAACTTTAGAACAGCCATTGTTCTTTGAGCCTGTAGACAAGAGACGGTTCTCACCCCCCCCCCCCTGTTGTTAAGAAGAGAACAACGTAGAACAGCCATTGTTCTTTAAGCCTGTTCTCCAAGAATCGGTTCTCATTCCCAAGACGCCACGTCAGGATCATTTAATTCCTTTCCCCTTCGGCTGGAACTCGCCAGCGGACCGAAGATTCCTTCACGTACCCTTCCTCTGCACAACAATTGTAATTACGTAAGCTGAACGTTACCTTTGAGTATTTAACCCTTTTGTCAACCCTATCCTGTGCTTTAAATGGTTTCACGAACCATCCTATCCCTTTAATTTTTATTTGTTTTACCTTTTTAAATCTCTTCCAAATCTTAATCCTCGGATTAGCTAGATTCCCCACGACCCTTTCCATTCTCTGTTTATGTCAATATTTTCCGTTTAGTGTGTTGTTGATAGTTTTATTAATTAGAAGCTATTTTATTAATGATTGCCACATTATTATCCTTTGAGCCCAGTTCCACTTCTTAAGCATATTGAAGATAACTAACCTCGGTCGACCGGACACCACGCACTCTAAATATAATTGAATAAGTTCCCTCAACGAATAGTCATATATGGTATATCGTCGAGAGTCCATTCTACGACATATATATATATATATATATATATATATATATATATATATATATATATATATATATATATATATATATACTATTTAAATTTGGTATCAAGTGTGTAAGGTTTAACGCTATATCTTTGCAAACACTGGTCTCATTCGAGTAAAGCATAGTGTTATTCTTTATAAGAATAGAGTATAGTAGTTCCCTTTTGTTTTAACGATTGCTATCCCCTTTTTTTAAACTTAAGAAGCTCGAGTAACTCATGGAACTGTTATAATAATTTGTTTGTGTTTTTTTGTGTTATTTTAGTCAGTGGTTATTTAGATCGAGAAACCAAGTACGAATAGGTCAGTGCCCATATTTAGGTAGGCTAATTCTCCAGAAGACATAATTCTTATTGCAAGGAATTTTAGTTGGTTGACTATTGCGCCCCCAAGTGCAAAGATGACTCAGTTCGAAATATTTAAAGCGCAAGGAGAATCCTTGAGACTTTCCGGAAAAGAATTAATTGAGTACGTTCAAGAGGAGCAAAGAACGGAAAGAGAAAAGTTAAGAGAAGAAAGAGAAAGAGAAATCCAACGAGAAGAAACAGAAAGAGAAATCCAACGAAAAGAAAAAGGAAGAGAAATCCAATGAGAAGAAAGAGAAATCCAACGAGAAGAAAGAGAGGAACGGAAAAGACAAGCTGAGCTTCACCATCAGATTGAAATAGCTCGTGTGCAAGCAGAAATACAGTCAGCCTGTTCACGTTCAGAAGCTCCTCCCCCCAATCTTCCACTAAAGCTCCCCATTTTCAGGGATGGAGAGGATTTCGGAGCATTTTTAGCCCACTTCGAAAAGATCCTCGAAATCAATAACATGGATCTGGAGGCTGAAGGTGTAGTCAGATTACTCCCCTTGTTAAATTGTAAATTGCGCGAAATTTTTATATCTTTACCATCTGAATGTACAATTAACTACAGCGCCTTAAAAGCTGAGTTATTGGCCGCTCATAATATGACTCCTGATTTCTACCGCCAAGAATTTCGAGAAGGTCGTATTAAACCCGGACAGACGTTCCGTCAATTCGGATACATTCTTCAGAGGAATTTTAAATTTTGGTTAGAATCCTCAAAGGTTGAACCTAACTACGAGTCCTTAACAGACTTCGTATTGCGGGATTAATTTTTGGCGTCTCTTTCGACGGAGATCCGCGCATTCTTCAAGGATCGTCGGTGCCAGACCTTTAAAGAATGTACCGAAGAAGGGAATGTCTATGCCGCAAGTCATAATTTATACCCAAAGGAGAATCGAACTTCTCACCAACCCCCCAACCAGGAAAGAAGGAAGGATTCACGCCCCTTCCCAGGAAAGCTGACGAAGTTTCCATGCCCCGTAAAATCCCAAAACTTCTTTCCCCCAAACCAACAACGGGAATCAAACCTCCCGTTAAGATTTCTCCTCCATCACTCTTCCCGAAGCGACCAATCATATGCTTCACTTGTGGTGTAGAAAACCACATGAGCTGGAATTGCCCCCAAAATTCTAGGCTTAAAAGCGGACCAGCCCACCAAGTTCACCAGATTAATGCCCCCCCGGATTCCCCGGTGGTGCAGACCCAAGCAGCAACTTCTACCCCTCCGTCAGGCTACCAGGTAAATTTTTTTTTTGACAAAAGTTCACCGGAAACTTTGAAATTTGAGGAGGGCAGCGTGAACGGCTGCCGAGTATCGACTCTCGTCAGGGACACAGGATGCACGTGTTTCATCGTGTCCGACGAGCTCCTCCCCCCAGTGGACCCTAACCACGAAAAATTTGCGGTGGTACATGACTATCCGGGGGAGGGCGAACCAATTCCCCGTCGTTAGATGTTACCTGCAGTGTCAATATTATAATGGCTGGGTTGAAGTCATTTCCGCACACATACAGTTCTGTTCCGTACTTATAGGACAGAGGCCTTAAGTAAGTTTCGACCCTGTTTCTCAGGCCGCCCTTCCTCGAGGCCGAGATAAGAAAGAAGCCCAGGAGCCCGTCCCCATCAGAACCCCGATACCGTCCGATTTCTCGGAGACCCTTAACCAGGACTTTAGGACGGCACAAAAGGAGTGTGAATTACTAACACCCTTAGGCGATAAGGCCCAAGACAAGGACACGGAGAATGTCCGTGGACCCAAAGAAAAAAAGTACCCCCAACGCGCCCATGGAGATACGTTCGTATCACTGGACGAAACATTGGTGCTTGAAGAAGATTACCCCGCGGAGTCCCTTAATGTAATACAGACAGTGTGCATCCAACCTGATGCCGATTACCCTCTTCTTTCCATACCAGGCGAGTCTTTTGAACCCTCTGACCTGAATATTGACGCGCAGCTGACACCACATCAAAAGAGTCAGCTACAAGAACTATTTAAATGGAGTCACCATTTAACCACCCTATTAGCTCTTTTCGAGCGACTGCGCGAAAATGGCCTCACCATTGGCCCCAGCAAATACCATTTTGCCCACGAATCCCTAAAATACTTGGGTTTCAAAATAGGACAAAGCCAGTTAGGTCCCCAAGAGGACAAGATTAAGGCAATCGCCGACATGCCCCTATCGATTACAAAGAAGCAATTAAGATCGTTCCTAGGATCAGCTTCTTACTATCGACGATTCGGCCCGAATTTCGCTGCAATTTCGGCGCCCCTCAGCCCCCTTTTAAAAAAGAATTCCCCCGATCGTCTACGTTGGAATGATGTCGCTGTTTCCCATTTTAATCAGCTCAAGAGTAAGCTCATTTCTGCCCCTATTTTAAAGTTGCCCAACCCGGAAAAATCCTTTGGCAACGAGGGCATTGGAGGTGTACTCCTTCAATACGAGGATGACGGAACGAGTCATCCAGTTGCATATGCTAATCGCCAAGTATTACAACGCGAAAAGAGATATGCCACTATAGAGAAGGAAGCTCTTTCAATTATCTTGGTTATAGACAAATTCAAAATGTACTTGATAGAAAAAGAATTTCAGATAGGAACCGACCCCCACCCGTTAGCCTATATTCGGAATGTACGACACTCCAACGGCCGAATCATGCGCTGGAGTTTACTCTTGCAAGAGTATCAATTTAAAAAAAATTATATAAAAGGTTCCGATAACCAGGTTGCTGACGCACTCAGTAGGAATGCGTTACCAAATAGCGTAGATTAATTGTATCGTAGGATTAGGATCTCCATGTATGTATATACCGTCTTGTACGACTTAAATTAGATTCTCTTGTAATATAATTAGTTAATGTATATTTCTGAATTTTGTAACGCTTAATGTCTATTTTTTTATGTATATATGTATATTTGTACCTATTAAATTACGTATAAATTATTTTGTCCCATATGTACTAATTTTATATCATTTCATTGCTCCATACCCCTTTTATTGATTAAGTTTGTATTGAAGGTTAGTTTCCCGTATAATCAAAAGATCAAAATAATCATATGTATTGAGGTAATACTAGTTAGGTGCTTGAAGGTACGGTCGGTACAAGAAAACGAGTTCCCCACAACGGAGCTCTATCGTTGTCCCTTCTCTCTTTTTTTTCGAAGTGACAACTTCCCCCGGAATGGAGGGGTGTGATAGAACGGTTTGAGGCAGCTTAATTTCAACCGTTACACATGTTTAAAAACACGATGCTACCCACGGTCTTTAAAAACAATAAATAACCAATTTTAAGCTTGTAAACAACTTCCAATATCAAACTTACCTTAAAGCTATCTTTTTTCTCGATATTCCTGTCTATGTCCGTCTCACTGATAATTACCAGATATTTTGTTTATATCTCTTTTGCTTTCAATTTATCCATTTTGATTATATTAAATCAATAACTTTAGGTAATTTTATAGTTTCTTTAAAGTTTACTATGCATATTAGTTTTTTCCTTTTTTATAAGCTAAATTTTTAATTTTAATTGACTTCGAATTGTTGCAGGCTACTTCAAATTTTTACTTATTGTTTGTTTTGTTTCACCTTTTAACTCCTTGTTTATCCTTTTAGCCAGAAGATGGAATAGGTAAGCAGAAGCAATCGTATACGATTGCTTCTGAAAAAGGGTAAATTTTAATTGTAGTATATAGAATAATAGGATAACAACATGACAGACATCCTTATGTTTCTAATGGATATTTCAAATTATCTATTCCATCTTCAGGCTAAAGGGATAAACAAGGAGTTAGAGGGTGAAATAAAACTCACAATAACATATTTATATATATATATATATATATATATATATATATATATATATATATATATATATATATATATATATATATATATATATATATATATATATATATATATATATATATATATATATATATATATATATATATATATATATATATATATATATATATATAGTATAGTTAGATGAAACAGGCAACCCGCTTCTCACTTTCATACTTAGGAAACATATATTTGCTTGTAATTATATAGATAGATAGATTTATAGATAATAAATAGACAAATAGATACGAATTAAATGCTGAGCAGTTTAATTAAGTTATTTTTTCCCAAATATCTCACTGTTGTTTGTATCCGATTCTCTCATCTCCTAACCATACTTTGTATTCCATTTTCCCGTAATCTCAATGATGTCACAGCAGAAATATTACGGTGCAAGCATTAAAACCAAGGCACTACTGGAAACACTGCCTATTCTTAAATAATTCTCAAAAAAAGCTTAAGAATCTGTTATACGGTCAAAGACCTTTTCTGTTTGACGTCATACGTTTCCGGTGCCACCCACTTTTTAAGATCGCACTGGAAAAGTATATGCCCGCCCTCTGGTCGTGAAAATAGCAAATAAACAAGCAGTGTTGGAAATTAACCTACCCTTCTTAGGTGAGTGATTGGTAAACCCACTTAAAAACTTATGAAAACTCCTCCCACGTAAGATAGGATTGGAAGACATCCATTAAACGGGCCGATAGCTCGTCCTAAGTATTATCC
Organism: Ceratothoa steindachneri; assembly: GCA_963969495.1. Taxonomy (NCBI): domain Eukaryota; kingdom Metazoa; phylum Arthropoda; class Malacostraca; order Isopoda; family Cymothoidae; genus Ceratothoa; species Ceratothoa steindachneri. The sequence goes on along the minus strand of OZ018321.1, from coordinate 151,116,834 downwards.
CTTTGGTAACCTTCTTTGGAGGTGAGCCCCAAACCTTTCATTATATAAAACCCTTGTAAACTTTAGATCAGTAGACATTCTGAGCAAAATTCTTCCCTTTGAATAAAGATAAGCCATACCGCTTCTCTTGCTCTCAGCCCCTGCGTCGTACCGAGTTTCGAAGACGGGCCAGCAAATTAAGTTGAATTGCTGTGATTATTGAGGGTCACCGCCATTCTTCTCCGATCAAACCACTCGCAAGAATCATCTTTTAACGTCAGATTGCACCGTGTAACAACTACGGGGCAGTCCTTTCTCATCACGAAGGATTCCGTTGCTCCAACTGCCTGATCACCTTGAATTTGTGCCCCATCTACCGACTAATGGTCATTGGCGCCATCGTTGCAAGGCCAGAAGAGAGCACTAAATCAACGCTGGTGACGTTGCCTTTGCCAATTTTCGCTGCTAATTCAGTTTCATCATCCCCTCAGTGGCCCGGCTCATTTATTCGCCAGAAAAGAGAATATAATTCTTCGTTTTGGTTGTTATGGTATGGGAATAACTGACTACTATCATACTATACTCAACGTGGAAGCAACAGTGAGGTACTATCTCAGAACACTGTGGGGCTAAATCTCTGAACACATCGAGGGGCATAGTGGCTTTCTACCTGAGCACGACACAAGAGTTGACTGCCAGACACCTTTAAAAGACTCTTCGAGGACTGAAGATTAACGAAATCAAATTATCACGAAACCACAGTGATTGAATACGTCAAAAAAACAACGCAATTTGCAGGTACGACCTTTGAGCGTAAAGGGCATTTAGGATGTTAGCTTCATTTTGTGGTGGCACCTTAATATTTCATTTCGACGAACGATTTTTCACTTACTTTTCAATTATTAGTGAATTTATACAAAGTCATTTTTGGTTTGGTGTGTAATTAAAATCAAATCCTTATGGTTCTGGTACGATATTGAAAAGTGGAATTTTAGGCTCCATTGTGACAGTATTAATGCAAAGTATTTGAGGCCTGAGCTTTAAGGAATTTGTAACATTTACCTTATCTCTTATCAAAATAATCGAGCTAAAATACATTTTATATTTCCGTAGAAATTGTAGTTAGAGTAGGCATTGTTTATTTCTTGTGGAAACGAACTACTTTTGGCCAGGCAATTAATGGTTAATAAATAAGCTTAAGCTTTCCCCTTAGCTACTTGTGATAGAACGGTTTGAGACCCCTTAATTTCAATTTATCACGTGTTGTTTAAAAACAGGATGCTACCCACGTGCATTTTCGCCTTGAAGCCGGGCGCATTATAGCCGCCACCTGAGTCAATGTTTAACCAAGAAGGTTTATCTTTCCCCGTTTCGCCCCATGCTCGACGTCGCGAGATTGAGTTAGGATTATGGGCAGATAAGGTATTGTTCAAGGGGGCGGCTGTTTATTTCTTAGAAGCCCCAACTCCATTGTCCCCTACGCTCAGACGATATCTTGACTATTTATATGGAAACTTTACCACTAAGGCGAGATTCGAGATCCAGATTTTCTTCGCGAGACATCACGATGGTCCAGTCTCACCTTGTGCACCAAAGGTTTCTTTACCTCGAGATCCACCATCATTTTTCCAGAAGAAGACAATATCCCTTGAGTGCCAAGGTTCGAGCCTTCATGACGCCAAGTCCACAAGGCTTCCCCTGTGTTCAGAAAGAGAAGATCGTTAGAACAGCCATTGTTCTTTAAGTCCGTTGACCTGAAACGGTTCTCACCCTCCCCCCCTGTTGTTCAGAAAGAGAAAAACATTAGAACAGCCATTGTTCTTTCAGCCAGTGACAAGAAACGGTTCTCTCCCTTCCCCCCTGTTGTTCAGAAGAGAACAACTTTAGAACAGCCATTGTTCTTTGAGCCCGTAGACAAGAGACGGTTCTCACCCCCTCATCTGTTGTTCAGAAGAGAACAACATAGAACAGCCATTGTTCTTGAAGCCCGTTCTCCAAGAATCGGTTCTCATTCCCAAGACGCCACGTCAGGATCATTTAATTCCTTTCCCCTTCGGCTGGAACTCGCCAGCGGACCGAAGATTCCTTCACGTCGCCTTCCTCTGCACAACAAGTGTAATTTCGTAAGCTGAACGTTACCTTTGAGTATTTAACCCTTTTGTCAACCCTATCCTGTGCTTTAAATGGTTTCACGAACCATCCCATCCCTTTAATTTTTACTTGTCTTACTTTTTTAAATCTCTTCCAAATCTTAATCCTCGGATTAGCTAGATTCCCCACGACCCTTTCCATTCTTTGTTTATGTCAATATTTTCCGTTTTGTGTGTTGTTGATAGTTTTATTAATAAAACTCTATTTTATTAATGATTGCCACATTATTATCCTTGAGCCCAGTTCCACTTCTTAAGCATATTGAAGATAACTAACCTCGGTCGACCGGACACCACGCACTCTAAATATAATTGAATAAGTTCCCTTAACGAATAGTCATATATGGTATATCTTCGAGAGTCCATTCTACGACATATATATATATATATATATATATATATATATATATATATATATATATATATATATATACTATTTAAATTTGGTATCAAGTGTGTAAGGTTTAACGCTATATCTTTGCAAACACTGGTCTCAGTCGAGTAGAGCATAGTGTTATTCGTTATAAGAATAGAGTATAGTAGTTCCCTTTTGTTTTAACGATTGCTATCCCCTTTTTTAAACTTAAGAAGCTGGAGTAACTCAGGGAACTGTTATAATAATTTGTTTGTGTTTTTTTGTGTTATTTTAGTCAGTGGTTATTTAGATCGAGAAACCAAGTACGAATAGGTCAGTGCCCATATTTAGATAGGCTAATTCTCCAGAAGGCATAATTCTTTTGGCAAGGAATTTTAGTTGGTTGACTATTGCGCCCCCAAGTGCAAAGATGACTCAGTTCGAAATATTTAAAGCGCAAGGAGAATCCTTGAGACTTTCCGGAAAAGAATTAATTAAGTACGTTCAAGAGGAGCAAAGAACGGAAAGAGAAAAGTTAAGAGAAGAAAGAGAAAGAGAAATCCAACGAGAAGAAAGAGAAAGAGAAATTTAACGAGAAGAAAAAGGAAGAGAAATCTAACGAGAATAAAGAGAGAAACGAAAAAGACAAGCTGAGCTTCACCATCAGATTGAAATAGCTCGTGTTAAAGCAGAAATACAGTCAGCCAGTTCACGTTCAGAAGCCCCCCCCCCAATATGCCACTAAAGCTCCCCAAATTTAGGGATGAAGAGGATTTCGGATCATTTTTAGCCCACTTCGAAAAGATCCTCGAAATCAATAACATGGATCTGGAGGCTGAAGGTGTAGTCAGATTACTCCCCTTGTTAAATTGTAAAAAGCGCGAAATTTTTATATCTTTACCATCTGAATGTACAATTAACTACAGCACCTCAAAAGCTGAGTTATTGGCCGCTCATAATATGACTCCCGATTTCTACCGCCAAAAATTTCAAGGAGGTCGTATTAAACCCGGACAGACGTTCTGTCAATTCGAAAACATACTTTAGAGGAATTTTAAATTTTGGTTAGAATCCTCAAAGGTTGATCCTAACTACCAGTCCTTAACAGACTTCGTGTTGCGGGATCAATTTTTGGCGTCTCTTTCGACGGAGATCCGCGCGTTCGTCAAGGATCGTCGGTGCCAGACCTTTAAAGAATGTACCAAAGAAGCGGATGCCTATGCCGCAAGCTATAATTTATACCCAAAGGATAATCAAACTTCTCACCAACCCCCCAACCAGGAAAGAAAGAATGATTCACGCCCCTTCCCAGGAAAGCTGACGAAGTTTCCGGGCCCCGTAAAACCCTAAAACTTCTTTCCCTAAAACCAACAACGGGACTCAAACCTTCAGTTAAGATTTCTTCTCCATCTCTCTGCCCGAAGCGACCAATCATATGCTTCACCTGTGTTGTAGAAAACCACATGAGCTGGAATTGCCCCCAAAATTCTTGGCTTAAAAGCGGACCAGCCCACCAAGTTCACCAGATTAATGAACAACATTAGAACAGCCATTGTTCTTTGAGCACGGTGACAAGAAACGGTTCTGACCCTTCCCCCCTGTTGTTCAGAAGAGAACAACTTTAGAAAAGCTATTGTTCTTTGAGCCCGTAGACAAGAGACGGTTCTCACCCCTCCCTCTCCTGTTATTCAGAAGAGAACAACGTATAACAACCATTGTTCTTTGAGTCCGTTTGCCAAGAATCGGTTTCTCATTCTTAAGACGCCACGTCAGGATCATTTAATTTCCCCCCCCCCCTCCTTCGACTGGAACTCGCCAGCGGACCGAAGATTCCTTCACGTCGCTTTCCTCTGCACAACAAGTGTAATTAGGTAAGCTGAATGTTACCTTTGAGTATTTAACTCTTTTGTCAACCCTATCCTGTGCTATAAATGGTTTAGCGAACCATCCCATCCCTTTAATTTTTATTTGTTTTACCCTTTTAAATCTATTCCAAATTTTAATTCTCGGTTTAGCTAGATTCCCCATGACCCTTTCCATTCTCTGTTTATGTCAATATTTTCCGTTTTGTGTGTTGTTGATAGTTTTATTAATAAAACTCTATTTTATTAATGATAGCCATATTATTATCCTTTAGCCCAGTTCCACTTCTTAAGCATATTGAAGATAAATAACCTCGGTCGACTAGACACCACGCACTCTAAATATAATTGAATAAGTTCCCTCAACGAATAGTCGAGAGTCCATTCTACGAAACTACTCTTAATGATCATAGTAACAGTAACGATACCATAGTACCGCATATTTTTCCAAAGCCCTCTTTTGCTGGCACCACAGATTAAACCCATATCTTTTAAGACGATGGACCAAACTCTTACAATCCCACCAAATACCACACTTCTACCCAACTCATCAAACACTGTGTACCTACTCACTTTGAACATAACACATCTACTATGATTACCAAATCCAGTTTGCAAACTAAAAGGAACAGTAAATGGAATATGTATGTAGAACCTCGCTTAAACACATGGTTTAATGAACTAGAAGAATATTTACGCCGGAAACCCACATTAGTTCCAACAGACCAAGACAGAATCGCAGAGAAAAACGATTTGCACCTGTATCAAAGGAAAATGCGCATCTGGCTGTCGAATACTAACCTAGTTTAAAAAATTCCACACATGGCAAGCTTTCAAAAAGGCTCTCCATCATCATTACAAACAAATTAATGAAGAACCGCCCTTGATTGAATTAGCTGCGGGATTCGCTCTGAAGTTGAATAAGATTAAGAAACAGGATGTACACACATTAACATGCAGGGAACATAAAACAGTTGTGGAAATTCTTAAAGCCGTAGAAACTTCATTAAACTTCCGGTGTAGTAATAAGAAAGAGCTATGGAATTTATTAGCTGCAACTACAATTTACACAAACATTCCACATGTTGCACAAAAGAAATTCCAGAATGAAATTAAGTTAGATGAGGATGTTAACATTGCCTTAAGCAAAACGAGAGAGGATAAACCCGAGGTGTTTGGCTAACGGCTACAGGAACGAAAAAGCCCTATCTACTTAGCTCCGAGTACTCTGTATATACATGCGCAAGCTCATACACTCGCTCAACGAACCCAAACTAGACACGAACCCGGGTATGCGAATGATAGAAATGATAAGCGGAGGAATAGTTTACATAAGAATGATAAAGGTGCTAACACTCCCAGGGTAGAGAGGTGTTCTAACTGCGATCGAGTTGGACACATGATGATACAATGCAGAGAAAGTCCTAAGTGTTATAATTGTGAGGTCAAAGGAAACTATGCCGTGAGAACGGACACAGGAGTTGTGAAACTAAAAAATGTGAAAATTACAGCCGAACACCTGTAAGCACCAAGAAATGCAAGGGGGGGGTCCCATCCAAACCACCAAAACGAATCGATTTGCAGGGTCCAGTACAAAGATATTTGGGTAGTTGGGTACGAACGAGACGATATTTCCACTGCTTATGAAGTAGAATTGGGGTATCCTGAGCTTTCCCCGGACGTTGAGAGCTACTACTATACGAAAACTTCTTTGGGAAAAAACCCTCCCCTAGACGAAGGACTTGCTCACTATTAAGTAAATCCCTTCCTATTAGGCTAGTACCAATAAACTCATTACAAGAACTAGTAGTAAGAGGGCGAGTAAGGCAATTGCCCGCTCCCGCTATGTTGGATACCGGAGTGGCAAGTTCCTTAGTAAAACAATCTGTTGTGGATAAATTGCTAACTTGGTACCCAGGCAGGTATCATATTACCAAATCTTATGTTAGATTGCCCCACGCGCAAGTAAGCGGAATCCCTACCTTTGGGGAACTATAGATATATTTAAGTCTGGATGATAATTCGTACCCAATTTTAGTTCAAATTGTAGATAATAGGGTTGCTTTTCCAACTGTTTTTTTATTGGGGATATACTCTATGGACAAAATCCCTGGCAAATATTTCCAGCCAGTAAGCGAGTTCGAGGTAGAAGAAATACACATACGTTGACTCACGGCAACGGTCAAGCACAATATTAACGCGAGTTAAGTGTATCCAACCCCGAGAAGGAAGATGCACCCACAGAGCTATTTGAAGGTACAGAGGCAACCGAGTTAAGTGTTACCTTTTCAGGCAGTTTGCTGGATATAGGGTTCCCGCAAATGTCTAATGATGACACTAACAGTCGTGTGGGACCACTAAACGAGATAAATTTATTGCATTGTAGAGAAATTACTACATTAAGCATCCCGGAGGAGGATATGTACATTAAAGCCCCCCCTCCTTGTGGAGAAAGCTTGGGAAGCGTGGGAACGGTAGCCGGCGAATAAAAGTAACTGCCTACCCTGTTTGATCTCCCCGCCGCTTTGAGCAGTTGGAGCTAACATCTGTATTAAGGCGACCACATAAGGCCCTTAAATGACGCTCTAACGATCCAATTACCTACGAGACCCATAAACCCGTGGTTATGTCACAAAAAAGCGGTGCTAGTCAAAAGGCACGCCAAGGAGTGGGGCGGTTGAGAGTCTCACTAGTTAGCAAGCCGACTTGGGCACCCTAGTGCCAACATCTGCATTTCTCGCTTTCACCAGATGCGAACTCACCATTCGCGTTCCCATCCGTGGCCTGGTCCCTTCCCCCTTAGATGGGGTGGTGATCCGCCTATAAATAAGCCCCGAAAAGAAATAGTAGGGATTAGAAGTCGAAACGATAGTAGAAGGATCAGTTCGTGAAGATCGATCCTTCAGCCAGACAAGAAGATTAGAATTCGATAAGAGAGAAGAAGGTTCAGTTCGTGAAGATCGATCCTTCAGCGATAAAAGACTATTTGGGTAAGAAACGATAGGATCAGATTGAGAAAATCGATTCCCCCTTCCCGGGCCGAATTAACATAAATAGTCAAGCTTGGTATCGGTGCCATACCAAAGAATCCTTTACAGACATAGAAGAAGTCTGACTGGAGGAAAGTAAACCCGCTCACAGTCGAGTGACTCTCACATCTCAAGCTCCGTAAGAGTGAGAGGAGAAGAACCCAGCCCCAACGAGGTCCCGTTCTTTAATTACGGTAAAAATCTCACCGAATACCCCTAAAGCTAGGAGAAAACTCGACGTTCAAGAATCAGACACCAAGAGGCGTCAAGATAATTCCCAAGAGGACTCTTGGAGCGAAAAGCACCGTAACTCTCACCGTCTTTTTAATTTAACCAGAGGCAAGTGTGCAATAAGAAGTTACATCGTCACATCTCTCTCCCGCCATACCACCTCGAAGAAATCCAATCATCGGCCACAACAACACGCTAAAACGAGAGATAAGCCCTCCAGCGACATCCGAGAATCCCTAATCCCTCCTGTCATGTGAGTTAGAAAGAACATTTATATTCCTATCGCGATAATAGGAGTTTAGTACGTCTCACGTTTTAAGGGGAGTAGAAAACATTGTTCGTGAACCTCGGTCATATTGGCCAGTAGACGAGAGTACTTTAATTTAATGTTTATCGCTAATCAAATAGGGTCGCGATAAAAATACTAATCGGCAATTGGTGTGTTTACGTGTAGCCTATTTGTTATTTTTGTCATCGCAGTCGCTGCGATAGGCCTAGATGCCAACCGGAATAGTCGAGTCTAGCATTGAGACAAGGATAGAAAGGTGATAATTGTTTGTTTGTCATAGTTAAGTGTTACATTTAAAATATATGTTTATTTTGGGATAATTCCTGTGTTTCCTCTTATCCTTACGTGTTAAGGAAGCTCTTCCTTAAGAACCAAACAACCGAATTAGCACTCTTAGATTAAGGCCTACTTCATCAAATAAGTACCTCACGTACCACAAAGCATACCGCGACAAAAGTGGTGTCAAGAGTGAAGTGATAAAAAGGGGCATCCTGCTACACGATAGATGAGCTAAGAGATTTCGATCGGCTATGAGAGCCATCTATGGAACAAATTGGAGTCCATGTGTTGAGTCACACAAGAAATACATTGTAAAATTCCTCAGGTGTAGAGTTGAATCAAGGGAGTTGTGTGGTGACCCATTTTAATACAAGCATATAAAATTACGGCCGCGTGACGAGCTGTAACAAAGGAGATTCTGTGTTTAAAAATAATTTAACTTGTAGTTGGGTGCAAGTACCAATAGAGCTCACAGTGGAAACTAAAAACCAAGTAGAATTGTGTGTCCCTGTAAATGTAGAAATACAGCCCCAAGTGTGAAAATAAACGGAGTAAATGGAAGAAATACTGAACCTAAGGATGGGTTATATGTTCTAGAAAAAGGATCCATAAATAGATGACTATTTATCGCAGAGACAATCGGTCATAGTGCTGATGGGTCAATTCTTGTTGAGGTACGAAATAGTCGATCACAAATAATTGAGTTAATTAATGGTCAGAGAGTGAGCTCTGGGACCAGACTAGTAACCCCCTTGGAGAACCAGGAAAGGTCTTCCCTAAGAATCCTTAGTTTAAGGATGAAGAGTCAAGAAAGGGCTGCTCCAAAGATTTCTAGTTAGAAAGAGGAGATCCAAATAAATGCTGCTCCTGGAAATTTAAATATGTCATAGACCGGCATAAGCGGTGCTCTTCCAAAAGATTTATTGTTCTCAAATCTGGTAATGGCTAATTAACAGTTTGATTCCGAGACAAAATACGCTGAAATCTGTAAAAAGGATGATCTGTTCGATAGCGTAAATAGTGATTTGGATATTTGCAAGCATAACTATTTCCCTCTAAATGATTCCCTAATTAACTGGCATTCATTCAATGTTTAATGACATTCCTGTTCATGAATGGTTGGCACCTGTTGTTCCTAAACACATGAGATTTTTACACCCGTGCGAAAGAAATTCTTTTCCCCCCAAATTAGATGTTTCTGATTGTCTACTATTTTATTTGTTCTACTTCCTCATAGTTTTGGCTAGGCTAAGTAATCTCTCTTACTCGATACATTTATCTTCCTTTTTCTTTATTTTTTCCAATTCAATTATATTCCCTTAATTCAAGGACACAATTTACTTCATTCTGACAGAGTTAATCTTCCATTACTATTTTCTTTAAACTACCATTATCCGTAATTATTCGTTGTTTCCAAAACTAATAGTCATCTTAGCTTTTATACTATTCTTATCAACACATTATTCCTCACTAATATCATATTTTATACCACCATCTCCTTTGTTTTTTTTTGTTAGTCGTTTCATTTTCTAATAAGTGCCTTTCATATGTTTATTTTAAACATGTTTTATTTCAACCACCGTGTTAACTCCAAATCCCATTATCAGAAGTTTGTGAGTCGAGTTCTTTGTACTTCAGTCAGCATTTTAGTGACCTTGGCATATTACATTCCCTCTGAGTTCGTTCATTTTTCTTAATATTCATGTTATTGACCTTCCTAGCTCAAAGCGTTCTTTCACTTCGAACTGATTTTAGTTGTTTGCTCACCATGGCACTTTCCACATTCATTACATCACTATTACATATTTGTCATTGTTTTTTTCAATTCTGTTTTATATCTTTAGTTCCTGTTTCCTTAGGATTTGATTCACTTAATTTGGCAAAAGCTTGTCTCCTACATATATATTTACTATATGTATATTATCTTTAATTAATGAATTACTATATATAAAACAAAATTTAAACTTTATTTTTCTTCTTTGGCCTCATCAACTAATTTTTATGTATGGCTATTTCCTTTATATTTCTTTTCCCGGATGAATTACACAAATTCTCTTCCTCAATTGGATTACACAACCTCCCCTATTCTAGATGTTTGCAGGTCAAAGGCTTTGCGAAGGTTTTCGTAGACCTTATAGCCCCCCCCCCCCTCAATTATTAGAAGTCAACTTACACACTTCCTCAAGAACATCACCACTCTAACTAAAGCGATCAATGAGAATCGTTATAGACACTCTTACCCAAGAATGAAGTTACACCCTCAAGACAACTATTCCCCAAAATTTATATTTTACAACCTATTATTCGGCTTGGATTACCTAAACCATCAAAAGATGACACGCAACTTGGAATACCTCTGTCTGCGTGGAAAACAAAATCCTTCACATAGCACAAGAACCCTGGATTAAAAATGCTTATGCAAAGGCTCGCAAAAAACGTGCTTTAATTGACTTAGGTGGAAAATACTAAAAGGGTTATTCTGACTGCTACTGCGAAGGACGTACCAAAAATTCAACATAGACTACAAGTGATCGCAAGCGAACAACTTTAAATACAACACGTCGTAAATAACTCAGTGAACTACACCATTGGGCAAGGATTGTATCTCTGAAACCTCGGTAGAGATCTCGTAAACATGAACCATCTTGTAAAAAACTATCTTACCAATGCACTACAACCAGAATTTATCAGTATTATTAACATTCGTCTTACGCTGATGACCATATACCTGGAAAATTTAAAATTTCCTTAGAGAAAAGTTTTACAAGCTTAACAGTTTATTTAAAACAGTTTACTCTCGTTAACATTCTCCCCTCTACTGCCATGCTTAGCTTGGTCATTACAGCTTTTAACCGGCTGAAACTGTATCCTGTGTTTATTCCCACAATAAAAAACCTACCACGGTTTTAGGAGTACACTTGGACCTTCTATGGAAACGAACATTACACCTTCCATCTCATCATCCACTTCTTCGAAAACCCCCCACCCTACCTTGCTTACCGCCTGAGACCGTTTACCACGCCCTTCTCAAATGATACTCGTATTAGTCGCCTGTACTATTTAAATGCGCCCACATATTTATTTGTTCCAAGTGATTACCGTTTATATTCAGAGGTTTTGGAGGCAGAAACCGCATTCTATAAACACCATGCAAGCCAATCCATTATTGTGTGCCCGCTTATTCACATAGAGCAACCTTTGCCTATTAGATTTAATCGAAAATCGACAACTCCCCGCTTGTGAATTTATAGAGTATCCATCGAACCGACCAGTTTCGATCCTCTCGGCCCGAATACCTGGATTTTCTTCTCCAGACCTACCTCGGCGAGCTTACATTGTCTCTCGAAAGAACTACAATCATACTTCCATATATCACTCAAATTCCCCCTGGTTGCTCCATATAAACTGAAGATACCCTAGGATATAACCCCCTAACGCATTCATCTAATTGCAAAAAACTCCATAAATCTCAAAAATGTGAATTTCCCTATTATTCAAACCGAACTCTTTAATTTGTCGATTAGGCCTGTAACTATTCACCCGTTTCCAATCATAGATTTGGAAAGTGAAAGGCTTGAAACTCTTAATCACTATCTAAACCATTATGCAAAATCCTTGACATAATGCAACCCATTTCATACTCTACCTCTGCTATAGTGATTGTATCGCTTGTTTTAATCGTAGTAATAGCAATCATCATTTACCAGAAACAGGAATCTTTCAAACACGCCCGACACCCGGTATTAACAATACAAAATAACACTGATGATGTAGGGCCAATAACGTATTATTATCCTCAATTCATTCATACCGAAAACCACATACAGAAGCAACTATGTTGACATATGATGTTAATTCCATATTAACGAAAGTGCCACAACAATTTACGCTCAAAAGATTAAAGGAATGACTTAATGTTTTAATTTAAACAATAGTTATTATAAGCAAAAGGAGCTGCTTCCTATGGATCATTCCTTCTCTCCATGGTTTTGGCAATAAGGCCTTCGATAAGGTTTGGCTGAGGGTTCTAGAATTCTAGATCTTGAACCTCCAGCTAAACTCAATCCTGGAAAGGGTCCTCTGTAATTATATCATAGAAAGAAGAGCCCGAATTTCAATCGAGGGCTACACAGGAAACGAATTCGAACTCGAGGTGGGAGTTCCACTAGGCATATATCTAAATCCGTTACTGTACCTCGTGTACTCAATAGACCTCCCTACTCCAATGCGGGACGATACTTTGTACCTGCAGTTCGCAGATGACATCACACAAATCGTCCCGAGTCCCCAATCGAACGCTGGAGTTCAAGCAAAGGAGATAGCCTCAAAGATCGAGATCATCGATAGATTTGAAAAAATGTGGGAAATTAAGACAAACCGCCAGAAATTCCCAAGAATTCGAATATACCACAGGAAAGTAAAAGGCGTCATCATCGCGATGATCACTACCCATACTCTAACAGGGAAAAGTCTTGGGATTACGACTCACCAAATCTGGTGAAACTTTACAAGTTCCGAAGCCTCAACGTACCGAAAGAAAAGAAACTGTACACTCCCTTGGTACCCTTCGTCCTAGTGTACCCGGCATTGATTACGCAGATGGCTAGTTGTACCTCGCAAAGGACGATGCTGAGGGTACAGAACAAAATCACACTGCTTATAACTGGTACGAGAATGATCGAACATATTAGGCAAACAGTCCTACACGAAAGAGATGGACTGAAGCCGATTAATATGGAGATTCAAAGGCTAGGGAGAAGGAGATAGGAAAAGGTGGAAGAAGAAATACTCCTGACAATCCGTAACAATGTTGCCATACCCAACAAAGGCAACGCAAAGTCCAAAGGACATCACTATTCCCCAGCAGAAGAAACTGTGCAAGAAAAGACATAAGACCGATTTATACGTAACAATGAAAGGAACAAACGTCAAAATCTGGACAATAAAACCAAATGAAGGAAACAATAACAAAATAAAAGAATTAAACCGCAAATAAATAGATAAATAAAAAAGAGAGTGAAGATTAAAAAGCAAAAATAAAAGAGAAATAACTATAAATAAGAAGAGGCGAAAGTTTCCAAATTAAAATGTAACTGAAACAAAAGTAAAAGAAGTAAAATTATACAACAAAAGGTTAAAATCATAAATAAAAAGAGGAACAAAATAAAAGAATTAAACCGAAAATAAATAGATAAATAAAAAGAGACTGGAAATAAACAACAAAAGATAAATAACTATAAATAAGAAGAAGTGAAGTGCCCAAATTAAAATGTAACTAAAACAAAAATAAAAGAAAGAAAATTATACAACAAAAGATTAAAATCATAAATGAAAGAGAAGTGCCCAAGTTAAAATTAAAAGTAATAAAATAGAATAAGTGGAAGAGAATAAACAACAAAAGAAGAGTAAAACATAAACAAAAAGAGGCTAAATGGCTAAAGAAAATAACATGAATAAACCAGGCAATGGCATCGCCTCTCGCTCCTACGGGGAGGGGGGAGCTTGCGCTTCGCTACTAAAATTAATATTTAAAATCTAAAAAGAAAGCAGCCATAGTTAAATTTTTATAGATTTTCTGAACTTCACCATTTGTAATTAGAAAAAACTTTGATAAAAAAAAATAAGTCATAACCAAACTAAGAAGAAATTATTATTCACATACTCAAATAATCCCCTTCTTAAATTATAGATTTAGTGACAAAGTTAGCAAAACATTTGACTTCAAAGGGTTGAAAGCCACGACGGAAGATCCCAACATAAGAATTAAATGAAAATTATGAACCTAAGGAAGAACTTTTGGACGGTCATCACAAATCTCGACGGACGAAACAACATTACAAAAACTGAAAAGAGAGAAACGCTAGAGATGCCCTCAACACCAGGCCAATCTAAAAAAACACTTCACACCTATGAAACCTACACACATTTAATCACTTTCTTCATTTAACATCTAATATATATATATATATATATATATATATATATATATATATATATATATATATATATATATATATATATATATATATATATATATATATATATATATATATAAACTATCCTACGTAAAAGTAAATTGAATCTATCTTTAACTTTCCCTAAACGCCCGTCTTACCGACCAGGACCTAAACCCTACTCAAGTCAAAATGTATGGAAATTGTTTAACTTAAGTAAAATTAGATAAGATTTGTGGGAATCAGAGGCCCTGGAAGGGCAGTCAACTCCGTTACCTCCCCCCGTGTCAGCAACAGTCAGGTTTCCATGTGACCAGGTGCTTAAATGGTTCCTCTTCTGACCTATAAGGCTCTATGCCTTCATTAGAAATGGTTTGCAACCACATATGTGATACACTCGTCTCGCCACTTATTCATCAAGGCACATAAAGGAAATTCGCCTTTTGTGCCATCCACACCCTCATCTTTAGGGCTCCATTACGTACACTATCATCCACGTCACATTTGAACAAACACTAACCCTCACTATAGTCTATCATACACTATTACATATTATCACATAAACATAGATTCTCACATCGTCAAACACTCTAAAATTCACTGTCCTGTACTATCAAAGACTATCAGGCATTTTCCTGACTATCATAGCGTATGACACATAAGTAGAAATATTCCCAGTCAGAGGATTCATAGTGGTAAAAATTGCCAGGCAGTTATTGCCTGATACAGAGAAACTTAAAAATTTTAACCATACCACTAACAATAATGTCAATTTCCTCCTCTCTCACTTTATCACATTGTCAGTCTTCCACTCTGGGAAAATACTCATGGTCAATTTTCCTCATTGTCATTTCCAAACTGTGAAGTTTACGTACATGCTCTCAATCACTCTCCCTTCTTATCACTAATATCTCATTATCATACTATTTTACTATATATATTCTAGAGTATGCATTTCTCCTATCTAAATACTTACTTTCTAAAACTGCTGTCAATACACATTAAGCCAATAGTCATTCAATCAATACTCTGCTATCCAAGAATTAAGCTAATCTAACATTTATCATTTTCTCCATCAACTTACGAAGGCAAAAGGTGACCGATGTTTGGTATAAACAAAGCATAATGGAGAGTTCTCTTTAAAGACTGAAAAAGCAAGCAAGGTATGAATTTGCCGGGAATCTGAGAAATTCGGATCCGATCAGGTTTTAATGAATAAGATAACAGGAGGGCTAAGCCTCGCTTCCCTAGGAATAATAGCATGATCAACAACTTCTTGGATGGGAAAGAGAGCCGAAGAGCGTCTGGAGATGCCATTATTTCAGTGGTCAATCTTTGAATAGCCGAGGTGGCGACTATTGCCACATTCCTGAAGCTTTCTTACTCACAGTTAAACGACTTGAAGGATTAGCGTTGCCAGTTCTTATTCTGGGAACCAATCAGGCCGAAGGAGAACTTGGACCCTTCCAAGGCAGCCGGACCCAGGTAGTGACCGTGGAAAGTAGAACAAATAGATGGATTCCTAATGGATGTGAGTCCATTTATAAATTGAGACACGTATAAGGGGCCTGGTCACGCAGGCTGTGACAGACCAATTCGTTGGCCTTTCACAACGAAATTATATCATTATCTTTGGCCGCCAGGATATACGTTTTAAACCAATGTGAATTGCAATGCTTAGAAAAGCATAGTCTGATCCACCGCAATTCAAACAAAATGAAATTTTGCAAGACAACATTATCATGTACGGCCCGAGATCAGTTTTCGCATATATTGTTTTTATTTAAATACAAACGTCTACATAGATTATGTGCATAGCCGAAATTGTGGCAATGATAACACCTTCGCAATTACAGCACGAAATCTTGATGGGATGGCGACACCAGCCATCACGCACAAACTGAGGCAGCATATCTCTGCCGAAAGGGACAAAGAGCATTGGGGTGTGCCTAGAGACTCATTCCTGCTTATTTGGCACTAGCCTCTTCATTGTCGCCGAGCTTTTCAGAAAAATCTTTCTCTAAGTAGTTTAGCAGTTCTCTGGCATATACTAAATCTTTTAAAAAGTTCATGTAGGCTGCATGGTTAACCGCACATGTCCCATTGAGTGTCCGAGAACCATAAAGCTTCGCATTCTGGTAATACTTGGCAACATTTATCGAGAGGGTTCTGTAAAAAAAGATCTTTGGAAGGCTTAAAAGTGCCAGAAAGTCCCTCAATGATCAGCACACAAGGGCCTTTTTCGTCCGTCATTTGGCTTTTTTTTGGTTGGAAAGGGCGGCATTTCCCGTTTCTTCTTCCCGCTCCAAAGACAACTCCAGGCATGGTGAACCAGATCCAGGACGGTACCTAGACGCATAGACAGACGAACGACAAGTTTGTGGAACCCAGACCAGAAAGAGGAGAACCTCTATTCTTCTTGATCAAGAATGATGGAGCCTTTGTTCTTTCTTGCTTCTCAATCAAGAGGACCTCAGGACCGGAAAGGTGAAACGCGGCCCTTCCCTTCGCCAATATGAAGAAGTCGCCCACCGCCATGGTCTACCCCGACAGATGAGATCTCTTGGGATTTCCTTCAATGAGCCCGTAAGACCCGGTAGGGCTCTGGTAGGATGTGGATCGGAGTTTTGGGGTGATGCCGCTCTGATTTCTCCATTGGATTCCCTGGTAAGCTCGGAGGGTTACCCTTCTTGCTAGCCTCTTCAAAGAGTAGAAGACCTCATCTGCGTTTGTCCAGGATGATGAATCCCTAGGTAAATGGCCAGAAGTTTGTACCTTGTTGAATAGAGCTCCTGGAGTGCGGACACACCGAATCCAATAAATAGAATGTGTGATGTTAGTAGACAAGTCCGCTTTCTAATAACTTTGATAGACTTTGAAGTGATTTGCCAATTAATGCTCATCTCAGAGGATCTAATCATGTCCCCAGAGATAGCAGATGGCGTAAAAAAACTCCTCTCCCTTTCATTTTTGAGGAAAGAGGCTCATTTTCCCTCATATTTGTCAGAAAAAGGCTTACTCCCCCCACCAAACACACACATTTATCCGGAATCAACTATCTCGTAGAGATACAGATATGAAAACTGATCGTGAAGATTGTCTCCATGAAACCAAGTCGCCATACAATATCATTCCTAGGCCTTCTCCAGATCGAAAAACACCCTGGTGAAGTTCTCTCTACGAAGAACGTCCTTGGAGAGAGCATTTTTCAGCCGGAGTAGAGCATCTAATGTGGAGGGAAAATTGCGGAAGCCGCACTGTCACATTGGGCTAAAAGGCATATCTACATTTACAAATTTCTCAGACGGTTAGGGAAATTGGGTGGTTTATCGCGTGGCAGTGGACTAGAAAATGATAGGTGAATTGGAATATGGTCAGTACCAGGAAGCTTATCACTCTCCCCCTCACCTAAAATCAGGCTGTGTATCCGGAGAGCATAGGAGCAGATTGAGATAGGAAAATGAAGCATTTATCAGGCAGTGATGCGTTATTCATACGAAATTAGGACATCTATCTCCAGGTCCACAAACAGATTGGAAAGAACCTTACCCCTGGAATGTTCATGTAGTTCCTCTAGAAGTGGTACCTAACTTTTAAATTCTTGAGTAGGAGAAAGGGCATCGGTAACCGTACAACAACGTGTTGAAATAGCTTGACGGTTGAATGTGAAAAGAAATAATAGTATACCTCCTATCCAGGTGTAGCTTGACTGCATGGCTAAGAGGTGTTGTTTATATCGAATAAAATAACCGAGCCAGCATACTATGTGTAAATCGTGCCTCCTCATGGCTGATCCCATCCTCTGTCATTGGATTCGCAAAAGACTTATACCAGGTGAGGATTTTCCGAGGTTATGATGCTAGCATGGTCTCCTCTAAGCTGACAGCTAAAAGGGAAAGGAAGGATACGGACCTCTGCAGCTCCAACCAGTTGGCATAGCGTTCACAGAAATTCCATTGAAGGAATATACCTTCAGGGCCTAGCTCTGAGGAGATGCAAGATCCATTTTCGAGGAGAAGATCCTCACTGATATGGTCTTACGCTTCTCTGAGGAAAGGATCCGAGGGTTCTTGGTAAAATTAAGCTACTGTCGTATTCGAGGACTTATTAGTTGGGGTTGTACTCTCCATTCGATTCATTTCCTCCCTCCACCTCGAAACCTTCGGCGGGCGGGATGGTTTCTGAGGTCAGAGTCCCTCTTTCGGAGAGTCCCTCATCTACGAGTGGCATACTTAAACTTGGGTGGAGTCGTGCTTGTCGAAGCTCCCTTGTTGCATTTCTCCTGTAGATGGTAGCAGCCTTATAACTACCAGAGGACGGTCTCGAGACCAATTAGCGTGGGTTTTCCTCATGTGAGTCGACGAATCAGTGAACACGCGCGGCCGTTTCGCCTCAAGGGAAGAATCACGTGGGAAGACGGGGGAGCCCTGGTTTTATCCTCGGCATGGTGTAAGCCATAAGAGCAGCCAGTTCTGCTATGGGAGCGCACAGTGGGAGTAGAACCCACACAAGTGTTCTGAATAAGCAGAGAAGCGATCGGCCTCTTAGGCCTAAATGCGCTAGGAGTAGAGTGTGTCCTTTTAGCTATTGAGGCATAGGACCTCCAAGGTCATGCTTGGGGAGCAATAACCATGTCTTTAGCTTCGCGAAAAACGACTCGATCCGCGGCCTAAACTGCCAGAATCTGTGTCTCCAGGAGACATACGCCACATTGATTCGAACCTTCAGGGCTTTACCTTTCCACAATTGCCACAATTGGCATGGGAATAAAAAGGATTATCTTGAATGAGAAGAGTACAAATGGACGACTTGAATACGATATTTGGTGTATTAAAGTTTGATAGAGTAAGTAAGGACTGACCAAGAGATGTTTTTTTGTGTAAATGAGGTTGTGACTAAACTGTTCTGAGATGATATGAACATGTAAGAAGAATGGATTGGAATAGACTTATGAAGAGAATATATAGGGGTGCGTGTCAGGGTCTATAATAACTTGGAAGATCGTGTAATAAAAGTGATTGAGAGTGGAATGATATTGTCTACGATAGATGTGCATTGATAGCGTTTGTGAAGGTGCTTTCCTGTGATCTTATTCCACACAAAAAACCTTGACTAGAGGAGATGAAACAGCACAGATGACCTCATCGCTAAAAAGGGTCAATTTAAAGAGGAAAAATGATGGCGGCTCTGGAGTCAATAAGGCACTAATGGAATAGGTGGGGAGGGCACATTTATGCTGAGGTTGATGCATCAAGAAAAGTTTTTTTGGGAAAATCTTTACCATGAAGGATAAAACAAGGAAGAAATATTATTATTATTTTCTCTGTCGGTGGTTGTAGTAGTAAACTTAAGAAACAAATTCAGAGTGAGGTAAGAACGAGTTCCAATACTTATGTGTGTCTAGAAATTATATAGAATAACTCTATTATCTAATTATTTTCCAAAATGTTTGCGAAACCTTTTTGTTTCTGATATATTTATGAATTTAATAAGCACAAGTGAATAGATACAACACTGTTTATCGCAGAAAATAACAGTTTGTAGTCGTTTTTCTTCAATTTTTCTGCTGGCTTAATTTTGAAACCTGTTCTTGAGAAATTCGGGTTCACTGATTTTAAAAATGGCGATAGTTTTGTTCTATCACTACTCTGTATGCATATCTAGATATATAAAGCAATTGTTTATAATATAATTTTGTGTTTTTTTCACATTTGTTCTATGAAATAACATGCAGTAATATGGCCTCATTACGAAGGAAATGTTTGAATTTCCCTGACTCGTTTTGCTATACCCATATGTGGTCGTTTTATTGCACTAACTCAGGGAATAAACATCAGTATCTTTGTGAAAAGAGCATACTTGGGATACCTTATGATTCAATTAGATGATCAGGATACACCGTGGGCCCCGCACAATCTTTGTAAACCATGTGTCGAAAATCTACGCGAATGTACAAAGGGCACAAGGAAACAACTAGGATTTGGCATTCCTATGGGGCGAGGAGAGCCAAAAAAACATGTAAACGAATGTTACTTTTATTTTACAAAGACTTCTGGTTATAGCAAAGAAAACGTGAAAGAAAAAAGGTCACCCAAATCTTGATCCAGAAATTCGTCCAATGCTTCATTCAGATGAAATTCCAGTACCTGTATTCAAGGAACTTCAATTCACTGGGCGATGTAAGTGATATACGTAAATCTGATATAAGCAATGAACTTGACAGTGATCCCGATTTTGTACATATGTACATCAACCCTAAAACGTGGAAACTTTGGCCAATTAGAACTGAATGATTTAGTTAGATACCTAAGCCTGCCAAAAGAGAAGAATTTGTTGCAGCAAAAAAACAAATGTAACTTTTTATTGGAGCATGGAGAGAGATCTCTTGGCATTCTTTAAAATGGAAAAAGATTTTGTTCACTGTTTTGACGGGGCGGGACTGTTAAACGCGATCGGTGTTTCAGAGTATGATCCAAGTAAATGGAGACTTTTTATAGATAGTTCAAAGAAGCGTAAAAAATGTGTATTAATCCATAATGGAACTTGTTCGGTGCGATTCCTATTGGTCACTCTGTGAATTTTAAAGAGAAACATGAACACATAATATACGTATTAGTTTTACTCAAATATGATGAACACAAATGGATCATATGTATGTGTGGATCTGAAAAAGTTAAATCTGTTACTTGGCCAACAAGGAGGCTATACAAAATATCCGTGTTTCCTGTGTTTATGGGACAGCCGAACCAAGGACAAACATTGAGAATAGAAAGTCTGGCCAGTTAGAGAGGGACTGACTGTTGGGGAAAAGAATATTATACACCAACCACTTTTTGAGCGAGAGAAAATCACCTTCCCGCCCCTTCTTATTAAACTAGGGCTGATGAAACAATTTGTGAAAGCTCTTAATGGGGAGGGTGACTGTTTCAAATTCATATGGACAATATTTAATGGCTTAAGTTATGATAAAATAAGGGCTGGAGTTTTTGATGCAGTACGTCGTAAATAGGAATATGTTGTAGAATGAAAAACTGATGTGTTACAAAAAAGTGGATGCCATATTTGAAATCAACACTTCAAAATTAGTTAAAACCAACCACAAAACATAAGTCAGCAAACAGTGCATTGACCAGTGTTATCCTACATCTTTATCAATAGAATTTATTTTCCCATTAAAATGGCGAAGAAAAATGAAACTTCACAAGAAGAGTAGCATTATATTGTAAAGGAATTGGTAAGAAAGAATCCTTTCCAAATTTTAAAAAATTTAAAGCGTGATCATTGGAGGGTGAATGAAATTGGAGAGAATGACACTTAGCCATGAAAGAAAAGGGATCAACCAGAATTTTGAGTTCTTACACTTAGAGCTCTTTTTCTCCAAACAAAATAAAAATGGCTAAAAATCTTAATGCCAGCAGCAAGCCATCTTTTTCAAGCAAAAGGGACCCTTTCCACCTTTAGAGAAACAAGGTGTAAGGCTACCACAATGTTTCCTACCTTAAAGATAAAACCAAAAATTAGATCCTATCCAAAACGAAGAAATTATAACGTCTGTTGTGGGACCAGACGTATATGAAAAATAACTTCATCATGGCTATCTTTAATAAATGATGCTCGTTTATGGTAGCGATAAACGTGCTGGACTTTAAACCAAAAGGGGCCAGGTTTGATTCCAAGGGGCGGACAACAAAACAAAACACCGGTAGTTTATGACCCCAAACTCTCATCATGAAACAAATCCTATGAAATTTCAGCCATTCTTGTTGGAAGAGCGGATGCAACTATTGTCCAACTACAGAATTCGTGTCGATAGAGTTGCAGTGAGCAAGAATGCGACAATTTCAAGCCCAACGAACATATCAACTGCAGAAAACGATCTGAAGAGGTACATCTAAATGAAATCACCACTGATATTAGTGATATAAAATGGTATACATATATTGGGAGTGTGTGAAACCCGAGGATACGTGGATGCTATCACTGAAAAATTGACCATCATCTACTCTATCACAAAGCAAAGGACGACCAAATAGAAGACAAGTCTATATTTCTGATAAATAGAGTGGTTAAAGTGCGCGAACCGACATCTTTCAGAAGGCAGGAAGAATTACATAAGTTCTATGATGACATCAGTATAAGGCTAATCAAAAACAAAGTCCATTTCTGTATTATCATAAGACTTTAATGGTTAGTTCAAAGCTAGGGACCAAATGAAACGAGGTAAGATTTTTTTGACTTTACATTTGTCCAAGGCTTCAAAATTGCAGATGAGTTGGACTTGCAAAACCATAAACTACCGCGTATTGTAAAAGTCCTGTTACAAAGGATACAATGATAGTTTCGATGCATTTAAACACTTTTTATTATTTTAACAAAAATATGTTTAAATTGTAATATTAATTATATTTGCAGCCCTCAGCGGCAAGGAAGTACTCAAGGCAGGACCTGAAGGCCACGTACACGTTGCGAACGAAGTCTTTTCTCATGCTGACCGACACCCAGTTGATGGAGGAGTTCAGCTCGTCGACATTGCTATGACAAAGCTTGTAGGCCTTGGCCTCGACATGCGCTCACACGCTGTACTCGGCGGGACTGACGTCGGGTGGCTGCGGCGGCCAAAGGTCCTTCGAGCAGAGGTAAGATTTGTTTGACTTTACATTTGTCGAAGGCTTCAAAATTGCAGATGAGTTCGACTTGCAAAACCATAAACTACTGTGTATTGTAAAAGTCCTGTTACAAAGGATACAATGATAGTTTGAATGCATTTAAACACTTTTTATTTTTTTTAACAAAAGTATGTTTAAATTGTAATATTAATTAAATTTGCAGCCCTCAGCGGCAAGGAAGTACTCAAGGCAGGACCTGAAGGCCACGTACACGTTGCGAACGAAGTCTTTTCTCATGCTAACCGACACCCGGTTGACGGAGGAGTTCAGCCCGTCGACATTGCTATGACAGAGCTTGTAGGCCTTGGCCTCGACATGCGCTCACACGCTGTACTCGGCGGGACTGACGTCGGGCTTCTGCGGCGGCTAAAGGTCCTTCGAGCAGAAGTTTATGTTCGAACCCAACCACTCTGGCACGGAATTTGCCTTTAGAGACAGGGCTCCGACCTACTGAAAGACGTACTCCATCTTTTTCGTGGTCATTCTCGCCGAAGCAAGACTTACCCAGCCAAGATGTTCCAGTAATGAGTCGTGGTGAGCCTGTAACTGGCTGCGAACCACATCTGAGGCATCTTCCTGCCATTCGAAGCCACGAGGCCATGCATCATGAGGGACATGAACTCGTAACAGACATTGGAAACGTTCTGGCCTAAGCTTACCACGCGATTCTTCTGATTGTTGATGACCGGATGGAGCATAAAAAATCTTCATCAGAAGAAAATGAGAATTAGATTGCCATGATTTTTCAAGTCATTAAGAAGGCGACGACAGCGCTGTTAACGTTGTTCTAGCATAGGATCGCTGAACAGAGGCCTTTTCACGCACCACAAGCTCTTGTTGACCTCCTTCTTGGCGGCTATGGACACTGTAAGCGCAATTATTTTGAAATACGGATCACTTTTGACGGCCTTTTTTTTTACAGCCACACGGTTGACAACTTGAGATTTGCGTGAACGAGATTGATTTTTGAAACATTTCCTGTTCCTACACTTTTAGCGACTCTGTATACGCTCATCCGGCAGACGTTCAACCGTTTGGCGATGTCGACCTTGCTGTTGCCCGCACGCAGGTGAACAGAGATCTCTATTCTTTTCATTTCCATCTCGAAACATTTAAACTCAATGGAAAAGACGTTTTAATGACACATGCTGGAAAAGTAGAATTTTAAGTTTGTTTGACGTAACTTTTTTCTCTCACACACGTAAAACTCTCAAAATATAAAAAAACGAGTGTAACAAAACCTTTTCAAAACGCTATATGAGTTATACTATGAAATTGATTACATTCTGGTCAATAAAATAATCTTGGTTAATAATTTCCAAATCATCAATAAAATCAAAACCTTTAACCAAACTAACAAAATACAAGCGATGAACAGTAACCTGATGATAAACACGAGAGACACTGCTGAAAATACAAGGAAACATATAATAATAACAACAAACTGTTAGAAGCAACACTAAACCTATTGAAGAAGCGCAAAGACATTAAAGCAACAAACACCAACCAACATATTTAATTGTTAGAATTGAACAAGCTTATTAAAAAGAAACAGAGCTGAAGTCAGAAAACATAATAAACTATCGTTGAAGACATTAACAAAGAAGGCAAAAAAGAAAGATAATTCACAAAGTAAAATCTTACATAGTTCCCATAAAAATATAAGGATACAATCAGGAAGAATCAAGAAACAATAGTTAAAAGAACAAAGGAATTCTTTGAAAATTTTTACTCAAGCAAGAACACCATTGAGAACCACAACCAACCAACAAACACTCAATAATTTTCTAGCCGTTCTTAAATCATAATTTCAAACAAACAAATGAAGAGCCACAAAACATCAGATCCGGTCAACATTACTTCGGATTTCCTGAAAGATTCTGTAGATGGCATTGTGTACAAATTAACTTGCCTCTTTAATGAATGTCTTGAACATAGCAAGATTCAGGAGGACTTGCGCAATACAATAAACTATTTATACACACGAAACGGCGATAACATAGAGTTTAAAAACTACAGACAAACCAGTCTTCTATCATAAGTCTATAAACTATTCACAAGAGCATTACCATCAGACTGTAAAACGAGCGAAATGACTAACAACCAAAGGAACCAGCTGGCTTCAGAAAAAAGATTAACAACGCCTGACCACCTAATTAATTTTAACCAGCTCATTGAGAAAACTTCAGCCTGAAATATCCCTCTATATTTGGTAAAAAATCATTTAATAATACTAGCAGTCATAAAAGCCTTGAAGACTCAAATTATTGATTCAGTTTACATAAATATCATTTGATTGCATCAGGATTTAAACATCTTTCAAATACAGAATAGTAGGTGGAAGACAAACAGATTCTCTCCGAAAAAATTGCGTGTTGTCTAGAAGAAATTTTCAGCATCCCCCTGGCAAAAAACACTTTGGGGCTGTCTTCCAAGATGATACAGAGAATGTTTCTGTTGAATGTATTAAAACTTTTATTTCATTAGTAGACAAGAAAGGATATTATTTTCATAGCTGAATAATTCATCAATTTTCTCTCATGCAACCCTTAATATTATGATGTTTGTTCACATGAAATTTTATTCTTTTACATCATGAAAGAAACACGTTAAAATGAAAGATTTACAATGCAAATGTATATTTATCTGCAGATTTAATATAAATAGAGTGTTGTTCGAATGTTTTATGAACCCCATTACCACCCTCATCAGTATGGCTATCTATCCAAGAAATGAGAGTAGCTTTGAGATACGAATTCAAATTAGGGCATTAATTTTCAAGCTGTTAATAGCATTAACAAAACACTGGGTTTTCAACCCTATCTGAACTCCTTAGCGTTGATAAATAGGTTTGTCTGGAAACATGGTCACCAATATTTAACTAGCAATGAAGACCAAACGTGTTCTTAATAATGAAGAATTATCGGCTACACTGGCTAATAACCCACTAAAAACAGATCGAATACTAAAGAATTTAATACATCAGCATCTACATTATTTGAATGAAACTTGGAAATATTGACGTTTCAAAGTCTGTTCTTCACATAGTATGATATAGAATATGAAGCCGTTTTTTTTAGAAATTGTTAGATCGGATAAAATCGTATAAAACACATTAAGTTGTAGAAGTCTAAATACCGCCTAAATAAGTGTACGCAGAAACACTCCGACACAAAGATGCGCGCCTTCTCGTAACCCCAAACGCACCTCTCGCCTGCTTAGAATTCTCCGTCGCCCTTTTTTCGCACCGCCGTAAAATCCGAGATGGCTCGAAGCCGTAAATGATATATCGTTAGCCCAAAGATGAGAAAAAGGTCTTTTGCGTGAAGATATGGATTTTACGAGAATTCGATTCTCTTTCGCTATTTTGCTCGTGGGAGAAATAAAAGGAAGACTTCTCCCTGGAATCAGGCAGAAGCCTTTGGACCTACGTCGAGTTTGTGTGAAACTCGATCCACATAAGAAACCGTTCGCCCGCTGCAAGGAGGATCTTCTCGGGAAATTAGTTGTTGCCATCACGGTACTTGTAGGTGCCAAACTTCTCTCAGGCCCACTCCCTTCAGAGTCTGAGGTTACACAAGACCTCCCTCTGAGGATTACCCTAAACGTAGCTTGGTAATCGGTTTTGGCTACCCACTCCAGGAGCCGAATAATCGGACAGGTACTTCGAGGAAGAAGTCCGATTGAGTCACCGCTTGGCTCACCTTCGTGATCCGGCAAAGGATCAGTATATCACTGGTCTAGGATTACCCTCTCATTCGGTAACCTCGGACGGCCGAACTAGGTGCAATCATCGTCACCAAAAGAAGATCTTGACCGCCCCCCTTCAAAAATACTTACGAACTCAAAGGTATCGTTAATTGAATTATCCCCTCCCCTAACTTCACCAGTTTATTCGTGAACTAGAATTCTCATCCCTAGCCCATACCCTCGAATATTAGAAGTGCTTACTTAATTCAGTGTTTACCTCAATAATAATATTCCCTTCGTTCTGTCTGGTGTCATTAAGACACAAACATCCCACTGAGTAATCTGCAAGTAATCTCCACGACATTTTTGTAGACTTATTTATCCAGTGCAAGATTAATCCTATTTATATTTATAAACGCTGTACTTATTTAAAATCAATGTACATTAAAGATTATTTTTTATATGTGTGTTTAACTAATTTGGACGATCCCTTGGCAATTATTAAGCACTCCACTCGGCTTAAAACTCATTATTCCACCGAACCGCCCATGTTTGGCTTATACTGAGTGGAGAACACACTCAGGGGATCATCATCTTAGTTTTGATGAACAGGGTACGCATCGGGGTTATTCTTATTCACCGGAAGTGGCTAAGGTAGGTGTATTGGATACGCTTCACCTCTGCTTCACCTCGGTGCAGTAATAAAATATATGTCCAGGAAGTGGGACTGTGATTACTCATTCAATAAATCTCGACATAAGTGAAAGAGGTCTGGTGAATCGCACGACAGGAATATAAAACCACGTTGTATGCAAAGGTCATTGTTGTACACCCAAAAGGTTCATGGTCACAGTTTGGTGAAATGGTGGAAGAATAACCCATGTTTTTAGTTTTGGAACGAGGGTAAACAATAAAATCGTAATCGTATGATCAATAGATTGCTCAAATGTATTCAAAACGATCTCAACCCCTCATACCTCTCAACTAGCTATGTTTAAGTTTAGAGAATTGGGAAATGAAGATTTGCAACATCCTTCATTTTCACCCGACCTTTCTCACACCAATTGCCATTCTTTTCAACCACATTGAACTCTCCATTCGGAATAGATTGTTCGATAATTAGGAAGTTATAATCCATATATTCAGTGAATTTATGACCAATAGATAAAAAGCATTATTATATGTAAATAATATATTATAATTAGAGGATCGTTTTTAAAATGTTATTGCTGTATGATTCAAATGGATCATGTGTTTATTAAATATTTAGCATATATTTTCTTGTTGCCTCTCGTTTCATGTGAAAAAACCTAATTTATTTGAAATTTAGGCTGAAAACAAGATACAATCATATGCCTACATTTAACTCAGCACCTCGGCAAGTTTGTTGAGGCAACGTCTTGAAAGCAACTGCTTATAAGATAAAAACACTTTAGGAACCTGAACACGAGTTAGAATAAAATAACAAGCGTGAAGCTAAAAAAATAAATAAACAGATGACTAAAGTAAAAAGCTAAAAGAAAGGTTAAGTAAAATAACTCTCATTTTGAAAATAGAAACCCCTGAAAATTATTACTACATTTACCATTGGGTTCTAACAAAGCGTATTAATTATAAATTGGGATTATAATTAGAGAGATGAACCTCCAAACTGATTAAAATGGCTGAATATATATCATTAATAAAACAGTTTGCAAGGTAGTTTCATTACATTCTAACCCATCCTAAGCGTTAGTATCAATAGTTCGTAAACAGATTTTAACACATTGTCTAAAGTATATAAGTGCAGCAAACGATAGCATTAATGTTTTAGCCTTATTGTGTTATTTCAAAATGAAGTAGAAGTAAATTGTTTGAAACTATTTGTGTACTATGTGTAGCAATTGTACTATTCTGTTATTTCAAAATGGAATAGAAGTAAATTGTTTGAAACTATTTGTGTACTATGTGTAGCAATTGTACTATTCTGTTATTTCAAAATGGAATAGAAGTAAATTGTTTGAAACTATTTGTGTACTATGTGTAGCAATTGTACTATTCTGTTATTTCAAAATGGAATAGAAGTGAATTGTTTGAAACTATTTGTGTACTATGTGTAGCAATATTGAGGATGTGCTAAGGAGAATTCACAGCTTCTCCGAGGACTTTGGTCAATTTGTAAACTTAATTTATCTAAATTTACCTATCATGAAATATCTGATAGGGTTAATAGGAATACACTGTGAGATGATTGCGAAGGGGTATTAGGAACATAATGGTTGTGATATTCGTTTAATTCAAGGATTGAAGTTTTATTTCACAGCTCTTGGTTGGGCATGTGAAATATTCGAGCGGGGGAGGGAATGAATGTTCTGGAATAAATTGTCTTTAACTTCAAGGTAGAGTAGTATCACTCGGGTTTATTAATGTGATTAAGGATGGTGTCATGAAAGGTAGCCTAAACACATATTAGTCGTAAATTAGGTGGTATTTTTACTTTCTCTTCGCAAAGTTGTTTATTATTCATTTTATTAGTAAATAACTCTCTTATTTCTTTAAGCATTAAGTCTAATACTTCTATTACTATATCTTTCCTTATTCTCATTTCTAATCTTTTCGTATTCAAAGCAATGAGGAGAAAGTGACAATTCCCCCCGACTATCTAAGGATATCTGCTGGCATCAACCGGACTGTAATATTGTTATTTTATTTTGCCACGGTGATGAATTTAAATAGTTTTAGGGATGACTCGAGTTAGATTCTTCCTGGAAGGATTTATTTATTTTATCATTTTAGAATAAATCGATGTCCTAAGGAACGCCTTAGGAGTTCGTGATCGCACCAATCCCATCTATGCTAGTGGCACAATTTTGAAATCTTTGCCTCTCATCCCAAACATCTAGGATCTGGCTGTACTCGTTTAAAGGTTGAAGAGCCAAAATTTATTGGGCAATAAGGCGAACTCAATGACAAAAAAAAGTCTTGCGCAGAAAATCTATCTACGGCAAAGAGGCAAAACAGGACGCTTCTCGGGTCACAGAGCCAAATTGAATATTCTAAACCTAGCTGCTCTTTTATTTATACCCAGGCGAATACGACGCTTCTTTGCGAAGTTTAAGGCTTTGCTCAGAAAGGTTTTATGATTGAGGGCTCTTCTTGATAATATATGTGAAAACTACGACATAGCGTATGTCCTTCCTTACTCACTACAATGCAAGGAAGTTGAGTTCAACGTGACGCGGTTGTATCAACTCTCAGTCGCACTAACTACATTTTCAATGCCTCAACGAATCGTACCATTACAGTTGCGCTGATAGACAATAATATAGTTACGAATCTAAGGTTTCTCCAGTATCCTTTGGTAGTAAATTGCTTCATATAAGTAGGAATATCATTGAATGAGTTCTGCTTTTATGTTTACGAAGCCAATAAAATCGCTTTTAAAAAATATATTGTGGCTGCGAAAAAAATAATATGATAGCACCATGATTTTTTAATGTTTTTTAAAATGGTGTAATCAAAGAAGTATACACATAAATTTTGAAAAGGTTCTTAGTATTATTACTTCTTTAAGTAATTATCTAAAATTGATCGATAAAATATAAATTTGACCGTTGAAGTATTAATCTTATTTTTGGAATATATCTAAAATGCATCTCATACTCGTATATTTAGGCTCAATTTAGCTGTAATATTTTTTATATAGATCTTACTAAGAAAATGTTTTTTTCAAGTCTGATAACAATGATCTAATCATATATCACATTTTCCACATTTTAAAACAATATATATATATATATATATATATATATATATATATATATATATATATATATATATATATATATATATATATATATATATATATATATATATATATATATATATATATATATATATATATATATTTATATAGTTTAGGATAATTCAAATTTTTCGCGTGGCGAAATCTCTGTCTTCCTCAGTATTGAATGCCTTCACTGTGCCATCCGTTGCTCTCCTTGATCATTGTGTCTTTCAAGGCCCATTTCTCTTGCCCTTAAAACTCATTTCTTGTCTCATTACTCATTTACGTGAAATTTTTCTTCTTCTTATACTATATGGTTAAATAACCTGCAATACAATGTCTCTACATCTTTCTTTCTGTCTTCAAAAAGGTTTATTGTAAGGCAGAAGTTATGTGGTACTTGTTTCCACCCGCAGAACTTAGTATTTGCCCTTTATATATATAAATATATATATATATATATATATATATATATATATATATATATATATGAATGCAATAAACCCCATTGAAAGAGAAAACGGAATAACTTTTCTTACAGTAATATTTATTACCATTTTTCGAAAAAATCCGTGCAGGGAAGCGATTCGAACCAGTGCTCGTTGCCTCAGTGTTCTTGGTTCAAATCGCTTCCCTGCACAGATTTTTTCGAAAAAAGGTAATAAATATTACTGTAAGAAAAATTTATTCCGTTCTCTCTTTCAATGTGGTCTATTGCATTCATCTTCATCATTCTCTCGCGCTACTCTTTGAGAGATATTATATATATATATATATATATATATATATATATATATATATATATATATATATATATTAGAGTAATTCAAAATAGGGGTTTATTTGATTTATTTTGGTGCAAAAACTATTTTCCGAAAATTTCAGATGAAAAAATTAATATCGAGATTTGGAGCCCATCACTTGAATATTGTTGATTTCCATGGCACCCAGGAAGTATAGCAAGCACCACTTTACTTTTTCTAGAGGATGTTCCCCAATAAAATACCATACACTTTCTTTTTCACTTCTATTGGAAATGGTTACTCATTTGAAGTAACTGAAATAATGGTCTTCTTTGATGTGTCAGTGAACTTTATCTGAAGTTCGACAAAACTTGTAACATATACTGTTTTTGCTTTTCGTCATTAGTTAGCAATTTCTTGTAGTCCTCCATGAGCTTAACGCCTTTGCGCGAGCCGCAGCAGCCACCCACGTGACAGTCGATTCTTCTCTTCTTGTCCGTCGACAGATCTCTTTTGTAGACAATTCTACTGCCAAAAAGCGAGTATCCACACACAAAAATAATAGTTACCAATACAAACACAAGGAAAATAGCCCAACCGAGCAGAAAATTAGCGGCAAAGCAACACGTACTGAGCAACAGCTGAGAGGCGACTGAGAGGTGGTATCGTTATCTTTCGACCCACGAGGCTGTACAGACCTCTCAGACATACGATGTTTGTAAACAAACCGTTTATATTCCCTGAAATGCAAACAAATTGGATTGCACTTTGGGGAAAATTTTTGGAACTCCACGTAACTGTTCTGTACCACTGCCTGATATAACAATTAGCAGGTGATCCACGGCTTCTTCTCCTGATATGTCTTCAAGAAGTTTTCCATCCCAATGAACGATCAAGAGCTTCTCAGTTTGATTTTTTTTTCAAGTTCTGACCGAATGTCTTTTTTTATTTTTGTCGAAATCGACGGATAGTGGAGTAACTGACATTATAGTCTTCAGGTTTCTTCCTTACACTCAAAATGGTAGGAATAATTATGAGATTGGCTTTGTGGTCACTTATCTTGGGACCATCCAAGGAAGAAAGAATATTTTCGTTCAATATTTTAGCCTATTTCTTTGGAGGAGCTTTTGATGTTGAGGGTTTTGGTACATGCTATAAATATACTACTTCTGCTTCTCTTGAAGCATTGCTGGAACTAGTGCTACTTTCAAGAACAAATGCTTCATTGAAGAAAGGCGGCTTGTCGTCCATTTTTTAGCTCCATTTTTGCTTGCTGCAGTTGTACTTCATGTTTACACTGTTCTTTCTTTTCTACTATTTTCATTATCCCTTTACTTTCCTCTCTCTGTATACAAAGGAACTCCTTATCTTCTTCAATGGTCATTATTTCTTTAGCATTTACATTAGCAATATCAAAAAGCTCATCTATACTTTCCTTGTATTTCTTTTTTTTACTCCTACATGCAAGTATTTTTGCCTTTACTCTTTCTAATTTGTTTCCAGTAATCATATAATCTTTTAAATTTCTTTATTGCATTACATATATGAGTGGTTAGTATCCCAGCATTTTGCCACACATCTAGTACATGACTGATATGTTAGGTTTAAACCATATCTCTTGTTTAACAGTTTTACAATTCATCAGTAAAGAGATAACTTCTTTCTTTGATGCTACCCTGCTATGCCTCAGGTGTGATAGTGGGTGACCAATCAAGCAAACTTCAGTTGAACTTCTGGTTGTCAAAGTGAATCCAGTTGATATTCTTGTAATTGGGTAAATCAGGAACAGCGTCGTACAACCTCTTCTTCCGACTGCAAACAGAGCACTAAGTCATGTCACCTGAGCCTTTGCAATGCCTCAAACCTCTTGCAACAATTGTTCAGCTTCTATTTCTTTAGTCAAAATAACTTAAATTTATATTATATAATCTATGTGGATTGAAAATGTTTGTAACAATTAAAGTATTACGAGGGGCGGTCAATAAGTTTTGCGAATCGGTAGGGCAAAACAGAGCAAGGGGGATGGCTGTTTGTGG
Source organism: Ceratothoa steindachneri (assembly GCA_963969495.1). Classification (NCBI taxonomy): domain Eukaryota; kingdom Metazoa; phylum Arthropoda; class Malacostraca; order Isopoda; family Cymothoidae; genus Ceratothoa; species Ceratothoa steindachneri. The sequence continues at coordinate 151,083,805 of OZ018321.1, read as the reverse complement.
GGGTGTTAGGACAAGTTATGATAAGTTAGGACCTGCAGCCGCATGCTCCCCTGCCTAGTCTATTTAAGAAGCAGTAGCTGATCGCAGATCATCATTCACAAATTTTTCAACAATGGAGAAGGTTGAACACCGCGCAGTGATCAAATTTTTAACCAAGGAAGGCAAGAATGCAAAAGAGATCCATGAAGGCATGATTGCAGTGTACACCGACACCCGATCTTCCTATGCAACCATTGCTCGCTGGAATAGGGAGTTCCGCCATGGTCGTGAGTCCCTTGAAGATAACCCCCGTCCAGGACGCCCATGAGACGTGACCAACGATGACAATGTGGCCCGTGTGGAGAGGATGATCCTCGAAAATCGACGGGTAAAGGTCGAATAAATCGAGTGAGAACTTGGAATATCACATGGAAGTGTTATCATCATCATCCACGACAATTTGGTCATGACCAGAGTCTCTGCCATTTGGGTCCCTAGAAACCTCACGCCCCATCATTGAGTTCAACGTTGTCAAAGTCCACAAGGCCAGAGTTGCACAAGCTTCCCTGCATGAGTGCGGATTCGAGAAGCTCAACCATCCCCCCTACAGTCCAGATCTGGCCCCTAGTGACTACTTTTTATTCCGCCAGCTCAAGGCTCCACTGCGTGGACACCAGTTTAGGGACGGTGAAGATGTCCAGCTCGCCGTCCAGGAGTGGATTTAACAGCAGTCGGGAGATTTTTGGTTCTTGAGAATTCGAAGCCTCAGAGACAAGTGGCGCAAGGTCATTGAAGTCGAGGGTAGTTATATTGAAAAATACTAAAACACTTTTCCTCATATCTCGTTTTCTTATATCTGAATTGCAAAACTTATTGAGCGCCCATCGTACTTACAAATATGCCTGTAATGCAAGAACAATATAATTAATGAGATATTAAGTATTACAGAAACATTGATAGTTTACTTCGAGTTTCAATAAATCTAAAATAATAAAGTGCCGTCGCCACCAATAATAATTATATATATATATATATATATATATATATATATATATATATATATATACACAGGGAGTGGCAGAACCGATTGAGCAGTTTTGAAGAGTCAATGCTCGGGGAAAGGAGGGGGGAGGGTGGTGTCCCCTTGCCTGCTTTCGAGGAATGGCTCGCTCTCCTGGGCAAACCCTCCCCAGGGCTCCCCTTGGGAATGCACCCCTCAAATATGGCGTACCATCTCTATATACCCCCCTTACTTTTTTATAACTCTTTAAAACTGCTCAATCGGTTCTGCTGCCCCCTATATATATATATATATATATATATATATATATATATATATATATATATATATATATATATATATATATATATATATATATATATATATATATATATATGCAATTTCCAGCAGGAAAAATAAAAAGGTGCTTCCAAGTACTTTCGAACTTTATTGAGTTCGTAGTTATCCTTGAGAATGAACTGAATAAAGTTCGAAAGTACTTGCAAACACCTTTCATTTTTCCTGCGGGACATTGCATTCATATATATATATATATATATATATATATATATATATATATATATATATATATATATATATATATATATATATATATATATATATATATATATATATATATATATATATTTATATAGTGGTGGGTGTGCTTGACAACAAAAAGAGAGAGGGAGAATAGGAACAAGGTCTGCTGACCAAAAGGCCGCGTGCTCTCAGTTATCCTGATTTATCTCCTTACCATCTTCCAAACTTTCAATAATTCCTGGACTAACCTTGGACGGACGACCTTCGGGAATTTTACGATCGAAAGAGAATGTAAAACAAAATAAGGGTTTCAAATGTCGTTAGAATCGGCCGAATATTTATGATGTTATTTCCAAAACGACATAATTCCCGGCTAACCTTTGGAGGACTTTGTCTAATATATCATTCGAAAGAGAATGTAAAACAACAAAGGGCTTTCTAATTTTGTTAGAATTTGCCGAAGTTACAATATTATTACAAAAACAAAAAAGCCAAACGGGGACCAACCGACCGACATAGTAAGATATTTACTCGCCTGCGACTAGACTCGCTCGCGACTAAAAACAACAAGTGGTATAAGGTTCGTTATTACTGACATTTCGCTCCTCTGGAGTTTTCAATCGACGAGCACATCTTTCCTGACTACCCTCCGGTGAAGCCGGAAGCGCTCTATTAAGCCTGAAGACAACGACACCCAACGGCATCGGAGGTATCTTCCAACGATAACGAAGTGACCTTTTTGCCAGGGTTTGCGGTCACTCCAAGCACTGCAAGGAGAGCAGTGCAGCCTGCCCCTCTTACACGAAATCCTGCCCATTGAGGAAGGAATTTACAAAAGAGATTTTTACTAGGTTTGTCATTTTAACATGGCTGCCTACCCAGGGATGGGCAATAATTTAAATCAGCGGGCCACAATGTGAGGCTTTGCGGAACGCACTTAAACAATTCGATGCACATTTCTAATATCTTAACTGCAATTACCTTTTTTTCTTCGTTTGCATATACTATAGAGTTATAGATCTAGGTACACATTAATTACTAAGGGTAATTTCTTTGCATAGTTTTGCCACCCCTTTTTAAAGTATTTCCAGATTTATATTAAAGTGGGTCCCTCAGCTTAACGTGGAATCCGAACCACGATTTACCATTCAACATCATGTGATCACTACTTAGAGCCCAGGGTCTCCCATCCAAGTACTAACAAAAGGCAATGTAGCTTAACTTCCACGATCGAAAGAGAGCGTGTATATAAGGGTAATGAGAATAAATATTTAGAAATTATCGTATTTTATTAATATCATTTTTAATCTACGCCGCATGGACCACCCAAACCCCTCTAATCAAAGCTCCTACCAGAAAGCTCCCGTCACAACAACCGTATAATCACTTCCAAGAAGTGAGCTTGGGCCACCCCCACTGATACAAAGGGGGTACTCGATAAAACTACCACACTTACCATTCCTATCGCCACCGAGGAAACAGCAATATATTAATACACCACCAAAACGCGCCCCCCGCCTTCAGGCATTCTAGCCACGATAATACATCACCTCCCAGAAAATATCTTCTCTACACTTACCCACCTATTTAACGCCTCACTCGCTTCTGGGTACTTCCCACAACCATTGGAAACATCACACAACATATTACTATACAAACCAAACAAAAACAAACAACTATATGTCTATTGCTCTTTTAGAGAATCTAGGCAATATACTTGAGCATTCGATCAACACCCGTCTCTGGAATTTCCTGGAGGAGAGTAACTGATTATCTCCCTATCAATATGGCTTCAGAAGAGGCTGGTCCACTTAAGTGATTTTGACCATTGTTCATCTCATTAGAGAAAAAACACGACTTTCACGACCAAAAAGCCTCTCCATAGACAACGACTTGGAGAAGGACTCCCTTCCTGTGGCAGAAGGCTTCCCTCCCACGTGCTTGCAGACCGGAGGTTGCACGCTCCTTTACATCATGCATAGGCGTAGCCAAGGTAGTGTACTACACCATCACTCTATATAATGTAAACTAATGACACCTCACGCCCACCCGAAAACTGAAGAAATACACACACACACATTCTCCTACGCCGAAGACGAGCTTAATCTTGTCTGCGACCAGGTCCCAAATAGAATCGCGGGTCAGGCACAAATGATAGTAGATATTAAGACAGAATATGAGGAAAAGTGACTCATAGCTAGGAATCCTCAAAAACACATATGACAGTTACGAAGTTCGCTATCGCTACATGCACAAGATAAAAATAAACTCAAATACACCAGCCAAACTCACTCTGCCCTCACAAAGCTTACATATAAACCTCACACAAAAATACTGGGCTTAAGAATTAAAAAGCTTCTAAAATCCCAATTACAGAGAACCTTCACACAAACAAGAGCCAAATCGATAAACAAGAATCTGCGCATATTTTATTCTGCCAGCCGTAAGCTGCACTAGTCACACTCGTAGTAGCAAGTTAAAGATGAGAGAGGAAAACACAGTGCATTCAGAACTCTGCTGTGAAATCGCAAGTTGCTCCCCTATGTACACAGGTATGTCCACACTAGATGAAAACAACAAATTGACAGCACTTGATACATACGCGCACACCTGCTTAATACAACAGTTGGGAAAACTTGCAAAAGCTCCCACATACATCTATATACACGACCGACAATACACTGCAATGGTGGTAAGATATTCCTGCAGCCATCGACTACCTTCAACCAACAACTATCCACAGATAAGATAACAGCAAGATGAATAACACAATTCCAGAACACGCGCCTCTCCTCCCATCTCCCATCTTACCGCCGCCCCAGTCGAATCCAATACCACTACCCCAAAACGCACAAAAACACGACACATCAGTGTCTAGCCACCATCTTTTCAACGCTTTCTATCCTCTCTACAGTGATCCGAATCTTTTTCTCTTCTACAATACGATCTCTGTGGTCCAATGGTCCAATACAGTGATGCTCTACTGCTTTTTCCATTCATAATCGACTCGACTTATGAGATAGGTCCACATCGAACGTCGGAATAAATCTTTCCCTTGAATGCCTTCTCATTCACCATCCTACATCATTTTCGTCGCCAAAAGACATCTCTCACACCCTTACAGACACACAAACATACACACACACACACACACACATATATATATATATATATATATATATATATATATATATATATATATATATATATATATATATATATATATATATATATATATTATATATATATATATATATATATATATATATATATATATATATATATATATATATATATATATGATAGTGAAACTACTGTATAGGAGACAAAAGTTTAATTTATGAGACTAGTTTCGGTGTTTAGTTCATCATACCCTCTTCAGTCGTATACTGAGAATGCGATTGGTACAAAAGTCTATAAATAGCGTACAGATCAGAAAAAAATTAATTTGTCAGATGGGTAATTGAAATGCAGCCCCCATTCTCATAACCTCATCGTAAACAGCTTAGCCAACGATGCTATACTCACACACCCTGATTAATGACCTTTTTTCCCCGTTGACGCAAGCGAGTGCTCTATCAAATGGCTTTGCGCCCCGCGATTGGACACATTCGCAGACACAGCGCCATTTGATGGAGCGCTCGCCTGCGCCCTACTATGAAGACAGCGTTGTCCCCCAGACTGTTCGGCACATTCTTGTTGAATGTGCCAGTCTGGGCGATCTTCCCGTAAGTTACTTGTCCCGGTTGCGGGAAGAGCGGGATCGCTATCGCTTATCTCTTGTACTCGGGGCGGGTTCGTGTACATTGACTTATTGACTCTATGACTTTTTGGAGGAAGCCGGCCTTCTCCCCTTTATTTGAACTGAATTCGTGCGTCTTTTTGTAGGTCGGTTGTTCTCGCTTCCTTCTTGTTCTCTTGTTTTTTCTCATTATTTTTTGGAGTTGATATTTGTTAGTTACATATTATTTGTTCTCTGTTATTTGTTTTCTAATCTAGCTTAGTATTAAGCCGTGTGGTGTACGGCGACTTATGCCAGATGGGCTATCACAATAAAAAAAAATACAAAATTTCCCCATTTTGTGTTTATATGTGTTTTTTCTTCTTTTTTCCTGATCTTCAAGCTATTTATAGACATTTATAACAATTGCATTATCCGTATACGACTGAAGAAGTTATGATTAACTACATACCGAAAATATTCTCGTAGATTGAACTTTTGGCTGATATACAGTGGTTTCACTATCATATACCATAACTCACCATTGAGTTATTATACTTACATATATATATATATATATATATATATATATATATATATATATATATATATATATATATATATATATATATATATAAATATATATATATATATATATATATATGTGTGTGTGTGCGTGTGTGTGTGCGTGTGTGTGTATGTGTGTGTAGGAATTGGGACATCCTTCGGAAACCTCAATATTAGTATGTAAATCAAAGCCAGAACAAGTATTCGGAACATGTAAAATTCTCTTCAATAAGGAATAATTTGGATTCTTGCACCTCATCATTGTCTCCTTCAAATTTCAAGGTTTGGGGGGTTCTGCGGATAAATCCATCGATCTTAACATTTTGGAATCAATATTCATTCAAATGTTGAATCCAGAATTAAATTATAGTCAGTCTTCCACACCACTTTACATTTCTTAATTCAAATATTTTAATTTTAGTTGGATTTATAATTAATTTTTACCTAAGATTTATTAATAATCCACTCAATGACCCGATAGTTAAAATGTTCTTTTAGTTGGTTGTCCATAATTTCAGTAATTTTAAATTACTACCATGTTTATCTCGGTTTAAATTTTCCACCTTTTAAATCATTCGTTTCTTCTCCTTCTTTCAAGTTGGTAAGTGTTCCTTTATATAATTTCTTTAATTTGTTGCTTCGTTTTCTCAGTCTTTTAATAATTATCGCAGTGTTTTCTTTGTAATTTTTGTATTGTTCTCTCTTTAATTTTTGCATTATTTTATCTAAAATTTTCTAAACTCTAAATTTATTTATTATTATACATTTTCGCATCATTTTCTCTCAAATTTACAAACTTTAAACTTGTTGTCATTCATTAATAAATATTTCTTCATACATTCTAAGCTTGCTTGTTTGTCAATCATATTGTTTTTCTCCATTATAGACCTAAGATAAACATGGCTAATGTTCGAAACGTTCCAAATTATACATGTTCCGAATACTGAGTCTGGGTTTGATTTACATACTATAATTCGGGTTTCTGAAGGATGTTCCAATTTCTACATTTATACGACGGCACTACAATGAAGCCACCTTTAAGGTGTCCCCACAACTGGAGACCCTTCTTAAGAAGCAAGTAATGTACGAATGTGATCTTCCTTTTCTTATCGTATGTCAATCATACAATTAAGTCTCCAAGTTTATGCCCTTTAAACTATATCGTAAACAACTCATAACTTTTCAACGCTATCTCTCCTAGACTTCGAAACTCCTTATTTCTGACTTCAATTTTAAGAAAATTTGGTTGGTAAATATTCTAATTCAAGTTCCTTCACAGAAAATTGCCTTAAACAGTTGACATCCTGCTTAGACTATAACCCTCTAGTCTATTTTTGGAAAAGTAAAACAGATTCATACAGGATCTCAACTCAAACTAGGCATTCTAAGAAACTCGAGAATCTAGGTTTTTCTTGTTATGTTAATTGAAATAGATAAGGTAGTTTTCAATTTCAGGGATTCCATTTTTACAAACGACCAAAAGAATATTTTGGCTCTAGGATTGGATTATAAATTGTCTTGCTTCAAGATTAACCGTATTGAATATCTTCATAAATTTGAAGTTATAGTTTCACACATAATGAGTTTGCCACTTTGACAGTCTAATTTCTCTTATGTTGTTAATAACATAAAGTATATAGCACACCCATATTTACATAAGTTTAACCCGCTTTAGAATTTTAAGCCCGTATTGCGTTTTATATATTAATATTTTAAAGAACTTACAACGTCCAGATTTGGTTATATCTAAACCAGATAAAGGCATTGTTAAATAATACTAATTATGTGGATAAACTGAATTCTATATTGAATGATTCTTCTAAATTTCTTAAAGTTGATTGTGATCCATTTCAAAGTTTAATTAGGATAGAGGATAAAATTAACAGATTTATTCGTAAACTTAAGTCTAAAGGATTGTCTGAAGAATATTACCATAGACTTTTTCCCTTCAGATTCAACTTCTGGTGTACTCTATGGCCTCGCCCAAATCCATAATGTCGGATTGCCAATTCTTCCGATCCTTTCGGCAATTGGGACACCTAATTATAATATTTTTAATTTTTTTTATGCCCATAATAGATCCCTTTACTGAAAATGATTTTACTATACGTGATTCGTTTGAATTCGTATATTTAATTAATTCCTCTAGATTTGGCCAGTATCACAAAAAATAGTTTCGATGTTAAATAACTTTTTCCCAATATCCCTGTTCTTTTTAAAAATACGAGTCATGCCTCCCAATTTCAAAACTACATAAATTCCCAGCATTAAAACATAAAATTTACACTAGAGCATGAAACTAACAACTCTCTTTCATTTTTAGACATCAAGATTACCCGGTCAGATAACAAAATTTCCACTTCAGTATATAGAAAACCTACCTCCACTCTGCTTGGCACCAATTATTTCTAGTGTTTACTAAACTGCTTCAAAATATCATCAGTAAGCTGCAGAATAAACCGTGCTCTTAGAATATGCTCTGTCTGGAACTATTTTTATGAAGAGATGTCTTATCTCAAACAATTTTGTAAATTAAATTTATTCCCAGCATCATTACTCCACAAATTAATTAAAAGTTTCCTAACTAAATTACACGTGATTCCTCTCGACAAATCTAATTATCAAAACGTAAAATATATCTCAGAATACCCTACATAGGCTCGCTGACCAAAATCTCATTTTATAATTACAACAATTATTATCCAAAGTTTATCAACACATAAAATTCTAGTGTATCCTAATTAATACTGTATCTCTTAAAACCTACTAGTCTCATAAGGAGAGACTATGCGGGCTACTCAGATAGTCGCTTGTTTATCTATTTATGTGTGAGAGTTGCCAAACTCGCTACGTAGGTAAAACTACGCTACAATTAAAGCTGAGGACCTGCAAGCATAAGGGGGTTTCTTACTATACAGACAGATCCATTGCCAAGCCAGAATTCTCTTCAACAAGGAATCATTTGGATTCCTGCACCTCATCATTTTTCCCTTCAAATTTCAAGGTTTGGGGTTCTGCAGATACATTTTGGAATCAATATTTATTCGAATGTTAAATCCAGAATTAAATTATAGTCAGTCTTCCACACCACTTTACATTTATTAATTTAAATATTTTAATTTTAGTTTGATTTATAATTCATTTTTACCTAAAGTTTATTAATAATCCACTCAATGAGCCAATAGTTAAAATGTTCTATTAGTTGGTTGCCCATAATTTCAGTTATTTTAAATTACTACCATGTTTAGCTCTGTTTAAATTTGCCACCCTTTAGATCATTCGGTTCTTGTCCTTCTCTCAAGTTGGTCAGTGTTCATTTATTTAATTTTTTTTAGAGATGTGCTCTTAAGTTGGTGATGGATAAATTCCCAAAGTTGATCATTAGAGAGCGTTCTTGTCAGCGGAGGTTTGGTCACAACTGTCTGCTGACAATTAATTAGGTGCATGTAGCTGCAGCTTCGAAGTTTATGTCTGGGATCTTGAAAGAGCGTATTGATTTCCCGTTATAATCTTTTCGTGCTTTCATAATTCTTCTCCATGCGAGTTCCCGGATATGATTTCTTTTATCTTGCAGCATACAGAGAAGAATCTTTTCCGCATGTGTAAAATGAGTATTCCTTTGAATCACTGTGGCAACTATATCTTTAATCTGTTTGTTCACCCCTTGCAGTGATTGCACTGTCTGGAAGAGGTTGAGTGCTCCATCTCTAACTTAAAATACAGCTTTTTTTCCTTTATATTGCATTTTGATTTTTGTTTTAATGTTTTGCATCCTAGTACCTTTTTAGCCTAAAGCCATTAATTATCATTGTTCTCATAACTGTTAAGCAATTTTTATTATATAAATCTTTAATATTCTAGCCTAGAACATGGGTCCAGAGCCCGAAACGTTGGCAATATATGTTATATTCAGTACTTGCACTCCTTTTCCTGCTATATATATGTATATATATATATATATATATATATATATATATATATATATATATAGCAGCAGGAAATGTTAACAAATATATTATAATAGAAGGGAAAGAAGTGAAACAATTTCGGAATGAAATTTAGGAATGCCAGATATTCGTAATAAACTATTATTTGAGAACATAGCAGACTAACTTGAGTTGATGGAGAAAAGGAATTCTCAATTCAAATTCAGCAGATAAAACAGTATAAGAATCACGACAGCAAAATGAACGCATACCAGTATAATTTGTCTAAAAACAAGTATGAATACTAATCTCCTATAACAATATGTTTATCTAAAATGTAGCTATATTTTTTAGACATTTGGAAATATTTGCTGATATTTTCGTTTGTTCTGAAAATTTCATTATTTTTTGACATTTAATGTCTTCGAAATTGATGTCACTACTTGTATAGTCTAAATACTGAAAAAAATGAATTATATAGTTAAAGACAAGTTACAAAAATTATGAAAATAGCAATAATTGTTATAATCTATTGAAAATGTGACAAATATCACAAAACAAATTGCCATGTACACTTAAGTACTGTCAAGAATAGAGGCTCTTTGCGGCCATGTGGCCAGTCGAAACTACAAGGTCAGGCTCGAGGTCAGTCCACGTGAGCGAGGACCGTGAAAGCAGTCAAAATATCGAACTGCTCTTCACGATAAGCGAGGGATTGGAATCTCAAACGCCTGCTTCTGTCGTCTCCCAGGATGTTATCAAGAAACCAACGTGGGAGTACTTCCCATCCCTCAAGTGCCGTGTTGGTTCAGGGAGAGATTCGTGCCCCCTTGGTGGAGGCAGTAATGGATGTGGCTGGTCACTATATGTATATTGTTGATCCCAATAGGGCATCGAAAGTATATGCCTGCTTTTTACAACGAAATACGTCATTCTCAATCGCGCTTCCTTTTCTCGACGAGCTGAAGGCTAGAATTATACCAAAGGATCTGAGCCCCAGTTAATTTGCCCATCCTTGGTTTCGGTTCATTTCGTTTGGCATGAATAATCCCTCTATTTAGTGTTACCAATAGAGGTTAAACTGCCTGTGGTTAAAGTCCCTCGAATAACCATGTGATCTCCCGATTCATCTCTTAAAGCCTCAAACCCAAGCCAGGCTGAGACGAATCATCTATGGCTATTCCAGCCAGACAGCCATGTCTGGCTGAGTAGCTCTGATACGTTTAGTTCTTGTATATATAGAGTATCTATTGTCATTATTTCATTTTATCTATTCATTGTGTTTAACTGTGCATATATTAAAGTTTATTTTTGTACCTACATTTTCATAAGCCTCATAGCCGGAGCCTTCATTAGTGTAATATCGGCCAACTGCACTCAATCTTTGGAATTTAAAATCCTTCCCACTCGTGCCCCCTACCCCTCACTTCTATTCCCCATCTCTGTCGTGACAAGAGTAGAATCAAGGTCACGCTTTTGACCTTGGGCGACGACGCATAATGGGCAGAAGTGACGTATATGTCGGGGTCATTCTACGACAAGTAAGGTTAGTGAAGGACCTGTGACTTTTTCGCTGACTATAATTATATGTCTTGTGGAAAGTTTTGAGCAATTTCGATAGTTATGTATTTAAACACTTCATCATGAAACTATAGTACTGGTACGACCAATATGTTAGCATCACTTGCAGTAAGGTAACCTTTTGGCGTCGTCTCACATAAAAGATCACTATATCTCTTATTTTTGTCATCCCTTATAAAGGTCAAACATGAATAACTAAATGTTGCATTTTCGGCACGTAACGCTTTCTTTTTACAAAGGGTGAAAGCGCTGCAGTAACGTGTGAAACCATTTGTAATGCTTATGGTGAAGGTTAATCAACCGTTCGTTGAGGTTTGCCAAATTTAAACGCGTATATCAGTCGCTTACAATCTTTGGAAGAAAAACTGTATGAACGAATATTCATTTCACTACATGCTCTTAAACGCAATGAAACAAAATTGTTTTAAGCGAATTATGAATGTGGGTGAAAAAGGGATTATGTACAAGTATGTACATAATTCAAAAACGATCCTTGGTTTTGCGTAGGAAGTCACCTATACAGTTACCGAAGTGGAATAATATTGGTGCAAAAAAGTTTGGTTTGTGCCGGGTTGCATTTTAGAGGTATTATTAATTATGAGTTATTCGCATACAATTAGAGCATCAATGCTGATATTCTGCCGCCACCTAGAGATATCGAATAAAACATTAATCAGATGAGGAGAGAACTAAACAACAGGGAGTGGGTTTTGTTTCAACAAGTTCACACCAGACTTCATGCGTCTTTGGCTGCCCACTCAAAGTTGCAGTAGTATCAGTTAGATCTCTTACCACATCCACCATACTTTTCATGGCCTATTAATTATTGCACTCACGGGAGAGGCACATCATTATTATTCACATAATTCTCTCACTCGGCTATCACCATCACTCCATTGCAAGCGACAGCCTTCATATTAACCCCCAAGAAAGCTCTCCATTCATGCAAGCTGCAAGCTCCTTGACTTTAGCCAACCAAGAATAATTCCGACTGTATACATTGTTAATAAAGACAAATTGTGAGTCTGTTTAATCAATCAGCGGCTGCACTTCCAAGGGAGTTTAGAGAGGTGAATATTACCACAAATATTTAAAAAACGGGATTAGACTAATCCTAGCAAATATCGTCCCATTTCATTAACTTCTCTTCTGAGAAACATTTTGAGTCTATTATCATGTATTTAATTATAAAGGAATTAGTGTCGCAAAATGAAATAAATAACACCCAGCATGATTCTAGGCGTCATAGTTCGAATTTGAATAATCTAGTAAATTATTTTCACGAAATGGTCACAACCTTCAACCAACACAAAGCTGACAATATAGTTTATAGAAATTTTCAAAATGTATTTAAAAAGGACCGCAAAAGAGGCTTTTAAAGGAGCAAATATCGGATAGGTTAGAAGATAATCTACTTAAGTAAATTGAAAATTCGCTGGGCGACTGAAGACAGAAAATGGTGATTAATGTTATTACCTTGAGCTGTGCATCAATCACTAGCAGCGTCCCTCATGGATCCGTACTTAGACCGTTGTTGTTCATAAAGTATGTTAATTACCTTTTAAATAATTTGCTATTTGATATTTTATTAAAGTTTGAGGAGGCTAAAGAAATAAGAAATATAACAAAATGATGTAGATGTAACACCCAATATTTACAAAGAGAATTAGATAGCTTGGTCGAGTGCGCAGAAAAATGGCAGGTGAGATTCAATCTACATAGGTGCATGATTATACATGCTTTTAGGTCATCAAATCTCCATTCTCTTTGCTGGCGCAGGCCACTGAGACGATTAAAATGATAAAAAAAACACAACATGCATTAATTTTCATTATTTAAATGCATTTGCAATTGAAAAGGAGATCGATGTCTTACTTTTGAGCGATCTAAAAGCTTCTTAATAATGTATTTTATTAGCTCAAAAAGCAAAGAAAGTTCTGAGGTGTATAACTAGGAGCTATTTTGTATTTAAAACCCAAGCTACCCTGAATGGTAAAATGAAGTTCCTACAGTCTACTGTTTTGTTGGATCGCCTTCAGCTCTAAATAGCTCTTTCTATCATAATGAGATTGTTTCTCTCAGGTAGTAACGAAAGAAATGTCCGATTTTCGGGTATATATTAAAAATTAAAGAACCTATGACTATGGAAATATTTAATTATAAACGTAACCTCCATTCGTTACTAGAGCATCATTCCATTCGCTAACAAGCTTATAAATACGACGCTTGTAAAATTCTTATGTTTTGATGCAAAATATGAATCCAACTCTTTTTCAACCACTTCTCTTGATGTCAACCTAGGACTATACAAATGTTTCTGAAATTCCCTAAACAAGTAAAGAGCAGAAGAACCAAGCTCAAGAAAATATGTAAGATGAAAAATATTTCCCAGCCGAGCTGGTCCATGAGATCTTTGGTTATTCAAGCTGTGTGAAGAAGGCCATTTTCGTAATGGAGGATGACACGCCTTGTGTTCACTAAGGATTGTCCCCTTTGATCTAAAGCGGCCTTTAAAGGACCATACACTCAGCATCACCATTTAAGGTGAAGCCCTCCTAGCGGTTGTTGCGAAATATTTTTTCCTCGACTGCTTTAAGAACGGCGGCGTTTAACGTTATGTTAAAGAATCTACTTCTTAACACCAGTAACGAGCGTGCCCAAATACTCGTTTGATGCTTGAAAGTATCGTGAAAGTAATGATTCACATAAAGTAAAGGGTGGTTGCAGATTCATCGCAGAAAGTTCGTGCAGGACTCATTTTCCAATTAATATAACCTTTTCAATCAAATGCAGATGGCGAGGGACAGTCGTTTGGATTAAATTAAATTGATTTGCGATTACCCTTAAAGTTAGAGCAGTCTTTGCTCTTAAAACAGCTTCCAACTATTTGAAATAAAGTTCTTTTGTGGTGTCCTTTAGACTGAAATCCCTACTTTGAAAACAGGAAAACCACCTCCTGCAACTTTTTCCATTTACGGCTTCATCCCCATAACTGCTCTGAATGGATTTTGTCGTTGTACTTGCATTGACACCTCTATGAAACTCATAGAATAAAACATGTCTAATGTAATCTTGAGATGGGAGGAACATAGAGATGAATACCAAAGAAGATTATGAACAATAATTTTATAATCTGAAAGAAAAACATATAATTCATTCATTGTAGCATGCCTAAATGAAAACAAGAAGCACTACTTCAATAAATACAAAAGTTTTATTCTAAAAAATCGGTCGTTACTTTCGTACCAACCTGATATAAGGTTAAGCAATTTCTGAACATTTATTTCCCTCGACAATTGCGGAGATTTCTGGCTGTGTTTATATGGTGACGATTAGCGAGGAAATGAACAGCGTAACCTCTTTGACTCATCCCAAAGATGCTAAATGGAGTTCAGGTTACGGGAGTTTGGTGGCGGATCTCTCGCTAGCCTACTAGTTGGGGCATTAGAAATATAACGTCGATACACGGGTTCGATCCCAGCGAGCGGCATCACGGACATACCGCCCATTGGCGCTTGTCACTTTCTTCCTGAATTCCCAGCACAACTTACCCATTCTCCTATTTTCCAGAAACCTACTTATGGAGTAAATGTGGCCCTTATGTGAGAAATCATATCTACATACCCAGACCTGGAGTAGTAACTTTCCCTATGAGGGTACTCATTTAAACATAGGCCTGAAACAGAATCCCGAAGGGTTCGATTGTCCTTGGTTTATATTTTGTACCACAATGAGCTGATCCAAGACCTAGGCACCTTAAGCTTCTTCAGATCATGGCGCGAGCCACAGAGGCATGTACAGTTGGCATGATTTAGCATGAGTGTTTAAGGCAATGCAGTTCTCTGCTCACCCAGAATTTCCTATCATTTTAGTATAGGGAAATTCTAAAACAGTGAGACTATGTACATCTCCTTTTTTTACTCCCACGCAGTCAAAAGATTGTGTTATCAGTAG
The DNA here is from genome assembly GCA_963969495.1 of Ceratothoa steindachneri. Taxonomy (NCBI): domain Eukaryota; kingdom Metazoa; phylum Arthropoda; class Malacostraca; order Isopoda; family Cymothoidae; genus Ceratothoa; species Ceratothoa steindachneri. Next base: position 151,068,534 of record OZ018321.1, on the reverse strand, counting down.
GAGTAAAAACTGTGGTGTAGTCTGCCGAATCGAGATTTACCCTATTTCAATAGAAATCATTACAAAATATGTTTACAAAAATACTGACCAGCTTTATTTACAACTAGAAACCTTCATTACAAGGCAATCCAACATATTTCTATATCTTAAACATCATTTTGAAGCTCAGATGGACAACAAAAATGTAAATTGAATACGGCGCATCAGGGTAAAAACTAGTCCCACCTTTTTTTAAGGAAAACCTCGCTGAAAAATGGAACTAGTAAAATTTCAGACTCAAACAAAGATTTCCATGATATTTATCGAGGAAATTTTGTCGACGTTTTTAAGAAATCAGCTTATTCCATTAAAGTCATGTACATGCTTAATGTAAACAATCGCAGCCATTCCTTGAATCCGATATATAAAAGAATATAACGAAAAACACACTACTACAATTTGCAAGGAAAAACACCACTTTTCCCAAGGTATAAAGGCTAAAAGTATAAGCCTTTAAAAATAATAATGGTTTGTATAACCTCATAAATATGCAGCTAACGAATGGAAAACTGTTAGCTGATAATCTATATTAGAATTGTCTTTGCAGGCTCAAGTAACGTTTTCTCACTTATTCGGATTTATGACATTACAAACTTCAAAACTTTTTCAATTATAACCTCTGAAAGAGAATGTAAAACAACAGAAGGGTTTTAAATTTTATTAGAATCGGCCGAATAGTTATGATGTTATTGCTAAAACAAAATAATTCCCGGGCTAACTTGGGAAGACTTTGGCAATTATATTATTCGAAGAAAAATATAGAACAATATAAGGATTTCAAAGTTCATAAGAATCCGCCGAATAATTATGATGTTATTGCCTAAACAAATTAATTACCGGTCTAACCTTAGGAGGACCTTGTCAATTAAATCACTCGAAAGAGAATGTGAAACAACATATGCCTTCCAAATCTCGTTAGAATCGGCCAAATAGTTATGATGTTATTGCCAAAACAAAATAATTCTCTGGCTAGCTTTGTGAGGACTTTGGCCATTATAATACTCGAAAGAGAATGTAAAGCAACATAAGGGTCCCAAATGTCGTTAGAATGGGTTGAATAGTTATGATTTTATTACGAAAACAATATAATTCCCGGGCTTACCTTGGGAGTACTTTGGCAATTGTATCATTCGAAACAGAATGTAAAGCTACATAAGGGTTTTGAATTTCCTTATAATCGGCCGAAAAGTAACAATATTATTATGAAAAAATAAATAAAAAAACAAAACAGGGACCGACCGACTGACATAGTGAGTGAGATGTAGAGTTGCTTGCGACTAGACTCGCACGCGACTCAAAACGACCAACTTAAGATATATGATAGGAACAACAACTCGACCTGTTCATAATTTAACCTAAATGATATAGAATACTCTATTTAATAACTCTTATTAACACTTTATCGTGACACTTATTACTACAGTACATCTGACACGTCACATTATCTATGGTGGCTGCTGGCAATTGTTGTTCAATATGGTGGGCCAGAAAGCCCTGACTTACTTAGGAAGCGGAAAAAAACAACAAAGCTTATGGCGCCAAACCATCATTATGTTAGCTTAACCTTACTCGTTCGACTACATTAGGTCAGGTTAACTTTACTCATTAGACTACCGTCCTTCTTAAGCTGCTGTGCTCCTGCACAGTTTATTTATCTTTGTTTAAGCCACAATTGACGGAAATGAGTTTGGAAGAAAGTAGAATTAGAGGTTAGATTCACTACTGTTACAAGTGAAAACTTTCAAAAAGAGTTGCTATGAGTAAAATTTTCGATACTAAAGAAGGAACAGTTCGTCAGGCGTAGGTCTTAAGGATGTACAAACGTTTCAACTCCGGGGATCTTAAACTTGAGGATCAACCACGCTCCGGCCGACCATCAAGCTTTGTCTGGTCGAATTTTCAAGGAGTATTGCATTTCTCGCCAAAGGCAATATCTATATATATATATATATATATATATATATATATATATATATATATATATATATATATATATATATATATATATATATATATATATATATATATATATATATATATATATATATATATATATATATATATATATATATATATATATATATATATATATATATATATATATATATATATATATATATATATATATATATATATATATATATATATATATATATATATATATAGATATATATGCATTTATAGTCCCAAAAAAATGAAAATTGGCATCACAACACTAAGGAAGGTAACCATTGAAAGCTTTAGAAAATTTGAGATATAGAGACTGAGAAAATCGTTAAAACTAATTTTACCCGTTATACGAAAAATGAATAAAGGAGAAGGATTCGAACCTGTGTCCTTAAGCGTTCATCGCTATTGTGACCACGAAGCTCATCAACTGAGCCACCATCCTCAAGTCCAAGAAAAGTTAATTCAAGAAACTTTTTGAATAACGAACTGTAGATTGAGGATGCTGGCTCAGTTGATGAGCTTCGTGGTCAAAATAGCGATGAACGCTTGAGGAAACAGGTTTGAATCTGACTCCTTTATTCATTTTTCATATAACGGTTAAAATTAGTCTAAACGCTTTTCTCCGTCTTTATATCTCAAATTTTTTTTCTTAAGCTTTCGGTTACCTTCCTTAGTGTTGTGGTGCCAATTTTCATTCCTTTGGGACTATAAATCCATCTATTATATCACGTGTCATGTGATTTCAGATATATATATATATATATATATATATATATATATATATATATATATATGGTGTGGTTAAGGTAATGGCATAATTGGACAACTGCTCTGCTTCGGGTCCAGCAGGTGATCCAATCCTCCTTGAACTGGAAGACAACACTTAGGGATGACCCATACATCAGCCCAAAAAAGCTGATTTCAAAAACACGCCTCTATGTCGTCTCGTTTACCGTCACAGAAAACTGTTATTATTAATATATTAAGAGCGTTGACTGAGCCAAAACGCTCGAAAGATGGGAAAATATCCAAGACAAATTGGTGCGGTTAAAGTAATGGCATAATTAGACAACTGCTCTGCTTCAGGTCCAGCAGGTGATCCTGTCCCCTTTGAACTGGAAGACAACACTTAGGGATGACCCATCCGTCAGCCCAAAAAAGCTGATTTCAAAGACACGCCTTTATGTCGTCTCGTTTACCGTCACAGAAAACTGTTATTATTAATATATTAACAGCGTTGACTGAGCCAAAACGCTCGAAAGATGGAAAAATATCCAAGACAATTTGGTGCGGTTAAGGTAATGGCATAATTAGACAACTGCTCTGCTTCAGGTCCAGCAGATGATCCTATCCTCCTTGAACTGGAAGACAACACTTAGGGATGACCCATCCATCAGCCCAAAAAAGCTGATTTCAAAGACACGCCTTTATGTCGTCTCGTTTACCGTCACATAAAACAGTTATTATTAATATATTAAGAGCGTTGACTGAGCCAAAACGCTCGAAAGATGGAAAAATATCCAAGACAAATTGGATAGGATCACTTGCTGGACCTGAAGCAGAGCAGTTGTCTAATTATGCCATTACCTTAACCGCACCTATTTGTCTTGGATATTTTTCCATCTTTCGAGCGTTTTGGCTTAGTCAACGCTGTTAATATATTAATAATAACCGTTTTCTGTGACGGTAAACGAGACGACATAAAGGCGTGTCTTTGAAATCAGCTTTTTGGGGGCTGATGGATGGATCATCCCTAAGTGTTGTCTTCCAGTTCAAGGAGGATAGGATCAACTGCTGGACCTGAAGCAGAGCAGTTGTCTAATTATGCCATTACCTTAACCGCACCAATTTGTCTTGGATATTTTTCCATATATATATATATATATATATATATATATATATATATATATATATATATATATATCTATATCTATATATATATGGGAAATATCACGAAAGTTAGCGCGTGATAACTATAAATATGAATATGTACCACGGAAGGAAAGTGAATAAAAGACGGATTGGAGTTAGTACTTTTGTCTATTCGACGAAACTCACAGTGTAAGTTTGAAAATGTCGAATAGACGAAAGTACTAACTCTAATCCGTCTTTTATTCAGTTTTCTTCCTGAAGAATATGTAGGTATCGAGAAATCATTTTATCCATTAATGTCAATATTTTGCAGAATGCCATAAGAATATTTGTTAATCGAATTGATAAGTGCATAAGAGTCCGGTGATGGTCATTTTGAGTATTGAAAAGGTAGCTAATAAAATTTCAATTATCGTTCTTTGTAATGAAATTTATTTATACCTTCAAGCTTTAATAGCTAACAAATTTCAGCATAAAAGAGAAGGGAATACTAATAGATGTCACCCGGTACCTTCGAAATCACTACAGTAACAAACTATTCCTTTAACGTTATTTGTTTATGCATTTATCTCTTGATTAGACACTATTTCATTCGTATTCGTTTATATTTTAGGACAAAAAGATGAGAATATAGGAGGAAACGCCTCTAGATATTAATAAAGATGCTGACTCATCCAATATTCTTCATCCCGGCATTTTTATTCAAGTGTATATATATATATATATATATATATATATATATATATATATATATATATATATATATATATATAAAAAAATATATATATATATATATATATATATATATATATATATATATATATATATATATATATATATATATATATATATAAAAATATATATATATATATATATATATATATATATATATATATATATATATATATATATATCAGAGGTGACTCCAGGTCATCAGCGTCACTTGGGCTCATCACAGATTTCGCATAAGACACATGTATAAAAGAAGGTAAGAGACGTAATGCACAGCGCAGATTTATATGTGAACTGATAATTTAACAATAAGACAGAAATATAGTTTCAATATATAAATTACTCACTTTATTTATACATGAACTCCAGTCAGGAAGGAGTCAGCCGGCCTGCTCAAAGAATTTCACGTTTTCCCGCCAAATCTATATCTGCAAATGGCTTATTTTTTATATCTATAACTGTCTTTCTCCATTTCTAAGTTAAGGGTAAAAATATAGCAAACTGCAAAACACAATTGATCTTTGCACACAGACGCACGGAATAACAGCAATCAAATAACAACAACAGCGTGCACAACAAACATTAGCCAGAGACCGATCTTACTGTCGCCTCTACTGTACTCTTGACAAGAGATACCAGTTAGTCTTTCACACCAACCAGGCTCGTTCGTATTAGCCCGAGTTGCTAGCTAATTTTTCGTTCCCTTAAGAATCCTGTAGAACGAAAACCTTTTATAGGTTTGCATTTAAATCCTAATATCTATAGAAATCTATTGTTTCAAGAAAACATTGAATTTTAATTTTTACGATTATAGATAACAACTCGGGCTGTAACTTCTGAGCCCGAGTCAAGCGCGTGTGAAGGATGTCGAGAAAACGTTTGCTAAGAATAGTATCTTTTGACACAGTGCACCTCTAAGAAGACGGCCAGAGGCTGAACGAAAATATACGAACTGCGACCAGGCTCAACAAAATGAGCTCGAGCTTTTGGCTGCAATTACTTACTTGATGTCAGTGTTGGCAGAAATTAAATCAACATGCAAATACATGTCTACTTTACTAAATTTATACTCGAGCTAAGCCCGAACAGCCCGAGTCCTGGAGTCGCCACTGATATATATATACATATATATATATATATATATATATATATATATATATATATATATATATATATATATATATATATATATATATATATATATATATATATATATATATATATATATTGTTAATTGTTTTCTGTTCGAGTCTCTCGATTTGTCTTATATTCCGCTTTTGGTCTTGGCTTAACTTGTAGATTACTTCCCCTAAATTCCTTACAAAGTCGTAACGCGCGAGGAGGGCAGAAAACTGGTTCATTATATAAAATGAATTTCTTTATTTGCTTGACGCGTTTCGATATATACAAATATCATTTTCAAAGGCTAAACATTTTGAGTAGGAAATAAGATACAGAGCTTTATATATGTGATTAGCTGTTTTAACAATTCTACAAACACATATTTATAGGAAATGGAATATATATATATATATATATATATATATATATATATATATATATATATATATATATATATATATATATATATATATATATATATATATATATATATATATATATATATCTATATATATATATATATTTATATATATATATATATATATATATATATATATATATATATATATATATATATAGAGAGAGAGAGAGAGAGAGAGAGAGAGAGAGAGAGAGAGAGACTATAATGGTCACATGATTAAGATTGGGAGAGATTATTATTAGAGGCAGGTGGACGGGAGGAAGGCAAGATTCGAAAAGAACACAATTACCAATAAGTTAGCAGTCGCCTTCAATACAAAACGTTACGAAGAAAATTTACTCCCAAATATACGAATGTTCGTCTCCACGACCGGGCAACTAAAAGAGAGGAAACGACGCTCATCTACCGCCGGAATTTCACCCTTCGCTAACTCAACCTCAAGGAAACTTCGCTTACTAAACTAGAAGTACAAATTATAGGACAATGCAAGAGAAAGTCAATGACGAAAATATATCTTTACTAACAACAAAATGATATTTAAATTTACACAAATATGAGTTTAAAGGGAATGGTCGCACAGACGGGGTTAAATGTCCACACGAGATACAGGTGGGTTAATTAAGGGATTAGGGGTTAACGTAGTCAGATTCAGGTTGGTGATTTAAAACTAGGGCATTCACACCAATAATGGTCAATGAGGTAAGTCAGATTCTAGATCAATCTGCAGTGGGCAACGATTATAATAGCTTACGTGTTCGTTGCAGAAAAGGGGCCAATTGGGATATGACGGAAGAAGTCGGGTTACCTCTCGTTTCAGATGAGGGAGCACTCGTAGAGCCTTCGGAGTTGAAAATCCTTGTCAGATATTTGCCAAATGACTATTGCGGAGTTCACAGATGGATTTAGCCTTCGCTGGAATCGAAATCACCCCGCAGGGGAAGGATAGCGTCCTTCAGCTCGTTCGCCGAAGTAGATGGGAAGTCTATTAGTGCTCTTTACTAAACTAAGTCAAAGGATTATATAGACACCTGGTGAGTGGCTGTGACTGCCCTCCAGACGCGTGTGCGATTTTGTGGAGAAGTCAGCGACTCCTTCGGGGGAAGAAGGAATTGTGATAACGTTGGCTGACCATTTAAAGCGCCGTACATTCGTAAATTGGGTGCAGGAGCAAAGACAAGCCGATGATGATTTTTCGCAAAAATCATCTTCAGTGACGAAGCCAATTTTCATCTTGGTGGATTCGTTAATATGAAGAATTCTCGCATTGAGGCTGATGAAAATCCCAAGAAGATTGTTGAAAAGCCACTGCATCCACAAAAAGTCACTGTTTGGTGTGCATATTTTGCTAGCGGAATCATTGGGCCGTATTTCTTCGAAAATGATGCCAGGAATTCTGTTACGGTGACAGGCGAGCGATACTGTGCCATGATCACCAACTTTTTATGGCCTGAATTGAATTCTATGGATGTCAAAGATTTGTGGTTTCAACAGGATGGCGCCACATGCCACACAGTCAATGCAACAATGGCTTTATTGAATTCGAAGTTCCCAGGTCTCATCATTTCTTGAAAAAGCGAGGTCAATTGGCCACCACGATCGTGTGACTTGACGCCTTTAGATTTCTTCCTTTGGGATCATCTAAAAAGGAAGCTCTATGCCAACAAGCTAACAACAATTCAACAGCTGAAGGATGAGATAATAACGCATATTGGTGAGATCGAGGAGCAACTATGCAGAGACTTCATCAAAAATTTTGACCATCGAGTGGAGGTGTGCCGCCGAAGCCTTGGCGGACATTGGGGGCGATATTATTTTTCACACATAATTGCCATGACTCAAATAACATGATCCAATAGTGAAATCAATAGATTTCACCAATAACACTTTTATTTACTGCTAACTTCAATCCATCTTAATGGAACACCCTTTATATATATATATATATATATATATATATATATATATATATATATATATATATATATATATATATATAATATATATATATATATATATATATATATATATATATATATATATATATATATATATATATATATTACATTGGCCACGACAATTGAGGATTTGTGCCCTATTTCCATTTTTGTCAGTAAATTTCTCTTTGTTAGGTTAATTTTACGTTTTTATTTGTAATAAAATATCTCATAGGTTCTATTGATAGTGTCAAAATTGGAGCCGAAGTTTTTGAGACAGATATCAGTAGAGTTGAACTCTACTTTCTAATAACTCTTTCCAAGAGGAGAAGAAGGTCCCAGCTTTACTTACTTAGGTGAGATCTAAGGTTTTTGCCTTAGCTAAGGGTCTATAATCTCCAAAGGACCCAGGGATTTGTAAATATCCTCATACATATTATTCGCGTTTTGAAGAACATGATAAACTCATGGTAATTCTGATTTATGAACGATTTAACTTTTATTCTAGTTATCCAAAATCTGGTCAAACTATTGCTACTTTTATTGGTTGAATTAAATCATTGGTCACACATGCGAGTTTGATGACCAGTTAACAGATATGCTAAGAAAAATTTTGTGATTGGTCTATGTAAGGAGTTTTACAGCACAGTTTGCAGGAAGACTCCGATTTAACTATTATTAAAGCTGTAGAAATAGCGAGTGATAGAGAAGCAGCTTTCAGAGATGTACAAGATATGAGAAACTCTGCTATAAACAAATTGCATAAACAGAGGGCGACTTTTAAGCCATAACCTACTCAGCTGAGGTGGCGGATGCTATCTTGAATTCTTAGATACTTTGTTCTGGTTCTGATCATTTACATTGGAAGTGGGAGTGCCCGTTAAAGGGAGGTTCTTGTTTTGCTTATAATCAGAAAGTGCATATTAAACCCATGGGCAGAATGCGCAAGGTGTCCATTTTGGTAAAACTAAACCAAAATATAAAGGGAATAATAAATTCAATAAACTAGACAACGCTAAAGTCACTGAGGTAGATTCTGTAATGACTATGACTTTAATGTTACTTCGACTAAAACTAATTCTCTTAATGTTAAAATATTTCTAAATAATGTTTGAGTAACTATAGAATTAGATACATGCGCTTCACTTTCGCTTATTTCTAAAAATACTTTCTCTAATCTATGGCCTATTGAGTGTAATAGATCTGTTCTTCATGCTTAGTTATAAACCTTAAGCCCCATGGTGGTGTTTCCCTCAAGGTAGCAGACAAGATTTTTGTCTCGCTAGAATTGATTTCACTAATTCTTGTGAATCAATTATTGTTGTTAAATGATCAGGCTCGTTTCGTTTAGGAAGAGATTTAATTAATTCCCTTTATTTAAATAATAGGAAAGTCCTCTGATATATAAGTGTATCAAATACTGAAGCTTATCTAGTAAAAGAAGTCCCAGGTTTATTTTCTACTGGTGTGGGGTGCTTTCAGGTAAAACGTTCAATATTGAGGTACATCTCCCGAACCCCTTCGGACAACTATAGATAGCTTCCTGTTTAACTATCGACTGACGCCACAATCCACTACTGGAGTTTTCTAAGCTGAGTTTATGTATATTTGGTCGACGCTTGAGGTCTCGATTAGTTGTGTTGTGGCCTAAGGAACAACTATTTTCTAGACTGGTCTATAGGCAGGAATGTCAGAAAGCTAATCAATTAGAGTCAGCTAGAAACTTATCCCTGCCACCATAATTTCCAGTGATTATCAGGAACTATACTCCTGGTTGTTTTAAGTGGATACCTGCTTAGGTAGAGATGAAGATTGGTCCTTTATTTTATATAGGCTACTGTGTTACAACCTGTTTATCTTACTTTACCAGTTCTCTGTTTTTACCTCCTGCTCCTGTCCCTCCTGTGGTTGACTGACCTTTCACCGAAGGTTAGTGGTTCTCTTCACCGAATGTATGCATATCTTCTAGGGTGAAGAAATCTGTAGATAGGCTTAATCTTATGAGGTTTTTCTATGTTCTAACTAAGGATAGAGGGATGTAATGATGTGATGGAATCTTGTGGTTGATACTTCGATAGTAGGTGGCTTCTCAAGGTCACATAGAAATACTAAGCTCGTCTACATCCGTCATCTTCTCTATGAAGGTAAAAAACGACCTACTTAAGTTAAAACTATATGGACAGAAACTCTACTCTATCTGTTCTTATCATAACCTAACTGATATATTATACTCTATTTACTAACTCCAAGTACCACTTCATCGTGACACTTATTACAACATCTGACACGTCAAAACATTACATTTGATGTGATAGCAGAGTGGTGCGAAGAACAATGCAGTTTCCTTGTTTCAGGAAACACATCTCTGTCCTCAATCTGAAAATCAATAGGCGATGATCAAGAAGCGGGTAGACATTCAAAAGGCAACAAACTGGAACAATTTCGAGCCCCATTAAGGTAAGAATGAATTGCAATCATTCATAATTTGTTGCAAAGGTTGAAATCCAACATACCAGAGCGAATTGCAGAAGTCTTGAATCAGAAAGGCAAATACACTAAATACTAACTTTATGAATAAACTTGAATACTTCTACATATTTCGATTGCCAGAGCATTATTTTATAAAACCATGTATTTAGTATGGTATGGTAAGTAATCTGAATCAATGAAGCTTATGGAACAACAAAATGTGTCTCTGCTAAAACATTTGCCCAAATCTGTAACACCGAGGTATTAATAATTATTATTATTTTTTTATTCCAGGTTACGTCATAGCTGAGTAGAAACATAGCTTATTATTACAGCTAAGTTAAGCTACAACGGTATAGTTAGTCACGGATGGAGTAACTATTCCGACGATTTCAAGGCGGCTCTAATACCTTTGATTTGGATACCACGTTAAATTGTAGGTGCAAACTGAGAAATAAAAGATCTCAATTCGAGTGCCGATGGATTGTAAAACGCTTACCAAATTTTTTATTATCATTTTTTTTATTTTACCAATCTTTATATTTTTATATAAATGTAAATGAATATAATTCCGAGGTTGTTCCTTTGCTATATTGTATGTAAATTAATTCTGCAATCACTTTGGATGAGTATGGTGGCCCTAAAACTGCAAAAGAAAAAAATATATATAGTTTGCTAAAATCAAACCATGGATTGTTAATTTTCCCATTTCACTCTTTAATTACCTCCCTCACGATCTGCTTGCCTCCTTTACTTTCAACTTTCATGGTTCTTTGGTTGATTTTTGCCTTCCTCGTTTTATTGTCTCATTTTTAAATAACCATTATGTTCAGTTGATTTTGATCCGATATGAATGAAAATAATTATGTTTATTCTCTTAGAATTAACTCCTCTAACATAATATAGGAGAAAAATGGCACTAAATGCAGTTGAATGGGGTTCTTAATGAATTACCTCTCAGGGTAATGCCAGAGAGGTTTTTTTCTTTTTAGCCCTCCAATGACAAGGATATGTTAATTACTTACATTTATTGACCTTTACACATTTATTCCCACAAGAGGTCTTTTTTTGTTTACGGTTCAAATATGGTCGAACGAGTTTCGTGACCCCTTACTTAACATTCCACTGCTCTCCTTTGTTATCTAAACACGATGTAACTCCGACACAATTATACTTCTTCTCATTTCTTTAATGCTTACGTTAGCTTTCTCTTTAGTTATTTAATAGAAATTAATAAATGCATATTTCTCTTTTAGTGATATTCTATAACGATTTTCTTTAGTTCATCACTTTCATGTCAGGTTATCGATATCCACCATCTCTTAAAAACAATGAGAGTGGTTTTCTATCCATACAAAACCAAACATATTGGCTCTCTCTGTTTTTCCTTAAAATGGACTAGGGAAAGCTAATTTCGGCAAAAAGGCCTTAGTATTTGACGCTGTTCTCATCTTTGCGATCAACCAATGAAGCCTCCTCGCGTCGCATTTAATTGGCACAATTCGTAGATTCTTCCCTAATTTCTGCAATCAAAGGTTTCTCATTTAATTCCCGCGATCATTGAGAAGATTTCCCTTTAAGCCTGTTGATCTCGAGTCTTTGCGCGTTAATTTTCACCACTCGGATTCGACCATCCATTTTCCTGAGGCAGTTTTTTTTTTTTTGCGGGTTCGTAATCAATTCTTGCAATTATTCAGTTTTTCATGCCAATTTAGAGCATTTAGTGTGATTTCTACATTATCCTTACACGTTTGTTTCTATCAACTTGCAAGGAAACAGTCTAAACGCATCATAATTCATTGACGTTTGAAAATGACATGGCAAATTGTGTGATCAGAGGTTTCTAAATTGTTTCCCCAAAGAGACAATTCAAAATCACCTGACCAAAAACAAAATGAGGAATTTTCGATAAGTCCTACTTAATGTTATGCAATCTCATTATTTAATTACGATCTTAATTACAGTTTACTATTTCTCTAGAGAGAATATATATTTCCTTTCTAACGAAACGTCCAAAAATAGTCATTCCATATTAAGCGTACATTTTCATTGACCATGAATAGAGAAAAACATGAGATTCGATCGAGTTTAGTCTGGCATAAATTTATCCTTGCATGTCGTTTTGGGACCACATAGCGCTAAAGTATGATAATAATAAGTCATTACTCACCCTACTCGTTAATGGACCAACCTATCTCTACCTTTCTCTATTACATACCCGCCTACCCCTCTCCAAACTGGTTCTTGCTGGCCAACGCCCTTTCGTCGTCTTATGAGCCTTAGTCGAGTAGCATTGCTGCGAGGGCTAAAAGCCCGCTGGCTACGGCAATTATTAGGTATTGGGTGTGTTGGGCCGTCATTGACTGCTGACCTTCCATCAGTACACATATTAGGTGGCTATGCTGGTACCATCATTTTATGGTCAAATTTCCAGGAGCACTTTGCCTGAATAGCGGGCCAGATAGCAAAGCCCATGATCGCTCGACTGGGACCGAGTATGTGTAAAGGATCCCAGATGGAGGTGGGTTCACTGGCTATAGACTTGAACCGACTGAAGATAATTCAAATGGGGTCCGTGCTGCTTTAATTAGAGATGTTCCTCTGGAGGCCCCCTCCTGAGCTATACATGATCCATTAGGTGGCCCAGTCATAGATAGCAGGATCTTTCATGGGGGCGAACTTAGGCTCGGTGAAAAACACCAAAACTGAATCCATTCCTCGCAACCCACCCCTATACTATTTGTCACGTTCTACCGTGACAGGTTAATCCACTGCCACGTCTTCCTTCCATTCCTTTCATTTCTATCCGAAATCTGTGTAAGTTAGTCTAAGGTCAAACACGATAAGTCCCGATCGTTTATTGCTATGTTTTTCATTTGCAGAGAACCGTACCCTGCTTTTCCAATGAAATGTGGTGGGTATCTCCTGGAGAAGGCAATCCTGTGCCTTCATCTATGATATTTTCTCCTTTCGACAGGTTAAAAAATTAGTTCTAGCACGGCCAGTTTTGCCTGGGGAATCTTATGCCTTAATTTTAAAAAAGGTACCTTCTGCTCCTGGCCCTCCTAACCTCGGGTTCTGCTCTGCAAGAGCTGGCGTCACAAAGGGTTCACACTCAGCCTCAGTTAGAAACAGGGCACCCCTTTCCACTAAAGTGAGCGTTTCCCGTAAGAGGAAACAACTGCGCACCTCCACCGAGTCGTTAGAGTTACAGTAAAACACCTGTGTACATGGTCGTGAGGCCGTCTTCCGGGGTTCATAAAGCTGCCATTGAAAGGAGATAAGCAACAAAGGAGTTTCGGTTCCTTTGTCCCAACCCAAGGCTGGGATGGCTTGCTCGGAGACGGTGGATTATCCATTGTAGGAACCTCCTCCCTTCCCACCACCGAAGCCGCTCCGCCCACCCAAAGTTCAAAGGCAAAGTGAGGAAAAGAATAGCATAGTGAGATCATCCTCCCGTGATATGTCCTCGAAAGCGAACGCACATTTAGCGTCTTGTTCGGCATACAGCACCGAAAGTGCTCCCTCCGGGATGCGTACGGATATTCCGTTGAGGGTCTTCTTTTCAAATAGGGCCTCTGCATCTCCTCCGAGCTAAGCCTGGAGAGTACAGATATAGAGTTATTTTTGCGTACATTTCACCGTTAGCTGTCTTCGACGTGGTCTACTCCCGCTGCATCGTGACACGGTTGCCTAGACACGTCCTACTGCTAGGGGATTTGAAAGGTAGACATCTCCTTTGGGGAGACTAATCGAGCAATCCCAGGAGTCAGGTCCTTGCCGACTTAATCGAAAAGCTAGATATATGTGTCCTAAATGTGAACGAGTTTATGCATAACTGTCAGAGAACGGCTTCATTTTCCTGTCTTGATCTATCCCTGTACTCTCCTGATGCACAGCCTGATTTTAGTTGGGAGGTGATCAATTATCACTGGTCCAAACCAGAATGCTTCCGAGAACAGAGTAGCAACTTCCAACTAATTATAGGTCGCTGATTGTGAATATCACGGTTAAAATTGTTTGTTAGCTCTATTTTTCACGATACACCTACGTGTCCCAGACTAAGAGTCACACTGCACTTCAGCATTTTTATTGCAGTCAAATAAGGTGGTTGTGTTGTGCAAATTTACATTTTGCATGTGAAAGGTTGTTGATTTTCCTAATCAAACAATTTTTAAACTTATAATAAACATTAGTTGAGCAAACTATTGATATGCATGTGAGGCATTTTATATTAATTTTATTTTCCTACTGCATCATATAAATATTTTTTCTAAGCTGTCATGCTCTGTGAAGAAGAATAGGTCGAATAACGACCACGTACCCTTCTGTACCCACGTGGTCTAGATATCACCGCATGGAGCGTTGTAAGTGAGAAAAATCTACGGCGAGGATGCGGTCCACGCCGTTTATTGCACCCCAGGTGCATTTACTTAGGGGCACATTATTCTCCTCTCACATATCCTCACAGCCATCTTCTTGCCCTTCGGCATAGATCGAAGTTCTTCGAACATTCTACGCCAACTTTATCTCGGTTCCCTCGAATGAGTGGACAGGGTTGGCAAAAACCCCCCCAAATTTTGAAAAACCCCAATAAAATACGGGTTTTATTCTGTTTTTTTTTCAAATTCAAATCTCGGATTTTTCAAAAAACAAACACTGCAAGCATAAGAACAAAATAGAAAAGAAATATCTATCTCTATTTTTATAATATTAATAATTAATTTGTTTAATAATTATATATCGAGAATTTGGGGTACTCATGATAGCCATAACCTATAGAAGGAGAGATGAATTATGTGTCAATATCAGAGAAATAATCTTAATTTGATACATATTTGTTGAATTTATAAACATAAATATGAATTTTAAATAAAAGAATGATAAGTAGCATTGATTTCCTGAAAAAAAACTTTATTTCGAAAAAACTCGTTTTATTCTAGATTTTTTAAATCTGCGTTTTTTTCAAAACACAAATGCTACAAGCATTAGTAGAATGGCATAGAAAAATAATAGCTATCTCTATTTTTCTAATAATTATTAATTAGTTTAATAATTATATTATAGTAAGAACAGATCACTGATCGAGAAGTATGGGCACCCATGATATCCATAACCTGTAGAAGGAGAGATGAATTATGAGTCAGTATCAGAGAAATAATCTTAATTTAATACATATTTGTTTAAATTAGAAACATAAATATGCATTTTGAATAAAATAATGATAAGTAGCATAATTTCTTGAAAACTAGTGTAATTTTGAAAAGAACAACAAAAAATACGGGTTTTTTAGGGCTGTTTTTTTATTTTGGCAACCCTGGGTATGGAGGCTCCCGCCAGGCAATTTCAGCTACCAGCGGAAGGTCTATATAATCAGCCGACTCGGTTTAGTGTGCAACATTCCAGGACTTTCCCGCCTATCACCGCGTACGAGCAAAGGACACGCTCAACCATCGCGATCGGAGACACCGGCGATTTCGATTTGAGGACGAAGGCTAAATCGACATCAGTGAACCTTGTCATAGTCAATCGGTGAGTATCTGACAAGGATTTCCATATCCGAAGGCCAAACCACGTGTGCTCCCTCATTCGCCCCGTAAGGTAACCCAGCTTCCCCATTACAGTCATCGTATTTCGACTCGCTCTTCCCTTCAACGAACACGTAAGCATTTCCAATCGTTGACGCCTTCAGATTATTCTATAATCTAGTCTACCCAAACCGTCCCATCTTTTGTGCGAGCCGTGAATTAAAACTCCATTTTAATCACCGACCTGAACCCGACCACTAATCCCATATTTATCCCTCCTGTGTCTTGCGCCGGCAGTTAATTTTCGCATGTACGATCAGTCTCTTTAAACCCTGTACCTGTACATATTTTAACTTTATTCATTTATTAGTAAAGGTATATTTTTTACTATTGTATTTTTCTTGCAACACTAAACAAGTACCAGCTACCTTTTAATCTTTGACCAACTTGCACTCTGAATTATATGTTTTGAAAGAGCTCCACAATTAAAAAGTACATCATCCCCATTGAATTCTTAACTATTTCCCGTTCATGAACCGGCTAAGGTCGAATATTTAAACAACTTCGACGCAAACCCCCAAAAGGCATATATATATATATATATATATATATATATATATATATATATATATATATTGATGAAGCACACTCTTCTAGGCCACATCTCATAACACAAGGGAAACTCCATGACCTTGTCAGGGATCTTCAACTACCAAAGAATACGGCAGAGCTGCTAGGGTCTCGTCTTCAACAGTAGAATCTCCTAGCAGTTGATGTGAAAATTTCAATATTTCGTGACCTTCAGAAGCAGGCTAACCATTTCTTCGTAATGGAAAGTGATTTAGTGGCATGCAAAAGTATCATTGGTCTGATGGAAGCACTTGACATTACATTCGAACCCAGACACGATTCCAAAAGGTGTCTTGCCGCACAACTGCAAAAGTAAACCATCAGTTCCTGAAGCTATACACCCCATATAAAAAGAAACATGATAATATAAAGCATATGTTGCACTACATAAAATATGAGGAACATCAATAACAGCTCTGTGGTAACTTAAAGGTTGTTGCTCTTGTGATGATCTTGCAGGGCGGATACACCAAGTACTGCTGCTTTTGGTGTGAATGGGACAACCGTGCAAAAGGTTTCTACTATATTGGGAGAGAATGGCCACCTTGTCAATCATTGGAGCCTGGGATGAAAAATGTTCAACATTCACCTCTCACTGAACCAAACAAAATTTTGCTTCCACCACTACATCGTCCGATAATAATTATCCTATACGTTATACGATAAATATTCCAACCAATCCAAATCCTTGTATGATGTATTTTTGAACCGACCAATCAGCATCAACCTACCTCGCCACAATATTCGCTGGCAAAAATAGTCCACTCGTGTTCTCGTTAACGTCAGACAAAGTACCCTTGAGATTATAATTCGAGCAATTATTCTGTGTCCAAAACTATTCCCAAGTCCATTCATCCATACATTAAATATATCATATATCCTGTAAATTATATCGACCAAATCTTATATTAAAGATATCCAATATATCATTCCATAATTTCTAGCTCAAATTTATATAGATATTTATTCGAATATATAATTTCTCTGAACCTACATTTATATTGGATGAAATTAATTATTCTCATTATGTGCATTTCACATTTTCTCCTTGCTTTTTGTTTCACTTCTATATCTTTCTTGTTAATTTATAAATAAACATACTACTCTTAGTTTCTTCGGGAATTGCCGGTTGCCTATTCTCATTTTTACTCTATAAGAATCTAACACGTGACTTCTCTATTTTTATTCCTCATTCTTATAAAGCATTGGTGGTTGAAGATCTAGGCTTTACATTCCCGTCAACCAGAGTGTTTATATATATATATATATATATATATATATATATATATATATATATATATATATATATATATATATATCATCCACCCATCTCTCCATATATACATATACCCCGCTTTATTGCTGCCTTCAGACCCGTTTCAAGATATATTTTGCCTCCCAGTTACGTGAAATATATTCTTTTCAAGTGTTGGATACCCTCCCAAAATTGAACTGAACCGGCTCCGCCCCTCATTTCAGTCGCCTCGAGCAAAGTTTGAATTTGTCCCTTTTGATTTCACTCAAATCTTGAATTAACTTTTCATTTCATTCTCCTTAGTACTCCATCTCTTATTAAATCTCCTTGAAATTTATTTCCACAACCGGAATAATTTTAGACCACTCACCTCTTAATAAAAACAGATAGGATGTATATTTTCCCTCGGACCCGTATGAATTTTGCTGTTTCAACCACTACATACACACCTCCTACGTCTGTGCAAGCATGCCTCTATTTTTCGTCTTAATCAACGTGTAGCTCGCAGGCAGTAGTAATTAGCCATCCAGGGTTTAGCAAAAAGGATGTCAGCGCCCGACGCACCAACCACCCCCCCCCATCGTGCTTTCCGCTTTTGATGCGTCAAGCCCTATCACTTGGTTGGAAATTTGCCAAGTTCTTATGGCTTATCAACCAATATCCCACCAAGAGCGCATAATATACATCACGCAAAGGGTCCACATGAGTATTTTTACTTGTCTCGGGGGATATTGCTCCCCACGCGTTTCTTCAACCACCTAAAAAAGTTAATCAGAGCTAAAGGCGAAATGCAAGTATTTTTATCCTCTCATAACATAGGTTTTTATGCGTGGGATTCCTGAGCACATTAGGCGCTTTATTATGATCGGGGAGCACAGCAATGTGGACCAATCGGCCGCATTTGCCGAAATTATATATCTAAATCCCTACGTTAATTGTGGGACTGTCCCACAAAATCCAATCCCCGCTAATCTAAACATTTCACAGGACATCTACAGAGTCTGCAGACAACCGGCCGGACTCGTGTAACGCCTCTTTTCCTCCGGCGCGAGAATTAACTGCCACGTTAAAGAGGAACGAAGGGGAACTAAAACATCTAAAACTCCAATGTGGAACCACGCGAGAGCACAGTCACAAGGGTGAACGGAAGGACAGGCGTTGTTCGTCCTCTCGAAGACCAAAACCAACGAGGACATTCCAGCAGAAGAGGTAAGGCGCGGCATTTCTTTACTCATCCTCTTTCCGCCTATCCCTCTCCACCTAATCTCCCCCAACCTCAACCAAAGAGTCTCTGCTGGTAGCCCGAGAAGTTTGGTGGTAACGCCGTAAATTGTATACAGCCTTGCCAATATTACCACTCATCCTATTCTCAATCACATGCTCATTCTTCACGATTTCATCCTTCTCACTCTCGTACTACTCATAGTGTTACTTTCATCCAACCAACTAATTGGTGCTGGTACCACAACAAATATGGCGCACAAGCCGTAAAGTGCTTACAGCCCTGCACATATGTACTACCAGTACCTCCTTTTAACGCTCATCCACCACTTTCATCTCCTCAACAACCAATTCATTCTTCTCAATCTGATGCTCCATTACAACCTCAATCTTCTCATCAAAATAATTCCAATTATACTTTAAACTAAAAACGCAAGTGATCAATGGGTCTATCACCTTTGACCTTCCTTCTCTTATTCAGGTTTATCCATCGTTTCGCATTTACGACACACTTTCCGGCTTTTCATATTTAGTAGACACTGGTGCTCAATATAGTGTTATTCCAGCATCTCTGGACGATAAAGCTGGTTTCTTCTCTGATCTTGTTCTCAAAGCCGCTAATTCCGCGGATATAAGGACCTATGGAAGGTGTATCCTTCAATTGTCTCTCAGCCTCCGTAGAGTTTTTCGATGGACGTTTTTGTTGCTGATGTTGACGTTCCTATTTTGGGACTCGATTTTCTCTCTGGCCACGACCTTTTGGTCGATTCTCGTAACCGTAAGCCTATCGATCGTACTACCTCACTCAGTTTTGGGTTCATTTTTCCCGTCGCACAGTTCTCTCCTCTCTGTCTGTTTTCCATCAACCGATCCCCAAATTCAGCGTCTGCTACAGGAATTTCCTTCAATTAGCATACCATCCTCTATGGACAGGCCTATTAAAAACAATATGGTTCACCGGGTAGAGACGACTGGATGGCCTGTAATCTCCCGCCTACGTCTACTAGCCCCAGATGAACTCGCTTTAATGAGGCAAGAGTTCACTTTCATGGTCGAGGCTGGTATACCTATCTCCTCTACTTTGGTTCGTGCGTTTAACCAGATCACTATTCATCCAGATGACATCTCAAAGACAGCTATTACCGCGCCATTTGGTTTCGTCGTCATGCACCGAATGCTTTATGGTCTTCGCAACCGTGGTCAAAACTTCCAGCGTTTTATGGATCAGGTTGTGAGAGGCCTCCATTTCGTATTTTGCTACATAGCCTATCTCATGATAGCATCTTCGTCTTTAGAGGAGCATTTATCTAACCATCTTCAGGTTTTCGCTCAACTTGAAGAATAGGATATCGTACTCAACATTTCAAAGTGACTATTTGGTGTCGCACAACTCTCCTTTCTTAGGCATCATGTTTCTCCTGACGTAATTCGTCCTTTCGAGAATAAAGTTGCAGTTATTTGGGATTTCCCTCAACCTTCTTCACTAAAGCAACTTCGTCGGTTCTGTGGGATGGTTAACATTTGCCAAAGATTTATTCCCGACGTTTCAAAAATAGTGCAACCACTCTACAATCTCCTCTCAATCACCATGAAGAACTCTCCACTGTCATGGTTTTCCGAGGCGTGTGAATCTTTTCTCACACCAAAGAGGCTATGGCCCCCGCTGTTTCACTGGCCCATCCTTACACATGGGCCCATATAAACGTTGCTTTGGATGCGTCAGCCACCAATATAGGTGTAACCTTGCAACTAAAGGTTGGTGACTCATGGCAACCTCTCTCGTTCTTCTCAAAATCTTTAACTCCACCTCAAAAGAGATCGAGCACTTTTTCACTAGAGCTGCTCAGGATATATCTTTCCCTTCGTCACTTCCAACAATACTTGGGAGGACGTGAATTGATCGTTTTCACGGATCACAAACCATTATTTGGTGCACTTTCCTCTCATAGCATTTCTCCCGTGCACTCTGCAGTCGATGCTCGTCATCTAGACTTCATATTGCAGCTTACAAGTGACATTCAATACGTTTCTGCCTCTTCAAACGTCGTACCGGACACGCTTTTTCACATTTTTTTTAATTCCGGGCTCGCAATTGTCTCATGCGCCCATTGACTATACGACAATAGTGTTGTCTCAGGAACAGGATGAAGACACGCAAACACTGCGTCACTTTTCTCAACTTGTAGTTCACGAGGTCGACTTACCAGGCACTCCTTCCAGAGGTATCCTGTCGATTATTCATTGCTTGACTGTCCTCGTCCACTTATTTCTCTCGCTTACCGTCGGCACATATTGACCAAACTCACGGTCTTACTCATCCTGGCATGCGAGCTACTTACAAGCTCATTGCACAACGTTTTGTGTGGCCATGTATGAATGCCGACGTGGCCAAATGGACCGGATCTAGTGTGCCTTGTCAGAGTGAAAATGTTCAGCGCCACACAAAGACTCCTCTGGTTCCTGTTTCACTGCCTTCGTCCCGCTTTAGCGCTATTCACATCGATCTTGTAGGCTTTTTGCCTTACTCTCGTGGCTGCACCTATCTTCTCACCATGATCGACCGTTTCACTCGTTGGCCAGAGGTTGTCGCCATTCCAGACATCCGAGCATACAACGTCGCTCATGCCTTTATCTTAGGCTGGGTTGCTCGTTTTGGTGTCCCTTCCACAATCATGACTGACCGTGGTAGTCAATTTGAGTCCGACGAATGGGATGTACTCATAGCAGTTATTGGTTCCTTTCGCCTTCGTACCACAAGCTACCACCCCCAAAGCAACTCGGCCGTCGAACGTTTGCATCGGACGCTTAAAGCAAGCTTACGCTGCACCGATCCAAATATCACTTGGGTGGACAAGCTACCTTTGATTCTTTTGGGCATTCGTTCATCCTTGAAAGAGCATTTGGCCTGCACTGCAGCGAAACTAGTTTACGCTACGCAGGCCAGCAGACTCAAAACGTCCAAGATCACTGGAGGCCAGCTCAGAGAGGAAAACAAAGCGGATTAACCTCGATCCATCCACCTTTACTTGTAACAGTGGGTCACCCGCATTTGATGGTATTTTGCATAATCGTAGCCAGCCCAGCGGTGTCATAACACGCTCCGGTTGCGTTGCAAGGAGAAATCGGAGATATCCAAATTAACCTCTTTTTGTAATGGGAAGGGTAAAATCCTTGCTAGCTCCTACGAAAGTATAATTCCCCTTCTGAGAGAATATTCATCTCGCTTCCATTAATTCATATTCACGTACGACAATTCCAATCATATATTACTCGTGCGATTTCCAACATATTTACCCTACGTATCGTCCGATAATAATTATCCTATACGTTATACGATATATATTTCAACCACTCCAAATCCTTGTCCGACGCATTTTAAACCGATCAATCAGCATTAACCTACCTCGCCCCAATATTCGTTGGCAAATATAGTCCACTCGTGTTCTCGTTATCATCAGACAAATTCCCCTTGAGATTATAATTCGAGCAATTATTTTGTGTCCAAAACTATTCCCAAGCCCATCCATCCATAAATTAAATATATCATATATCCTGTAAATTATATCGACCAAATTATATGTTAAAGATATCCAATAGTCATTCTATAATTTCTAACTCAAATTTATATGAATACTTATTCGAATATATAATTACTATAAACCTACATTTATATTCGATCAAATTAATTATTTTCATTCTGTGTATATCTCATTTTCTCCTTGCTCTTTTTGACTTCTATATCTTTCTCCTTAATTTATAAATAAATATAGAAATATACCAACCTTAGTTTCCCATGAAATTGCCCGTTGCCTATTCTCATTTTTACTCTATTAGAATTTAACACGTGACTCCTCTATTCTCATTTCTCATTCTTATAAACCATTGGTGGCGAAAATCTAGGCTTAAAATCCTCATCAACTAGAGTATATATATATATATATATATATATATATATATATATATATATATATATATATATATATATATGCATATTTTGTTGAAGACTATTGTGTATTTCGCCTTAATTAATTTCCTTTGGCAACTTTCTCCTCTTCTAACTATCTTTTTTATTCCATCTTGTAGATGTTGGATCACTTGTCCTGTATTCATCTCTTTTTGAAATGAATATGTTTGGAAAAAATCAAACTAAATTGCTGAGCTTTCGATCTTATTCGATCATCTTCGGAGCGTTTTAAATATGTTCTTGCCTCCTTTACCGATGTAATGAATAGAGTGAGGATCTGACAGAATGAAAGAAGAAGATGCTATACTTAATTGAGTAGATGGTGGGATAGTAGTAGATAAAAGTGGGTGAAATTTGAAGCAGAGAGGGGTATTTTTTCCTAGTAGGAAGGCATCACTTTATCCTTTTCTTTAGATTTTTTCTTTTTGTCTTGTTCTTTGATAAGTTGTGTTTTATATGTTGTTTCTTTATGTGTTGTTATCGTGTTCTTCTTATTGTTAGTTCCAATTTTGTGTACTTATTTTTGGGTTGATTTCCGATGAGCATTCAAGCCTTTTATTGCTTTTAGCTCAGCGATTTATTTACCTTATGTTGTTTTAGTGTGTTGTTATTTGGTTTGGTTTCGGTTGTACTGCGTTAGTTTTTAGGGTTTCCTGTTATGTGTAAAGGGATGTATGTTTTCCTGAGAGCATATTTTAGTACTTGGAAACTTGCTACGGCGGGAGACTTTCTCCCGTAGTGGTGCAAGTGTATTAAGTCTGCCACCAGTTTCCTCTAATTCCGGAATTACAACATTCGTAAGGGTCGACCAGACCTTTCTATCCAATTTTAGGGTGATGATATCGATAGGGTCCAGTTTTTTCCTCCTATGTAGATCCCTTTGCTGTTGTTGGTCACGTTATCTGGCTTTGTTAATTATTAGGGGTGCAGAGTTTTGAACACGTTGTACTTTTTTCAGTGAGTTCTTACTGACGCTTGAGTCACTAATACAGGGTAGATGAACTTAGCCCGGACGTACATCAGGTATATTTTCCTTTTGTTGGCCGAGCCAAATTCTCTAAACCAATATAGTTTGGAAATTTCTTGCTTTGCTAGGTTCCGCCTCTCCGTGTAGTGTATCGAGTATCTGTGATCGGAGATCTTTAGGCCCAGGACATGCCTTCGGCGGAGTAGCCGTATCTAATCTCATCGATCATGGTGGGCCACGTCAACCTGTGGCTCAGTGGGACGATCTTGAACTTGCCCACATTTTTTTCTAGTCTTCCATCGTCTCTCGTACCGATTGATATTGTCGATTTCCGCTATTGTGCTTTCTTCGCCGGGCACGGGACAATTTGGGTGACGTCATCTGCGAATTGCAGATACATTGTGTCCCTGTGCACCGGAGTTGGGAGGACGATGGTAAGGACCAAGTAAAGCAGAGGGATCAGGAAAATGTCCTGGGAAACACCCACCTTGAGATCGAATTTAGGTCCTTTAAATCCTTCAATCATGAGATATACCCTTCTGACCATAAAAAAGTCACAAAGGATCCTTTCCAGAATTGGGTCTAGCTGGAGGCTAAGGAACTTGTATTGAAGTTCTTTGAGCCAGACTTTATCGAAGGCCTTATACACGTCTCTCAACACAATATCTACATAGTACCCATTCGCTTGGCAATAGGCTACTTTTTCTGTTAGGAGTGCCAGGGCTGTTTCTGTGCCCCTTTTTCAGCGAAACCTGTGTTGTTGGGAGTTATGTGCTCCTAACTATCTCAGCTGAGCTTGTAGCCTATTAGCTATAATTTTTTCAAAGATTTTTCCGTGCATCTCCAGAAGAGAGATCGGGCGATAGTTAGCCACCTGCTCTGGGGGCTTGTTTCCTTTCGGGATGAAGATGATTTTAGCCATCTTCTACTCGTCAGGAAAGTAGCCTGTATTCAGGGCGGCAATCATGTTATTAATTAATCACTGCATGATTTGCCTCGGGACATTCACGAGGTTGTTTCTCGTGATCCAAGACCAGCTTGGTGCCCTTTGCTTGAAGGACTTTATAGTGTTAATGGTCTCTTCAAAGGTCATTGGGTACCCGTGGTCTACCATCTCTCTTTCCTGAGATACTTGTGGGTATGGGTGGGTTCTATGAATCACTGTGCTGAGGTCATTGAACAGTTGGTCTTCGAAGTCATGGTCGAAGTCATCGTTCTCCTCAGTGGTCATAGCGAAAATCTGTTTCCAGTTCGTCCTGAATCTTATTTCTAGAGACTCTGGATCCTCATTGATTTTATCTCCATCTTTTAACTGTGTTCTGGTTTTGGTAGGCAGTCCCCTAAGTCTTTGGATGCTGTTTCAAAAACTTACTGGACTTTCCTTCCTGTCCAGCCTACCAATGATGTCATTCTAGATTTCCTTCTATTTCTCTGTGATTATGTGTTTTAGTTCCTCGCTTAGTTGTCTCATTCTGGGTATCCTTTCCTGATTTGGGCCTGTCCTGCCTATTCCATTATATATTCGTCTATGTTCACAAGCGATTTCTCTCATCTTGATCATCCACCTAGGTTGTGAGAGCATTTTATAGGAGATTCTGGGGACGCATCTCTCATCAGCTTGAATGAGGAGATTAGTGATGGAGTTTATCACCTCATTTATTTCTTCGAGTTTTGCGTCTCCCAGGACAGCTGGTTGATATTAGCTGAGTATCTCTCTATATAGCTCCCAGTTAACTTTCGCATAACTTTTCCTAAGTGGGACGGGCTTGAGAATAGGAGCAAGCGAGATTGTTGTAAGTATCGGGATGTGGTCGCTCGGTACCACAGGTCCGGGATCATTGCTGATGTTAAATAGGAAATTAACGCTCGCTAACACTATGTCCGGTTTGGTTGCCAAACTTTGCGTTAGGTAGGTCGGAAAATCCGGTCCTACTCTCTGGAGTCTGTCTCTCTCAAGAGTAGTTCCAGATTCCTTCCCCTTTTGTTGGTGCGACCTTAACCAGACCCTGTGCATCTGGCGTTTAGGTCTCCACCCAACAATGACATTTCTCCGCACCCGAAGATGTTAAAGAAGATGAGAATCGGCAGGTAGTTACGGCGGGGCGGCTGATAGGCCGCTGCCACAGTTAGGCCTCCCACCAGGGTTGGGATCTCGACAGCCACGAATGATTCTTTTAAGTCTGGTAGTGTTTTATATGTGATTTTTTTCTAAACGCGATGGCTGCGCCATCGTAACGATCTTGTGTATGTTTTTTCTGTGCTTACAGTGTAATTTGGTATTTTTATTGTGTTAATTTCTGTGTTTACACCATGTTCGGAAGTGAGGATCAGGTCGGGAT
Source organism: Ceratothoa steindachneri (assembly GCA_963969495.1). Lineage (NCBI taxonomy): Eukaryota > Metazoa > Arthropoda > Malacostraca > Isopoda > Cymothoidae > Ceratothoa > Ceratothoa steindachneri. Next base: position 151,042,091 of record OZ018321.1, on the reverse strand, counting down.
CCACTATACAAAATATGTTTCCGTAGGGAATGGATTTCCCTTCCCATATGTTTACGTTTAGTGTGAGTATTTTTAGTGTGTTGTTTGTGTTTCCCATGTTTTATTTGTTTGATGTGTTTGTGGTTTATGTGAGTGTGTGTATTCTCCTTTACTTTTTGTCACGTCTCCTTTTTCCGTTTTTTTTATTTTCTTGTACTCTGCTTCATTTATGGTGAGGCAGGAGTCTCTATGCAATTTTATTTTCGCTGCCATGAGCGCCTCATCTACTGCTGCTTCTTGTGCCTGCGCATCGTATGTCCACTATAGTTGACCCGTCTTTATCCCTTCAAAATTCTCCCTAATTCTTGGATTGGCTGAGAATGGGGTCAGGTCAGTTATGTAGAACTGCATTTTTAGATCTACTCCATCATATTCCCTGTTTTGTTAGGTAGCCTTTCCCCTGTTTTTGCTCCTCGATCTCTTTGTTTCTTTTGGAAGTTGGACCTGCTCTTCGTCTCTAGTGGAGGATGCGGAGCTTGAAAGATTAATTTCAGCCTGCTTTATTTTCCTGGCAGCTTTTTGGTCCTGTTTCTCCTGTTTCCTTCTGGCATCTATTCTCGGGTCTCTATTTGTGGATTTTTAAGGGGATTGAGATGTTTTATGGTGTTCTTTTTCTTTTTCTTCAAGTCTTTCTTCATTTGCTGGAAAAGGCGTCGCTATGGCTTCTTCCTTGGGGTTTGAAATGCAATTGCAGGACGTCTCTCGATGTAGAGTTGTCCGGGAACCACATTTCCTCGAGTCCATTCTTTTTGAGCAAGGTATTAAGCTCAGTTGCGAAAGAGCCTGAGTTAGTGAGGTTCCTCCCGTGAGCGTACAAAATGCACGTGAGGATTTTGGTGGAGGCCTTCTATACCAACCTTCAGGTAAGTCTTTGGTGTGGCATATTCTATGGTCTTTGTGAGCGTGGCTTTTTTCGCTTGGGCATAGTAGGTATTAGCCCTCCAAATTCCCTCCGCCTTTTTGCTACTCCGCTTTCCTTTTTAAAACCTCCTTCTTTGGGGGGCAAGACATAGCCATTGCCCCGTGCTTTTGTTAACAGTCTGGGCATTTTTCTTCGGCTGCCGGGTATTCCCGCCAGCCATGCCGTTTACTACTGCATCTAGAGCAGGTTAATTCCTGCTCCTTTCATTCTTCCGTGGTGTGTTGTTCTAGCTTAAAGGACCTGAAGTAAATTTGCACTGGGGTAAATTCCTCTCTCTCTCTCTCTATTTGTTCCACACCTTTTTTTGGCATTAAAGAGCAGTAACTCGCCCTCCTTCGCCTTTGAGGTATCACCAAAGATAATTTTGAACACGTGATTGTACTCCGTGTGGTCCCTTCTGTTCCTCAATTTTACGATCTCGCTTATATTTGCCCACTGTTGGTTCCTCTCAATTTCGCTTTTTATCTCTTCCTTTGCATGCTGGCCGATTCAGAGGTCCAGCCTTCGCCATATGACACTTCTGTGTGCCTGAATTGAGGGAAAGGTACTGGGTTGGAGGTTTATCTCCATCAGGATCTTGATTCTCGCTTCCTCTGGGACTGTCTCAACGTCTTTCTCCTTTTCGCATATAGCTATATACCCTGTCGGGGAGTTGATTAGGAGTAGTAGGCCACATTCAGCCTGCCGAATAAGATTTCATACACTTTCCCCTTATTCACTTTTACTAGACCACTTATGGTTGTCAGCGGGACTCTTGCGGCACTGGAGTCCACCATTTCAGCTTGTGTGCAGCCCTTTGAGGAAGGGAGTGCACTTTCACTCTCTCTCACCTTCTTAGTTGAATAAGGAACTACCAATCTGTGTTTTTCAGAGTTTTTAGGTTTTTTCCTGTTTTTATTTTATTTTTCCTTGGGCATAAGAGAGCTTCCCCCCCTTGCTTGTCTGCCGCCTCAATAGGTGAAGGAATTGCCTTTTAGGGTGAATGATATCGATGGATGAGATGAATCCGGGTGGGATCCTCTCATGGGTGTGATTGTATGGCGGACTTATTGACAACGCCGCCCCCCAAGGGTGTTTTAATCGCAACGGCATCCCAACATACCCTAGAGACGGTTGTATGTCCCTCTATGGTCCTGCAGGGGACCTCCACTGTGATTAGCAACGGAGGTAGCAGTGCGTCCCTTGTCCGGAATTGTTTCTGACATTGTTCTAGACTGTGGGCTACTCCTCAAACCATCTTCCTCCAATGCCCCCAATTATGCCGTGGTAACTTCTCGGCATGGTTGGGACGAAATATGATTGGCAATCCCTCCTCACATATGGCAGCAGTTCATGAAGGGAAGCAAGGCTGGGGACTTAGACAGACATCTGCCTAAATGGGGCCTCTTAAAAGGAAGGTGAATATTAGTAGTGATGGTTTTCGTTTATTTATTAATTAATTAGTTGCGTCAATTAAATTTACTTTAGAAAAGTAAAAAAACAATAGCCTTTCTTTCCTAGATATTCTAATATTAGACAACCAGATAGGTTTAAGTTTTCTATTTTCAGAAAATCGACAAATAATTTATCCTATGTCTATTTTTATTCAGTTCATTCTAAAAATATTAAAACATCAGTATTTTTTTCCACGCAGAATATGTAGTCCTGACTATAAAGACCAAGAATTTACAAAAATTGAAGAGATTGCCTTCAATCTGTGTTATCCGAAATATTTTTGGGAAAACTGCATGTATAAAGCTGAAAATCTTTTTAGATTTTACCTTACCATGATAATTTCTTGTATGTAGTACCAATGTAGTACTTGATATAAATGTAACTTTTAAATACAATTATACATTAAAAAATTTGTTAAATAAACACAGCCCAAGGAACGATAATAATGTAATATATAGTATACCTGGTTTGGATTGTAATTTATTCTATGTAGGTCAAACTTCTAAAAATATCTCTGTAAGAATTAAGCAACATCAAAATGCAGTAGTTAAGGGATATACAAATAATGCTTTGGCTGTCCACAGGCTTAAGATGGGTCACCAGATTAACTAGCCAAAAGCAGATATCATAATGCATGTAGATGATTAAATTAGCAGAAATATCTTTGAATCGTTCCTAATCTCCAGCGCAACGGAGAGAAATGTAAATGTTAGCCTCAGTTTGTTTTCTTTAGATCCAGTCCTATGTTTCTTCCTCAAATCAAACTTATCAGAGGTCATAAAAAAATCTGACCTTATAGGTCAAACATTGCTTTGTATAAATACAGTGTCTCTCTATTTCAGAAACCATTGTGAGTTTGAAAATGTTATTAAGATAACGAAAGTACTAGCAACAATCAATCTTTCTTTTTTCCCTCATGGTACAACCAAATATTTATACTTATCCACGTGTTACCTCTCGTGATTTTTACCCATATATATATATATATATATATATATATATATATATATATATATATATATATTTCGGTTAATGTAGTGGCATTATTAGACAACTGATCTACTTTAGGTCTAGCGTGACATCCTTCGTCCTTGAACTGGGAGACCACAATCTGAGATAGCTTATCCACCAGCCCCCCCGAAAACCGGTTTCAAAGTTACCCCTTTATGTTAGTCTTGTTAAACTCCATAGAAAACTGTTAGTATTAATATAATGGCAGCTTTATCTTTGCCAAATACAATCGAATGATGGAAAAATGATCAGTTGTCCAATAATGCCACTACATTAACCGACCCAATTTGTCTTGGAATTCTTTCCATTGATTTTATGGAGGGGATATTATGGAACATTTTGAAATGTCTCTACTCCCCTCTCTGACCCCATCTCTAATTTTCTTATGGTACAGATATGTTGATGACGTCATATCGATGTGGCCTTTAAATCAACTGGATCTTTTGACAATTTCTTAAACAACCTCAATAACCTACACCCTACCATAAAATTCAAATTTGAATGAAAAAATAATAATTGTTTACCTTTCCTCGATGTTAAAATTGTAAGAGTAAATGACCGATCTACCTTCTCTGTATACCGTAAAACCACTAATTCAAATTTTTAAATCCATTTTTACTCTTGTCATGATATAAAAGTTAAAAAAGCCATTGTAATGTCTATGTTTTTGAGAAGTTTTAGAATATGTGACACATGTTTCTTGTCCGATGAAATTACTTTCATCACCTGTACATTTATAGAACTAAAATATCCCCTCCATATCATCAATGAATGCTTATCCAAGGCCAAGTCAAACTTTTATTGCCCTAAAAGTAGGAACCCAGATACTAAAAGAAACTGCCTCTCCCTTCCATTTTCTCCATTACTGAAATGTTTAAATAGTATCCTTTTCCCTAACCGCACCACATTTAAATGCCCTTCGAACATTAAAAAATTATTTCCTACCACCAAATCTATAGAAAGAACCAACGAAGCAGAAGTCTATTTAATCCCCTGTAAAGAAATGAACTGCCCTTTATTTTACATAGGCAAAACAGGAAGAAACCTGGATAAGAGAATGTACGAACACAGATGAGACATTAGATGGGGAAATAAAGCCTCTAGTCTTTTCACGCACAGTAAGACTTCCCACAGGCCAAACTAATCTACCCGTGTAAGGAATTCCGCAAAAGAAAGGTCATTGAATCCACCCTTATAGATGAAACCCCAACTTTAACCTTTCGGATTGGCAATCTAAATGCAGCCCCTACGTCAAAGATCTAATCTTTAAAGATATCCTTAATAAACTTAAATGCCCTCCCCTGATTAGGAACTGTAATTGGATCCCTGTCCACTATATATATATATATATTGTGCGCTTAGTGTGACTGGAGGTATTCTTAGTGTTCGACTGAGGCTGGCATGACAAACTCCATTCCGAAACTGGTCTCGAGATAACAAACTACTACGCTCCTCCACAGTGGTTTTATTTACATATTTGGAATCTGGCATTGGATTTAACAATTGTCCTGATAAATATATATATATATATATATATATATATATATATATATATATATATATATATATATTTATATCTATCTATATATATAAAGAGAGAGTGAGAGAGGCTAGGTGTAATTTTATATTCTGTAGTTTCCCTGGGGCGAAACGTTCGAATCCTTATAATATGCAATTACATCTTGGTAAGCTTGTGTTTATTCCTATCTAAATCATTCTAAAGCGACTAGACTTTATCGTGTAAAAGATACTTAGAAAATTACAAAAGGAACGTAAGAAAGTAATAATAATAATATGGTAATGATAACCAAATGAAGGTAATAATACTTTAAGTTACTGAAAATATAAGTTTTATCACTAAGTTTGTTTCTTTGATTTAAGAGATCCCCAGGTATTTAAGGTCTTTCGATCCAAGGTCAATTTTGTAACCGTCTTCTTACTTCGAGGTTACAGTTTCTCCCTGATGGTTTATTGTGATTCTAGGTCACGTATTTGATTGATCTTTTGATCCAAAAATATAATCGGAAGCGTTGACAATTATAATATTTTTACTTTCTTGATCCAGGCCTCTCCACTCTCCCTTTCCAAACGTCTGTCCTTTTCCTCTGACCCTTCTGACCTAAGAAGGACTTGCGTCTCAACCAATTAAGTCCCCAAATAAAATCCTAAAAAAAAGTGTTTTATGAATACATAAAGTCATGCCGCTATATTTACGTCTATGATAATTCCGGCCATCATGAACGCCCCCTGTGGCGGGGTGGTTGCAGGTACGTATCTGTAGATCTCACGACCAGCCTTGTACCACTTGACAGAGTAGAGAGGATCTCCTTGTAAGTCGAATGCGCAGGTTAGCTTCGCGTTCTCTCCCACATTCACCCATGCAGGAACTTCAAATTTAATCCAGTGTAGCCCAAATCCTGGAAGAAAAGAGAGACATGAGGGTTAAGTTTTAGATTAACTGTTTCGGTCAACACTAAATATGAGACGCCACTTTTAACTATCATATGTGGACTACATTTGTTTTAAAGTGGGTAAACTTAAATTGCCTGAAATCAAGTCAGCAAAGTGCAGGATGGGACATTCTGCACCTGACATCTGGAGAATTAAGTTCCCTCAAACCCCAGTTGTATCATTGGCTATATATCTCCTCACACATTATCTAGCGGAGATGCTCTCGTTAATTTTCGGTTGCGTCTTAAGTAAAAACAACAAGGTAACTTAATGATAGCAATGACTTCTAAGATATTAGGAGAAACTATGTCAAAAAATGGCATAACAACGTGCTTCAAATTGTATTTAATGTGCTAAGGAATCAAGTTTTGGAAAAAAAACCCATGCCCTCAATTTACTCATGATCAACTAACATCAATTTTGTCATGGTTGGAATTCAATCCTTATTAGCTAGTTGATCAGATTTAGTTCATTATTTGCTCTCTATTTCCTTACTTATTACATAGGTGAAAAATGCCATTTTTAATTATTGAAAAGGAAAAGAATGAATCTCTTATTAATATAAAGGCATCGCTAATCAATAAAGAAAAAGGGTAGATCAGAAAAATGAACTAATAAGCTAAGATAATAAGACTAGTAAAATCAAAACTCGAAATACTTGAATAGCTTAAAATACTTGAAGGCAGAAGTTGCATTAATGGCACTGGGAACAAATTCGTAGAAGGATCTCAAACAAAAGCATAGGCTTAGACCCCTTTGGGGTGGGAGTGAGAACAAGAAACAAAAGTAATGGTCTCGAGGAACACCACAACAAACAAGGTCTGGTGACCAAATGTCGCTTGCTCTCACTTACGCTGATTGATAAATAACTTTTTACTGATATTTAAATAGTTGAAAAACTTATCGAAAAAGATTATTATTTCAATCATTTTTCCTGAAGAATCCAAAGAGAATAATTTCTAACTTCTTATGGTAACTCTTTCATGCAAATTAAAGTAAAAAAACAAAGTAAAAATTCAATATTGATATATTATTAGACAACCCGTCATGGCATAATATTAGACCATACCAAAAATCTTTTGTCAAATGTTTCAAATTATCATTTTACAGATTTAGCTATCTATAAGTTTATAAGCAAAATCTAATGTAGTATTATTACCAGCATACTTGTGAATAGTTACTATTTAAAAGTAGTCAAAAATATGTTTAATATTTGGCAAAATCAATTGGTTTTACTTTCATTGTAAAGATGAATGGGCGGTTGATGGAATGAAACTTCACATGTAAAATCTTTTTCTTGGTAAGTTGTGATAGTGCCCCGTTTGACGGTGCGTAGCAATAAAAGTATGTCTTTTAAAGGATTTTATGTGGGGAAAATGATTTAGAATTGGAGTTTAACGAAGAAACATTACGGCACAAGTTGGTTGAAAATCACCGAAAATATCTTGTAAATTGAGAGAAATTCCCATTCAAGAAATAAGATAAAATCACATAAAAAGAAATCACATTTTATCTCATTGTTTCTTGAAAAGTTTGTGCGGCATAAAAAATTGATTATGAGTTTGTATTTTTAATAATTCTCGGGCTAACCTAGGGAGGACCTTGGCAATTACATCATTCGAAAGAAAATGTAAAACAACATAAGGGTTTCAAATTTTTTTCGAATCGGCTGAATAGTTACAATGTTATTATAAAAAACAAGAGAAAGCAAAACAGGGACCAACCGACATAGTGAGATGTAGAGTCGCACGCGACTAAAAAGTAAGAAGAATTAGATTTAAAAAACTAAACCATTAAACTAAAAATTGAGTAAAAGCAAAATAAAGATGTAGAAAAGCAGTTCGCAAATATTTAAATATGATCTAGAAGTTTTATACTCTTCATTATAGAAAGATATAAGTCGAATGGAATATGGTAACAGTATTGGACTCAAGAACTCCATCCTTGAATTAGCAAATTACCTCATAGCGACGGAATATTCAGCAGCCAGAAGAGTCACGTCAATGGTTTATTTCCTTTATTGGCCTCATCCCGGGCCCGTTAAGCAAGGTCGTAACACTGGTCGTAAAAGATCTTCCAGAACAAAGACAAAACTACCTCTTCGTTGCAATTGGCAACACCCGATGTTCTTTTGGTCTTAGTCGCAAAGGGTGTCTCTTGTTCAAAAGAGGTGGGAAGTGAGGGTTCAAGAGAGTTAGGAACTATCTATTTACCCCATCGTCCTGAAGATTATCATTTATACAAGTAGGCGAATAATCGAAATGCTGAGGTAAAGAGAAGTATGGCTGTTTTTTACACTCATTATATTTCTCTGACGTCATGATTCATTTACAGGAACTTTCTTTTTTAAAATTTGGGTGAGCTATCGCCTTGTTGGGTTTCATTACTCTTTAAAAATAAAATGAAACTCCTTAGGGTGAATCAGTTTTAAATTCATGCATTCGAGTCAACTTAGTGACTAGAGTTGTTCTGTAGGGTTAAGTGTAGCCCACAACCCGGCCGAGTTTCACATCGATCTGGTTATCTGCTAGAGTCTATTTTGGCATTTTAATTTCCTTTATCTCTAGTCCACTCTTTTTTCTCTTCTATTCATCGCTCTTGTACGCATTTTGGTCACAGATCTTCTTTAGTGATTGAGGTTCGTCTTTTTCCATCAATTTATCCGGCGATTTGAGAACGGCCAAATCTAACTTAGAGGAATCTGGGTGAGAAATGATAAGAATATTCCTCGTCTAGCCAAGAATATTCCTAACCAAAAGACAATATTGAATTATTCAACATAAATAATTCAGTATAGGGGTATTTAAATCCATCCCTGACATCTAAGATTGCATGTGTTTCACAAAGAATTTTCAGTTTTGGCTTTTAAAAAATGCAAAATAAATCCATCTTTCCGCAAGCATATTTTTTCAATGATCCTTTGCTATGTCTCTTATTACTTTTATTTTTCTTAAATTGTACATTCATCTTGTTTTTTACTCACAATGATGAAAAATATTAATAATAAAGGGTAGTTCTCCGTTTTTTCATAAAAAAACTTGTCTATTGATTCAAAGCGGCTTTGATTGTAGTTTGCAACTACTTCAATTCTTTTCCTTTGAATAAGCAAAATATACTGTACTCGTAACAGAACGAGCTCCTATTGTCCTCTGAGTTAAATTCCATCCTGAACCATTAAGTAAAATCATAGTAGTGTATATAAACTTTCTCTCATAAAAAAATACATAAATACAGTTTAAAATTCTTGCCAGCAAACAAAAACTATCTGCCACATGATGATGGCGAAATGTTTAAAATTGAAAAGCATTTTTATACCTTTTAGATGTATATTTGTTTTAAATAAGCGGTCGAAATCTGGTTGTATGCTACATCGCCTTCTTATATTTAAACTTCCTCGCCAAATGCTGAAGAGATAAGCTGCTAAACGATAAGCTCCGTCGTCATATAAAATTTGCAAAAGCGTCAGGATTTCACGAGGTACTTGAACTTTTCTCAAGAATTATTTGAGCAACTTCCATAAAACTTTAAGCTATTAAAACTGGATTTTAAACTTTGTTTTATAAGTTTGGTGAAAGATTTTAGTATAAAAATCTATTGCTTAAAGTCATCAATATTTAAAATATGGTTTCAACACCTATTTGCTTTCTTTATTTATTGAGTTGATTTATACTTTATAGTTGAGTATGGAGAACAGTACCTTGTTTTCAGTTGGCTTTTATAGAACACTATTTAACGTATTTGATGGCCATTGATAGAGGCGCACAACTAGCCAGTTCGAATTCCTTCGTGTGACCACTTTTTACATACTAATGAATGAAAAGAAGATAAAAAAGAGAAAAAGTTAGCTAAAAGAAAATAGAATAAGAGAGATAAACGAGAAATTGTAAGGGAAACAAAGAGAAGACAAACTCAATTACAGATCACAATGCGATTAACTGTAAGTGATTTCACATTTTTTATGACTATTGAGCTTTTGTTGTTCTCAGTAACGTAAAAGATAAGGACCTACTTTCCTCTCATTGGATCTGCCAAACCTGTTAACTGACACATTACGTCTTAATGTCGTAGTTAAGTAAGAAAGAATAGAAAAAATTAGTGTGGATAGTGTAAAGAATTTTAAGTATCAGATGTGAAATGGAAAGTAATAGTTCTTAGAAAGTTTGCCGGGTGACCAGCCATCTTCCTAACGACTCATTACAATTATCATTCTTGTCTTCATATATTTACTTATTCTACCATGGAAAGGAATACACCAAACATAAAAGAAATATAATTAAACTAAGCTTATTTAGCCTGAATAGACGAAAATCCTTTGTTATATAGTGTGACCACAAATATTGTGCCTGTTTTTAATAGCTTATTACTCAGTCATTATTATAACTTCACAAATGAAGTAACAACAATCGAAAGAAAACCTTTTAAAGTTTTATTTTTCTCCTTAGATATCCTGGATACGAAATCTGTACTTACCACAATAGTGAGTTATTTGTCGGACATGCAACATGTTTTCATCGCAGAAGAGATGATCAAACATGGCTCGGTAGTTGCTACCCAACAGTTTTTTCAGGCAGCGATACAGTCAGTAAAGGACCATAGATCCAAAAACGATTAGGAGGATTTTTTCAAAATGGAAACAAAACGGCTTAATCAAGATCATGCCTATAAGCAGTATGGGCGCAGCAAAGGTGTGCGAACCGCTGATAAGGCAGTCGCAAATCAGTTTGAAATGAACAACGATTTTTATTTTATTTGTGAAGCTGTAATGTTGATTCAGTAATAAGCGATTAAAAACTGTAATTATTTGTGATTACACTGTATTTTTCACTCTGACAAATTTGTTAACAGCCCTGAACTACGGTAAAGGGAAACTTCAATTAAATGGAGATCCGAAAAAATGGATAGAAAATGGAATTATAGAAATGAAATACACCCATTGTGAAAAATCAATGACATTTTTATGTGTCTACTATAATGAAAATTTTGATAGACAACAATTGCACCAGTTTTGATCTACAAAATATCGATGCAAATATGAAAATTTGTTAATAATTATAAGTTAAAACTCCAGTATATTTTTATGCGCAAATACATAAGTTATACAATTATTACAACTGGCTATAATATAATTACCAGTAAAGCCTCGTTAAAAAAGATAGATGGTGTTGAAATGTATTTTTAATCCCATAATCAGAGGTTGCCAGCATAAATTAGGGATTTGAACTGACAAAGGAGCGCAAAAAATGGAGTCGACTGCGCTTGAACCGTTCGCTTTCAAGCAACAGGATTAATTCTCAAAATCGATTTTGAGACAAAATATGATGAGTTTTATTATAAATGTAAACCAGACTTTACTAATAATCGTACCTTATTCCCAGGCGCGGATCCAGGGGAAGGGATAGAGTGGTTAAGCCCCCCCCTTCCCCCTAAATTGAGACTCGTTTATGTTTATATTTCTATTATAAGCCATACTTGTATTCTGCTATTAGGAATGAGTTATGTAATAATAAACAATATATATATATATATATATATATATATATATATATATATATATATATATATATATATATATATATATAAATACAGTTTTTAAAGTTAAGATCGAATGTAACTTATATGATACATGTCCAAAATACAGGTAAACAAACCACCAAATTTTCTAATGTGTGGAAAAAAATAGGATCTGAGAGAGCTAATGCTCACTCCTATATGATATACTGTTATTTTTATCAATGCTGTGTAAGATAACCATTATTAATCCTCAATGCCATTTTCTCACACTACTAAGAGGCATGAATTTAAGTAAGCCCCCCCCCCCCCCCTACATTTTTATCCTGGATCCGCCACTGCCTATTTTTTAAACATCTTAAAAACCTTACCAATACCATGGTCCTTCAGGATTCACATATAATGATACGTATATTGAATTCAGGCTTGAATTCCAAGGTTTTCTGGATGCAATGTAGCTCATGCGGCATATAAAAATATTCTCTCTTTGAAAAGTTTTCAAGGAAATTCGTGAAGTTAGGGAGGTGAAAATGTATAGAAGATACCTACCCAGCTTGAGTAGCCACATATGGAGACCACCTTAGGTGCTATGGAGTGAAATGGTATGCATTTCTCCTCAATCAGCTTCCTTTGGGCAATGCAGGACGTTAATCATCCACAAAACATCTAAATGGCAAACTTGTGGTACTTTTCTTTATAAGAGTAGCTTGCGCTTTGCAGGCAGACCTTCAGTCTGTTGCCTCCGGCCTATACGAGTGTGGCAACGGACTTTTGGTAAACAAAGATTGAAAAAGTTCCCAGTATATATGTCCTAATAATTTATACTTGCCTAAAGGCAAGAAAAAAAATTAGGAATACTTTTGAAATATGGAAAAACCAACCCGCGTGGCGTTTTTTTCTGATCTATATTTGCTTCAATAATTTATTTTCGGTTAATTAGGTTAGAGGGACCAGTAGCTATTTCTTGGAGTTAAAGATTAACATGGAAAATGATATCACAAAGAACTTCACTGAAACCTTTGAATATACGAAAAAGGCAAAAAATAGTCATGCCTTAATGCTAATAAATGGTTAAATTTCTTCTCATCTGCATTCTTTCCAAACCTTTTCTTTTTAAAAAATCCCAAACATTTGAAAGTCAGATTTATTGTCAAAAAGTTTGATTTTCGTTAAAAAATTGAATAATTAAAGTAACAAACTCGCTCAATCTCAAACGTTTCAAAAGTCTTAGAAAATATCTAGAAATTTTTACAAGTTAAAATATAGTGTTATGGAATGGATAGGTTGAATAAAATGATTATCACTAGTTTATAAGAGCACAATTCTATCTCAAAAAGACATATTTTTGAGAGCAAACTGGAGAATAAAATGAAAGATCGAATTTTGCTTCTTCTTCCTAACCCTCTGTAAGTGTCAGCGAGTACTACATAGACCTAACGAAAGCTCCATTTAGTATGCATCTCGTGATCACCAATAAGCGACAGAAATACAGAATGAAATTGTTTCCTGTCCTTTATAAAACGTTGGCTGCATAAATATTTTTTGCGATCTATTTTTATTTTTCGCTCTGGTTTCCAAAGATTCACACCTGCCTCCATTGACAGAATCATTAGAAAAATATATAAGGGCTGGTCTGAGTTTCAGGCTTTCCCCTTACTCGCCCTCCCCTCCCCCCTCCTCCCCCATCATAACGTCTAAATAAGCATGGTTTTAGATTTAATGCGATGGTTGAAATTTTTTTGCTCATATTTTACGTGTTCAAAAAGTTGGGGGTGGGCTTTTTATGTGAATGCCATAACAAACCGGTTTTGTTCTCTTTTACTTGATTATGTTGATGGATTCTATTAATTGTTTCGAATAGGAAACGGGATTTGTAATGATGCTATATAACGGTATTACAAAAGAGGAAATAGAATATTATAAGCTATGAATACATAAAGTTCACGGTGGTTAGGAAAACACAATAATTACTCATTGGGTAAAAACAAGCCAAAAGAGGAGGTTTCGTTGGCCTACTGACATTGGTATCCTACCGTCTAGGCTATGGGTCCATTCCAGCTATGTCGATCACAGCGAGCGCTCCCCTAAAACCTACAGCGGGGTCACGAGTTGTCGGCCTAATAGGAGGATAAACTTATAATCAGTCCCGCCGAGGTAAGTAACTCCCACGTATCATCAGGGCGAAAGACTAATTGAAACGCCGTTATCATTCCCCTTCCTGGCTTCATAGCACATTATACCCACTCTCTCCGTCTCTGTTTCAGAAGACTCACGATTGAGAACAATACGACTGAGACACCTCTTCCTCTGCCCCGAGAATTGGCCCTTGTGCATTAGGGCTCAACAGTGATTGTCTTTATGATCTTTGTTTTGATCACAGGCCTCAATCTTAGCTTAGCTTGGGAGAGCAGAAAAAGCAGGGTCTCTAACAGCAGATGTACTCTGTCTTCTTCCATTTTCACTTTTTAAGAATAGATCTAAGACAGTTCCCAACCTATATCTATCTATATCTATCAATAGCTATCTATATCTATCGACATCTATCTACATCTATCAATATCTATCGATATCTATATATATATATATATCTATCGATATTTATCTATATCCTTCGACATCTATCTATATTTATCTATATATATATATATATATCTATATCTATCGATATCTATCTATCTATTTCAGGTTGAAGGAACAAATTTTCAGTCAAGCCTGAGCCTTCGAGAGCAAACCATGTAGGACTAAAAAGCCTCACTCACATACGAGAATAGTGAAAGGAAAGAAACCTTCACCCCAAAACCTTCATTTCATTACACTCGCGTGTGTATTAAAATTGTCTTTTTTATCCTTTTATTTCCATTTTCATTAATTAATTATAAAATCTTTTACCAATTTTTTTACATTCTCTATTATTTTAATCAAAATCGTTCAATTTATAATATATTATATAATATATTTAGATTTATTATGTATTTTGTTAAATTCGCACTATAAATTTCATTCTGCTTCGTCCATTTGGATAATTTAGTTAAATGCTGCAATAGTTTTGGTATTGAATCAAGACTGGTTGGCTCAAAGAAGTTACTGAACAATTAGATGTGCGAGTCAAAATTGATAATAAATAGATTTTTTTCTAGTCCAATCGCAGTTATAAAGAAAAAAACATGAGTGGCATCATTTTTTAAGTAGTCCATGTGCACTAGAGGACAGATACTATGTTAAAACATAGCCTCCATTGGGTAGGCTTATCTTAGATTATGCCGCCCATTTCTGGTTTCCATAGACTTAAGAAAACAAGTATATCGCCGATAAACCAAAATGATAAAGGAGATTAAACAGCTTAATCACAAAAATAAAATAAACAAACTATCTTTTTCTAGTATAGCATGCTAAAAAATTGGGAATAAATCGAAACTTATAAATTATTCCGCAAAAAATATCCGATGCTGCAACAGAGGCGAGAGAACATAAGACGAGGCTCAATAAGCGGAAATATAAAATATCAATTGGAAAATCAACCTTCACCAACCGCGTCGTCAAAGAGTAGACTTCTTATCCATAGGAATAGATAAGCAATCAAATTACCAAAATGTTAAAACAGGACACGGGCGATTTTTTTTTAATAAAAGCACTAATCTATTTTTTAACAAATGAAAAGTTTTAATTTAGTAGTTTGTCAAGTCGACCTTCGTTTGAGTTTTTCATCACTAACTCTATAATTTAAGAAGGGGATTTTTTGAGTATTTGAATAATAATTTCATCTTAGCTTGGTTATGGCTTATGGTTTTTTATCAAAGTTATTTCTAATAATTATTGTATAATATCAATAAACTGAATGGTAAAGTTCAGAAATAAATATAAGTATCATAATTTTGTGAATTGTTTAAAACCCAAAAAATTACAAATGGTGAAGTTCAGAAAATTCATTTTTAAATATCTTCTATAACAATATTTTAGCAACATGATATTTTGAAAGGGGAGAAATTTAGTTTAGAGTTACTTTTTAAAATTATTATAATTGGCGAAGTTCAGAAAATTTTAAAAAATTTAACCATAGCTGCTTTTTTTTAGATTAAAAATTTTAATCTTAGTATCGAAGCCATTGCCTGGTAGTTTTATAAGTGTAGTTAAACGGTTATACAAAAAAGGAGACAAGTTTGCAAGTTAGCACTTATTAGTCTACATTTAATGATTTATTTTTCTAAATGTTCATAATGAACCCAGAGACCCCACACATAGGATTGAGAATGTCTCTTATGAGCCGTTTTGTCATCTTTTATTTATTTATTTATTTATTCCATATTAATCCAATTTACAGTATAAACATATTAAATTTTATGTATTAATGACAAGTTACAATAAGTACTTTATACATACAAAGATTAGTTATGAGCCCAAAATAAGTCAGTGACTTTTAGGGCAGAAACTTAAAACTTAAGACTGAGCATAACATTATCAAGAATAAAATCCCTTCATGTTTACGAACAGAGAACGCCTTTGTTATAAAAATATAAACAACTTAGTATATATTTGAGAACCAAACCATTGTAGAGATTGCAAATAACGAATAATTATATTATTTAAAATAGAGATAAATTAAAAAACTATTTATTTTTAGTGATTATTTCAAAAGATCTGTAGTTAACATAGTCAACAGTCTTATATAAATAATAACATATTTATAATGTATAAATCAGAGTAATAGTACACAGTATAATAGTGTACGGTAACAAATAAATACACAATAACAAAAACAAAAACTGAATAGAAATTTAGTAAGCCGAAATTATATTGTTTTTAAGAGCTTTTTGGAATTGAGCTAAATTGGTTTGGGATTTGATATTGTCGTCCAAGCCATTCCATATTTTGATGGATTTGTACAGAAAGCTACATTGTGATTTTGATTTTGAATAAAGGGTGAAATAAATTTTGTCTATTGCGGGTTTGGTGATTATGGGTATTGTCAGCTGTTTGTAACATATTAAATATATAGTTATTATAGGAACAATTTATTGTTTTGTAAAGAAATAAGGATGTTTGAAAAACAAAGAGATCATTTAATTTAAGAATTCTGGATTCTTTAAAATATCGATTAGTGTGCTCTTTGTAGTCGAGTTGATGGATGGCTCGAATTGCTTCTGTAATATGACTAATTTATTGAGATAATTTTGGTATTTTCCATACCAACTCTCTATGCCATATGTCAAGTAAGGTTGCACCATTGTCATATATAAATAGTGGAGAATAGATTTAGGAAGAAACTTATTTAATTTATATAATATTCCAATCGATTTTGATAGTTTTGTTGAGATATGCGTAATATGTTGTTTAAAACTCAGATTTTTGTCAATAAAGATCCCTAGGAATTTGATATGAGTAGTTTCATAAATTATTCCGTCGCCCATTTTAATATTTTGGGCAATTCAATATATATGTTTGGTTTTATCTACATTTATTGATAGTTTATTAACATTAAGCCACATGAAGACATTTTCGAGTTCTTTATTTATTGTAGATGCAATGTTGCTCGCTTTGTCATATGGTAAGGGAGTTGATAAGGCACTATCATCCGCGAATAATATAAATTTAAACAGAGAAGAGGATTTAACAATATCATTAATATAGATTAAAAATAACAGTGGCCCTAGCACGGAGCCTTGTGGGACCCCAGTTGTAATATTAAGGAGGGATGAGTCTTGACCATTGACGGAGACAAATTGCTTTCTTTCAGTTAAATATGATTTGAACCAATTTTGACAGTTGCCTCTAATTCCGTAAATAGCTAATTTTGACAGTAGAATATTATGGTTGACACAATCTAAAGCTTTTATAAAATCGAGAAAAAATGAGAATACAATGTGGCCTTTTTCAATGTTATCATATAAATATTGTAGGTGGTTAATTATCGCGTAAATCGTTGATTTCTGACGTCTAAAACCATATTGGTGTTTATACAACAGTGAATTAGATTCCAGAAATTTATAAAGTTTATTGAATGCTATTTTTCAAATATTTTACTGAACATTGAAAAACATGAAATAGGGCGGTAATTGCTGACGTTTGTGAGGTCTCCGGCCTTTGGTAACGGTGTTACCCGAGCAACTTTTAATACACTTTGGAATATACCCTGCGTAAATGATTTATTAATTATTGATGCTAAAATTGGAGCAACTATATCAGAGATGTATTTTAAAATTTTATTGGAGAATGAATTAATACCTGATTTTTTATTTTTGGGGGAACTAATGATTTTTTTTATATCGGCTACGCTTACAGGAGAAAAGAACAAGATTTTTTTACCTACGTTGACAAAAAAATTATTGAATTCATTTGCTTTTTCCTTATTGTCATCAACTGGTTTGCCGTCAATGATAATTTGTTTAATTTGGTTTGTTCCTTTAGTATTTTCAGGTTTTATCACAGAATTGATTAATTTCCAAGTTTATTTTATATTGTTTTTCGTTTGATAAAATCGTTCATGGTAATAATTTTTCTTGGCTATTTTAATTTGGTTAGTAACTTGATTCCAAAAATTTTTATATGTGTGTTTTGGAATTTGACTAAGCTTATAAAGAGAAAAGAATTTTTGACGTTTTTTGATGTTATTTATAATTGCGTTTGTTATCCAAGGTTTTATTTTGTGTTTATATGATGTGGTTTTAGATTTTAGAGGACAATTAAGTTTAAAAGCATCGTCTAGCCGTGAAATTAACTCTTCGGTAGCAGAATCGATGTCATTTATTTTGGAAATTTCATATAGATTCTGATTTAGAACATAGTTATAGAAGTTTGTTTGGTATTTATTGCCTTTTTATTCAGTGTGCCACATTCTCCTTTCTTTCCTTCTCAAAGAAACAAAGTCACGTCGATTACATTTGTTACTTATCTTACTGAAGAAAATTTATATATAGTTCACCTAAAACAGTAGACCCGTAATATGAGGGAACAGAGAATCCCTATTCATTTAGCCTTACCGGGAAGCGTTTTGATTCCCATATATGGACGAAAAATAAATATATTTAGCTAAATACATATATGGACGGAAACAACATACATTCAGCCACATATATATATATATATATATATATATATATATATATATATATATATATATATATTTATTTATATATATATATATATATATATATATATATATATATATATATATATATATATATATATATATATATATATGAACGAAAATAACAGACAACTGAATATGCGCAAAGAGTGCACATTTAGCAAGCACCACAATTCACTACACCAAATTTTTTAAAACAATACACATTTAGCTGTTCTAATTGCGCTTAAACATTTAGCGTTTGCATCTTTACTCTATGAAATAAAATAACAAATCAGCCGCAATAAATTGATAAAAAATAGCCAGCCGCATTAAATAGACAAAGAGAATACACATTCAAACGCTATAAATGGACAAAAAACACATTCCGGCTCCCTAAATGTCGGAAAACAAAAGAGAATCCGTCCCAAAAGATGGAACAAATAAACGCATTCAGAAATCTTAAGGGAAAAAAATAACACAAATTCAGGTGCCATAAATGGACGAAAACAAAGATATTCAGAATCCTTAAAGAAATGAAAAACAAGCTATATTTGGCTTGCTACAATAACAAAAACAAAGAACATTCAGCCTCCTAAATTGACGAAAAAAAAACAACACATAAATTTACCAGCCCAAAAAGGACGAAACCTACCCCGATTCAGACGTTTAAAATTGAAGAAAATACCATAAATTTACAATCTAAATGTCTGATAACAATACACATTTAGATGGATAAAGTCATGTTCAGTTATAAATAGACAAAAACAACAGATTGAGTCTTATAAATGAAGAAAAATCACACCTCAATAACTCCAAAGAAATGGGCGAAAATAATAGATTTACAAGCCACAAATATACAAAATGAACACACATTTAGGCACCGTGAATGGGCAAAAAAAAGACATTCCACAACCATAAAATAATAAAAATTAACACATTCAAGAACTCTAAATGGATGAAAACAACGCATTCTGCCGCCGTAAATGGACGAAAGCAACACACATTCAGCAACCCTAATTTCCTAAATAGATAAAAATAGCACACAAACCGCCAAAAACTTACCAAAATCCCCCCAATAAGCTCCCTGAAATGGAGATAAAACGCAAATTTTGCCTCTCTAAAAGCACAAAACAACAGACGATCAATAACCTTAAAATGACGAAAACAATACACACTCGGCCGCTTTAAATGGTCAAAAACACCACATTCTGCGGCTATAAATGAAAAAAAACAAGGCTGATGAAGCAATCATAGTTTCACGAAAACAATCCTTATTCAACCTCTCTAAATGGATGCAAATAAGAGACATTTAGTCTCATTTAATTCCCTCAAAAACAAATATTTAAGCCCCATAAATGACAGAAAATAACACTCATTCGGTTCCCTAAAATGGAGGAAAAAATATTCAGCACACATAAATTATCCTAAACAGCAAACATGCATGCCTTCTAAATGTAGGTCCGCAACACATAGTACTCCCTAAATAGACAAAAACAACATATATTTAGCTGAACAAGATGAAAAAAAAGACATAGCCTCCATAAAAGGCAAAAATGTACATTCAGTTACACCAAATGAACGAAAAAAACACACATTCCGCATCTCTGAATAAAGGAAAACAGCACATTTTTTCGCTCTAAATGAGAGAAAACAAAACATTCAGTTCGTATAAGTGGACGAAACCAATATAAATTATGAATGACAAAATGAATAGAACACACTACCACGAACGAAGGAACGAAAAATACACACATTCTTACCTCTAAATGGATGAAAAGAACACATTCAACCATAAAAACAAATGAAAACACATTCAGCCAAATTAAATGCACAAAAAAAACAGCTTTACTTCCTAAATGAACATAAACTACCTATACATAATATGCCCCTTAATCGACGAAAACAACACATATTTAACACTCTAAATGGACAAAAACAACAGAGATTTCGAAGCACTAATTGGAAGAAAACAACACGAATGCGGAAGCTATAAATAGAGGAATTAACACATTTAAAACCTTTAAATAGACGAAAATGACACACTTCCAGACATCTACATGTAGAAAAACAACTTTTATTCAACCCTATAAATAAACGATGAAAACACCCTTTTATTCCACCTAAATCAACGAATATCTTAAACATTTAATCCCCTAAAAGGACAAGAAGGTTGCACTCTACATGCGGACGTCTTTGGCCTACGACCTATCTGGCTCTAGCAACGTGGTTTTAGTCTAAAAAAGATGTAAAAGTTTTCTGAGTACATATCTTCTAATAATTTACTCTCGGTCTTTCTCTTTTCAAATCAATGCTTATTTTATAGGGCTAAAGGCAAGAAAAAACCTTTATCCGAATTGTTTTTAAATAAAAAAACAATGCTGTAAGAATTTCATTCTGCTTGAGTGTTTTTTTTATTTGCCCTAGCTATTTCTTCCTGCTAAAGATTAAATATAGGAACAAGATCTGCTGACCAAAAAGCCGCGTGCTCTCACTTATTCTGATTCATGACCTTAGGACCTTTAAAACTCTCAATAATTTTAGGACTAACCTTGGAAAGACCTTGGCAATTCAATCATTCGAAAGAGAATCTAAAGCAACATAAGGTTTTCAAATTTCGTTAGACTCGGCGGAATAGTTATAATGTTATTGCCAAAACAAAATACTTCCCAAGCTAACCTTAGGATAACCTTTTAATTATATCATTTGGAAGAGAATGTAAAACAACATAAAGGGTTTTAAATATCGTTAGAATCGGCGAAATATTATTATTTTATTGACAAAAAAATCCCTGGCTCAAACAACATAGGAGTTTCAAATTTCGTTAGAATTTGCCAAATAGTTATGATCTTATTGCCAAAACAAAATAATTCCAGGGCTAATCTTGGGGGGACCTTGGCAATTTGTAAAAAAAAACTTAAGGATTTCAAATTTCGTTAGAATCGGTTGAATAGTTACAATGTAATTTCAAAAACCAAAAAAAAAAACAAAACAAGGAGCGACAGACAAAGTGAGATGTAGAGGCACCCGTGACTAGACTCACACGCGACTAGAAAAGGAAAAAGAACAAACTCGCTATGCCTTTATTGAAAAATAAGTTTTTAACTTGACCATATGTATTTCTTTATGTTTTAAAAATTCAAAAGCATTCCATAATCATATTTATTTTTTCTGAACTCATCATTTAGTTTGGAAAAATTCCAAATTAAAATATACTGATCGATAAACTAATGTCAAAATTTTTGCTCGAAATTTGCTTTTAATCGATTTTTAGATACAAACCCTTTTTTTTAAACAAAAAAATCCAGAAAACTTCCCGGTTAAAATATAGTCTAATGGTATGTGGTAAATTTTATAATTTATAGATCATAACCATTTACATAGCTAAATAATAAAAAAAAAATAATTTTAGTTTCAAAAATATTTTGGTTGCATCGCAACTCTGCGTAAAATATATGGCGCGTTTATATAAATGGATAACCAACCCTGTCCTAAATGGATGAACAAAAGCATTAATTCAGATTCCCTAAATAAACGAAAACACATTCAGCCGCTGTTCCAAATGGACGAAAAGAAGACACATCAGTCTCCCTAAGTGAACTAAGACACATTCAACCCCCCATATGAACAAAAACATATTCAATCTCCCTAAATGGACAAAAAGCCCACAACTAGCCGTCCTTATTGGATAGAAATATTACACATTCAGCTGCCTAAAATAGACGAAAACACCAAACAAATTCAGCACGCCTAAATGGCGAAAACAGCACAGATTCATTCGCTCTAAATGAAAGAAAGCAACACATTCAGTCGCCATAAATGGAAGAAAATAACGCATATTTAGCCACCTTAAATGTATTAAAACAACACTTTCAGTGGCCCAAATTCTGAACCCCAAATGAACGAAAACAACACCTCTTCAGCAACACTAAATTTCCAACCTTCAAGTTTTCTAGATGATCGAAAGAAACACAATCATCAACCCTAAATGGAGGAAAACAACATATATTCAGCTCCCATAAATGGACTAAAACAACACACGTTCAGATCCGCTATATGGTCGAAAATATCACACGTTCATTATGTTGCAACTTCTAAGATTCTTATTATCATCGGCGATTTTTTTTATTTATTTCTGACAAATTCTTTTCTTTCTGGTTTCTTTAATTTTCTTTAAATATATATCTTTTTATCTCTTTGGATAAGACTTTTGGTTCGACGCACCAATACCTAGACCAATCTCAGCGAGAGCGGACACAAAAAAGAAATATCAATGTAAGTAGTGAGATAATGTCATATTGGTGCACTCACTGAGCAGGACCGCGGGCAGAGGTTACTCCATCCACCCACTTTAACGGCCATATAGCCAATCACAACACCTCTATTTCTTCCCCCTCACCCCTCATGACTTATAATTCTTTCGTCCCACACCTGCTAAGGGGATAGCTATCTCCGCATACCCCTGGCATGGAATGGGCGCCCTCCCATATCTCACGAATATTTTTATTATTTGTGTCAAAACAAATTACTACTCCTTCAACCCCATGGTGCCTCGAGTTTGTCAACTATTGTCTTTATGACCTATATGCGACTTTCATTATCTAATTGGAAAAACTCGTTTCTTATTGAAAAGGAATTGATTGTGTAATTAGCTAAGTAACTAACATAAAACTTATTTCCTTAAACTCAATTTACTTTCTCTATATTTCCTTATCTTTATTTTTCAAGTTCATTTTTTATTTAAATTTTCTTTTCTTTTTTCCAGTTTCATTTTCACTTATATTTGGCCTATCTGTATTTTTCTTTCTTGTAATTTTTTTCTGTGTCTATGGAACTTAAATTATTCTCCCACTGCCTTTGGACACATCTGTCTGTAAAAACACCTTTCAATCTTCTCTAGTTACATTATTGCCTGTCGAAAATGGGTTGGGGTCTCATGGCCTCCGTCTATTTTATACAACCGTTGATATATCTTACCAAGATTTTTATGGCAGATAACCTTGGACTTCAACATCTCTGATTAAACATGTAAATAAATACGTAGAAAGAAATTTTGTATTGACTGAAAACTGTTTCGACTCGATGCCCTTCTGGAACGCAATTTTAAAAATCACTTCTTGACATCCTCCTTTTAATCATGTTGATATGTAAAGTGCAAGAGATCTTTCCTACATTGATGAATTTCCAGTGGCGTTAAATTTCTGTTATTAATTTTAACGTGGTTGAAGAATTCGTTGCTCACTGAATAGAAATATACACTCTTACCTGAGCGCGACATGTTTGCAATAGATTTAGACGCTCTACTTTAAGTTTCTCCTATTTTAAAACATTTATATAAAACTATTTCTACATTTGTTTAAACGCCAAAAGAGCTACAGTAACTTGTGCATATCACCTTTTGACAGTGTTTCATTCTTTTTGTAAAACACTTTTTTTATGACATCCAAATAAAAACTTATTAATAAAGCTAAAAACGAACGGAACAAGGGGGCACGGTACTAAAATGAATTTGAGACTGGCTGGAAAATGGTAGGCGTAGTAGTTGTATATGGAAATAGTTAACAATGGGCCTCAGTCTCCAGCTCCGTTGCTCAGGGATATTTCCTGGGACCATTGCTTTTTTATTATAATAAAAATAATAATAATAAGTCTTTTGTAATGCGCTCTTCAAGGCCTATGGCCTTCCTAGAGCGCACGTTGTGCTGAGATGAGAATGGAAATTCAAGAGGAAGGAGAAGGCAATACTGAAAAGATGCGTTTTCAGGAGACGCTTAAATGTGGTAAGAGAGGGAGAAGACCTGATTTCAGCAGGAAGAGCATTCCACAACTTAGGGGCGCAGATTGAGAAGGAGCAGTTCCCCATTGAGCAAAGGGATGAACGAGGAATATTCAAAAGAGGTGCATGTGATGACCGAAGGGCCCGAGGGACATGGCGTGGCGAGATGGCACAAGAGAGGTAAGACGGGGCATTAAATATGAAGAGAAGTATCTTGAAGTGAGTACGGGATCTGACAGGAAGCCAGTGCAGTTCATGCAGCAAGGGTTTCGAGGGAGAGAAGCGAGGGCGACGGAGGAGAAGACGGGCGGCATAGTTCTGTACAAGTTGAAGGGGGTGGAGAGAGGAGGATGGCAGATTCACAAGCAGAGAGTTACAGTAGTCAAGGCGTGAGGTGATGAAGGCATGAACGGCAGTCTCAAGACTTTGGCGATCAAAGTGAGAGCGAATGCGAAAGAAGTTACGAAGGAAACATAGAGAGGATTTGCTGAAATTGCGGATATGAGGCTTAAAGGAGAGATGCTCATCAAAAACAACACCCAGATTCCTAACGCAGTCAGAAAAAAATGATAGTATTACCGCCCAGAGTAAGCAAGGGAAAGAGAGATTTAGATTTTTTGACAAGAGCAGGGGTGCTGAGGAGGAGGACCTCAGTTTTGGAGTGATTAAGCCAGAGGAAGTTCGTAGGGATCCAGTCAGAAATGGAGGAGTAGGCAGCCAGGAAGTCAGTGATAGAGTAGGCAAGAGACGTGGGGGATAAGGAAACGAAATTTGAGTGTCATCAGCATATAGGTGGAAGGATAGACAGAAATTACGGAGAAGGGGACTAAGAGGAAGAAAGTAGATACGAAATAGTAGAGGACCAAGGACAGAGCCCTGTGGCACTCAAAAGCGAATTGGGGTAGAGCGGAACCAGTCAAGTACGGTGCCTGATATGCCGAGGAAAGAGTGGAGTCGATCAAGTAGGACGGTATGGTCAATAGTATCGAAGGCATAGGAAATTATTATTCAAAAATTCAAAATTAAGTTACGGCATTAAACTATGAAAAAATAGTAGTGATTGTTTAAACATGCAAAAAAAACAGGGTAGTTGAAAAGATATTTAATTCAAAGTTGACTAGTGAATGGAAATGCACATAAGTCATGACAATCTCCGGAGGATGGGTGGTCAAATTTGAAATAGTCAATATGGAAAAGGATTTAGATGTGTAATCTCAAGGGCGAATAAGATTCTAGGATAAATAGCGAGACATCTTGCGTGTAAATCAAAATATATTATTGTTTCCTTATATAAAGCGTTTGTTAGACTTCATTTGTAGTATGCGGTATAATTCAGTTCCTTGTACATCCAAAAGGACATTGTAATAATGGATCGAGTCCATCGTCAAGCGACGAACTCAATTCCTGAATTTAGAAAAGATCAGCATATGGGCTGTCAACTTATTAAAGTTTTTAAGATACTAAGCTGGTTTACCAATATAAATTATCATTCAAATTTGATCTAGACAACCTAGAGACCAGAGGAAAAATGGTTCCAAGCTAGCAAACAAAAGATTTTAACAATACAATACCACCAAATTTCTCTTCCTATAAGAAACACAGATTGAAATGGTTTGAGTAGGAATGGCGTTGAAAACAATACCGATTCTATTCTTAAATATATTTACGTCTTTCAATAAAATCGGTAAATATTACTTTCTTGAAAAAGTATCGAGTGGCTATTATAGTCTTTACTGCTTCATAATTCTATAAAAGATGTTAAAGTTATGGAAAATGAAACTGTGCGGTAGATCCATAATGCGAGTAACCGTAAGATATATGACTACTTGAAGTGCTGTGGCAGCTCGGTTCTGTAACTCTTATCAACCAAATCAAGTCAACTGTTGTACAATTTCTAATATACAGAGCGCCTGTAATTAACAGAACTATTATCCAATTTAAAGAATTATTTTAATATATAAATCTTTCTAATACAACCTATATTTTTAAAATCTATATTAAGCTGTGCTCAATTATTACAGGAATATCTTTTTAAATTATAATTATCGACCCTTGTTATCTGTTGTCATTTTTCACCAATATTTTCTTTTAATCTTACCAAATAGAATTAATAATCAATAATTAAAGAGAACATTTTCAGAGACTAATATTCACAATTAAAATTTA
Organism: Ceratothoa steindachneri; assembly: GCA_963969495.1. Lineage (NCBI taxonomy): Eukaryota > Metazoa > Arthropoda > Malacostraca > Isopoda > Cymothoidae > Ceratothoa > Ceratothoa steindachneri. Next base: position 151,015,724 of record OZ018321.1, on the reverse strand, counting down.
TTTTATTGTTCGGTGAAACTAAGGAATAAGATTCGATTACTAGTAAAACCTTAAATCTACAGGTAAAACACATATCCCTAGAACATTTTCAGAGACTAATATTCACAATTAAAATTTATTTTATTGTTCGGTGAAACTAAGGAATAAGATTCGATCACTAGTAAAACCTTAAATCTACAGAAAAATACATATATCACTAGAAAGAAGAAAGGACTTTTTCTTTTCCCGGGTGAGATTACCTCTTTTAAGTTATCCTATAAGATTATGCCTATTTATTATCAGTCAATTCTTATTAACACTGTTCCAGAATAAAATTATTCGTCTCTTTGCCTCCTATTTTTCAAGTCAGTTCTTTCAGTTGTTTTGAAATCATCTCTCGGGTTATTCTTCGCATTTTCCACGAATCAACCTAGGTTCGAGAAACTTTACTCCCTTCCAGTCCATCATTGCTAATTTTACAACCAGTTTCGCATCTTTTTTAACATTTTTTTCCTTGTTTTCAATGCCATGAAAATTTTTCTCTTCTCTTTTCCTCCTACGCTAGACTGCTGCCATATTGTACTGAATGTACTGCGGATCAACTTTTTACCAGAAAAAAAGAAGGGAATTTGTACTAAGCGCAGGAGTAGATGAGAGAATTTGCCAAGCACGACTACCCCAGTGGGAAAATCCATAACTTCTTTTCTTCGATGAAATAAATCGAATTACCCGTGGGGGGAGAGAGGGGAGAGTAAAAAGAAAGAGGAAAGAAGAAATAGTTAAATGAAGAGAGAAAAGACAAATGTTGATAAGGGCCGCTGCTTCATCCCCACGCACACCTTGCTCACATACCATTTCCTTCTAGATTCACTCTCTATCAAATTTTACGTCGTGCATAAGGTAGAGCCGCCATGCAGTTCCAGGTCACTAGGCGGGAAGAGTGCCCTCAAATGGCGGCAGCTGGTTTTGTCGGCCCCGTGTTCACCCCTCGCAGTCGGGCTGCTGCGTGGGGAATGAGCGTTTGGGTTGCGTAAAAACTATACGGTTAGCATGCTCGGCGTTAGTTATCTAAACCTACATTATATTGATTTACTCATTTTACAGGACTCCTGAGGGACGGCTATCTAGATTCGTGCCGATGTCCTATCAACTTATTCTAATATTAGGTTTACAAATGACCGAACATACTTATCTATTTGTGTACTAAGGATATATGCAGCTACTATCACCAACAGCAGACACAACATAGGGAAGGTGACGAAAGATGTTTTCGCAGGCCACCCTCATAAGAATGATGTTAAATAATGTCCTAATACAAATTGCTTTATTTCTCACCATTGTAACTTTTTTTCTCTGCATATGAAGATAAAAATCTATTTACCTATGCAAAATGCTCACACAACCGATTTTTAAATCAATTTATCCATCAATTTTAATAGACTTCGAAAGAAGCATTCCAGGTAAACATGTTAGTTTATTAGTAAAAAATTACGTGATATTAGCTAGAATCAATTCGATCTAGTTCAATTTTCCGCTAATCGCTCGAATATCAAGTTGGGCTCAAGCTAAGTACAACCATTGAGAATTTTATAATGTTTAATATCTTGCCTTTAAACCTGTCAGTTTTCCAATGATAAAAGGCCATGTCCTTCGTCCTTCATTTCATCCACAAATATGGCGATTCTACATAGTAACCTATCCTCGATGTCATTAATGAATATAATAAAATAGTATCAGACCTAAAGAATTAGCCCTAGGGAACATCAGACGTAACAGAGGTTCATTGGACTGCTCGCCATCTATTTCTAGTCATTTTCTTTCTCTTGGCCAATTTCAAATTCATTTCCAAAGATTTCCCATAATACGCTAAGCATCTAATTTTATTAACAGTCAACGATGACGTACAAAGTAAAAGTCCGCAAAAAATCGAAATATGGTATGTCAAAGTCTCTGTGGAGCTCCTGTATTTGGGGTGTGAAAAATTCCAACAAGTTAATCTAACAAGAACGATACTTATTAAAACCGTGTTGACTATCTTTCATAGGTCTCACCTCTAGGAACTCGGCAAATCTTTTGTCATGCACGATTACTTAAATTTTCTGACAACTATATTTAAAATCTGATATGCAAAGGTTTCCTGGGTTTTCTTGCCATCATATTTGGCTAATTTAAAACCATCAGAAACGATAAAAGAATTATTGAGTATTTTGGTTTGCGGGACAACGATCACTCATTTTAATTCTATAAAATTGCTGGTTTGGATAGAAGAATATGGACCAGTTAATGTTATGTTTCATATTATCTATAACTAGCATTAAGTAAATTCCAGTGATGACTAACTACTCTAAATCAGAATTTGGCTGAAATATCTAAGAGCATCTATGATTAACAGGCATAATAAATTCTCATTCGTAAATATTTTCGAAAATTGACTTTCGAGTATTTACACCACATTAATTTTCTTCAAGGATCAGATTGCGCTAATTTCGCAATAGACAAATTTACTCACGGAATACTTCCCTATTATTAATGGAAGTGAAAACTTTCGTCCTATTATTGGAAGTGCAGCTTTTTATGGTTGGTTTAGGAATCTTTGTATATATCGAGTTAGCTTTCAAATTGATATGGTTCACTTTACTTTGTACACGACAGCTGGTGAAAATGGCTATTTTGATTTTCTTCGATGTTATTACTTTTATATGCTTTTAATTCTCCCATTAATCACATTAACAATCAAGATGTCAATCCAAAGTCGATCTACCTTTACGGTTGTGTATTGGCGATGCCAACGTTGAAGGACGCATTGTTTTGCAATTTCTGTGAATTTAAGTTTAAATTACGAATACATATCGGCTTCATTATTTATCCTAAGAAGTGATAACCAAATTTTCACTCCCATTTTTTAACGACCACTATCGAATTTTTCATTTATAAATTTAGGCATTACAGTCCATCTTTCCTTGACGTTTGTGTCTACAATTAAGAATAGAGAATCGCGTTATGGTGTATGTGTATTGCTACTATGGTCTCCACCTAAGACACTCACAGAGTTGTTTATCCATGTTATTTATGAAGTCAAGAATATTATTTAAACGCGTCGGTTGTGATGATCCTCAGTCTAAAAAATACCGGTAAGAAAGTTTGGCAAACCCATAGCCTCATTATAAGGTCAGTGTGTGTCAAAATCAACGTTAATTTACAACAGATCAAGGTCTTTCACCCCTTCATAAATTTGGATCGATAATTGAATATTGAACATTCGTCTTCAGCGCTCTGCCCAGGCGGTCTATATATTACGATTATATATATATATATATATATATATATATATATATATATATATATATATATATATATATATATATATATATATCTTTAAATTAAGTAAAGGTAATTCTTCAATAATTAAGTATTTTTTCCATTTTCAAAAGAGAGGTCATAACTAAATTAATATTTATGCGTTAATCCCTACAGTCATAGCCAAAGGTTTTGAGAGTACTATATATTTTCATATAAAAGAATAATATAACTAATCAGGCGTTGCATTTTGTTTTAGTATGTTTGTATCATAATTCAAGGGTGAAATATAAAAAGAAAACAGGCAATGGCTTCGCTACTAAGATTAAAATTTAAAATGTAAAAAAAAGCAGCCATGGTTAAATTTTTATATATTATCTGAACTTCGCCAATTATAATAATTTTAAAAAGGAACTCTAAACTAAATTTCTCCTCTTTCAAAATATAACGTTGCTAAAGTATAGAGTTTGAGAAGTAGAAGATATATAAAAATAAATTTTCTAAACTTCACCATTTGTAATTCTTTGGATTTTAGAAAGTTCACAAAATTTCGATACTTATATTTATTTCTGAACTTCACCATTTTGTTTATGATATTATAAAGAATTAATAGAAATAACTTTGATAAAAAAACATAAGTCATAACTAAACTAAGATGAAATTATTATTCAAATACCCCCCAAATTCCCCTTATTAAATTATAGAATTAGTGAAGATTAGAACCCAAACCCATTTTATCAATAGATATAGTCAATTAATGCGTGCAGTCAATATTTAGAATGATGTCGCTTCTTCTTCAGGAATGCTTCAATTCGTTGAATTTGTGATGATATATTGACTAATATTGCTCCATTTTCGTTAAATAAGCACCTGCAACTGCTTACAATTAGATGACTTTTGTTTATCAATCGCCAGTTTAATTATCGCTCACAAATTCTCGATTAGGTACAAATCTGCTGAATTCCGGACCAGGGTCTAAAGGGTTCGATGTTCTTTTCAGCCAAGAACTTTGTTATGCTTTTGCTTTGTGATGAGATGCACCAGAATGCTAAAAAAAATAGTTAGCATTCCCAATCTTGTCCCGAACTGTTGGAGGAAGGTCATTAAGCATTAACCAAGTTATTGCCTGAAAAATCACATACAATTTTTGGCATCTTTGCCCTGGAATTCTCCAAGTTTGAGCCCACTAGAAAATTTTTAGGCTGATCAATTGAATGCATTTATTAAAAAATGGGTTTGGGCTATATTTTTTTATATTTCACCTTCAAATTCTAATAAAAAAACTGCAACGTTTGATTAGAAATATTAATTTTCTTCTATGAAAAAATATCGTAGTCTTAAAACTTTTGGCTATAATTGCATAGCCGAGTTGAAGGACTACTTCCGATGAGAGCAAAGTTAAGCTAGGTCGAGTATGATAAGTCGCCCGATAAATTCTCAGTTTTGTTCGACTTCACTGTAGATGACATACGCTAAAATACACATGAAACTGTAGGCCCGACAGAAAAATGAGAGGCTTCAAAAAGAGGGCAGATTAAACTCGTAGCAAATTATCATTATTTACATTTACATATATGCAAAAACACTCCGCCTTTCTATGCTTTCTGTTTCGATCTTGATTAAAATTCTGGAGAGAGGAATGAAGTAATCACGTATTTTCTGTAAAAAGGTCTCGTAAATGGTAATTATATTGAATTATTCAATGTGTGCGAGACAAGAGAGGTCGTTCATTTCATTTTTGAGACCTACACGCATTAAAAGAGACGTATTTAAGTTTAGAGTTAAGATGGTATTAGCGCCAGGGAGAGAACGGCTCCGTTCTTCCATCCTTCCGTCTAGTAGGCAGCGCTATTCTCTGCTCTTGGAGGCTATCAGAGTTCGTCCAAGGGACAGGCTCGAATCGATGGGTCTTAAGGGGCGACTATACATGCCTGTATAGTCACATTTAGAAATCTAAAAAAAAATTAAGCCCGTTTCTTCTCACATTTACGAATATCCTCATTTAAGTAGCCGGATATTCCTTGCAACGGAGTGAATTGTTTAGAAGTAAAGCTCCTTCTACACTTTAAACCTGGAGCAATCGTATGTCCTCCTCTAACGCATGTGTTTTCTGAAAAGAGGCCTCAGGGAGAGCGTGGGCAAGCATCTTGTACATTGCGTGGCCTCCAAGCACCAATGCATGCAGAATATCTGTGGCTATATATCTTCCATACATTTTGATTTTTCTATCTTCACCACTTCCCATCTTCTAACAAATTTTCTGAGGGAGATGCCGTCGTTGGTTTTTTCTTTATTTTATTTTTAAATTCAACGACATTCGAAAAGTCATGTGCATTCGTGGAATTGTGACCCTACAACGGCCTTAATCGCAGTTTCGTTGCAGGTGGGAAGCAATCGTTCCCCCAAACATTGTGATTCTAGCTCCCAATAGTGAGAAACATTTTCTTTTAGCCTCTTTCTAGCCATAAGTTCTAATTTCTAATTCCTGATGCGTTCTCAATCTGCGAAGGGGTTAAAGGTAAGGTATATTAAAATTCGTTTCATGGCGAAGAGTGCAAGAAAACTAGATTCTTGCTGTCTTAGAACGGGTCTACTATGAATATAGTTGTCTTCCAAAATTGATCGAGGTACTCGTATATTTCCAATTTCTAGCTCAATTAGGCCTTTTCAGTTCGATATTATATCTTATTGCAATCTTATAATGTTATTACTCGTATTTATATTATATTTGAGTAAGCCTTAATCGTAACCAAATCGTTCGAATTTGTGCCCAATAATTTAAATTATTCTTACCTTAAAACATTAGCATTATTTTCCTTAGTTCTTTTGAGATAAACTTCTTCCTTATACGTATGAAATCTCGCAGAAGGAACACTCACTTTATTACGAGCATTTTGAATGCTAACAGGGAATGGGGATGGTCGGACTCAAATAATATAAAACAAGAAGTCATTTAATACTTTTACTTGTCAAGTAAGACAAGCAAAATTCGGTATCTTCACGAACACAAATCAAATCTAACGCACGATTTCAATAGTGAATATAGTTCTAGTTAATATGAAAATCGCAATGATTCAATTATAAATATAAGGGTTAACAACAGAGCACCCATAGGCGCACGTGCACCAACAGATATTTTCTAATATTTCTTACATACTATATTAAAGTACGCATTCGGTGTGTGTATAACTATTCACACGCAAAAATATAATCTTCCGCACCTAAATCCCTTATGCCCAAGTAATAATAGTAATAATATATTGAAGTAGTAACCACACATTGTAACAGTAACTTTTTGAGTCGAGCTGAACCAAAGAAAATGATTAACGGCACTACTTCGACTTTGTTCCGAACAAATTATAATTGTTAGGTTCCATCGTTTTCTATAGTTCTTTTGAGCTCGTAAACTTTGACAAATAAAACAGCGGAACAATTATAATTCTATCTGACATTCGATATATCGCGTATTATTTTAATATGCGTCCAATAGTAGAATAATGTTATATTTTAATTATAGTGCTGCTAAAATTAAATATAATCCCAAATTTAAGAATTTAGCTAATCGCTTGCATATGTACAATATTTGAAATTAACTCTGTGACTTAAATATCTCGACCTCATTATTGAGTATAGCAGTGACAATGCCGCTTGGAGTTTAGTGATATATTTTCCCTATGCAAAGTGAATAATTTTATTTAATATTATTTTATAAATAACCTATAAAATGAGTATCAAAATAAAAATAACATTATTTCTTATCTCACTGCGAAGAACAATTTTGTTTTATGCAAAACGACCTTGGCATTTACATAAGAAGGTTGCGTCGAGTAGGATTTTATTACCGTTCATAAGAAATTCAACACTGACTTTTGAATTAATTTGGAATTTCAAAAGGAAATAATAAAGAATTTGAAAAAGAAAAAGCTACTGATTTTCAGATAAAAATTACATTATTTTCTCAATCAACCAACCAAATACAATTTTCGGCAAAAGCAATAAATAGAAGAATTGGTGATATTACCAATGGTATGAAAATAAACCTGGAAAATTATCTTGGCTAATATTGTTTTTTTTGAAAGGGATGAACCAACAGAGGTTTAAATCACTATTAGCTAAATCTTTGTAAATTGTGTTTGAGGATTTTTCTGTCAAAACTGAATTTATAATTATTTTTCATTGAAATGTCATAACCGCGGGGATTATAACTTTCTGAGCTCAAGCAGATCCCACAAGAAAGAGGTTTCCCATTAAATAAACTAACCGCTATAACAATCGATGATGTTCCTGGATTTAAATTAGCAAACATGATTTTTTAGTTTATTTAGAGGTAATTTAACATTCATTTCCCTAATTATTTGCCTATCGTTGCATCAAACCTACATCTGGAAAGGTTATGAAACAAAATAACAAAACTTGAATTTATTTTCGAGTCTGTAACTAAGAAACCAATTCAGGAGAATCTACAGTCATGCAGCATCGGTTGTTTAAACTGCTACTTTTAAAAAGAAGCTGCTGAATGCTATGTTCTGAATGTAGGTAAAATGTTTACAAGGCATATAAGCCTTACAGAGGAAATAATTGATTTTCTTTCGTCAGAGTGAAAACTACATTAATGGCAAATAATGACTGCTAAATGGAGCAGTTTGATTGGAGTTAATAAAGAAGTTAAATGTAATTAATCGAGAACTGTAATGACAGAACTATCTTATCTCACATACGATCAGTTCAGTAAGTGCTTTAGGGGGCAAGTTAATTTTATTATCAAATGATTTAGCTCTAAATTCGTTGTCGTATTTATATAAATTGAAGTAAATTAGCTTGAATCTGTCTGTTAATAAATCTGTTTATTTATATGCATTGCATAATAAAATTTTGCTGAACTAATTTGAAAGACGATTTGACAACGTTGTTCTTAGAACTTATGGTTCAAATTTTAATGAACAAATATAATTCAGAATGCAATAATATCGTAGCACCATTGTCTTTTACTTTGGAATTAACAATGAGGAAATAGAAATTTGCCCATTGAATAATTACTTTATTTTAACACCCTGTACTAACTAACAATGACCATTTGGGAAATTTGAGTGAGGAGGAAAAATATCCATTTCAGCGACATGCAAAAAGAGTGCATACAAGGATTCTCTGATTATACATATTTTTAAATCTTTGTTTTATAATATGAAATATTTAAAGTCAAAGTATCCTTCTGATGCAATTTTGGACAACAATTTAATAGTATCTATATTGTTTTATGAAACAGACTACGATAATTTGGTTAAAACATACAGTGTAAGTCTTCTCGTTAAAGCTAAATTATAATTCCAACGCCATTATGCTTGTATATTTTTGCCCCAGCCCCCGAAGAAAATTGAAAAATCCTCATCAGATTTGTGCGCAAATCTTTATTAATATGTTTTAAATCACTGGTCATATTAGGAATTAATATGACTATTGGTTGTTGCTTCATCGTTGCTCTTTAAATTTGTTAATACTTTGTTATCCATACAATTTACATATTTGCTTTTCGTGGTTCTCTTCCAAAGAAGAGTATTTCTTTCAATTCTAAGATGAGTAAATATGTATGATTGCAACTCTATACCACGGAAGTTACAGCAGATTGAAAAATGCCCACATTTGAGCAACATGACTTTTGTTCAAATTGAAGCAAAAAGAAAAAGAAAATTTTGCTAGAGTTTTGGTTAAAGAATAATTGAATCAATTTTGGTGAATTAAGCTCATGAACCTTATCTAAATATCCATTATTCCATTCTTCTTCCACCACATCTCCCTCAAGATTTCTATGTTTATTCATTTAACAAAACTCGTGTTTTCAAATGAGTGTTCTATGTAAATGGCTATTTCTATCTTGGTAATCCATCGAATTGCTTCCCTCTTATACACTTCATAACATAGTTTCTCATTCTGGAACATGAATTAAAATTTGTGGCTTAGATTTTTGGCCATTCGAATTTTCATTGAATTATATGAAGATCCATCGCATTATTGACCTGAAATGATACTTTTTTATAAGAAAAACCGTCGATATGAACAGAAGTATTTTAATTCAAAAAGTTTTGATAATATAGAAAAAGATTTCGTCGCGATTCACCTCTAACGTGGAAATTTCTTTGAAAACTTGCGTGTGAAGAGAGCAGTGGGAAATATCAAGAATCTTTGACTCTTTAAGCGATTATAATGCTAAAGAAATCTCCAAGGATTATGCACCATTTAATGAGGAAGTATGTTTGGACATATGATAAAGGGGTACACAAAAATAACCCACCTAAATTGCAATGTATGGGCTTAAAGTTGATGCGCCCGATTAAATAGAAAGAGGCAAAATATGCTAATTGGTTTGTCATAAATTTCATCCATAACTATAATTTAAGATGGGTTTTTTGGGGAAAATTTATAAATTTTTTTGTTGCTTATTTGACAAATGACTTCGGCGGTTTTGGAAATTCAAAGGATTGAAATAGCTAAAAAGATCATGAAGAAGAAGAAGATAATGAAGATGAAGATGAAAAAGATGAAGATAAAGATGATGAGGATGAAGATGAAGATAACGAATATGATAAAGATGAAGATAATAAAGATAAAGAAGAAGAAAAAATAAGAAGATGATTAATATGAAGATGATAAAGATGAAGATAATGAAGATGAAGATGAATAAGATGAAGAAAAAAGAAGAAGAAGATGAAGATGAAGGTGAGGAAGATGAAGAAGAAAAAGAAGAAAAAGATAAAGATGAAGAAGATGAAGAAGAAGAAGAAGAAGAAGAAGAAGAAGAAGAAGAAGAAGAAGAAGAAGAAGAAGAAGAAGAAAAGGGTGTTCAAGGTGTTAAAATAAATAGTCTATAAAGGGGAATAAAAAAAGCGGTTAAGATTAGACAATAATGTCGTAGCCCCCCCCCCCCGGAAGGGTGCCTGTGTAACCAAGCTCTTCCTGTTAAAGAAGAGAACAGCGGCTTGTTTTTATATAAATATTCTCCTTAATATGATGGATTATAGTTGTAACGAGAGTAAAACGTGCAGTCACCCGTAAAGTTAGGTCGAGCCACGTAAATAAAGAAGGTCGAAAAGGACATTGAATTGCTCTCTCCAAGAAAAATGAGTTAATCCGGAGTTTACTGTGTGAATGAAATAAAAAGCTAACCATGTAAAACGCAAAAATGGTGATTTTGAATTAATGATGGACACAATAATTAAATAGTAAGAGTATATTAACCCGCAATATTTTAGTATGGCTCTGATGCAGCAGTGATTGTCTTGATTTAACTAAACAATTAGCTTCTGGATATGGGCAAGTGTATTGGGCCCCGAAGGCATGTTTGCTACTTGAACCTTGATAAGATAATGACTGAGAGTTCTAAGAATTCCACGTATAAGTTACTGGCCTAAATTAGTTGGTTGTCTCAAAGACAGAAATAATAGAATTACGCTGTCTGCACCATTTTGACCTCCTTATTTGGAATAATAATGCTCTTTTGCACCTATCTTGCAGCTTTATCCATCCTAGCAAGTAAAATGAATATATGCAACTTATAGGCTAGCTCATTTTATATTTGCAATTTATGATGCATTACTTACCATTATTTGGTTTAAAGCTACGGCAAGTTTTGTGCTGGAAACTAACTGTATATATAAATATATATATATATATATATATATATATATATATATATATATAAAGGTGAAAACCAAGTACACTATTGATAAAAGCATCTTTATTTGTCTGAGGTTGAATGTTTCGAGGTCCTAGCCTCATCATCGGCACTATGAAACTAAGATAGTAAAGGGTTAAAATTTATAGTTTTCATTAAACCCTAAAATTTAATAGTGCAATTTAGGATAAGCTGCTTAATACAAAAATAAAAAATTCAATAATATATGATAAAATATACAGATTGGATGCAGTTTAATTTATCTTTAAACTAGGTTTAAGTTTTAGGATATAAAGTTATTCTAATATTCGTAGTTCGTTTGGATGGTAGCTATGACTAAGAATTTTAAAGTTATCCATATTAATTTCAGACTTGCTTACTTTGATGTGATCTAGAATAGACAAATTGTCTGGTTTGTTTAGAATCAACCCCGTGCCGGTCGACCTTCCCCGATGCTGCTTGATGCGACAATGGATTGACCAAATGGTCGAACAAATATAAAATGAATATTGAAACTCCGATTTGTAAGAAGCTCAACAGTTCATTATATATATATATATATATATATATATATATATATATATATATATATATATATATATATATATATATATATATATATATATATGATATATATATATACATAGGTTAAGTTGGGCCAAATATTTTCATCGTAGCAAGCTTTGTTGAAAGGGACGTCTACTTTCGCATTTGTGATTTTCATTTCACACCTTTCAATTCGTCGTATATTTACTTTTACGTCTGGACTGGAAACAGAAAGGTTCTCCGAAATTCAATAAAACCCATTTTTAAAGTGACGTAATTTTGTATAATTATTTTTATTTTGTAATGTTTTTAATCAATAAAGATTTGAATTTGAATTTGAATTTATCAGTGCGTTTCGATACCCTCGTATTATCTTCACAGATAAAGTAAAAATAGAAATAAAAGAGTAGCACCTCGATCATTTATCAAGTAGAAGGTGGGAGAGGAGATAGCGGGAAATGTGGGGAGAGGGAAAGTGAGGGGGAAGGGAGTGGGGGAAGAGGGAGATGGATAGGGAGAAGGAGGATGAAGGGTTGGGGAGAGATATAGGGGGAAAGGGAGTGGGGGAGAGCTAACGTGGGGAATAAGTAGGGGTAGAGAGGGAGAGGCCGGAGAGGGAGGGGGGGAGGTAACGTGGGGTAGAAGCAGGGAAAGAATGTGGGTGAAGAGGGAGGTGGGGGATAGGGGGTTAAGAATGTATTGGGAATTCATACCGGTTTACTCGTCCACTTTAATTTTTTTTTAAATATTCCAAAAATCACGTAATTAAAATATGTATATATATATATATATATATATATATATATATATATATATATATATATATATATATATATGATTTAACCAATTAAAAATTAGTTGGAATAGACAAAGTTCATTGTTAATTGATTAATTATAACAACGTATTAACTCTGAACAAACGGGATAAAATCAAATTCTCGAAAGAGCAATTCATAAGAAGAGCGAACGCCCTTAATTTCTTTAACCTCCGCGGGCAAAATAATCAATAAAATTTTATCTATGATAATTTAATAGTAATAAAAGTCAAAGGTTAATCGTTACATTTTAAGAACTTCCCCACCAAGGATTTTTCGACATGACATATATTTTTATGACGTACTAAGGGGTCAGGAACACGAATATTATGTTCATTCCCAGCCGCAAATGGTTTACTTCCGAGTTAACGAAAAATTTATGCGAACATTTTTTCGTGAAAAATCAGCAATTTTCGGAGACAACGACGATGATATATCGCTAATGACTTCAATGGGCTGGGTGAATCCTGAACATGTATTATCTAATCCTTCTGTAGATTTACTTATTTGCGGATATTTTTATCATTCCTCCAACATATCCACTAATCGGCGATTTAGTGACATTTTTTTAAATTTTACTCTCTTGCAATCTGCCTCATGTCCCACCCACAGACAGCAGCATTGTTGTCGCCCTATTCCAAAATAATAGTCTTAATATAACTTATCCCTCCACATCTATGGTGAGGTGTTGCATCCACCATACCCCCTCGGTAATTGTAATCAACTAGGAGTACACCCAATTCGAAAGTCTTATTATGGAGGAAGGTGTTACTTAGACTTATATACGAACGTGAAGCTGAAACAAACTTTTCAACCAAAGTTGTTCCAATCACCTATGTTGGGCAAGCGATGTACGTCTAAAACACACTGAGACAAGAATTTGTGGCCTTTTCTTTCCTTCAAGACTAAATGGTTGTCAAGTAGAAGATCCCAAAGTTTGAGAAACTGTCGAACTACTACCCAAAGTCCAGAACACTATAATCACAACCTGTACTTCCATTTTTAGGCGTTTCATTAGTAAGGGTAATAAGTATATGTCACACAATAAATTTGGAACTGACGTCAGAAATCGCATGGGGAACAATTTATAACCTTTTGAAGAGGGAAAAGTAGCCCATTATTTTATCTCCTCAAACAATTGTATTATGGCGAAAAATGTGAATTATATTTTTGCACAACGTCAAATGGACAGAAAAGAAAGGATGACAAAGCGGATCTATTTATATGTTGTTCATTTGCGTCAGGTAACGGCCTTTTAGAGGGTTTATAAGTTGTGCGTGTATAAGAAAGATGAGGGTTTCTAGTGCCATGTTTAGCGTTTCGAGGATTGAATTAAATACTTCTAAGAAAAATAGACCTTTAATTTAAATATGAACAAAAAATGAAATCTAGCTAAACAAACTAGACAATCATGAATTAAACGAGTTTAAGCGAGACTTACTAAATTACACAAATGAATATACAGTAATGGCTGAACCAAAGCTAACTTTAATATTGAACGCTAATTGAACTTCAAAAAAAGATAATAACCACAGGGGAATCTGGTTGGAGACTGACTTTGGCCTCAATTTTTATGTAGACGCAAGAATGTTGTTTGCGGCCAGGCGTGTGGACGTATTCACAGACATTCCAAATGTTTGTCTGGCGTGGAAATAGGATTAAAGAACCAGAGATGAATTCGGTACGGGCAACGAATGGCGTTAAGTACGTTGTCTTGGGAAGATGATTTCACCAACGGGACAGGGAAAGTATGCTTTTTCCAATCTTCTGGTTAATCTTGGAATAATTCGAACTGATGAGCGATGAGCACACGAGTGAATCCTTTGACGAATGGGTTGTTTTAGGAAGTTCAATTTGGGGTATTCCTCAATGGCGAGGACTATCTCTGGGTTTTGTTGTAAACCGGGATAGGGTTTTCTCTAACGCGAGATAGTTGAGCTTGTTTCTCAATACAAGCTAACTTAAATTTTCGCTGTTACCACCAGGAACTGGCCCAGCATGAGCTTATTCTGTGTTTTTTTCGTAGGGTTGCTGGACACTGAGCTGGACTTCGTTGTTTCGATCGCAAACTCGATCTCCCTGAGACAAGATGCTAATTTTCGGTATAACCACCGGGAACTGGCTCAGTATGACTTCTTCTATGTCCCTTTCGTTAGTTGCCGGGCCTCTAGCTGGACTTCGTCGTCTCGATGACTAAATCGATCTTGCTGGCTCTTCTACAATTATCCGCATATATACTTCGCCACCCCACTGGGGAGGGGGAAGGAGGGGGAATGAGGTCTTCAGAATTAGGCCTCCTTCTCTCACATGCTTCTCCGAGCGTCTTCAACTTAGCCCTAAAGGCACCTTCTGGCATTTGGTCAAGGCTCCTCTAATTTTGTCTATAAAGTGAAATTAAATACCAACTCTTAGGGGAAATATTACCGGTTTAACCAATGTTAGGCTCGCCGGACCCGAACTTTGATGATTAGTGCATTATTTAGTTGTGGGGGACCTTTCTAGGGATCCTCGAGGCAAGAGCAGCGAGGGGGAGGGGTTAAGTAATAGGGTTACTCCGTCAAATGCCAGGACGTGGCGGTTACCGAACAGGGCCTCAGTTTTGAGGCTGGGATATCAATTTCCCTACAGGTATATACTTTGGATCACGGAGGAAAGATCATTATATAGTAATATGTATAAAATATTTAGGCATGCGAACAATTTGCCTATTTTTTTACTATAATAGGCCGTGACAAAGGAATGAACGCGTACATTTTATATTTTGAGATCACCTTATTTTACAATGCAACCGGTTTAAAAAATAAAAGTCCTTTAGCAAACGATACCCGTCTTCCTGATCGTGTGAAAATTTCCCGCTTATCATCATTCTTTACGGTGCCTGGAGGGGTTTTTCTTCAATTGTCCTTACACTATTGTTCTCTGTCTCATCTTTTTCTTCATAATTTGAAGTGCAAAAGGTCGTTTTCCCATCTCTTGCATGAGTATTTGAGTTTCGCTGATCATTCAATACCTTACCATTATAAGAGGGTGGGAGCTTTGACGGTTTCAACCTATCTACTGAGACAGTATCTTGTTTGCCATCATGGAATTCTACCTTGTAGACCTTGTCATCGCGTTCGACCACAGGGAAAGGGCCAGCATGTGGTGCTTCTAACGTTTTGCTAATACGATCGATTCGGAGACACACATGCGTTGCCTCACGAAGAGCTTCGGGTACGAAAAGTGTGGGCACCGAAAGCAGGTGTCCTTCGGATGCCTATGTAAATTCTGCTTGTGACATGATTGTGGTTAACTCTGAATGAATTTTTATTCGGTTTTAGACTTTGAGGATGAAACCAAAGGCTTTGGACATACTAGTGTAGTTCCTGTAGCTGTTGTGAATGGCGAAAAACCTGAGTCATTAGGTAGGGGAGAATGCCCAAAAGGATTATCGGAAAGGCCATCAGCCAACCTACTTGATTGGCCATTATGGCGCACTTCTAAGTTATATGTGCTCTTTCCGCCATCCCCTTCCTGGATGGTTGGTACGCCGTGATGTGGAGAAAATATAAACCAACGAGAGCTGATACTTCCTTGAACAATTCGGGCTCGAATTAGGCTCCTCTGTCGTTTCCTACTTTTTCGGACATCCAATCTGGAAATCCATCCATCTAAGAAGGCAAAGTAACCCTTGCAGAACTTATGCCCGGAATCGGTAATGCTTCGATTCATCTTGTAGCCTGGTCAATGCCCAAAAAGAGATTCAGGTTATGCGACAGTTATCATTACTCCGGGCACATACATAGTGGTAGTGGTCCGACGATGTCAATGTGCACGGTCACGAATCTTGACCAGGGAATATTGATTGGCAGGATTGGAGATTTCGTGTGGGAATCGAACTTAGAGGACTAATATGAGAGGCACTCCCGTGCTTTAATTCCAGGGTGGACAAATTGTGCAATTGAGTGAAGATTTTCCTCCAGCATGCCAGAGGGACGAACGGGCGTGGGTATATTAATGCTATTTCACACCATAGTTGAGCTTCTCCGGGGAAAAAAAAAATTTATTAGCGATTGTAGTTCTTCTGTTAATTCATCGTTATCCTGCGCTGCCGCCAAAGCAGTTCGGAGGTCAAATGAGTCAATTTGGTCCGAATTGATATTCCTCCATAGGCAGTCAACAACGCCGTTGTCTTGATTACACACGTAGGTGATGTCACTGATTTTTTTCAAAATCACCTTCTAGTAGCGTTGCTACCTGTCCGTTTTGGCAAACAATGGTGAAGAGACAGCCAATACTAACGGTTTGTGTTCTGGGCTAATGTAACATGGCGGCCCTCAATCATGTGCCTGATACGCTGCCAGGAGTTCCCTGCCGTATGTAGAGTATGCTTGCTGTGTCTTGCTTAGTTTGCTCGAAAAAATGCCACTGGCTGCGGTGATTCATTCACTATCTGGTGAAGGGCAGCACCTGCCGCGTATTGGAAGCATTCCCACACCAGTTAATATGGTGAGTCATTGGGCACCAGGTGATAGTAGCCCAACTTACCCAAGTGTCGTCGTATTTCCTTATACTTTTTTTTTAATGACACGTCTTCAATTTCCTTCATTTTCTAAGCCAGTGCGCAAATTCCCGTAGCCAACATGTGATGCCCTAGAAAATCAATCTCATCTTTTGCAAATTTGCATTTCTGCAGGAATATCCATCGAATATTCTCAACCAGAATTTGAATAGTTGATCTAAATACTCCAAATGGCCGTCCGAATTGTCCCAAAATATCAGGATATCATCTATATATACATACATAACGAACTCTAATCCCCAAAACAGGTTATCTTTGTGACGTTGGAATATGCAGCTTGCATTCCTGAGGCCAAGGGTAATTTCATATCATCCCATAACCCAAACGGAGTTACCATCGCAGTCTACTCTATGTCCCCCAGGTTCATCGGTATCTGATGATAGGCAAGAATCAGACCCAACCGGGTGAAAATTGATTTACCATGAAGGTGGTTTGCTACAATTTATATTCTCATTTGTATTCTCGTATTTTGTCCATTATTTATATAATAACTACACCTATTATTTAAATAGAGAAAAGATATGGCAATATTTTCAATTGGATTACCGTTATTAATAACGTTAAGATCCCGGCCCTATAAAATGGTATTATTCGTCTGCAAGCTTTGCTAGCTGGGCCAGGGTTACGTCCTTCTGGGTGGCGATTATGGGCGCGATGTTTGATGGCCGGGATTGAATAAATTTGTGCCAGACGAGTTCTTCACCAAGTTCTATCTATATAGCTGTTCCCCGCAGTTCCCCCAGGTTGATTGGAAGTCGACCAGCAAGTGTGGAGGATCAATGAGCTTCTCGAATAGCTCCGGTTTGGTTGTCTCGAAGAGCACGATCACTTCGTTCCTTAGAAGCTGATAATTTTGGGCAGATGAGATTGTATGTAGCTGAAAGTCGGTTAACAGTCTCAGGAGGTTGTGAAACCAGGATGTTAAAAAAAAATTTCCTTCTTATTTATCCTCGATATATGAAACTGGGCCTCTACAAACTTAAATCAACTTGATACCGCTGTCTCGTTAAAGATGGGGGAGCTTGATGGTGATGGCGTTCACGATTCCCGTTTTCCCTTGTCCTCCTTGGTGATGGTCCAACGCGTCGATTTTTTTATTGGTTACCTTTTGTTCGGTCGAAGGGGTCACCAGTAATGATGGTTATGATGATGGGTTACTAGTTTGTGAGTGTCGGGCTAAGGACGCTAAGGTGGCTATTCAGTCGAGTTTTGTCTGACTCTAAAGTGTTCTTTTGGATAATCTGCTTGCATGCTGGGTTCAAATAGTAATCTGGTTGTTGCTTCGGGAGAAGTAAGGACTCAGAAGGATAAAAATAGCGGTTTTGTAGGATTTAATCTTTCCTTGGGGCTAACCCAGTTCGACCAAGTGAAATTGTTGAGTTTTCTGTGGTTTGTTTGAGTGTTCACACCTATGGCTGACTATCCGTGTTAATACCCAGGGTTTCTTGTAAGTCTCCCTCTACGTCAGATTGCTGGGACTTAGGACGGATGGAATGAGGACGAGGAACGGACTAGAGATAATAATAATAATAATGCTAATAATATACTAATCAGAATGAGAATGTTTCTGTTCATCTATTTATACTAACGCCAACTAAGGGGGCGTGACTTTTCTTCTCTTAATCTAAACGCGGGGCGGAACTTACCGGGTCAAAGAGTGTGTGCATATTTAGTGCGGATAGGTGTGCACCAAGAGAGGATTTGAATTTGGAAAAATGCCTGGGCTTTATCAAGCCGACATCCATAGCAAGATTGATTTCTTCTTTCCACGGGTTCATGTAAACTCTGGCGAGTCAGATTAGATTCCGTTCTATGTGTGTACAGCTGTTTAACACTGTTTTCATTATCTCTGTAGCCAGACTTTCGGTTCGAATCTGTTTCCTAATATGTGTATTTTTGTATATTCGCATGGGAGCACAACCATTTTAGTTGCATCATTATAAAATATTCTGCTTTGCATTGATACATATTAAATTGCGAGTTAGCATTATTTAGAAGTATTTGCTTTGTTTTACATGAATTAAGCGTTACAAGATGGCATATTATTTCAATATTCGATTTGAGCCAATTTCAGGATTTCAAAGGGGTAATGGGGCGCTCATTTGTGAGGTTCCTTGTTGGCTCTACTCCACCTTGAAATTGAGCGCTACTGTGGATACCCACGCTATCGACACTCAGATTGAATTAAATTAATTGTAAATAAAGTAAACCTTTATCCAAGAAAGAAAGTGAATTGCGACAGTAATGAACGACATATTCGTGTTCTTAAAACTTAAAAAACATAAAAAATAAATTTTAATCGTTAAAATCATTGATGGAAATGTTCTTAAAATTTACCTGTTAATCACCCATTCTGTTATACTCCTAACATTAGTTCATCTAGCAAATTTAGTACTAATGTAACAATTATAGTTAAAATACCCCTCTAACAAGTTAAAATGTAACGTTTACGGCTGACAGAAACTGCACGTTGACCAAGAGTTGCTGCTTTCTCAGTCTCCCGCAATTAAGGCTAGGTAAATTCATTGTATAACAATAATATATTAATCACTGTAATTGAACAAGAATGATATTCAGAGTAACTACATCTGAATTTGTAATATAAATTCAATGTAACATAGGCCTATTATAAGAATTTTTCGCAATTAAGTCTTATGTTACGGCTTACCAAACAATATTTAACGGAATGACTTGCAAATATTATCATAAATCATGTTTCAATTAAGGAGATTGGCAGCGACGCGGCAAACTTTCTTAAACCCCCAACCTATTTCCCTATCTCACTTAGCCTTGTTTTTCACCATAAACTCAACACCCACTTTCAACTTCTAATTAGGTTTACAAGAAGTAAAGACACGATCAGTAAGGAAAGCAAGGAGAAGAGCATGGCAGAATATGAGGATGCTGTTGACATTATAACAGCTGGTTTTGGACTGGAGCTGTATGTTTATTGTTGGTTCCGTTGCCATATGTTGAATTCTTTAACCCTAAGTAGTCGTCTGCCCTCACTCTGAGGTAGAATAAGGGCAGCCTTGTTCTCTATGATTTCTCGTGTGAGTGTTTTACAGTCGAACATTCCGCTACTAATCGTAACCCACCGAAGCGTAATCTGCTGGATTTGGCAGCATTCGAAAGATGAAATCAAAGATGAGCTAATGAGAAGCCAAAGATGGGCCAAAGTGCCAAGGGTCATCAAATTTACGAACAAAAGGGACAATACATAGTATACCCACATTTTCAAGGTTACGAGTATATACATACACAAAGAAATCGATGGGGAAGTGAAAAGTAAACAGGTTGAGAGAGAAGACTTCATACCAGCCCAAGTCTGTTTCCGTTGTTTTAGAATGGATCCCCGCACGAGGAGGGAATTTCAGACAGAAGAAGACACTTGTTGTTGATGTGAGAACAAAGTCACATATGGTGGAGTTGAAAAAGCAACTATAAAATGTGACAAATGCAAAGGAAGGTTTCGTGCAATGTGAAAGGGCTGCCCACTGAAAAAAAAGAAATATTAAATTAAAAATGTTTCAGAAAAAGACTATAAGAAGAAAAGAAAAGAAACAACGTTGGGCCAAGTACCAAAGGCTACCCACTCCAAATATAACGACTGAAATTGTACCTCATGGTCCACAATAAACTGCCCACAAGGATTCTTACCTGAATAATGTACTCTCATGCGGGAACCTGTATGCGCTCAGAAACAAATTAGACGAATTTAACGCAATGCTGCTACTAATGGAATGATATTCTTGGACAACCCCTCCTCCAAACGTATGGTACAGATGGAGTATACTCCAAGTCTATGGAGACTAAACGGCCAATCACAGGCAAGAGAAAGGGCAGCAGAGAGGAAATATAAATACCTTCGAGTAGAAATGGAAGATTAAGACAAATCATTTTTTTTAATTATCTCCATCAACCGCAGAAAATTGGCAGAAACGCTACCACTACACCATAGAGGGGACATTTCTCCTGCCCCATTTTAGCAACAATGGGATTTGACATATCAAGAGCCTAATCAGTGAAGGGACGGATACAAGAGGGGGAATTCCCCTTAAGCCTCAAAATTATTACATTTAGATAATAAATATGAGAAATATGTGTCATTTCAGATTCATGCCGTTCGTTTAAAAATATCTCTGGTGAATTTCCACTTCAGAACTTTAATTCTTTTTACTTTTTACAATATTTGTCACTCACTAATTTCAATGCATTTTAATGGTCTCCGCACGTTATTATTCCTAGCATGAATCGTTCCATGATTTCAGATATTGTATATCTCTGCGTGCTTTTATGAGTTCACTGTCCATGTTTCATGTACACTAGTTAAAACTGGTTAAGTGAATTGATCAAATATTATTTTTTTTAAATATAGAGTTATGTCCCTTCCGATGATGTACTGAAGCTTACGACCGTATTTTTTTTCCATGTATTTCCTTTTAATGCTTCCATCAAGAATCACAAGCTCTTCTATGTATACGTATTATATACCTGATCTAAGCTATGAAATTCAGTTTATAATATTATCATCATTCTAAACAACATTCTCACAACGTTGGCATGGCGTTCATCAAACCAAGAAAAGCTACGAGAGGGTGGCTTCTCAGCTCTGCCCCCTCGCCATTTACCTGGATTTAGTCGCCTTTAATGACACGGGCCTGGGCACGATATCTCTGGTCTTCAGCCTCAAATATAGGTCATAGTGGTCGGCGACTAGCCTGCATAATTAATCAAAGGCAAGGAAAAATTTCGAAGGAGTGGGTATGGGAAAAGTGCCAAAAAAAAGGTGAGAGGAAGATTAGATCCCTACAACAAATACAGTCCTATTTGTCTCCGTACAGTTTAAGATTATCGGCAGCTCTGGGGCCGAGAGAGTGTTTCATTCCACCGCATGCTAAGTGTAATAGCCTACAGATGCCACATTTTTGTCCATCAATGCCTTTCCTGTCTTTTAACTGCTGAATTTGATGAATAGCTATTAATCATTACTTTCGTGTTTGAAAATGATCGTTCCCAGTTCAACTGAAAGACACTTGTGATAATTCTGTTATAATTGAAGATAATTTGGGGGGGGTTCGATTTTAACTGGTTTGAACATCATATTATACTAATAGCGCGACGGTTCTATAAACATTGGCGTAAAACATTCAACTTAGTACTCCACCCTCGTGGAAACAACATGAAAGAGAGCCTTCATTCCTTATAGCGTCCCTGTCAATGCACCAATATAGGTTGAAAGTGAGTTTCCGGGATTGATGGGCATAGGATAGAGCTGGGTTTATCAATGAGATTCAGATGTGACCCACATGGGCAACTTCATCCAAGCCAACTTGATTCTATTCCCAGCGAGAGCAGACACAAAACTTGAGCCGCTGTGCCTATCTCCAGAGGTTATGTAGCTCCTATACAAGTCATCACGTACATATCCAATCACAAATCACAACACCGCTTTCTTATTCTGGCCCGTCCTCACATTTTACACACTCATTCTCTCCTTTGCTCCGGATCCTGATGTAGAACGGATGACCTATACGCCCTGGGCCATGGAAGATACTTGATCGTTGGTCGTATTAACATATACTACCCAACAAAAAGTGGTGCCCTACGACATACCAGTGATTTTCATTATTAGCTTTATGTAAATTTTATTATCTGGTCAGTTAATCTCGTCGATGATTGAGGGTTGCCGTAAGTTACTAGTCATAGTTACAAATTTTGTGTAGCTAAGGGGCCAAATGCAGTTCTAGAATTTGAACTTGATATTGGACATAAGGAATCTCCTCTAATGAGCACAGACTAGAATTTAGCATTATCTATGTAGGTATACATATTTGAACGACCTTTATACGTCTATCGGAATATTGATCCTCGTATTAATTAAACGAATGGATTGGTTGATCAGTATGATCAGTAAGCAAGATATTGGCGTCAGAAACCTCCCTACGACAACACCATAGGGGTAGAACTTCAGAAAAGTCATCAAAGAACGCGATTACCAAATGCATGCTTTGTGTCGAATATAGGATGCAATTTGACTAGATGATGAACAATTTGAGAATCTTCTGCAGATTTACAAGAACGCGTGAGCCTTTAGATTATGGTATAAATAGACTAAAGGAAAATGCGCCGTTAAACTAGTTCTATTAATTGTTTCATAGAGAAACATATACTAGTCTCAAATATTTGACCATGACTGTAGTTCAATAATTTTCAGTAACTATGGCAAAACATTTTAGTCAGGTCCAAATCGTGTTTCAGGACTACAAAGGTAAATGCCATTAGACATGAAGCGATTTTGCATAAAACTTGAGTATTTATAACGAATGCGTTTTTTAATACTACTATTTTTGACTTATTTTAAGCCCCTTCGTAAGAAAAGCGAAATTAGGGAGGCCTAATTGGGGTATGACATTTAGGTTTTATTGAGAACTAGATATACTCTGTGATACCTAATATGCATTGAACATCACAAGATATAGGCAATATAACACTGAAACTGGGGGAGACGAGTTGGGAGGAGGCCCACCTCATATGAAAATCTCTTGGAAATTAGATAAATCTTTTATAAAATCAAAGGGGAGCTTATATTTCCCTAAGCCCTACATACCTATGAGGGTTCACTTAGCTCACCTACTTGATACGTCTTCTAAACTAACCTAAATTGAGCACCCTGTCTGGGAAAAATCCTGGATCCGTCAATACAGTATGGCAAGACATAAAGTGAGCAAACTTTTTCGCTTTCGTAATTTGAGCTCCAAGAACATTAATGACTTGTACCTGGGATATGTACGGGCTAAGGTGATATACCCGATGGTGATTACACAGGCTGCCAGCAAATATTCACTGAAACAACTGTAGAGGATCTCAAAAAGAGGATCCTTGCTGATAAATAAAACAAGATGATTAGAACAAATACCAGAAAGGAAATTATGACAGAGGGACGAAATGGAAAGGACTAAAATTCTAACTCGAAACCCATCCACAAAAGGTGGAGGATAAAATTTTACCGAGACTTGACCACAACCTAGAAAATGACCTGACCCGATTGTGGATCACGTTCTCCAGGAAATCAAGAACCTCGAGCGAAAAAATAAGTTACACAAAGGAGAAACTATTAGTATCCGCATTAAAGAAGTCATATAGAAAAATAGAATAATAAAATATATAAACAAATATATGATTAAGATAACTTTTCAGATTTTTTTTATCAGCATCATTCCATTTACATTTTCCCTGAGGGTAACACGTTAAAAAGGTTGATAAATGTGATGGCTAATAATGGAATGCCACTTGCCAGCCTTTGCTCTGACCTTAAGCATTCTGAGGAGCGCGTTGTAGAAAAAGTAAAAAGTTCCAGGTTAAAGTTAATAGTTAACAAAGCGGCCGTCGCTGTTGACCTCAACTAATCCTGTATACAACATGGCCTAGTTACACGATATATATATATATATATATATATATATATATATATATATATATATATATATATATGATACGTACTACGTCCTAGCCTAGTGAGAACAGCTTCTCAGGTGCGGACATTGAACAGAACTCTGGACCCTTACCTGCACTGCCAAACATGACAATGAATAATACACAGGAACTAGGGATTCATAAAATGCAACACACGTCAACGCTGGATATACCTAAGCTATTCTAATCACCACATTACTAAACGTTATACTAATAATTGGTCATACAATCATATGCTTCCTTCCACCTTAAACACCTCCATTTAACTTTATATTGGAACAACCTAGCCTAAACTTCATACAACTAAACATAACTAAACATATATTCAATCTCCAACAAACAGGCCGAAGTACTTAGATAGTTTATTATAGAAAGTGAACATACACGTATCCCTGATTCAAGTAATCAACTTGCCACATTAACACGAAATCCTTCTCTGCTAATAAACTATACAAAGGCTAGACAACTCTCCAAAAGCATATGGTCTATTAATACTAATACAAAATTTAATTCTCTTCATTAACACAAACCACACAACAAGCACTCCTAAATAAGAAAGAAGCAGCAGTGAAAATACAATCCAGTAGGGTCCCAGACAGAATGCAGTATACAATATATTAAGCCTATATACTCGTATGTATATACTTCCTAAACAGAAGAATACCACCAAACTATACATCATCCTAGAACCACTCACACAACTTGAGAACATATTTATCTACGATGCTTTAAATGTATATCACTCATAATGGATCACAACTCAAATGACAGTAAATAGAGCTACAAACCACATCGCTTAACAATTTCACGCACTGTCTATAATTAATTCGACTACTCAACCAAAGTGGCAAATACTACAATCCACAGTAAATCGTACGTCCACTGATATAAATTGTGTATACCTAATTTACACACCAGAACCATATGGAAAAATAGCAGAGCCTTCTCAGACTCTCTTCCCATCACTATAACATAACAACCACTAACCACCGATCACTATGATTCAAAGATATATACATGATTTCTTGATCGAAAACTACCCCTCGAAAATAGGTACCTCTCACCCGAAGAAAACATACAACCAAAACTTCGCCAAAAAAAATATTCTAGTCTACACATAAAAGAGGAACAACACCAAATGAAGCGCAAACGTATGGATATGGCGCTGGATACTCCACTAGTCACTTCGAAGACTCGTTCATGAACGGAATGCAGCAGCAGAGTAACCTCTTCACTCTCGACCATACCAACAGTGCTTACGGTGGTTGCTAATCCACAAAAGACAGCGAAGTATTCTAGACAGGAGAAGGAGTAAAGCTTGCTTGCTAAGCCGGAGTTAACTGCTAAGTTAGCAAAAATGACAGCTCCAACAGCATATTATGTCCTAGAAACCTCCATTGTCCCTCTTGACCCTATCCCTGTGCTCTCTAGAAGCACATCCGTAGCGATTACTTGCTTTTTATTTATTTTCTCATGTTCTTAACTTGTTTATTTATCTTCTATTACCCATGGAAAAATTTATTGTTTCAATAGTAGTTGGAAATTCCAAGTGCATAGGTAGCCGTATCAAAGCATAATTTGAAAGAGTTGCCGAAAGTAGATTTTATGCATAAGGGTCTGCGTAATATTATGTGTAGAGTCATTAAAAGTCTCATTTTTTAAAATCTAAAACTGTCACTAATGCCTGGAAAAGAGGAAAAATTTTATCCTTTTATTTCCCATAACAAAACATGTTCTTTTTTACATATATTTTACATATTCTATTTTTTTATTCCCAGAGACATTAACAATATCTTTTCTTTCTCGCTTTTTCTCTCATCGAATTACATATACTTAACTTTCTTTCTAATAATGGCTCCACAGATACGAACATGTAGCGCCTTTAGTAGCCTTTCCTTCTAGTCTACCTCGATAGATCGAATTATGGCTGCATTCAGGGCCGTGGTAAAATGCGTAAAGAGGTAAAGGTTAAAGATTTTCCCCTACAAATGTAATTGCAATTACATTATTAAATTCAGTATTATACCTTAGCTGACGTCCAATAACTACAATTCATAATTTTCTGCTGTGTGGAAAAAAAATTGGATTTGATAGAATTACTGCTCACTCCTGTGTGAAATACTGCTAATTATTATCAATGCTGTTTAAAAATAACCATTATTACTTTCAAATGCCCTTTTCTTAGACTACTCAAAGGGAGAAATTCAGGTTAGCCCCACCCCCACCCCAATTTTTTATCCTGGTTCCGCATCTGACTAAACACAAAAATCCACAAACATAACATCCACTCATATAAACAAAGACTAAGCTGAATTTCTCCTTTTGAGTAGTCTGAGAAAAGGGCATTAGAAAGTAATAATGGTTATTTTTACACAGCATAAATAATAAATAGCAGTATTTGACACAGGAGTGAGCACTAATTCTATCAAATCCAATTTTTTTTCCACACAACAGAAAATTAGGAATTGTAGTTATTGGACGTCAGCTAAGGTATAATACTGAATTTAATAATTAATTTTGAGATTTACCTGTAATTTAGACATGTATAATTTTATTATAGACTTGCGAAAAATTAAAGAGCCTAAGACCACTCTAGAATAATTCTATAAAGAGGGGAACGAGTGGTGTCAGAGGAGAAAGGAGGATAAAAGGAGGAAAGAATTTGGATAAAGACTTAGTTTTAAAAAAATGATCCATTCTATTCTTAAGCATATTTACTGTAGTGATTTCATTGAAATTCATAAACAATTTCTTACTAGTTTGGTATTATCATAAGAGAAGAAATTTTGTGCTATCGCAATGATAAATCTTTAGTTTACTAGCTAAAACCGTTATTTCTCTTTGCCACTCGGTTATCTAACTCAAATAATCGTTCATAAATTATATTAGTGAATTCGTTTAGTATTTTAAAAGCTTCAATAAGCCGGCAATGTTATTGCTGATATTCAGGTTTTCTTCGTGCGATCTACTTCTAAATTTAGTAATTAATTTCCTCGCTCAACGCCAGACGCATTCCAATATTCACAATTTCCGTTTGCATATATGGAGACCAAATGAGGTTGCAAAAGTGCTCTACGAGTATACATACGAGTATAATGGAATTAAAATATCTTTTTATTTAAACGCTTAATGTCTTGCTATGCATTTTAATGTCATATGCATCATTTTTGATACTACAATCCTTGTTTACACAATATTAGATAACTCATAATTATGTATTCTTAATCCTTTCGAAGTTTACTGGGTTAAAAATCTGACCATCTATATTGTAAACTTCTCGGACAATACCTATTTACATAGCTTACAATTATCCACATTGAATTTTTCTCTGATATTACTGATCATATGACTAATCTACTAAGTTTTTTATGCAACTTTTAAGTCACGGATAATTAGCTAGTGTAGCTACATAGCTTTGTTTCATCAATATATTTTTAAAATTCACATAATAAATTCGTTTCAAGATCGATTATATATATATATATATATATATATATATATATATATATATATATATATATATATATATATATATATATATATATATATATATATACAAAAAGCAAGGGTCCAAGAACAGACCCTTGAGGAACGTTAGTAGTGATCGATGCCCATGAAAGTTTCCTATAGACCACAAAAAAATACTTTAATACTTTTATCCCAAAGTGGATTGCTGAAATCTAAGGGAAAGTAACTTTCTCCAATTATGTAATTTATAGACTATATTTCCATGTGTTCGTAATTGCAATAATATCAAAATCTTCGAATGCAACTAAGATATTTAAATCCTTACTTTTTCTCCAACTCGGTGCGTTTGTATAAAAACGACAAATTCATCTTAAATTTCCATAACTTCGATTATTTGGTTAGTGCAAACAGCTTTGTGCTATGTACTATCCATCCTATGATACATTCCTGTCAAAAAATTCCTAGGAGTATTATTTAAAAGTCTTGATGAGTGTACCCCGTTTAGGTGCAGCACGTTTCTCCACACTAGCTGATTGCGTTCATATAAAGTGTTCTATAGATTGATGAAGTGCATCTCTTCTTTCTAGCAGACAACCTTACGAGAGTTTTTAGGTATTAGGCTCTAACGTATAAAACCTTCGCCACAAAGAGTATTGAAATAATACCTGAAAACACTAAGTTCCTACCTTATTTGTCACCTTTCACATCGGGTGGAAGCGCCTTGCTAGCAGTTCCTCTGACCTTGCAGATTAAACATTATTAATTTCGATAGGAATAATAGAAACTGTTTCTCTGCTACACATCCTCATAACCTCAAATTTTCCTTGCGAAAAATATTATCTCATCCATCTCTTTGGTTTCCGTCCAGAGAATTCCTCCAGCTGGCCCCTAGTAATAGAATCCATTGAAAGACAAACTTGTAACTTTTCGTCTTGATTAGAAATAAAAGTGAAAACTAGTTCATCAGTAATAGTGGTAATCTCGGCATCAAAGTTCTCGCTAGAGCTCCCTTACGTACTCGAGTGATCGGGTCGCCCTCGGCTGCAGAACACCTAAATTGCAGGCTCTCTTGAGTGGGGTCCAGCTCAAACGTAGCAAATGGTCCTCAATCTTCCGTGTGTTCCTCCTCTTGCACACACACTGACACCGGGGTGCCGGTTTGCCTATGTCTGTCCTTCACGTCAAAGGCAGCACATGGAATTACATTTGCAGTGGAAAATATTTTACCTTTACCTCCGTACAACATCACATATATTCGCTCCTCCCCGGAGCCATCATTCGATCTATCGAAATGCACTGGCAAGAAAATGCATCAAGAGACGTGACAGGTTCAATTTTCTATCTATTTTTTCACAGAAAGTAAACCTTAATTAGAGAATGGCCGGGCCAGGGGGATGCTAATGCGAGAAAAATTGTTTTCGCCCTTGATAATAAAAAAAGGCATAACAAATATTTGTAACGAAGAAGATATTAATAGGAAATATTATTGTTTGTGTTTTCTTTATTATTTTTAAGCAAAGGTGATGTATTTCCAGAAATAAAACATGGTAATAAATCACTCGTTGACTCCAACACAGATTTAACTGAAGTTCAGAAGAAAAATAGACCATCAACTAGATCAAGTTTACTGAAATTAACTTGGGATTAAATTAATGTCATTGTATAAGGATAATTTTGCACTTGGATAAGCTACCGACCATTACAACAAAAATATGTTGCAGAGAATACAAAAATCTAAATAAGCAACTTAAAGTCTAAAGGAATTAAAAACAAACAAATGCTCGTAGGTTGAGGTAGATAACGCTAAATTAAGTGAAAAATAACATAAAACGAGACAAATAAACAAAGACATAAAAACATTTAGCATTTAGGATGCTATTCACTCACGATGAAAGAATAGTCTTTAATCACAAACAATGAGGGCAGTACTTCAAGCTTGAGTAAGACGACACAGAACAAAACTTGATCTTTTGGAGAGCTTTTAACAAGTGACTCATCAGTTCCTTTTCATAAATTTATAACAACCCATAAATGTCAATTAAAAATTATAATAAACAACTAAGTTAATTTAAGATTTAGGCGACATTGACTCGACCAAATAGGAACTGAAGCCAAAATATAATAGAGCCCCGAAACGCGAGATTGCGTTTTTGATCGCTGCATTATAAATTTACCGTACATTGACAAATGCGACAACAATAATTTGGTTTTCTAAATCATTTGGGATACATATATATATATATATATATATATATATATATATATATATATATATATATATATATATATATATATATATATATATATATATATAATGTTCAACAGAAATCCCAAGGTGAGGAAAATAGCTGGTATCATCCTTTTTATTTACCGGCAACGTTTCGACCACAATACGGTCATCTTCTTAGGCCTTGCCAACGAGCGTGTTACGTGCTCCGGCCGACTCAAAAGTAGCTCTGAAGATAAGCGTTGTGGTTATATAAGCGAGAAGCGCTTAATGACACAGGTTCAAATTCAACTTCTTTATTTATTTTCATATAACGGGAAAAATAGTTTGCCATATCTTTCCGTTCTCTACATCTCCCATTTTCCATCTTAAGCTTTCATTGATTCATGTAATATTCTCCTTCCAGGTTGTGTTAGCAATTTCCATTTATTTGGGCCTTCAAATATATATATATATATATATATATATATATATATATATATATATATATATATATATATATATATATATATATATATATATATATATTTATATATATGAGGAATTGAACCACATTCTCCGAAGACAATTTAATTCAGAACAGTTTCGGTGTATCTCACACCCTTAAATAGTTTAAAGGACATATTTGGAAAAGCGGGTATTAATCTAGCTTTTAAATATAATAATTCCTTAAACCAATTGATGATGGCCAGGAAACCCAAAGAACATCATAACATAGGAGTATATGCAGTACCATGCAACGATTGTCATAAAGTTTATATAGGGATAACGGGGAGAAATCTAGACAAGAGATTGTACGAACACAAAAGAGATATTAGAGTGGGCAGCGAAAGTAGTGGAATATTTTGCCATGTTAGAGACAAGAATCATACGATCGATTTCAATGGAAGTAGAATGTTATTTAAATCGGCTAACTATGTTAAGAGAAGAATCGTAGAATCGAGCTTGATATCGTCAGTTCCTAATTTAAATCTATCTGAAGGTCAATTTTCTTTTAATCCTGTAATAAGATCGCGAATAAACAAAATAGTAAAATGACAGCCCTTCAATATGTTTAGGCATACCCCCCCCCCCAGATTAGCCACAAGTAGGGGATTGGAGGAAAAAAGAGGGGATCTTGTGTTATGCTTAAATGCATTTCTCTTATATTTTCTGCCCAGTGTCAGTTGAAAAAGGGAGTGAGATACAACGAAACTGTTCTGAATTAAATTGTCTTCGGAGAATGTGGTTTAATTCCTCATCTTTTCTTGCGTTATTGCATTAATTTTCATATATATATATATATATATATATATATATATATATATATATATGTATAAATCTTTCATGATCGCGAAAGAATCATGAAAATGAATCCAACAAACCGCAAGAAACAGAAACCGGGAAAATTTTTCTTCGGAAATATTATTTCCTAATTAGCAAAAGTAATATTTCCAAAGAAGGATTTTTCCCGTTTTTTGTTTCTTGCGGTTTGTTGGATTCATTTTCATCATTCTTTCCCGTTCATGAAAGATTTATACATTATATATTCGCCGTGTGTTTACCTCAATTCTTCTTTGTCCTTTGAATTCCTTATTAATTTTATTTCTCTTTCATAGTCCCGATCGACCTTACGAATCGTAGCTTAAAAGCTTATTTATTCTGAAGATCTTTTGGTCTTCCTCGTAGCCAAGTGACCTAGGAGATGATTTAATTGAGATCAAAGCGGGTGCTCTCTGCCTCAGTGGGCACGGTTCGAATACCGCCCCTGTAAGGAATTTTTGCGAATTAGGAAATAATATTTCCGAAGAAAGAATTTTCCGTTTTCTGTTTCTTGCGGTTTATTGGATTCATATATATATATATATATATATATATATATATATATATATATATATATATATATATATATATATATATATATATATATATATATATATATATATATATAATAATTCAATATGTGTGTGTGTGTGTGTGTGGAAAACTCATAAAGTATCGCGTGAGTAAACAATAAATGAAACAAAGCCCACAGGGAAAATTAATACGAGGATTCCAAGTACTTTCGAACTATATTTCGAGTTCTTTATCAAGGAATAACAGAAGTATTGAAAATTGTAATATTTATAAAGATGATACAGATGAGAGGGAACGCCAACAAAAAGCAAAAAAAACACTCAACAAAATGAATTAATATGATATTGAAACCTTAGGAGGAGCGAAGATAAATACAAAATAAGATCATTAAATCAGGTAAATTCAAAAAAAGGTTGACAAGAGGCTTAAAATACCGCCTATGCAATTAAGGAGGGAGAAAATCTTAAGGAGAGATTAACCTCAGAGGTCAGGATCTAAAAACCAAGGTAGAATAAGTACAAATGTTCTAAAGACTTGACTCAAATGGAAATAAATACAGACAAAAACATAAGTCTACATAGATGCAAACAAAATAAAATAAAATTGTCTATTAATATTAATATCAATATTTAGTCTCAAATTAAAAATTTCGACAGTGCATTGTGAATATAATCACAATGTACTCTCGAAACTTTTAAATTGAGACTAAATATTTATATTTATATAAAGAACTCGAAATAAAGTTCGAAAATACTTGAAATCCTCGTGTTAATTTTCCCTGTGGGCTTTGTTGCATGTATATATATATATATATATATATATATATATATATATATATATATATATATATATATATATATATATATAAAGGGTGTTCCATTAAGACGGATCGAAGTTAGCAGTAAATAAAACAGTGTTATTGGTGAAAATTTATTGTTTTCACTATTGGATCATGTTATTTGAATCATGGCAATCATGTGTGAAATATAATATCGCCTAAATGTCCGCCAAGGCTTCGGCAGCACACCTCCACTCGATGGTCAGAATTTTTATTTACGTCTTTGCATAGTTGCTTCTCGATCTCACCAATATGCCTTATTATCTCATCCTTCAGCTGTTGAATTGTTGTTGGCTTGTTGGCATAGACCTTACTTTTGAGATGACCCTAAGGAAGAATTTTAAAGGCATCAAGTCACACGATCGTGGTGGCCAATTGACCTCACTGTTTCGAGAGATAATACGACCTGGGAACTTCTCATTCAATAAAGCCATTGTTGCATTGGCTGTGTGGCATGTGGCGCCGTCCTGTTGAAACCACAAATATTCGACATCCATAGAATTCAATTCAGGCCATAAAAAGTTGGTTATCATAGCACGGTCTCGCTTGCCTGTCACTGCAACAGAATTCCCGGCATCATTTTCGGAGAAATACGGCCCAATCATTCCGCTAGCAAAAAATGCCGCCTAAACAGTGACCTTTTGTAGATGCAGTGGCTTTTTAACAATCTTCTTGGGATTTTTATCAGCCCAAATGCGACAATTCTGCTTATGAACGAATCCACCAAGATAAAAATGGGCTTCATCACTAAAGACGATTTTTTGCGAAAAATCATCATCGGCTTGTCTTTACTTGTGCACCTAATTGACGGATGTACGGCGCTTCAAATGGTCAGCAGTCTTCAGTTCTTGTGTCAATTGAATTTTGTAAGTGTGTAGGGACAAATCTTTTGTCAAAATTCGATGTAACGTTGTTGTGGAGAGGATCAATTCCTGCGCGCGATGACGAATAGAGGTGTCTGGATCTTCGCCCACATTCTCGCGCACTGCAGCAATGTTTTCAGCTAAACGGCGTAAACGAGCACGCAATGGCGTTTTCATATCTGCCACCGATCCCGTTTGTTTGAATTTACGAACAATTTTCCCAATTGCACTCTCGGTTGGTCGATTATGTTGACTAAAAAAATCGCGAAGTGCCCGAAATGCGTTTCTGTTTTAACGTCCATTTTCGTAATAGGCTTCGATAACTTTAACACGTTATTCAATTGTTAATCTTTCGATGGTTGAAATTGCCAAAGACTGAAGTTGTTAAATCTGAAAGAAAAAATTGATTAAACGCTTAAACTTAACTCACATTCAAATTCAGTCCAAGTTATTGGAACACCCTTTATATATATATATATATATATATATATATATATATATATATATATATATATATATTAGTTTGGGCATCTAATACCATTTTTATTTGTATATGAGAAAACTAGACACAAAAATGCTTTAGAAAGAAATGGGGAAAGATCACAGGGGGAACAAAAGAAGCCATAAATTAAGAAACAGCTATATTTGTAATGATTTCGAAGCAATATTCACTCAAGTATGTGTCTTTTGTAATATTTATTAGACTTATAGGTTAGCTTGGCATTATTAAAGTAAATTTGCTTATTACAATTACATATGTGGTTGAACAAACTAAAAGCTAAATTCCTCTTCTTATATGCCCCAGACTGTTGATTACAAGATTTGTTCTTTAAAAAACATATTTTATAGTCCGGTTATCTTAATATTGGTATGTGGCCGAAGTACTTTATTTTGGAAAAACATGAAGCAGAAATTAATACTATAAATGTTTTGTTGGCAGCGTTATTGGTGGTATTAGAACAATAATACCCTACATCGGTCTGATATGGAGTGGAAATCTTTCAATAAACTATAAGCGATACATTAAACTATAAACCTACAACTTTTGAAATAAAATTCATCTTGAAGAAGGCAAGGGTTGCAATTTCGATAAGCTCGAAATATGTGATAAAATGAGAGATTTCTTAACTAATTTATCAAGAAGTGAATGCAAATTTATATACGGATTTGAATTTGGGGGTTTGCGATATACAGAAAGTATTATTGAGCCGTTGATATTATTGAGTTTTGTATCTAACAAAAGCAACGTGTTTTCTGATTCGCACTCGGCCTTGAATTTATGTAAAAGTGGGATGCAAGTTGCTGAGATTTTGAAAGAAACTATCAAACTTTTCAAGATTATTATAAGGCCAGCAAGAGAATATATCATAAACGTATCTCAACCAAACCAAAGGAACGGATATAATTCCAGGTAGTAGTTCTTTTTCGGAATTTTAAATAAATAAATTGCAGAGAATCGCTGAATGGGAATTACCTATGCTAAGGCCACACAATTGGTGTTAAAAATTATCGCCGACGGTGAAAATATTATCTATTACACATCAACACACAAGGTTAATAATCTTGTCTCACGAGAGGGGCAAATCAGTATCTTCTTTATAGAGGTGGGCCAAAAAGACATTAAGATTGCCTCATTTGGACTTTTGTGAATAGGCTATTAACATCGAAACTCATCATCTTGTTGGTTAAATCCAAGTTCCTAACCTTTTCAACGAAATCCCCTGAATGGAGTAAAACAGATTTGGATATTTTGCCAACAAAATTTGATAAGAATCTCGTTATCCACTAGAAATGATGATAAGAATAGGACCCAACCGTTGATATCATAGGTCTTAGGGGGATTCTGACTTTGTGTGTCTTAAGAAGACCGTATAAATAGGGCAAAGAGGGATTAATTGTCTTGAATTATTTGGTCTTATCTTTTATGAGGTCGGGTGTAAGTTTTTCATATATCTCGTGATCATTAATATCTTCGATTTTGGGGGGAATACTGTCCTTTATCAAATTGACCAATTGGTTGGTTTTGTAAATTTTTTTTTGTTTCCTCGTAGGGTCTTAATTTTATTTTTTAAATCTTATAGCAATGTTTAATTGATTCTCAAACGAACTATTAGTCAATACACCAAAAAATTGAAGATTTCCTTAATGAATCCTTAAAACTTGTATACACTATAATTTGGGCGCTATTTTCAAATTTTATATTGATTCATTATGTTCTTTTCATTTTACAAACATTTTGAATAAATACGAGTAGAGCCTTGCGATGGATAAAAGAGAAGGAGTGAAGAAATTAAACATTATTACCAAAACAAAAATAATGGCGACAAAGAAGCTCGTTTGTCATCTGGTCATCAGAAGAAGTTAACCGTTGATAATTACAGAGCCTATATATTAAAAGTCTAATTATGAAGTTTGAAATAACCGGATACCACAAGATCAGGGAGGGCAGCTTCAATAACATCCATAAAGATGTCCAAAGAATTTAGATATTCAGTTTTTCATTGCTCAAAAATCAATTAGCCGTCTTTTTTTAGTGTTGAGTATCACTTACAGAAGTGAAAGTAGAATCTTAAATATGGAGATAATGGAGTATTGCATCGCTATCATGTTGCAGAACTTGCATAATGTGACTAGAACATTATAAGTAGTTTTGCGTAGATGAGGCTTTTCATCATTAAAAATGATGGGGAAAGTCAAGCACCGTAATTGTGTGTACTAAAAAAATGTTAGCCCACTGTTATCTTCGCAAAAGGATACACATTATTGTAGTGATTATGTCATTCAGGTAATATTGAACAAAAAAAGTGTACATTTCTTTCTGTGCCCTAGATTCCATGCCATTCTCTTAGAAGTATTAAACAGCAGAAGTTAATGAAGGTAATGCAGAAGGGTGACTGGTCTGATTCTAGAAGCATAATTAGATGGTACTCGCTTAGAAGGAATCTCTGCTATCATAAAATTTTTAATTATTTTTGTTTCAAGACTAACGATAAATATGGTAATAACTCTCTACATTCTGCTAAGAGATATACACTTAGGACATTTAGGAAAGATCACAAGTTATAGACTATTCCAGAAACAAACTTTAAAGAATGATGTAATTTGTCTAAACGTAGATATTTAATAAGTAAAAATGAGTGCATATGTTTAGATGATTTCCCGTTTATATTACACTTGTCTACGCTGTTTTCAAGTTCTAACACATGGTACTCGAATTTAGGCTAGTTTTTCGGGCTGAATCCAAAAATCACGTTCATTTTATCTAATCATATCAAGTTTTGAGATATAAGCACATGCCAGAAATTCTTATATCAAGATCTATTTTTAGGTGAATATACACACAATAGTAAATTTTAACTGATTTATACACAAAAGGCTAACAAAATGTTATAATTCATACCGGAAGGAATACAACATACAACAAAGCTATTCATGGATGAAGGGTCTTTTCGGGGATTTCTGATTGTGTCCACCAGACACCAAATCCTTTTTCATGCACCACCAGTAGTCAGTTAGAAAGTGGACATAACAACGCCTCTGGTAGCGTTTCTCCATCACACGGATATCTTGGTGAAAGAACTCACCCTGATCTGTATTGAAGTCTCTAAAATTCTCGGGAAAATAGTCCAGGTGGGACCGAAGGAAGTGCATTTTCACTGACCGGCGCGCACTAAGTTTGCAGAAATTCTCCATTAACTCAACCGCCTCTTCTACTGAGGACATATGTGGTTGCAAAGGAAGTTTACAATGAGTAACTTAAGTGACAAAAAGGCAAAGATTCAGTACTTCATCAAAACTTGTGTTCTTGATGAGTTCATCTATTAGAGAACCATCAAATACACCTGCCTTCAGTTTTTCCATGCTCACTCATTGAAGCCTCTGACGGAGGGGATCAAATCCTTTACCTTCCATGTCCATTGCCTTGACAAAGTTCTTCTTTGAACCCAGTTTTATGTACAGGGTTGGAAGCACTATATTGCTCGGTTTAATCAGTGGGTGGGAAAGAACGTTGTAATCCTTGTCTTGAGGGCCAGTCTTGTCTGACATCATGCAGGTCGTCAGCCAGACTGTCCCACAAGCACATAAATCATAGGTAATAGGTGTACCCACCTTGAAGGCCTAGGATGAGTCCAACAACTTTAAGATCTCCACAGATCAGCCATTTGTGTTACTGGTAGTTGAGAGCAGACAACCGACGGTCCATGCTGTTGCAGGTTTTTTCATTACAGCTGAGTGTCCAACAGAGAACGATGAAAACTTATTTCCGTTATTAAGAAGAACTGCCTTGAGACTTCTATTAGATGAGCCAATGAAAGGTATCCACTCCATAGCATCATACTTCAAGCCCATTAGGTTGAGCAGGCCAACAATGTTTTTATAGTATTCCAGTAAAGAGGCTTCATCAAACGTGAAAAATTTCCTAAATTCTTTCTCGCGGTCCCAATACCAATAGAATGTTGTCCCTGGTGCCAGCATACATTTCTCTGGAAGACGTAAACCAAATAGCTGAGAAGATTTTTTGGAAAGGTTCAGGTCTCGTGTCGGGTCGTTGAATTCAGCTTGCGTAAATGGCACGAGTTGGTTGATCTCTTTTGGCTTTTATGCATCAAACCAAGCTGTATTGGTAGTGACACTAGTGTCAGAATTAGGGATAGAACCCATGGTAAAATTAAGATCAGGAAGAGGAAGATCAGGGCCATGTGTGACTGATTTTATAGCAGAAGGAACATTGCGGTATTGAACATGGTGCTTGTTCTTGAGATTGATGCCTTTCAAATTTGCCATGCAAAAGTAGCAGTTGCTGACGTGATCTTTGCGTTCCCTCCATACTGTTGTGATACCAAATAGCATACCCTTCCTTTTCTTATGACTCTGATTCCGTAAATTTTCCACACATGTATTATAGCAAATATGGGGAACAAATGGCTATCCTGGTCCCCTAGTTTCACTCTAAAGTAAGCATGATATGTATGCCTTTTTCACAAAATCCGTGATTTTTTATGACAGTTTGGAAGAGCGTCATGTCCGCAGATGTAACAAAACTATTTAGATAATTATTACACGTAAGATCTATTGTAATTCAAATATAGACCTGAAAAGATGAAGAAAATAGGTTATGTATGGTCACTCATCAATAGATGTGACAAAAGAGAACTAATAAACGGTTGTATGATAGCGCTATTTTGGAATATACGTTCTAATATAAATCTAACAAATATTAGAAACCAGAACTAACCTAATAAAAGTAATTATATTCTTAAATTCAGCATTCAAAAATGATTCTAATTCAGTTGGATAACATGTGACCTTTGAAAAAACGTTTTGAAACGCATGCCGTGTTATCGTCAGCAGGTCAAATTTATGTATGCAAATCCTCCTAGACAGTTAGCCTTCTCATTACTCATTATTAAATATTCCAGTTCACCTTTGGTTTAAGTATAACCTAAATAAACTTTGACCTCTTTTTAAGAGGGCGCAACACCTTAAAGTCAGACCAGCAGTTTCAAAAGAAAGTGAAAATAAAGTTTTCTTCTCCAAAATGTATAAATCGATTCTGATTAATAGATATACATATTTATCAACGAAGAGCATGTAAAAGATAGGTTGTTTACGATTTACCACAATGGAGTAAGAAAATAATGTTTTTTTGCCAAACTACCTAACAGAGAACTGCTCCCCTCTACCAAAATGAAAAAAACTTCAAAATATAGATAAGGAACATTTGTGGTAGCAGCGTGTGCTTTTCCTCAACTACGTTTTTGCCTTTTTTTCGGCTCGGATAATCGGTAACTCCATTACCACAAATAATACAAGTGAGAAATAAACAAAAAGCCCGAACTTATTCTTTCTATTGGAAAAATGTAATGAATTAAAGATCCCTTGAACACTGTTCACGATTGTAAACAGACATATTGCCTGAAAGGGACGTTTCGTTACCATTTATGAAAATTTCAAAACAGATGTTTCGAAGCTAGAAGGAAGCGTCGCTCGTTTATCATTCCAGTTATGAGTTATTTCTTTTTAAATAATGTATAAATAACGAGGGCATATCATCATGATCTTTCAACAGAGGTTATGAAGCAAGTGATGAAATTACAGAAGTGGAGATGCGCTGTATTTACTTAGCTACCGCCATATAGTTGTGCAATGAAGGAACAGGCGGGTGCCTGACTCTCTTGAATCAGCACATTCGGGGAAAAATGGAATCATTTGAAAATTATTGATTAAGATCAATTTTATCGAAGACATAGTTCTGTTCCTTTAAAAGTCGACACTGATCACAGAATAATAGCCAGAAAAGGATTAAAATAGCTCGAAAACGAGAGGAATGCTAACTTTTGATAATAGAAGTACAAAACATAACATGCACGAAAAACAAATGAAATTGATGCCTTAAAACTCCAATCAAAAACAAGCTCAACGAAATTAATGATTCTCATTGGAAAACTTTAAAAAAAATAAACGATTTTAGAATCAGCACCGCCATTACAAAAATCGAAACAAGGTCATTCGATGATAAAATAAGCGAAGCTGCTCAATCTTTTCGGATACGAGGCCAAAAAAATCAACTTTCTAATGTAGTTTTTACGACCAAAAATCCAACTTTCTGTCCTGGCGCTCGTTCAGTGAGGATTCATCCGTGGAAAGAAGGCCCCAGGAAAACTAGGGAAAACACTCAAAACCCCTCTCCATGCGCATCTATCATGAACTATATTATACACTTGCTCTTTGTTATCCCTTTCTTTCTTACTTTTTCATTCAGATAATTATTCCAGCTTTCACGCTCTACCACCCACAACCAAAGCGCCTCATAACACCCATCTCGTATAGTCGTATCTACATATTTCAATCAATCATATGAGGTCATACTTCCTCAAAATATGCTCAATCACATCACTTTCACACCTTTTTTTCATATAATAAAAGTCTTACCCATTCGTTCTTTGTCTATTTATCAATCTCTCACCCGAAGTTGTCTAATTTGCCTAACGTAAATTTCGATATTTCTTTCTTATACCAGTCTCACTCTCATTATACCAATTTTAGCCCTGGCATCTTCTTAAGCAGCTTACTGGCACATTCTACACTCAAACACTGAAAATTTATACACGCTCTAACCATCCCTCAGATTGTTTTACTTTGTATACCACAGTTTACTTTGTCCCACCACTTTTACTTATGATACATCTCAGATAGCAGCTATCACATAGACATCAACTGAGAAGCACTAAAGTGTAGTGGAAAAGTTATCATCACTGAGAAAGAAAGTAAGGTAAAGTTATGTCAGAAACTATGACAAGAATAGAAAACAGATATTACATGTTTATATTCCGGATTAATGCAAAACAGAGCCATACCCAAATGAAGGAAATTTTTGAACGTACAGAAAGAAGAGCGTAAAAAAAATAGCAAATCACCCGGAAAAGTTGGTGTGACGATAAAAAATATCTAGGCTAAAGGAATACATCACACGAATCTGTTTCAATTTAGGTGAGAAAACTTTAAAGGCAAAGACAATCTACTCGACAATGGTGCATCACTTCAGTTATACTCCTTTTCAAAAAGTGAGACAAACAAGAATTGAAAATACTATAAATGGCCCACTAGTATATCGATATCGGTGGTATGTAAATATCTCAAATACCCGAGCCGAAGAAAATACTTCTAGTACTAGGAGTTAAAGACTGCTCTTCTCTCTTTAATATTTCCCCCTGTGAGAAGGAAAGTATGTTATTGCTTTTCGAGAGACCTATCACATTAAATAAAAATGCTTTTCTATGTTGGCCTCTTAAAATTGGTAATCTCAATTCCAGTAGATTTCGTTAGTTCACTCATAGGCATTATCAAAGTGGTTTTTCTTTCTGCCCTTAACTATTTTATTATGTTATATGTCATTACCTAATTTTCTGAGTGTTTGTGGAAATTTATTCAGGTCAATTTTGCAACAAACAAAATGTGCTGGTTTCAAAGTTATTATGTTTTTTATCCTTGTTCACCCATATTTGTTTCTGTACTTGAATATCCCTTCGATTTATTTCCTCGTTTGTCTTCTACCGGGTAATTACACAAATCCTCTTGCTAAATGTAGCATGAAGCTCAATATATAATAATATATAATCATATATAATCCATCCAACGACATGGTCGGTCGTAATTTTATTTTAGCATAATTCCATATAGATCAGATCTGAGTTTTCAAATAAAGCTTTAATCATTACTAGAATATTATATCCTTTTCAAATATCTGAGGGGTTGGATACCCTCTGAATTGTTTTCGTTAACGGGAGGTTAGTGGTTGGAGGGGGTGAATCAGGAGTGTTATGCGACTTACAAATCCTTAAGTTTATTCTCCTCTCTTATTTTCAGAATGACGACCAAGTAAAGTTCTACCATAAGATCAACAGGAGATCGGCTATAGAGAGGAGGGAAAGAGAGACCTCAGAGGAGATGAAAAGTTAAAAGGGATAGAGGATATGCAAAAGAAAGTTCTTTATCAACTCTTGTTTGTATAAGTTATATTTTAAAATAATCCTTATCAAATTATTTAATTTTAAACATATTAACAGTAGGACTTTCAATGAGATTCCTAGACAAGTTATTCTACGATGGTGTTATATGTGACAAAAGAAATTGTGTGTTATTACAGTGCCAAATCTTTTCTTTCCTAGATTATAATCATTAATTCTAGTCTCCACATGGCTATCTAATGCAAATATTGAATTATAGTTTATACAAGAGGAGCGGCATAGCCACTCCTCCTTACAGGAAAAGCTTGAGCTTCACTTGTGGACCTTCAGTTTGTGGCCTTCGGCTTATTCAGCTCTTACAACGGGGTTTTGGTCTACATTATTTAAAAGGTTTCTGGGTACATATCTCCTAGTAATTTACTCTTGACCAATCTTTAATCACATCGATTTTTATTTTCTAGGCCTAAAGGCAAAGAAAAAGGGGATGTGGGAATTCTTTTGATATACGGAAAAAATTAATCCTGAACTCTCTTTATTTGCATCGAAATTTGCTTTAATAATTTCAATTTGCTTTACTTGTTTTAGGGTCCAGTATATAATTCCTCCTGCTGAAAATTAAAATTGAAAATCTATTTTAGAAATAACCGAAAATATCTTCGAATATTCGAAAAAATCCTGCCTTAATTTTAAAAAAATTTCTGAGCCTCACCATTTGTAATTCTTTTTGTTTTAAAAATTCCAAAACATTCGATAATCATATTTATATTTCCTGAACTTCATCATTTGTAATTCTTTTTGTTTTAAAAATCCAAAATATTTAATTATAATCATATTTATTTTTCTGAACTGAATTCATCATTTTGTTTTTAAAATTCCCTAGATAAAATATATCACTTCACTAACTCTATAATTTAAGAAGGGGAT
This sequence comes from Ceratothoa steindachneri, assembly GCA_963969495.1. Lineage (NCBI taxonomy): Eukaryota > Metazoa > Arthropoda > Malacostraca > Isopoda > Cymothoidae > Ceratothoa > Ceratothoa steindachneri. The sequence goes on along the minus strand of OZ018321.1, from coordinate 150,972,760 downwards.
ATTTTGAGTATTTAAATACTAATTACATCTTAGTTTGGTCATGACATGTTTTTTATCAAAGTTCAGAAATAAATATAGGTATCGAAATTATGTGAATTTTGTAAAACCCAAAGAATTACAAATGGTGAAGTTCAAAGAATTTATTTTTATGTATCTTCTTCTATAACTATATTTTAGCAACATAATATTTTGAAAGGGTGAAATTTAGTTTAGATTTCCTTTTTAAAATTATTATAATTGGCGAAGTTCAGAAAATTCATAAAAATTTAACCATGGCTGCCCTTTTTTAGATTTTAGATTTTAATCTTAGCAGCGAAGCGCAAGCTTTCCCTGTATAGAGGAGGGGGGGCGAACTCATTGCCTGGTTTTCTATAAAGCAACTATTTTTTAAACGAAAATATTAAAAAAAAATTCTTGCGTAGAAATATATAGTGTATATTGGATTAGTAAAACTTTTGTATTTTATGATGGTGAACGAAAGTAATGTCCGATTTTAGGGTATATATGAAAAATGATAAAATTATGACTATGGACATAATTAATCATAAACATAAACTCCATTTCTTCCTAGAAACTCATGCCATCTGTCAATAAACTTATAAATGCCACGCTTGTAAATTCTTTTCGTTTTGAAGCAAAGCATGACGCCAACTCGTTTTTAACCTCTCCTCTTGATGTCAACTTAAGATGATTTAAAGGGTTCTGTAATCTTCTAAACAAGTGATAATCAGAAGGAGAAAGGTCAGTAGAATATGGAGGATACAGCGATATTTCCCACCCGACCTCTTCCATGAGATCTTTGGTCATTCGAGCTGTGCGAGGACGGGCATTATTTTGGTAGAGGATGACACCCCTTCTATTGAATATGGAAGGTCTCATTTAGCTCATAGCAGCTTTCACACGACTAAATTGTTTCTAGTAGATATTAGCATTTATTATTAAACTATTGTTCAACAGTTCGCAATATTCCACCATACGCTTACTATGATCTTTTTTGGATGAAGTCCTCCTCTCGGCTGTTGAGAAATTCTGTTTCCTCAACTGATCTACAGACGGCGGCGTTTAACCTCATGATAAAAGACCCACTTCTCATCACCAGTAACGAGACTGACCAAAAATGGTGCCTGAAGGTGTCTTGAAAGCAATGATTCACAGCAAGCAACATGCTGTTGCAGATTGGCCGTGGACAGTTCGTGCGTAACACATTTTTAAAATCACTGAAAACTTTCCAATCCTTTTCAGTTGGCGTAGGTCAGTCGTGTGGGTTACGTTAAGTTGTTGCAGGATTTGCTGTGACAACCGCTTTCAACTCTTTGGAGTCGACATCATTTGGACGTCTTTCTTTTGGTCCTCTTTTAGACTAAAGTTCCAACTTTGGAAAAGAAAAAACCATCTCCTGCAACTTCTTAAATTTATTGCATCATCTACATAGATTCTTTAAATGGATTTTGTTGCCCTACGTGCATTTATATCTTTATGAAACTCATAAATTAAAACATATTTAATGTAAGTTTTAGATGAGAGGAAATAGGGCTGAATACCGAAAAAGATTATGAATAATATATGTATAACCTGAAAGAAAATGCAATAATTTAATCATTGTAGCATTCTTAAACAATAACAAGAATCACTACTTTAATAAATACTATTTAAACATTTATTCTAGAAAATAGGACATTACTTTCGTTCCAACCTGATAAATACTTCGATAGCTTGGCCGCGCCGATCCAGATCTACCAGGAACAGCAAATTGAGTAGCGTCAGTCAGTGGTCGTTGGGCGCGCTCCAATTTGCCCACTTTTCTCCCTCATATATGGGAACCCATTTTGTACCGCTCAACCTAAATGAGGCCTTACAAGTGCCTTTTATTGGGAAAATGAATATATTTTGATTTTAAATGCAAAATTTCCATAATCTTAGAACCGTATTTGCCTTTTGTGACGTTAGATTACATTGTTTAGCGAATTTTGGATCATCCGGGATTAAGATAAATAAATCCTTTTCCATTTTGGCTTTTTAAAAATTGGATCATAAAAATTGTAATTTTTACCTAAATTATCATGTCCTTTGTACATTACCTTACACTTTTCTACGCTGAATTGCATTCGACATCTTTTTGACTATTCGACTAATCTATCCCATTCACTATTGTTTCTTGGCCTAGTACTAAGTTTGTATCAACAACAAATTTTGAAATTCAAAACGACACAAGCAAAATGAACAACTTTCTTCCGTCCAACCACGCTCAATCAAACTTCTCTCACATAAAACAGTAATTCGTCCCCTAAACCCTTAAATCGATATAAAATATTTTCGCACAGCGGTTTTAGATACAACCTTTCAGTAATCAGCCAGGCTTAATTAATTACTGTAATTACTTTTCTATACTTCCGCACTTAATTACCTCTAAATTGATTTTTTCATTACGAATATATTTTTTAAACCTTCTTAACACTGTTTCTCTTGTTAGTTGTGTAACGGTGGTTTAGCCCAACAATTTAATAATCTCGAGGAATTTAACATCTCCCTATTTTCAGTCCTCCTATTGTCCCCATCTCTTCTAATTAATTTATATTTCGTTTCCATTAACGAAAAGCATAATATGGATGACTTAAATGAAGATACATCAGGAAGAGGGCAGAATAAAGTGATGGAGGCGTCGAAAGCAATAGTAATACACTTATCAGTAGCAATTCCACCTTTATCCTCTGCGTAGTAACAGGATTTTAGCCGTAAGAGAGGCGGTGTGTTCGAACGAGGCAAAACAAGGTAATGGGCGGACTCGTCTCTATTGTTCGTGCGATAAAATAGAATTAATTTGGGTATGCCAGCGATGGGAGTGAACCATAATAGGATCGCATGATTGTGCTCATCAATTTGACGCACTTTAACGAGACGTCTCCTTAAAAAGTGACCTAATAAAAAATTACGTCGATGAATAATCACTACGGGGATGATGTCCTTTACACGCGTTCTTGGAGCTCAAACCATTAATAGTGGTTAAAAATAGGAAATAATGCTTTAAACAGGGAGAAGGGGGGGGGGGGGGATTGGGCGAGAAATTGAGAGTAAAAATGGTTAGGAAATGGTGTGAATGAGAACATGTCAGAGGATACTCCTAATACGTGGTCCTTCCTCCATTGCTAGAAGAGATAAAAAAACAAGTTAGATATCGTTGTGCACGTTAAATCATGTCTCACACCGATCATTCGTTACTTCAGAACACTCATCTTATATCCAACGCAATTAAATCAATTATATCCAACTCATTTCTTTCACTGTTACATTTGTTGCTCTTCGCGATTATCTTTTTACCACTTTGCTATTACCTTTTCCCACTTCACTCTTACATTTCTTATGCTTTATCCTTTCATTTTGTTTGAATTTATTTTTACATTTTACTCTACTCCACATTTAAAGTTGCTTCCATTTATATCTTACACTTTTCTTTTTCACTTCATATTTTTGTTCAACTTCATTCTTATATTTTTTTCGAATCCATCTTTACATTTTACTTCACTTTTATAGTCAATTCCATTTGTATTTTTGAAGTTTCTTTTTCATTTTATATTTTTTCTTCACTTTATTTCGACATTTTGCTACACATCATCCTTGCATTTTCATCAACGTTATTACTACATTTTCCTCCACTGATTTTTTATTTTGCTCAAGTTTACTTTTACATTTCGCTTAACTTATATGTCAAAGATTTGAGAAATGGAGATCACAGGTAGAGAGAGACGGTTAGGACGGAAGGAACCCGCGATCGGCTTTATTTTCAGTAACTTCCGTTTGATAAGATGTCCTATAGCGATCCTAATTGTAACAAAGAAAGGTTCCGCGAGATGGCGTGAAGGAATAAATCCACTCAAGCGCCCCTATATAGATAAAGTAAAATCCACTTCCGGCGAACCCGTATAAATAGTTAAGTGTTGTCCTGGATAGGATTAGTATTTTGCCAAAGAGGACACGACACAGAAGAATTCTTTTTCTCTGCTTCCCTTACCCCAATAGCCCGAAAGCAAGAAAATTACATAAGAAGAAATAATAACTAGGAACGAGGAGACTCCCACACTACTGTATTCGACTTAGCTTCTCCGCGGCGAATACTCCCTCAAATTCCCTCGATCCCTCCTTTCGAGGCTAGCAGTGGTTGTTAGAAGACACGTTGTATTCTCCTTCATACTTTAAGCAGGCCAAGTACTAATTGGCCAAGTGCAAACCCAACCGTGCGGTTGAAAAGCAAGCGAGCTCGACGCTCGTCTTTGTGTGTACGTGCTCACGGCTCCCGCCTGGAGCTGACGTGTATAAACCTTTTGCCCATTTAGTTCTTTTGTATTTTATGTTGTATCCATTATTTTATTTTTGTTGGTATAGTAATAAGATTATTTTGTTTCATTCAGTTTGATATCCAGAACCTCCTAGTTAGTTGATTTAATTCGGCAAAGGAAAATAGTCACTTTTACTCGATTTAGTGCAACCTACGTTTAAGGTGCATCATTCAAGGCCAATCGCAGAGTGTCCTGCGGGATTGCCACGTTCCCTTCAGAGTCAAAGGAAGCAATCGGAGGTCAGGAAATCTAACATGACCTACGGCATTATATATTTTGTCCCACCTACTTTTTATATATTTTGATTATATAATTTGCTCCACTTAACTCATATACATATTTTGTTCCACTTCAGTAAAGCAATTTGTTTCACTTAATTCCTACATTTTTGTTTCTATTCACTTTTACATTTTATTGCGATTCACTCTCACATTTAGTTCGAGTTAACTCTTAGATTTTTATTTACTTTATTCTTAAACTTCGTTCTACTTCGTTCTTAATTTTTTCTTCATCGCTTTCACTTTTTGCACAATTTCACTTTAGTTTCAAATTGTGTTAGCCTCGTTCTTACATTTTGCCTTTCTTTGTCTGCATTTTGTTCGACTTTACTCGTCCATGTTTTGCTCGTCGACCTAATAATTTTTTCTACATTAATCTCCTATTTTATCTCCATTTCACTCTTACATTTTGCTCTAACTTATTGTTAAATCTTTCTTCCTTTTACTCGTGCATTTTTATTGACCTTATCGTGGTATAGCAAGGACCGAGTGATGTGTATGTACGTATAGGTTTGTTACGTACTTAAAAAATCTCCTTGATTAAGTTTTCTCTAAGAGTGCTATATTTGATTATTATTACGTTATTTTAATCTTTAAGGGTTTCTAGTGACATGCTCAGCGTTTCGAAGATTGAATTAAATGCTTATAAGAAACTAGACCATTAATTAAAATGGGAAAAAATTGAAATCTAACAAACAAACTACACAGTTTTGAATTAAACAAGTTTAAGTGAGACTTACTAAATTAAACAATTGAATATACCGTAATAGTTGACCCAAAGCTCACTTTAATATTGAACGCTAATTGACCTCTAAAGAAACAGATAATGGGTTTTAATTACCTTTAAAGATTCACACGAGAATCGGGTTTGAGACTGACATTGGCCTCAATTTTTATGTAACGTTAAGAATGTTGTTTTCGGGGAGGCACGTGGACGTTTTTACTGCCACCCCAGATGGATGTCTGGCGCAAGGATAGCTTTAAAGCCACAGATGAATTCGGGGCGTGCGACGGATGGCGTTAAGCACGTTGTCTTTTAAGATGATTTCACCAACTGAACAGGGAAAGTATGCTACTTCCACTCTTCGGGTTAATCTGGGAATAATTCGCACTGACGAGTGATGAGTACACGAGTAAGGTCTTTGACGAAGGGGATTGCTTGAGAGAGTTTACTTTGTGGTATTCCTCAATGGCGAAAACTATCTCTAGGCTTTTGTGGTACACCAGGATAGGGGGTTTCTCTGACGAGAGATAGTTAAGCTTGTTTGCCAAACCAAACTAACTTAAATTTTTTGGTGTGAACACCAGGAACTGGCTCAGCATGAGCTTCTTTTGTGTTCCTTTCGTAGGGTTGCCGGGCACTGAGCGGGACTTCGTTGTCTCGTTCGCAAACTCGATATTCCTGTGACAGTATGCTAAATTCGGCGTGACCACCAGGAACTGGCTCAGCATCAGCTTCTTCTGTATCCCTTTCGTTGGTTGCCAGGCCTTGAGCCGGACTTAGTTGTCTCGATGACTAACACGATCTGCCTCGTTCTTCTGCCGTAATCGGAATATATACTTTTCCACCCCACTAGGGGTAGGAGAAGGAAGGGGGGGGGGATGAGGACGGCGGCCTTAAGTCTCCTCCTCTAACGGTTTTTCTCAGAGCAACTTTCACCTAGCCCTAAAGGGCACCTTCTGGCTTTAGGCCGGTGTTCCTCTAATTTCGTTTATGAAGTGAAATTAAATATCAACTCTTAGGGGAAATATGGCCGGTTTAACCAATATTAGATATACCGGGGTCTAACATGTGATGATTAGTGCATTATGTAGTTTAGGGCTGCCTTTCTGGTTATCCTCGAGGCGAGGGGAGGGGGAGCTAGCTAATAGGATTACGCTGCCAAAATGCCAGGACGTTGCGGTTACCGAAAAGGGCCTCAATTTTGAGGGTGGGCTATCGATTTCCCTACAGACATAATTTTTTTCAATTTTCTACATTCGGTCATGCATTTTGCAACACTTTACTCTGACATTATTTTCCATTTTCCACCAATTCATATTTATTTTACTTTTTCCTTTATTCTAACACCTTCTCCACTTTGCTCTTTCATTTTCCCCCACTTTACTCTTAAATATTGTCCCAAATCTCTTATATTTATTTACACGCCTAATTCTTCCATTTTGCTCCTCTTCATTCTTACCTTTTTCCATTTCCCTCTTGTATATTTTGCCCTTTCTCTCAGAAATTATTTACCATTATTTTCTAATCTTCTTCACTATTACCAAATGTTTATTTCATTTTTGTATTTTGCTCTCCTCTACTGTTACATTTTTCGCTTTCATTCTTGAATAATATTCCACTTCACTCTCATATTTTTCTTTACTTCGTTCTTACATTTTCCTCCATTCTTTATATATTTTGCTTTAAAACATTTTACATTTTACTCCCCTTGATTCTTATGGGCTACTCCTCTTCCCTCTGCATTTTACTTCACTTTTTTATACATTTTGTTTCACTTCATTCTTAATGTTGCTCTATTTAACTACTCGTAAGCAGATAGTAGTTTTAAACGGTAATTTTTCGTAGTGGAAAAATGTAACTAGTTGCGTGCCTCAGGGGTCTGTGATGGGACCATTCTTGTTTCTTATTTCTTGTAAGCGATATGGACACTGGCCTATTTGGTAGATTATCCAAATTTGCGGACAACACAAAAATTGAGGTTAAAATTTTGAATTGAATGAGAGCGATAGCAAATTGGTTCAGCGGGATCTAGTTAAAATCTTTGAATGGTCTACTAATAAATAGAGCATGAAATTGAATTTAGACAAGTGTAGAGTTTTGCACGTAGGTCGAAATAACCCAAGTTTTAACTATGAAATGGTGGTAAAATTCTTATCTCGTGCACGAAGAAAAAGATTTAGGAGTGCGGGTTTCAAAGGGATCTTAAGTTTAACAAACAGTGTAACGAAGCGTGTAAGAAGGCGAACCGAATGCTTGGATTTATTGCGAGAAATTTTCACTGCACACACAAAAAATATAATCCTAGCTCTATATAAAAGTTTAGTAAGGCCACACCTAGAATACGCGATACACTTGTGATCACCTTATTATACTCATGTAAACATCAATAAAATGAAAAGAATTCAACGACGGGCAACTAAATTAATTCCCTCGATTAGAAATAAGTCGTATATTGAAAGATTAAATATACTAAAACTACTGACTCCTGAAACCAAGCGATTGCGAGGTGAACTTATCGAAGTTTTTAAAATTTTAAATAAATTTAAAAACTTTAATTATCAAAATCTTTTTCAGTATCACACGTAAAAACGCTCTTAAAGTGAAAGGACGACGGAGGTTTTAAACGGACATAGCTAAAAATAATTTCCATTGATGAATGGAACGCACTCCTCGCTGAGGTAGTAAATGATAGTAGTATGAATAGTTTTAAAAAACAAATTGACAGTTATTTTACGAATAATAAAATTATTTAAATACGGAGCCCTGTTGTGGTTTGAATGTCGCGTGAGTGAGCATCGTGGCGACAATGTTCAAAGGAGGACTACTAGCATATTAGTATAGAATTGGACTGGCCTTCAGTGGACTAATTAGTCCTTGTTGGCTCCCTGTAACTATGTAGCAATATTTTGTTCCACCTCATTTTTACATCTGATTTTTCTTTGTTTTTATATTTCTATTAGATAAAGCTTCATATCTTTCCAGTTTATATTAAAAAATCCACCTCAAGTAATCATCGTAACTCCTATTTCCTAAAATAGGGTAAAAACTAACGAAGAAATGCCTACATAAACAGGATCTTACATCAAAATTTTAAGTTAGGGAGAGTAAAAAGTTATGGAAGCTCCATAGTTCAAGCGGAGTTAAATGAAGACTACTGTAGGTGGTGTAGAAGGGAAGGGGAGGTTAGAAGCCAGGTCCGCTCTGAGGCTAAAACAGATAAGAGTGAAAATTATGTCGAGAAAAGGAATGCAAAAAGAAAGCCTTTAAGTGCAAACATCCTTGGATTTTGTGCCGTTCGACCCATTAATGTGATGGATCCTCAACATGGCTAAACCCAGTTCGCAGGTAACAATTCGCTTATCAGAACAACAGCAAAAGATTGAAGGATGCTTTGGGAAGGGGGGGTGAGAGACGCGCTTATATGATCCACATCTTCCTCTAAGGTGGTTTGGGTTTCTTCTTTGAGCTGCTTTGCTTTTGTAGGTTAAGGTTTACCTCTCAACCTCCCGGTCTGCTTTGCTATGAGATTTCAATTCACGTTAACCTTTTTTCATTATTCAAATTTTATCTAGCCATTTTGCGTCATCTGTTTGTTCGTCCTCTTTTCCTTCTTTCATTTAGTGAAAATGCTTACATTCGTTCTATCCTTTATCCATTTTCTTTCTTTTTCTTTTATTTAGTTTAAAAATAAAATTGCGATAGCAAGCTCACAGATTTATTTGTTCTTTTAGTTTCATCCGTTTTTTCCACCGATTTATCTTTTATTTCCTTTTTTATTCGCTAATTAAAGTCATATTATCATTCTTTAACCAAAGAAACTTTCATTTTGCTCATTCCAGAATACCTTTTTTATTAATTTACTTGCAACTAATTTTAAAATAAAAGCTTTTCCTTTGTTACCAGGTATATGAATGTCCTAAGAAACTGCCTCGATTAAGAGTAATAAATTATGTAGATAAATTACTAACATATTACGTCTTAACCTTAAATGTATAAGTATTATTATTTGCTTTCTTTCTCAACATATGTCGTGATTTTCAAACATATTACGTCTTAACCTTAAATGTATAAGTTAATACTTATACATTTAAGGTTAAGACGTAATATGTTTGCTTTCTTTCTCAACATATGTCGTGATTTTCAAACATATTACGTCTTAACCTTAAATGTATAAGTATTATTATTTGCTTTCTTTCTCAACATATGTCGTGATTTTTAAACATATTACGTCTTAACCTTAAATGTATAAGTATTAAGAGTGATAAATTATGTAGATAAATGACTAACATATTACGTCTTAACCTTAAATGTATAAGTATTATTATTTGCTTTCTTTCTCAACATATGTCGTGATTTTCAAACATATTACTTCTTAACCTTAAATGTATAAGTCAATACTTATACATTTAAGGTTAAGACGTAATATGTTTGCTTTCTTTCTCAACATATGTCGTGATTTTCAAACATATTACGTCTTAACCTTTAATGTAGAAGTATTATTATTTGCTTTCTTTCTCAACATATGTCGTGATTTTCAAACATTTATCTAAAAACGAGATATATCGGGATAATCGGCGAGGGTAGTTCAAAAGTAGGGAAAGCCATTAAATACATGTAAGATTACAGGATAAAGAAAGGATTGATGAATTTGAAACCATTTAATAGAGGGAAAAGTTAAATTGACTTATTAAGAAGAAAAGAAAATTCTTGATTAAAATTCCTATAAGAAGCAGGCAATATTTAATTTAAAGTAGTTTAATTCGAAAGAGAAGAGTAGTAAATGGAGATTAAGACAAGGTGGATTAGAGTACATTTTACCTTAGCAAATTGCTCTAAATAATGTACGTACCAACCAAAGATCGTAAGAGTCAAAAGTATCATTATTGGGTTAATTTATGTGGAAAAAAAACGTGTTTTAAGATACTACAGCATGCATTCAACCAAAGGAGATTGGTCTATGGGAGCAATTCCATGCATCGCACGAAGTATAGCTATGGCTTCAGGGCCGAGCAAATAGCTTGTAATTGGCTGCTTCAGCGGCCACTTGAATCACACAAGCCCGATCATTGCCTTAGCTACCTAGTTTCCTCCACATCCAGCCGGTAGGACCACAGACGTATAACTCACATTACAATTGGAAACGGCAGATCGCGAAGCCCACTAAACAATAAAATATTCACCCCACGCCCCATCTATTCCAATTTCAACGGCTAAGCGGCGGGAGAAGTTAGCACTGGTCTCCGTATTAGTAGGGATCGAAAGACGCGAATTGGTGTTGAGGCCTCCGCGCCCCATCAGCTCCACTAAAGCGGGCGGCCGAAGATGCCTGAAAAACAGCCGTTTCGGGAGAGATGTAATCCAATTGCAACACCCAAAGAGCCACGAAGCTTTGAATAAGCAATGACAATAGGGACTCCAACCCCCTCCTCTTTAAAAGAGACTTAAATTAGATGGGTTTGTATTATACGAGTATTTATTGTGCGTTTTTATTGTTTTATAATCATGAATGAAAGGAGGTATGCCAAACCAACATGAGAATGTATCATTAACGGGAGAAAGAAAACAAGATAAATAATTGAAAAGATGAATGACAAAAACTGTTTCAGCAAATTTGTTCGCATATGTCCCCCAAGTAATCTCCTCTTTATATTGGTCTGACTATACACCTTTCCCAAGTTTTCACTTCACCTAACTTTAACATTTCCTTGCGTTAATGCCCACATTAGTTAGATTGCCAGGGCACGGAGGCTGAATTAGTGACCTCCTAAGTAGTTAAAAGAGGGGGCACGTCCCCTAAATTTCTAATTTTACCTTCATATAAAAATATGTACATTCTAGAGGCCCCACACAAGTGAACATGCCCTCAATATAGAATCGTGTAGGGTGGTAATATTTTCGTATCATACACTTCCTTAGTATACAACCTCCCTCACATGTGAACTTCCACTAACTCCATCAATTTCTTTACTGAATTACATACCTCCCGAGACCCTACGTTCCACTTGCGGCCAGGCCAAGAAGGGAGGAGATCATACTGGGCGAAACAGGAAGATATAAATTATATATTTCAGTTATTCGCTCTGTTACACGTTACGGTAATTTATGTGTTAAGGTAACATTATTTATGAATTCTTTTCTTAATCCTCTTTACTGAGATGCTTTTCAAGAGTTGCGAGGGAAGTTATTCCTATCTGAGAAATTTTGGGCTAGAAAAAGTTTGGGGTTTTGTAGTGCTAAGTCTTCTTCTATTGAGATTCAGGCCATTATTATTAATTACTGATCGGCTATCTAACTTAAATAAAACTCATATTACTGACATCATTTCACCTTTGAAAGAATTGAATAAGTTAACCGCACGAACGACGATTTCGCAGTGAAAGCGAACTCAGATTTGTCAGTCTGACTTCGTAGGAATTATTTCTAACTTGATTAATTAATTCGCAGCTGTACTTTTTAACACAGTTTACTGTTTATTTTAATATAACACTAAAATATAGTTGTCTTATGAAGTATAGAAAGACTCAACTTCAATATAGTTAACCTAACCCAAACCCCAACCCCAACCCCAGACGAACCTTTTTCCACCTTCTTCGCTGTCGATAATGAATCCATTTTAATTTAATAAAAATATAATAACTAAAATTCGCTGCTCTCGTCCCAACCTTACAACTTCACCCCCACGACACTGTTACACCTTTAATTCTCCCCGTTCCTCACGCTGAAACCCTGTAGGGAAAAAGAAAAGCAAAACAACCAAAAGATTCGGACCCATTTGAAAGTTCAAGAACGAATGCAAGTATTAATCTTTGACTCACCCATGTTTAACCACATAGAAATAACTTCAAGCAACATACACGCAACCTCAATGCATGCGCGCATATTTACATATTCACCGACCATTTCTATAGCGAAAGAACGGTGTTTAGACCAATTAATGGGGTTTGAAATCAATTACAAGTGATCTAATTAGGTTTAATTAAAGAGTGAGAGACGAGGATTAAGGGACGGGTGACATGGAATTAAATTCGGAGTCGAGGAAAGTTTTGGGGTGGAGGGGGGTTCCTTGTCCCCATTAGTCACACTACCTCCTTTCCAGCGTAGTTTGAGTAGTGACGAGGTGTGTTATTCATCTGGGAAGTATTGAGGACAAAATGAATGTAAAAAATGATCGATATGTGGATAGATATCGACATCATAAACCCATTTCATCTAATTTTTGGACAAAGGCCTCTTTAAGAGGCTTCCATCGATCTAGGTCCAGGACACGAGTCTGATATGTCACTCCCTCCATTGCGTAAATTAAGTCGTACCCCCCTCCATTTTTCGAGGTCATCTTCTGGGTCTCTTTATAGATACACGTACCCATTATAGGATATCTTATGTCCTTTTTGTGTCATTTCTCCTGTAAATGTGTCCTGCCCATCTCCGCTTCCTAACTTTTATTCCTATTAGTATATCTATCAGTCTTCTTTGTGTACTTATATCAATGAATATCTTTTATGGTTACTTCGGCTTTTTTCTGTTCCTGGCTGTGTTTTAATGTCCGAGTTTCACTCCCATAAGTTTAAGACTCGCAAGATGCATTGATTAATAGAATCTTCCAAGCACCGAGACCTGTCGCTTCTGGTGACGTAGCTAAGCTCTTTCTCCCACCGCTCTCCAGCCTAATTTGTTTCTTCTACTGATTACCTTCCCCATGCTCTAATCAAGAGTCACATGTTGTCCTAAGTATACTATACATATATGTATATTTTTTTACCTGGTTTAAAACTTGATCCAAAATCCTTATTGTTCTATCACTTGAAAAACTATCTATCATTATTTTTGTCTGATAATTTGTGATAATTCTGTCATTATTGAATGTAACGCTTTAGTATTTGAAGCGAATAATACTAGGTCATCACAATACGAGTGTGACCTCAATATCTCCTATTAACTCAGACTTCCTTCTGTTTCTCCTAGAAAGCCCTGAAAATATCGTAAACTACTGCTGTATACAGTTTCGGGGAAGTGAGATACCCATGTAAACTCTTTTTTCTATTTCTCTTTTGTTAATTACCTAGTGCAAGTCAAATAAAAATACTGTATTACCACAAGATTGCACATGTAAAAGGCATGTAAATATATAGGCTTTGTTAAGCTTTTATTTCTTTAGTGCTTTTAAATATGGATCGGTGTTTAGTGAGTTAAAGGAAGGATTTTCATATTCTCCTAATGAGACGTAATTCACATTCATTCGACGGTTAAAGACTTCATCGAATAAACAACGCTAATCTATACATGCTTTACCCGATAAAGGAGGTAAAGAAAAGAGAGGCAGCCGGCTGCAAAATGTAGAAATTTCTTCACTTTCCCCACTGGAATTTTCGAGAAGAAATACTAGGTGACTCTATGTCTGCCTACCTCCCCCCCCCCTCCCTCGACTGAGTAACGAAGCAGGAATGAACTGGACTCCCTGTCATCCTTGCCTCATCCAAACAATGATGTTTTTTGTGATCGTCATAATTGGGATTGGGGGGCGCTACGAAGAAGAGGGAGTCACCTCAAACGAGCATAAAGTATCACCGCAAGAGAAAAGGGAGTACGAATCATTTTACCTCTAATAACGTTACTACAACCAACGATTATATAACAAAAGAAGAATATTGCTCCGAGGCGCCACTCTCACGAAGAGATGGCCCCAGGATAACACGAACAGAATCTCCCTGCAAGAAATCGACGGACAACCAAGCCCAGGAGAGAAAAAGTATTCCAGGTTGTCTATGGCAGAATGAGTATTGCCATGGTAAGACTGCTGGAGGTGTCCTCGGGATATGTTGCTATCTGTGAGAAGGAGAAGGACATCGAAGCCCTCACCAAAAAAAGGCAGTTGAGGTCTTTCAAGGAATAGGACTGCAGCCCGCCATACTACTTCAGATTATGGCCCACAGGACCGTGGTATGCCGGCGGGTCGACCCATGGATCGGGCAACTCTCGAAAGAAGAAATTAAGGAAGAAATACAACTTAGTAATCCTGGGCCAAATTCGTCGAAGTGATTAAATTAAAAAATAGAAGGGAGAATATTGAATATTCACATGTCTTCAAAGTAGTCCTCGCAGAGACAACAATGGACCAGAAGGCCAAGGAACATGGACCCCTTATGATCAACGCTAAAGTTCATGGTGAACAAATCGAGAGAGAGGAGTTTACTCCGGTCTAGTTCTGCTTCCGGTGCTATAAGATGGAGCAACACGCGACCAAGGACTGAAAAGAATCCTTGGAGACGTGCTCCAAATGCAGCGAGGAGGGCCCTCACTGGAGACAATGTACAAACATACTCGAAAAATGCACTAACTGCGGACAGGGACATAGATCGATGGCCATGGCTTGTCCAGTCAAGAAAGAGGTGATCAAAAAGAAGCAGCAAGAAAGGAAACAATAGGAGACGAGGATGTCCAATACAACATATGCTCAAACAACAAAGGCTGCACTTACTCAATTAGACGCAAAGTAAACCTAACTCAAGATACAAAACAAAAATTCGACAAAGATTCTGAAGTGTATTCTTCACGCGCACGTCATGAATCTAACACAACCGGAAACATTCGCAAACAACTGAATGTAATGCTCGCGAAAAACGGTATGGATCAAATGTGGTTCCAGACAATCCCCCTTCCGGGGATGTCCTGCAACTGCAGGTGGTACCAAACCGACAGTTAGAAGAGGTGGAATAAGACGCCACCAGAAAGCAAAACTCCAAAACAGGAAACAAAACAAAAAGACAAAAGAAGCGGTAGTATGTAGTAAAACTTCCTGCACAGAAACAAAAAAGAGAGTACAAAGAAGAAAATGAAAGAACAGAGACGGTGACATCGGACTCATCGGAGTCCTCAGACTCATCAGACTTGGAAGATGCTCGTCAAACCAAGAAAGCCAACGGGAATAAAGGTAAAAACAAGAAACTAGATGTGGATAAAATAAACTTATTCATCTAAGCGTGCGAACAGTTTCCCTTCCCTGAAGATATGGAGCACAGGAAAATCTTCCAAAGCATCAAAACAAAAATATACAATTGGGAATTCGATGAGGAAATCGATGCAGAAACAATAGAAGAAACATTGCTCTGCCACAGGGTCGTTCTACATGATGATACGTGCGAGCAGGTCTCGAGTGCTGAATTCAGAAAGAAAAGGAACTGGCAAAGAAAAACACTACCCAGAAACACTAAAAGGAAAATATGGAGAGAGTAAGCAATAGAATTATGATCCTAATACTAAACGTAGACGGTTGGAGGGAAAATCAACGGCATATGGAAATATATTTCGTGTTCTGGCCCCTGACATCATATTAATAACATAACACGGTATTGACACTACATCTGGTCAAATTAAAGGGAGGAGGGGTTCCTATAGCTGTCAAGTGGAATATCTCGTACAAACTAAAAAAAACGGAGCTGGACGAATCCTTTGTGGCGGTTGAACTCCACACATTGTTAGGAGACATCATAATTGCAGCAGCCTATCAACCCCCTCGTTGAGCCTATCTCCCAATAAATAACTTCTACACGTTGTTTGGGCACCGCAGAATGGCAATCTTAGGGGGCGACCTTAATGCCAGGTTCCGTGTGGCAAGCTATGATAGAACCAACGAGAGAGGCCGAAACTTAGAATTGATTATGGTAAGAAACAACATCCAAAGAATATGGCAGGATTTTCCGACCTATATCACTTCTACAGCAGACATCAAACCGGAAATAATCTTTACAAGTGATGGCTCCTCCTTCAACTACCATAAGTAGCCAGACCCAACAGTCCCAAGTGATTACATAGCGATCCTCATCACAATATCTATCACTCCGATCTAGGTTCCAGTCTCTCTCCCTAAAAATTACGCCTTAGCAAAGGGAACGTTACAAGAGTGACTCAGTCAATACGGCCCAGATCACCTAAGCGACACAACCTTGGTGAGATAGAAGAAGAACTGAAGAGGATAACTAAGTCCATTCTAGACGCGGACCGCGAGTGCATACCCAAGACTGGGTACAAATTACCTCTTCAGCCCATATGGACAGAGGAGATGAGGAAGATCACTCGTGATCACAGGGAAGTTTAAAAAGAGTTAAGACGGGAAGGTCCTAACCAGTAAAGAAGCTCGCTTCTTCGGCGCCTAAGGACCGAGCTAAAAGAGGCTATCAACCTCCAACAAGATGAAATATGGAACAACCTGATAGCCAAAATCGATAGCGAGCTGAACTAGGCTAAATTCTGGCGTCAACTCAAGATTTTTAAAAAACTAACCGGAAGAACTAAGGCTCGAACAAAAGAGAACGGAAATTATATAGAGGACCCAGCGGTTCTAGAAGACAGACTTAGGAATTATTGGAAAAACATCTTCAGTATCACACCCAGAAGACAATAGAAAGTTGTACCAGGAATTCGAAGTCCAACTGTTTGAAGATCTGAATCAGCTTATACACAGCACGCACCCAAAACATCAAGGATACGAAGATGGCGGGCCATGGCCGTCACATAACACCAGAGGAGGTCATGGTCACTAAGAAACGTTGAATAAAGGGCATCAGGCTGGACGGGCATCGCCAAAATCAACTTGATAAATGCCCCACAGCAAATCATTTAGGGAATCAAAAATATTTATAACGCTTCCCTGATCACGGGTTACTTCCCTGATAATTTTAAGATTGCTAAAATAATTTTCATACCTAAGGGAGATATATCCAATGATCAATTGATCAATTACAGGCCAATCTTCCTGCTGGAATTCGCTATGAAAGTCTACGAGAAGCTCCTGGCTGAGAGACTTTAAGAATAACTAACCGAGCTAGGAGCTCACAACCCTCAGCAGCAGGGGTTCTGTAGGAGACGAGGAACGGAGACCGCCCTCGCCCTGCTAAAGGAAAAACTTGCATGCAGCAAAACTGACCGAAAATACGTAGAGGTGGTGCTACGGGATGTAAAGAAGGCCTTTGATAAGGTCTGGCTGAGAGGGCTACAACTTAATATCCTCAACCTCCAGCTAGACTCAATTTTGGAAAGGGTTCTTTGTGACAACTTCATGGAGAGGAAAGCCCAAATCGCCATCAAGGGCTAGAAAGGAACCGAATTCGAACTCGGGGCGTGAGTTCCACAAGGCAGCTGTCTGAGTCCGTTGCTGTACCTCGTGTACACAATAGACCTCCCTGCTCCAGTGAGGGACGATTCGATGTATCTGCAATACGCAGATAACATCACACAAATCGTTCCAAGTCCAATTAGGAACGCTGGAGTTCAAGCAAGGGCGACAGCTACCGAGATTGATAACGTCAATTGTTATGAAAAAGGGTGGAAAATAAAGACTAACCGCCAGAAATTCCTAATAATTCCGATGAACCGCTGAAAAATAGACGACGTCCTCGTTGAGGATGAAATTTATCCGTACTCTAACGAAGGAAAGGTCCTGGTCTTACGTATTTATTAAACAGGATATAAGATCCACATAAACAACAGAATTGCCCTAGCCATAAGAGAGCTGAAGAAACGGTACTGTTTCTGAAGCCTCAACGTGCCAAATAAAAGGAAACTTTACACGGTCTTGGTACGCTCCGTCCTGGTGTACTCAGCAGTGGTCATGGAGATGGCCAGCTGTACCTCTCTCAGAACGTTGTAGAGGATGCAGAATAAATAATAAAGTACAAATGAAAGAGGAAAAAATGCCCATATGAAACTAAAAATATTAAGCAAAATAAAAACTACGAAAGGCTTGAAAGCCACGATGGAAGAACCTATTAATAGATTAATATATATATATATATATATATATATATATATATATATATATATATATATATATATATATTAGGATAAATTAGCAGGTCAAATTTAGGAAGTTCATTACTATATTATAACTTCTTGGTACCAACGTTTCGGGTAGGAACCCATTCTCAAAGATGTGAGATTATAAATATATACAAACCCCAGAATTTTTTTAGATAAGAATTCATTTCCTGCAACACATTTTATACCAATTTTTCAAAACACACGCAAAGTACAACATCTTTTCAACATTAAAGACAAAATACCAACGCTGCTTTGATCCTCCATCATATATGAATTCAAATGCTCGAGATGTAATTCCGAGGTGTATTTAGGATCGACACAGCGCACACTACATACCCGTATTTGCGCACATTTAGGCATTAGCAATAGAACTGGAGCCCCGCTCACTACTTCCGAGTTCTCCCCTATCCGAATACACTACGAAAACAGACATCCACACCATAAACCAAACTTAAATAATTTTTCAATTAAAGACAGCAAACAAGCTCATTTCCACTTTTACTACAACTATAATCATCCCCAAATTACACACGCCAAATCTACTCCCCCAAAACATCCCCTATCTTTCAAATATTTTTATTATCTCCCCCTTTTTACAATGAAGAGAGCCAAAACTAATTAATCGCAGTTTTATTTAAAAACAAAAACATATTTCCCATTCCCTAATAGCTAAAAGCCCTGCATTTTTATAATTTTGAATATTACCACCTCTGCTGCTTCCAATTTCTTAAATAGTTAATTTATAAATATCTGATAACTTATCTAAGAAAAAATTCTTATGTTTGTATATATTTATAATCTCACATACTTGAGAATGGGTTCTTACCAGAAAAGTCGGTACCCAGAAGTTATAATATAGTAATGAACTTACTAAACTTAACCTGCTTATTTATCCTAAAAATACGTATACGCCTGGCAACGCGCAACCCCTCTGCTCTCTTAAGATATATATATATATATATATATATATATATATATATATATATATATATATATAACACAATGGAAGAACCTGACCGTCATCGACGGTTAGCAACATTATTGACGGAGGAAAAATAATTTTTAAAAAACAAAAAGAAGAAAGTATGCTAGTGATGCCCTCAACACCAAGGCAAACTAGTAAATAATTTCACACCTATAAAAACCTACTACACATTTAATCAATTTTATTAACTCGAACTTGAAGCACGGGACCGCACTACGGCGGGAAACACCCGTATTCTAAATTTACATCTCGCTCACCTAATCACAACACCACTCACATTAAACTCATTCACATAACAGAATTCGAGAAAGAATACTAGGAAAAAAAAGAAGAGGACCAGCTTGGAACAAGACCCCCCCCCTCCTTTCAGGTGAGATGGATACAACGAAGAGAGTACCCCTCAGGGGGCGCACAATAAATGTTATTACGGAAAAGGTTTCTCAAAAGAAGAAAAACAGGAGTATATCGACATAGTATGCCGGCACGTGTCAAAGGCATCCGATAAAGTATGGTTAAGGGAGAAGCAATACAAGATCCTCCAGCTGGGTTTGAGCGCAAAACTTGAAAAAAATCCTCTGTGATTATGTCATGGAGAGGTGGGCCTATATCAGTATAGGGCGCACAGACGGTCCCACCTTTAATCTACAGGCAGGATTGCCTCAAGGCGGGTGCCTCAGTCCAACCTTATACTCGATATATACAGCCGACATACCAGAACCAACCCACCCCACTGGCTTGAATATCCAGTTCGCCGATGACATAAGTCAACTAATATTTAGTGTATATAGAAACGCGCCTTGGCAAGCTCGAATGACTACCGAGGAAATACGAGTAAGAAAAATCAAGGTTTATGAATCAAAATGGAAAATCCGAACTAATGGCGACAAATTCAAGATCGTCGCATTAGGAAGAAGAAAAACAGCAGATGTGAGAGTGGGGGATACGCGTTATCCCTACACGAACGAGTTCAATCTTCTCAAGATGAAGGTCACTTCTAACGGGTACGGGAAGCACCTCACCGAACGGATGCAAAAAACATCTTCAGAAGTCAGAACCCTCTACAGCTTAAGAAACCTCAGCCAAAAGAATAAAAAGAAACTGTATCTGACGCTAGTCAGACCCACCCTTATCTATCTCTCAGCATCTCTGTTCGAAGTCTCTAAAATAGCAAAAAAAGAAATGCAGAAGATACAAAATAAGTGTATGTATATCATCACCAATACACGAAGGAGGGATAGTAGGAAACAAGTGGATCTGCACAGAGCAGTGGACATTAAACCACTCAACACGATCTTAAAAGAAAGAGCATCAGATATGAAAGAGAAAATTACAATGTATAGAAACGAAGAAATTAGAGCACTCATCGCAGAAAACCAACAAGGTCCCAGTCACGCAAGATTCCCAAGCAGCATCAGCAAGCTTCGAGACGCAATTGTCCCATTTTTTTACATAGTAAAAAAACTATCGACCAAAACAGACGATTAAAAGCAACCGATAACGACGAACCAAACCTAGTGAAGACAATGAAGAATAAAAATGAAGAAAATAGGTAAGTACGAATCACAGAACACACAAAACATAAATACTATCAACCAAAGATGAATAGAACAAAAACATTTACCAAACCAAATAAGACACACGTAAGAATTGATGCGGAAACAAAGAAACACATAAAAGGAATTTAAACAAACAAACTACACGTCAAGTTAACTTTAAAAAAGCTAAATTAATACACAAATCCAAAGGTTTAAATGCCTTATCGTAATATTTATATACATACATACTTGTCTAGATATATAAAAAACTAATAATAAAACAAACAATGAAAGATATTAGCCTGATCTCCAGGCACCTTTGCAAATTCTGCACCCTTAAGACCTCCTTATTCTCACCACTATTCCCAAACCCCACTAATCTAATACACCACTATCTCTCACATTCACATACTCACCACTTCCCCATAATTGTAATTTTAATAAGGATTTCATTTGCTTTGAATTCTTGGAGTAAATACAGTAAGTCCAAAAGGCCTTCGCTCAGTAAAAAACTGTGAGGACCAATTTACTGTGAACCTATCATAAAATTTCATAAGGCTTCAAACTTCTCGTCTTTGAGGAGGTGGTTTTGAGTCTGATGCAATTCCCTAATGTGGTTCCAGCACCACATTGTCTCTTCCTCCGGATGATTAGAATCCTAAACATTTGTAAGCCTGTTGGATTCCAGACTTTTGTAAGTAATGACCACATATGCTACTAATAAAGTCTGAGTGGCATGCAATCCTTTAAGAAGTCCCTATCGTTTTTGTTAAAAAAGAAAGAGAACGGAAACATTGTACCATGCCCATGTAATCCTTCTTTTCCCTAAATATTTGGTAAAAAATCTAGCGCTTAGGTTAGCAAGACGTTCATCTTATATCTTAATAAAACACGATTGTAACCCCCTTCCTTCCCATGCCCTCTATCATGTATCATGCTCTAAAAACCGTTAAAAAATTCGTCGATCTATAATGGTGCGACTTTCACATTTATTGAGAAGTTATTGTCAGTGTAATGTGATATAATTCTTCAACCCATTAAAAAACACGGATCAACAAATTTCAAAAGTTGCATCGTGGTTGAGTTGAATTGAACCTCTGGCAAATCAACGAGCTGAATAAAAATATGGCATTAGTTGTTTTATTTTATGTATGGCTATTGAGAACTAAACAAATTTAATTCTTGCCATTCAGTGTTTCTCATGTTATTGCATTTTTTTTACTCAATCCCTGACTTGTTTTTTTTCTGATGCGTTGCTTCACATCTATCAAATTCGGGCTTGATACAGTAAGTGTGCTGATTACATTGCCTTTTCTTGTTGTAAGTATGTATTGACTGTGGAAAGTGAATCACAATGGAGTGTCGTAAATGTTTGAATTAACTAGAGCGTTTTTGATACATACATATCTGGTTTGTTTACCCCCAAAACTTTTAAACAATGATGACAAAAAATGTTCGAATAAACTACACGAACTACAGGAATTTGCCGTAAAATTGGTTTAGCGAGACCCAAAGGACCACAATGATGAGTGTTACTACTGCCTATGTAAACCCAAACGTTATTTAATAATACGCGAGTTCGAATCAAGTATCCCAACCTGACAACCGAAATTCGACCACTAACACATAGTGATGAACTATTGATTCCAAGTCCAAAATTTACACAATTTCAAAGTGAAGAAAGTTATGAATACTAATCCAGAAGCCAACAGAGGGTAAATACTCCGATGGCTGCAAAAGCAAGAAACCACAACTGCTTAGTCAAGAAGATCTGCATGACCTAATTAGGGAACTTGATCTACAGAAAGAAAGGGCTGAGCTTGTTAGATCGCGGATGAAACAAAATTTACTGCAACATGGTGTGCGGATCACTATCGCCTCTCACAGACACAAGGAAGTGTCATCATTCTACAAAATGGATTGGCAACTTTGTTACCAATGATCTGATGGCAGACTTCTGCAAGACCTGCCTACACAGACAAGAAAGATGGAGGCTTTTCATAGATTACGGAAAGAATACTTTTAAATCTATTTTTCTGCAAAATTGCAACCAGCCCTCTTAGGCTTCTATCGCACATGCTTTCGAAATGACAAGAGCTACGGCAGTATAAAAACTCTCCTTGCTACTATAAACTATGAAACTCACCAGTGGTTGGATATGCGTAGACCTGAAAGTTATTAGCCTACTCCTCTATCTTCAAAGTGGTTATACGAAGCATATGTACTTCCCCTGCTTATAGAACAGTAGAACCGATAAAAGCACTATATGCAATGTGAATGCCCCCAAGAACTTAACATACTCACGCCAGGTAGATAAAACTGCATTCACATGCAGTTAATCGGTCCACAAAAGGTTTTTCTACCACTAATACTTCAGAAACTAGGCCATGTAAGGAGATTTATTGAGGCAATGAACCCAGGTTATCTGGGTTTTTAATACCTGACAGTGAAATTCAAAGGTGGCAACTGAATCAAAATTGCAAGCAAGTGTATTGAATGGTCCTGAGGTTTGATCGTTCATTGATGAAGATGACTTGTTAGAAGCCTTAAATCAAACTGACAAGAATAGTTTGTTTAAATTTGTTGATGCCGTACGTAACTTTCTAGGTAATTACCGTGCTGACAACTACGAAGACATCGTGCACCTCATGCTGCAGAGTTACCATGCCTTTGGAGCCAGGATGTCCCTGAAGTTACACTTCTTTCAATTGCAGCTGGACCTTTTTCCACCAAACATCGGAGATGTCAGCGACGAACACTGAGAAAGATTCCACTAGGACATTGCAAAGATGGACTCACGTTACCAAAGCTGCTTCAACCCAAACATAATGGGTGATTACTGCTGCACGCCGACGCGTGAAACTGAGGTTAATAAGAGCCATAAAATATAGAAAAAACTATTGATTGAAATATCATTAACCTAGTTTTAAATAGATGCCAAATATAGTAAATTACTTTATTTGTGAGGTGTTCGTGTTTAAAACAAATGTTTTTTATATACTTGAAGGATTAATTTTGACACTTGTTCTCAGAGTAAAACTTTAAAGAACACAACATTGACAATGATGAATAAATCTATATAACTGTAAGGGATAGAGAAAAACTGATGTCAGAATCAAAATCAGCGCTATTGAATTAGTTAATAAATGTCAAATAATTTCAGAACTAAAATCACTGTTGAACAGTGTAATCATTTATTTGTGCTTTTTTTATCTGTTTGACCCATTAATAAACTCATTCCATTTTTGCCAATTGTTAGGTTTGATTTTATTATATTTTTCGCCTCTTGTCCAACAATCCTTTCTTGGCCTCACTTTTTATTTAAAGTAGCAAACATTGTCTTATTGTTATTTGCCTTATTTGCGCAGTGTAAAAATAAGTCTTGTTATACTTTCGTTGCAGTTGACTAATGAATATTTATCCCTTTATCATTAACTTAATTAAAATTTTAAATTAATTTGCAAGATATTTATTTTATTTTAGATGTCAAGTTTTATTATGATTGATTTCTTTGTCATTATTTTGTCTCCCCCTTGTTTTAGATCTATTCTGATCTTTTTCTTGGGCACTCTTGGGTAAATGATCGTTTTTTTACTTGTACAGTTCCTTCTCCACTTCGTCTTACTTTCCTGCCATGGTGATACAATCTATATATGAACTTCTTGTAGTTCGTGCAGCTTAGTGGCATTTGAGACTGTTCAAATATGCTTTGCATGTATCCAGAATCGTCAACCTTTGGTAGCCAGCTCTACGAACCATATAATTTTTAATACCCTCAGCTCCGAGCTTATTTGCCGACTACCTTGTTCGGGGGCTCATTCTTCACCGTTTCTTTTTTCAATTAAAAGCGAAAACCAACGAAAGCGTCTCCCGTGGGTTTATCTGTTTGTAAGGAAAGATCTGTAAGAAATGTAATGAAATTATATGGAAGATATATATATATATATATATATATATATATATATATATATATATATATATATATAGATCTAAAACAAGGGGGAGACAAAATAATGACAAAGAAATCAATCATAATAAAACTTGACATCTAAAATAAAATAAATATCTTGCAAATTAATTTAAAATTTTAATTAAGTTAATGATAAAGGGATAAATATTCATTAGTCAACTGCATATATATATATATATACATATATGTATAGGCCAAGATCTCCTTACAGGAATTGGGACAGGGAAGAAATTCATTTGCGGGCGTTGGAGCATATTTTCATGATACAAATAACCCACGCTTGAAGGGACTTAGGAGAGAAAAACTGTGTTACCAGGTCAGTCATCATGGAATGGGCCATATATATCAATGCGTTTGTCCATTTCGAACGGTCCAAAGGTCCAAAGTGGAGAGCAGCCTTTGAAATCTCAAAGGCTAAACATTCGATCCATGATTTGATTTTGCGCCTAGTAAGGATTGTCTCCCACTCTTGATTGGATTGCTCTCTTACATACACGTTGAGATGTCAAGTCAAATTTTGGGGAAATTTGGACTGGATTACATTTGAATGATACGTGATACGTTCGGAAGTAGCTATTTTCTCCTTGCCTGGCCTCGATGTAGGCTAGTTGAGGGAAAGGAAGAAGGACTCATCTGCGCTGCCTAAAGGTAAAGTGGCCTTTTGTTCATTGGACATTTTTTCCATCTTCTCCATAACACTCTTCCTTATTTTCATAACGGATCCCTAAAACTACATACACACCCAGTTACACTCACTTACAGACTCGGGTCCCCACAGATTCCATCCCAAATTACGCCCTTGAGTGAAATAGCAGGGAGATGAGGAAAACGTGGCATATTGCCCTGAGGACCTTGCGAGGCCGGCAAAAAACGGACAGGAGCAAGGTCTTCGAGAGAATTTACGGCGAGCTCAATATTGCCCTCGTACGGTTAATTGATTTGCCAAATGGCTACGCAGCTATATGTGCGATGGAGGCAGACATTGAAGCCCTTTCCTCCCCGCGTGCCTCAGACACCCTTCGAAAAATTGATTTCATACCTCAGACACCGCCACAAATACGCACACTTAGAAATGTAGTCTGCCGATGCCTCAACCCCTAGGTTGGAGGACACTCGATTCACCAAATCACTGACGAGATTCTTCGGTATCATAAGTGTACAAAAGTAGCTGAAATAATCAAATTCAAAGACTACACCCACGTTTTTAAAGTTGTCTTCACTGAAACACAATGGTGATTAAGGCAAAATAAAACGGCCTTCACCTATTTAACGTCCGCATCTGCCCCGATCAGATTGAACTTAAGGAGTTCGTTGACCCGTAAATGTGCTTTAGGTGCAACAGGTAAAACGAACATACCAATACCACTTGTCTCAACTCTACATTCACAGTTTGTTCCGTGTGCGCCGGCCAAGACCATTCCTGGCGTGAATGTAAAAGTTCGTACTAGAAATGCCTCAATTGTGGTGGCCCACACAGAACAATGGCAATGACCTGTCCAATAAAAAAGGAGCAAATACATAAAACAAAAAACAAAGGCAGAAAAGAGGAGAAAAGAAAGGCTAACGCCACCTACGCGAAAGTTGCCAAAGCAATGGTCGCAGAGAGTAGTGTTGCTACTGCACTTATGCACCTGCAAATCGAAAAAGAAAAATCGACAAAAATAATGTTTTGCATATATTATGCATACATTGCTAACTTGACAGAGCCTGGCACCTTCGCGAAGGAACTGAACACCATGCTCGTGAATAACGGCATGGAAAAATGTGGTTCCCGGAAAACCCTCCGTCAAACGAGATTCTTCGAGTGAATCTCCAACCGAAGACCGAGAAGAGCGGCCAAAAAGCTCTGGGCACGAGTAATGCCATTTCACGGGATCCTCGAGTGCAATGCTA
The DNA here is from genome assembly GCA_963969495.1 of Ceratothoa steindachneri. Classification (NCBI taxonomy): domain Eukaryota; kingdom Metazoa; phylum Arthropoda; class Malacostraca; order Isopoda; family Cymothoidae; genus Ceratothoa; species Ceratothoa steindachneri. Next base: position 150,946,231 of record OZ018321.1, on the reverse strand, counting down.
TGGCTGCCCGGCAGAAGGCACAAACGGTCTCAAAGACACACCCAACTACCACGACAGAAGCACAAGTCGAGCGGAAGGAAGCTGCTGCTGTAAGGCCTAAGAAAGTGGAGCATTCGCCCCGCCACCAAAAGGCCTCGCAGTCACGTCAACCGATTAGATCCTCGTCTTCAAAGAATTGGGCTCCCAAGTACATGTACTACTCGAGGATGTTAAATCTCAGAGTATATGATGCTGAATGGAACCAGTTTCCTGACGACGCAGGCCCATGAGATATTGTCGATGGCCTTAGGGCCGGACAATACAAATGGAACTACAAGGCTAACATACCTGAAGATCTAGTAAAGCAGGCTCTTTTCCGCGACCTTGTCCAATTCTCAACCGACACTTACGTTGTTTTCACGAACACAGAGTTCCGTAAAAAGAGATCCGGCAAGAAAAGACTCCCCCGTCCTCCCCCGAAGGAGCAAAATTCGACCGAGAATAGAACACTCCTCGCAATAACATCTACGCTACATTGCAAGTGTAGTATCAAAAACGAGCCAAAAATTGAAGAAGACCTTACCCGATCGGTAACATCAACCCTAACATTTAACACTCTTACCGATTATGACAACCCAATTTACGACAACTTATCACCGAAATTTGACCTAACGTAGTAGCGAGTTTTATTAATTACAACAGAGGCTTAAATGCCAACCAATTTCTAACCCCAAAACAACACAACACGAGACTAACATTGCTAGAGCTACCCTTTGACCAGGGATCTATTCATCCCTGCTCTTGCGTACTATATTTTTATAATACTATCTACTTTTTCTGGAGATACCCTTCCACCAGGGAAATTTACCTCCTTCAAACTTATACTAAACTTACCTTTACTATCATTTTCAAAACCCTTTCACCACTATACTCTCTTACTTTTTCTCTACTAATCTATACTTACTAACTTGTTATGTCCAATGTCCAATGAGATTGAAATTCGGTTCGAAATTCGAGTTTCGAGCAAATGACTTGGTGATAAGATATAAGAAACTGCAGTGTGGTAGATTCTAGAGAAGTTCTCATCTGATTAAATGAAAGTTATTCTCATCATCATTTCAATCTAATTCCATACGTGCCACAACCTCAATAATGGTGCCAGAGAGATGGAGAGGGATGAACATAAATAGATTACGTGTACTAAAAACAAGCTTTGCAATTGTATAATCTGAGTAGAGTATTTTTGTTTGATTGATAAATTTGAATTCTTCCCGAGAGGGAAAGGGAGACAGAGACAGACAGGCAAAGGAAAAGAGAGAGAGAGAGAGAGAGAGAGAGAATACATTCTCTGGTAAATAAAACAAACTCATCCCAGTCTAAAGTGTGCTGGGATTTAATTACAATAAATAAATTAATTAATCCTTCCTCATGAGTTACATATTTTAATAATAAAACCCGTTTAGTTAAATGTTGAAAGACATTGTTTGAGAGATTAATCTCACGGCGTTGCTTCTAATTACTTTAACATACACAGTACTTGCCTTTTGAGTGTGAAAATTTGTAGTAGCCACCCAGCCCCCTTCTGTTTCTCTCTATATCTGTCAGTCTGTCTCTTTGTCTGTCGGTCGGCCTCCCCGCTCCCTCTACCATCCCTTCCTCCCTCTTTTCCTCCCTCTATCTCTCTCTGTCGCTCTCTCTCTATCCACTCTCTCTCTCCTATTCCCTTCCTCGCTGCGTTTCTCTCTATCTTCCCTCCCTCTCTCCCTCCCTTCCTCTCTTTCTCTCTCATCTCATCTCTATGTCTATTTTTTGAAATTTTATGATCTCTTCTAATGCTAAACCATCAAAATATGTATAATATAATCAGCCATTGTAATTATTATCATCTAAAATCCTGGACATCATCTCCTACTCCATTCAGTCTTTAGCTGTTCCTCCCTTTCCTTCTCATAAATTCATGCTCCTGATTTCCAAAATCCAATTATATATATATATATATATATATATATATATATATATATATATATATATATATATATATATATATATATATATATATATATATATATATATATATATATATATATATATATATATATATATATATATATATATATATATATATTCACATTAGGCGTTTGTATATAACGACAGCATTCCAAACTTCACAAACATCGTTTCTTTTTTAACCTCTAGTGATTTCCTTAATTTCTGCCTTATTTAGTTATTTTTTCAATTCTAGGGTAGAATTATGTTTGCAATTTGCCACTCTATCGGACACTTCACCTAAAGAATGAAAAGTGGGGAAGAAAATTCTGAGCAATGGAGCGCAACAGAGACTAGGTCTTGCTCATAATTGGAAAAGAAAATTGACTTTAGGTTTGTAAAGAGGATTTCTTTATGTCACTGTCACTTTCCCCAATTCTAGAACCATTAATAATATCCATAACTTCGGGTCGAGACTTCATTTAAGCTTTCGTAAGAGACATGCGCTCCATTTATAACTTCTTTTAAGATAATGAGTCGTGTGTGAAAGTAAAGGTAGTGCATTCTTTTTAATCAAATTTCTTATGTAGGGAGGTAATGGAAGTCTTATAAGGCGTACGAAGAGCTTATAATCAGTTTTGAATAATTTTTTTTTTATTAAAGGGAACTTTTGTGTTTATCTTTAGTAATGCAAATTAGACTATTTTTTGAAAGAGTTATATAATTTTGAGGTTTTCCATGCTTTGTTGCGTCCCTCTCCCTAAGTTATTTTCCCTTTAAGCAAACGTGCATTAATTGATTTATACGATTATCTTTTCCTTTAAAAAGTTTAATTGAATCTCTAAAAGTGAAAATTCCTGCAATTTGTGACAGAAATAAAATTGCCAAGTGAAAATTACTTTGATTTATGATCTATTGTGTTAAAATTTGTTGTTGTCAAACCAAAGCATCTGCACCTATCGGGCAAAGAAAGAGAAGAAGATTGGAACAAACGAACTGAAACGGGGGAAGAAAAAGTAGATTTGCAAATGGACAGCCTTAGTCAACTTTTGAGACTAATATATTTTTTCAGGAAGGAAAATTAATACAACTAATCAAATGTTGCATTTTTTTTTCGTATGTTTCTATCATCATTTGAAGATTAAATATAAACAACTTGAGATCCAAACCATTTTATTAATCAATACAGTCAATTGATGCGCGGAGTCACTATTTACAAAGATGTCTCTTGTTCTTCAGGACTGTTTCAATTTTGGGGGGGATCCTTTTTTGATATTATTTTCAGCCAAAAACTTTACCTTCTTCTTTTACTTTATGATATGGTGTGCTATCGTACGAAAAAATACAGTTGTCATCGCCAAATTGGTCCTGGATAGTTATGAAAGGATGCTGATGATGCACCATTTGGCCAAAATTGTTAACGCTCCAGTCCCCTTAGATAACAAACGTCCTCAGACATGGAGAGTGTCCGGATGCTTCACTGTGGGATGAAACAAGACTCGAGAAAGCGCTCCTGTTTTCTCCTCCTAAAGGTGGATTTTCCAAAAACTGCAAACAAGCGGAAGTGAGCTTCATAGAGCGGATCTGGTAACCCTAGTTTTCAACAGTCCATTCTTTATCTTTCTCACAAAAGTGAAGCCTTTCGGTAAGATTCTTCTTGGTGAGATGAGGCTTCTTCGTAGCCTTTCTCAACTTGAGGCCTTTGTCGAATAGTCTCCTCCTCAACATCGCGTCATGAAGTATTTACAGCTGCTTCTTTCCAATCGTTAGCAAACTTGTCACTAGAGGCAACCTGATACTTGACATTTATTTCTACAAATATATATTATGAAATAAATTATAGTTATAACCTTATTCATTTAAACAATATCTGCCTTCATTTTTACCATTTTGATTAAATAGCAAAGCTCCAGAAACTAAAACTCATTTCTTACAGAAACGTGACCAAAATGTGATTATGTATTCAGCAAAGGATTGCACTGTAATTTCTTATAATTTTGAAACGTTGAATATTTAATAAATCTACAATTTTCTCAAATATTAAAATAATTATTGCTATCATGTAAATTTTAAAAGCCAATGAAAAAATAAAAATATATATTATTCTCAAACTTTGGCTTATGACTGTACCTACTATACCAACAATCTGTGATAAACCTAAGCTTTTTTCTAGTTTACACCCTGATCAATCTTATGTGAATTAGCATGCTTTGACTTACGTTGTGGATGAACGTGGGCGCTGAACGACACTCATTAGTAAAATGTCGATTGTCAGAGCGTATTCTTGCCACAAATTAAGGGAACAAAGAATATTACGTGAGGTTTTTGAATAAAGGGTAAAAGAACTCAAAAGAACATCGAAACAGCGTTTGCTTATTGGGCCAGAATTGATTCAGCCACGGGGTAGATTTAAACACGCATCAACCAACAGCCAAAGAGACCGTATCTCTTACGGTCTGGTGAGTTCTTTGGGACAGTTAACAACTATGATTGAGTATAGTGGTAGACTAATTCGGATAAATATATTTTCCATCTTTGGATAATATCTCATTCAAAAATAATAAAATGCACTCAGTGAAAAACAACCAACTATTTTTCATGGAAATTGATGCCCATTTACTTCAGCAAAAAGGACTAAATTATGGAAGGGAGGAATTGACATTAAATGACTGCCCTGACCCATCGCCTACTTGCCTCAAGCACATATAACACATTCAAACAATATAAGACAAGTTTTTACCTAAAAACGTGGAACAAACAACTATATCTCTTAAACTTTGACAATAAATATAGTCTGAAATACGTCAAGCTGCTATATATGACTTACGAACCTGGCCAAAGTGTTACCAAACTGTCACTTAATGATTGTTTAGACTTTCAGGCTGAAATAAGAGATACTTATAAATATTTTGCAGTATCTTTTCTGGATAAATTATTGTTTACGGTCTTTTAGAAATTGAAACTAACTATTTCGTCGTAAATATATTAATATATATTTTCTTAAAAAAAATTGCGCATTACCATTTTTATTGAAAGTAGATCTTATAAATCGAAAGTACAAAAGTCCAGTTGTCTCACAAATAATGTGAAGGGATTGCTGCCGTAATTTTCGTCTAAAATTGGGTAAAAAACAACAATAATACGACTCGAAAGCAAGCACAAATAATTATATTACTTCAAGAAGGCATTACAGGTCGTGAAATGTCCAATAAAATGAAAGTGATTATGTTTTATCAAGAGTGTGGTAGAAATAATTGAGGAGGAAGTTTGCTCCAAAAAACAAGCAGAATCCTTGATGTAGAAAAAGAATTACAGCCAAGAAAGTTGACGATATTTTATTAAGTGAAGCTAAGAAAAAGGGAAGAATGACAAGCAAAATGTTACAAATTTGCTTCTCGCAAAGAGGAGTCAATGTCAGTACCCGAACCGTCCGAAGTCTTATATCAAATAGAGCCAAGGCAAAGGAAAAAAATATATTAACATGAGGATTGGCATAAAATGAAATTATGTTTATGATAATTAAACTAAACACGAATGAGAAAGGATAAGATATTTGTTTTCAACAACGGGAATCCTAATAACTGACCCTAAAATTTGAGATGTGTCAAAATTAATATTATGCAAGTATTATTTCCAAAAAACAAATCTAATAGATCAATTTATTTGTGTTAGGTAAACTCCATTGATGAATTGATCATTTAGTTCAGTGGTGAGCAATCATAGTATTTTGATCGACAAAAAGTAGAACCTTTTCACACTAATTGCCTCCCATAAACCTGCAACCATCTCACAAAAAAAATGATATAGAATGTCATGTTTACCTATGGAACTGGACATTTGCAAATTACAGGTGGCAATATTCAGTTGCTACTTGAGCTAAGTCAAGGGCACTAAGGCAAGGTACGGAAAGTAAAGGTGACTTCATATTCATACAGAATAAGGCTCCTTCCCTTAAAAGTCAAATTGTCAGAATGTTTATGCATGCCTACAACTTACCAACACTTCCAAGGCCTGAGAACATTGAGAAGGACTGACAAATTAAATTCAACTAATGAAGCATTAATTAGAGTGTCGACACAGAAATACCGACATGCAAAGCTTATGTGCAACTCTAATCCATTGCATAGGAAGTCGAATTCCTTACTAATAAAGTCTACAGGGTGATTTTCAAAGTGGATATTGACATTAGCTTTTTAAATTTTAGCATAAAGTATAACAAATTATTATACTCGTATGTGCAACCCTTAAACTGTAAAATAATAAGTATCTTTTATTTCAGACAAATTTACATAAAAAAATAGATTGCCCTATCACTTTATTCACACCTTGTTTATTATATTACCACATATTATATTACAATTTTACCTACCCATGCTCTCCTTTTCACTCAGTATATCTATAATTGCTGCTCTCTCGAAGGTACACCAAGAGGTGTTGGTTTCACATGATGATTGTGACGTGTGTCAAAGGTTAGTTCAGGTTATTTGACTTTACTGAATATATTCGATGATTGTAAGTTATTTAAAGTGTCTCTAAGGTTACAAGAAATGTTGGAATCTGTTGGTTTTAGATCAGACTTAAGAATTGCTTGATGTGTTCCGTAGGTGAAGTTAGATATTTGGGGTTTCCTCGTTTTATTTGATGGTTTGGATATGTTTGCTTTTTTGCAAAAGTTGGATGAACATATTTGGATTTATTGGTTTTATTTAATGGTTATGACTTTTTCTTGAGCTACATAGGCTAGGTTGTTTGCGTCTGAAAGTTTTATAGGATGGTCATGAGTTGTTTGTTGTATCACGAAGTTTAAGTTAGGTTGTTTTGGTATTTTGGTTTTACTATCCGATATTGTTTGATTCTGTTATAACCCTCATGTTGGTTAGATTGTTTGGGTTTTGAATGGTTCTAGGTATGCTTATTTTTGGAGTTTTATTATTTAAATTAAACTAAGCTGTATAAATAACTTTGCCTGCTACCAACGAAAATAAAAAAAATGAGGTGTTTTGTAATTTTTTTATTCTTAGGTTAAGAGAAAAATATGCATCATTAATTGCGTCTGAAAAAGATGCATATACTGAATCCTATTTTATATCTTTCATCGACCTCGTTCTCGTGGCTATAGCGGACAGACAGATACACACAAGCTTTTATTTTAATATAGAGAGATCTAAGCTCAACCATTCTCTTTTATCTTCCATGTGTTAACCATGTACTGCGTGTTGCAAGCCGTGTAGTTTCTGATAAAGAATTTTCCACCATCTTTGAGATTAGCTGTATGTTTTGTTAAACCCAATATTTCACTGAAGGTTATTTTAATTTTGCCCCAAAAATTCGGACATGATTTATAATCACGTATATTTAACTATAATAATGCTCGTGTTATACCTTTTTCTCATGCTTTGTCTTTGCGTTCCTTGACTCAAAAGATGGTTTATTATTTTTGTCTTTCTTTAATTTTTAAAGTAGAGGTAATTTTGTATTTCATCGATAAAACTTTTCTCCCTACCAAAGACTATTAGCCGAATCGATATTGACTCTTGTTTATTCACTCTATATTTCTTGTGTGTATCCGATTGTTTAAAAATAAAGTTTATTGCTATGAAAAATAACTACATGAAACACAACATATTCACTATTGTTTACTATATGAATTTCAAATGAATAGTAATGTCACGTTGGAAAAGAGAAACACTTCGGAAGGGTATTGTGATGAAGTAACTATAAATACCACCCACTGTTTAAAAGATTCAAAAACGGCCATTATTATCTCCATGATAAGTATCTTCCAAGAGAAAAACCGAAATAGATAAAGATCTTTGGAACGAAACTGTTGAATTAGATGTTCCTCGAGTCACCAGAGATTTAGCGAAAATTTGAGTGAACTCGGCTCAATTAAATCAGCCAATTAGAGAAAATCTGTGAATAAGGAACCTGTGCATGAACTCTAGAGTACGAGAACCGATCACAGTGTTCAAAGATGGCTGTAGTAGGTGAACAGGAACAGGCTGAAGTAGGTGGCTATCAATCGATGAAATTAATGGGCTAATAATAAATCCATAGAAGACTATTCTATGCGTCTTCTGGTGGAACATGACTAGTTTCTCCTTTATGAACACCTGTTAAAGGAGAGACCATTAACGTAAGCCTTTATTGCCCAAACCTAATCGTCCAAATTAATCCTTACGGCGGTAGCAGCGAGTTTGGCCAACATTTATTTTTTGTAATCAGAACAAAAGCAGAAATTGACATTTGTCTCTCAGAAATTTTCGGTAAAGAGGGGATTTTTTTTCGGCAGGGGATCAAAAACTTGTAGTTCTGTTGGGCTGCTCCAATGTAATGATTTATACTTTATTGGTTAAAAGCAAATCAAATTAAACTTCACAAGCTTTTGCTTGTATCTACTCCTTAAAAATGGTGAAATTACTATCCAAAAACCCTAATATAGTTCAACCTTGTGCAAATAATTAATTTGAATAATGATAAAAGGTGATTTATAAAAGTAATAATGTAATTTTTTTTCATTTTGAAAGATATTAAAATTAAAGACAATTATTATATATTTATTTGGTTATACATAATTGCAATGGTAGACTTGGTTAAAATAACATGAACATTTTCATTCAATATTACGAGGGGCGGTCAATAAGTTTTGCGAATCGGTAGGGCAAAACAGAGGAAGGTGGATGGCTGTTTGCGGAGGTGTTAGGACAAATTCTGTCAAGTCAGGACCTGCAGCCGCACGCTCCTGCTTCGTCTATTTAAGAAGCAGTAGCTGATCGCAGATCTTCATTTACAAATCTTTCAACAATGGAGAAGGTTGACCACCGTGCACTGATCGAATCTTTGACCAAGGAAGGCAAGAATGCAAAAGTGATCCATGAACGCATAGTTGCAGTGTACACCGACACCGCCCCTTCCTATGCAACCATTGCTCGCTGGAATAGGAATTTCCGCCATGGTCGTGAATCCTTTGAAGATGACCCCCGTCCAGGACGCCCGTCAGACGTGACCAACGAGGACAATGTGGCCCGTGTGAAGAGGATGATCCTCGAAAATCAAGGGGTGAAGGTCTAAGAGTCGAAATGTTATCAACATCATCCACGACAATTTGGCCATGACCAAAGTCTCTACCCGTTTGGTCCCTAGAAAACTCACGCTCCATGATCGCCTTTAACGTTTTTAAAGTCCACAAGGCCAGAGTTTCACAAGCTGCCCTGCGCGAGTGCGGATTCGAAGAGCTCAACCATCCCCCCTACAGTCCAGATCTGGCGACCAGCGACCACTTTTTATTTCGCCAGCTATAGGCTGCAGTGCGTGGACGCTGGTTTGGGGACGATGAAGATGTCCAGCTCACCGTCCAGGAGTGGATTGAACAGCAGTCGGGAATTCAAAGCCTAAGGGACAAGTGGCGCAAGTGCATTGAAGTCGAGGGTAGTTATATTGAAAAATAATAAAAACACTTTTCCTCATATCTCGTTTCCTTATATCCGAATTGCAAAACTTATTGACCGCCCCTCGCATATCAAAAAAAATTCGGCAAGAGAAAATATTATCTGCACATTTCGAAAGATTTGAGGCATGATCATCATATGTTATGTAAAGAAAATTGTAAAGAATTGCATTCAGCCAAGAAAAAAAGGGTCAACTATAATTTCAAACTCTTACCTCTACAGATCTTACTTATATCAAAGGAGATTTGACTAAAGACCTTCAGGCTTGCATCAAAGCCATTTTTAAAGCTGTTGGGGGATCCTTCCCTCCCAACAGAATCAAGGCGCAAAGCTTTTAGAAATTTTCCCCCTTATGAACAAGACCATAAAAAACGTCACTTTCCCCATTCCCCAAAATCACTCTGGATGGGCCGGATGGTTGGGCACGAGCCTGGGTTTTCAAAGAACCTTAGGCGAAACTTTTTATCAAGCAACAACATGTTGGAGCAGTATTGATGACTCGGAAGGCAATTGTTAGCGACACGCTAGTAGGATATTCACAGTAGATAGTAGCGTAAAAAGTTATTCAAAGGCTTACTGCAAGTTTGTGGAGAAAATTATATTATTTGGGCTCAAAAGACAGCCAATGATGATGAGAAAGTTATTTGTTTTCAGGTATAATAAAGCTCCTAATCAGGCCTCAAAGTTCTCTACAAATTTGTTAGAGTTGAAATGACTTATAAGAAGCTTAAATATGAACTGTTTTCCCAAAGGTTGCGACCTAAATTCAATAGGAATGGCATCAAAGATAAGACAAAGAACGTTTCTGCTGAGTTCATCAAAACCTTTACTTAATCAGTAGATCTAAGACTGCTTTAAAGTTATTCAAAATAAGGGTTCATTTGTCCAGTAACCTTAAAACCCTTCATATTTAAAATTATGTTCCATCTAATTTCCCTTCTTTGCATTTCTTACAACTACCCCATATAAATTGTTTCAACCAGATATGCATTATTTTATGTTTTAAAATCATAGTTTCATTTCATATGCCATTGAGATTCCAAATACTTGCATTACAATTTCTGCTCATGATTGTCTTAACTACATGAAGAACATTACACAAAATTGCTGCTATTTTAAGAGAGCTTTAGCTGTTTTCAATTACTGCATGTACTCTCTAGACGCAGTATAACTGTGATAGAACGGGTTGAGGCAGCGTTAATTTCAACCACTATCACATGTTATTTAAAACCACGATGCTCCCCACGTGCATCTTCACTTTGAAGCTGGGCGCCTTATCGCAGCCACCTGAGTCAATGTTTAAACAAGAAGGTTTATCATCCCCCCCCCCGTTCGCCCCATCCGTCGATCACGCCAGATTGAGTTAGGCTTATGGGCAGATAAGGCTTGTTCTCAGGCTCGGCTGTGCATTCCCTCGAAGCTCCCACTCCATTGTCCCCCACGCCAAGGGAGTGTCTCGACTATTTAGATGGAAACTTTACGACTAAGATCAGATTGGAGATCCAGATTTTCGTCGCGAAACATCACTACGACCCTCTCTCACCTTGTGCGCCAAGGGACTTCGACCTTGAGATTCACCATCACTTGTCCAGAAGAAGGACAATATCCCTTGAGTGCCAAGGTTAGAGCCTTCGTGACGCCAAGTCCACAAGGCTTCCCCCTTGTTGTTCAGAAAGAGAACAACATTAGAACATCCATTGTTCTTTTGAGCCTGTTGACAAGAAACGGTTCTCACCCCCCCCCCCCCAGTTGTTCAGGAAGAGAACAACGTTAGAACAGACATTGTTCGTTTGAGCCCATTCGCCAAGAAGTGGTTCTCACCCTTCCCCTGTTGTTCAGAAAGAGAACAACGTTAGAACAGCCATTGTTCGTTCGAGCCCGTTGACAAGAAATGGTTCTCACCCACCTACCCCTGTTGTTCAGAAGAGAACAACGTAAAACAGCCATTGTTTGTTTTGAACCCGTTCGCCAAGAAACGGTTCTCACCCTTTCCCCTTGTTGTTCAGAATAAAACAACATTAGAACAGCCATTGTTTTTGAGCCTGTAGACAAGAGACGGTTCTCACACCCCCTGTTGTTCAGGAGAGAACAACGTAGAACAGCCATTGTTCGTCAAGCCGTTCGTCAAGAAACGGTTCTCATTCCCAAGACGCCACGTCAGGATCATTTAATTCCCCCCCTCCTTCGGCTGGAACTCGCCAGCGGACCGAAAATTCCTTCACGTCACCTTCCTCTGTACAACAAGTATAAATTACGAAATCCAAACGTTACCTTTGAGTATTTAACCCTTTTGTCAATTCTATCCTGTGCTTTAAATGGTTTAGCGAACCATCATCTCCCTTTAACTTTATATTTGTTTTACCTTTTTAAATCTTTTAATCCTCGGATTAGCTCAAGTCCCCACGGCCCTTTCCATTCTCTGTTTATGTCAATATTTTCCGTTTTGTGTGTTGTTGATAGTTATTATTAATAAAACTTTATTTTATTAATGATAGCAATATTATTATCCTTGAGCTCAGTTCCACTTCTTAAGCATATCGAAGATACATAATATCGGCCAGCCAGACATCCACGCACTCTAAAGATAATTAAATAAGTTCCCTCAACGAATAGTTATATATGGTATATCGTCGAAAGTCCATTCTACGACAATAACATCTAGCTTGTATAGGGACAAAATATGAACATTTATTAAAAATAAAATATCAGACCTTTCATTTTCTTCATATTTTTTGTTATATTTCTATCTCGCACACCGCTCACACAGCATGCATATAAACAGCATGTATATAAACCAACATTCTGCTCCCCCTTTATTTTTAGCTGATGCAAAACAGGAGATTAAACAAAGTCACTCAACCTAAAACAGTGGCTAATATCCCAGATTACAACCCAAGGGATGATGAACCTTCAACACATATTTAGAGCCCTTAGCTTCGTCGCCCTTTGAAATATTATTTTCTTCAAAGCATTTTCGGGGGAAATGCCTTCACTGTGTTGCGCATATTTTTTTTAGAAATTCGTGCAAATAATTTTCCTATCCTCGTCCTTGCCATTTTAGTGTTCTTTAGGTTCGAATTCTCTGAGGAGTCAATTTATATTTTCTATAATCTTTTTTTTTACTTTCCCATTTATTAGGTTATCCGGAAAGTTCATGATGATTTGAAAAATTAAAATAAAATATCTTTTTATGCAAATTTAATCAATTATAAGGATAAAATTTTGTTTAGAACCTTTTTTCCATTTTATGGGTTGAAGAAAAACGAAACAAACTCTTTGACAAAATAAGATTTGCGATGCCAAAGATTTTGAACTTACAATGCACTTGTCACTAATGCGCAACAAATGAAGACCAGGGTAACCTCCCAACTTAGGCTATTGACCGGAACGAACATCAGGTAGGCTAGCAGAAAGTCCTCATTTATCGCTAATTAGGGGAGAGGTTTGTGGTGAACTACCAATTATTTTCCACAGCAATTCTTATTTTGTCAAAAAAAAATCGTCGTTTCTTTTTAACCAAAAAAAGGTTTTCGAACAAAATAGTACCTTTATAATTGATTAACTTTGCTTTTTTTTCGGATGATATTATATAATTTTATTTTTAGTTCCTGCCATTTTAATCACACTCTCTTCCAATAGCTTACAAAATGAGATAGAAGATGTTTTCGATAGTTAAATGATATGAAATCAAATGAAGTGTTATTGCGGGAGTGCAATTAGGTGTAAATCAGAATGCCATTGGTAAAGATAGGGTTGGTATGCAAATAGGAGAGGATCACAATATGCAATGATTAAGTGTTAATTCTAAACCTCGAGAATTATCGGTAGTTATGATTTGCAGGGTTGTAACTGGGTGAGGTTGTATAGGGTGTCCCTAAAATCTGGACACAGGCAAAATGCATATTTTCATTAAAACTTGAACTCCTTTTTTATTTAATTGAAATGTTAATAAGTAAAAATCTTCAATGTGATTTCCACCATTTGTGATCCGAAGTTCGATGCATTTTGCGAGATTTGATGCATAACTCTAAAGTTGCCTCAATTTGAGCACATTTCATTTATGTTGCGTTCCCTCCTCTCTCTCATATCTTTACTTTACATCGACTACACCTTCTCCTTCGCATACCCCAGAAAATAGAGTGAATGGGGGTAAGGTCTGGTAAACAAGTAGACCCTTGTGATATGTCCTATGTCTCTAGACTTTAAGAACACCCTGTAGATCGTTAAAGCTGTATTGACAAGTTTATTAACAATGGAAAAAAGTTACATTATTTATGAACGAGATTATTGTGGAGTAGAAGAATAACGCAAAGAGACAAAGAATGGTTGTTTTATTGTTTAGGACGACCGAAACCTATACCAGGAATTGATTTTATTTTGAAAACAAACACTAAAATCCATTTGTTTGTGGCTCATTGATAATTAGATAATATTTAGGGCGAAATATGAATGGATTGAAACAAATGAGCCTCATCGAGTCTTTATAATGAAATTGAGATATTAAGAAACAATTTTGGACAAACTTCTTCTTTCTTTGAATTGGGATTTGGTCATTTTTATCACAACAAATTAATGGAGAGATTTCTGCGAATATATATCCACTTAATTTAATTCACGGTAAATTAATTTTACTTTCTCTATTCTACGTTATTTCTTGATACGTAAAACTTGCCCTTGACCAAATGTAGGGGAAAGCGCTCCACCGAAGGCATCAAAGGTAAGGAATTTCACCTTGGCACTGCTAAAGTTAAGACTCTGTTGTTTATTATGATGTTAACTAAGAAATATACTTAGAGTACATCTAGTAACTCACTCGTACTGTTTTCATGGTAACTTTAAGATTAAATCATTAATACTTAACTAGTCATACCACTTTCATGCTACTGGTATCTACTCACATTACTCACTCACATCCAGTAGTAATACAGATCTCTCCTCACAAACACTGCGGGAGATTCCCTCTTTGGTTTTCGCTTTAAATTGTAAAAAGTCATTTTGTTACAACATTGACTTTCTCGTGGTAGGTACTTATTTTTTCGTAATTCTTTTTTAGTGCATCACATTTCTCCTCAGTCCATTAAGTACGATTTGTACGTAAACCTTATTTCCTTATCGCCAGTCCTAAATGTCTCGAGCAAAGCGTATTTTAGCGAGCTATTGCTAAATGGCGCAGGTCCTTCTAAATACTGGCCTGCCCTCCACCAGACAATTATGGCAAGCTATTGCTAGATGGTGCAGGTCCTTTTAAATACTGACCTGCTATCCACCAGCCATTCCCCCTTTAAACAATAAAAATAAGCCTCTATTTATCAGCTCACTCCCCTCCCTGTACAAACCTCGGATTTGTCACTCTCAAGACGCTACAAACCGAGAGAAAAAATGGCTGCTCAGTGATTGATGAACAATATCCTATATGGAAACTAGAGGGGGTGTCAGGCAGATGCTATAAATAATCGGAGTATAATAATTCTTAATACCTCCATACTGAGTAGAGTGCGCAATTGATTAGCAGAGCGGTGTGTAAATCAATTATTATCGGAAGCCAAATGGTTCTCTCGATAAATTTTCCGGCGATTTTTTTTTTCACATCTCATCAGTGTGTTTATTAGAAGTCAATATATCCTATGAAGCTTATTAAATAAATTAAAATTGTTTAATAGAAGATGGTACACAAAATATCTTTTTTATTTGAGAATAGGAGAAATTTGAGTAACCAAAATATCTAATGGAGAAAGATTAGTTGTAGGAAGAGATAAGGGAAAATTGTGAATATAAAAATGAAAATAAGAATAAAAAAATTTAATAAAAATCCTCTTTACATGTTAATATTGGAACCTAGATAGAGTAAACTTTAGCGAGCATCTCTAGCCTTTGGTACGATGTACTGTTATTTCCTTGATGGCAACAGGTTGTAGCTGCCGCTGAACCAACTCAGGTTTGATCTGTTATAAAAGCCAATAATTGGCTGCCATCTTAGAATAAGATGGTTCGGATCCTACTATGATCGGTATCAGATGGAAATAAATTTCTTATTTTTTTAATAATGGGAGATAAGTAATTCCTTTAATCCCGCTCCAGCAGCTTTTCTGAAATATTATACTTAAGAATTAAGCAGGTTGAAGAGAGGGAGATGCTATAGGATGACCGTTACCGTTGATGGCTTCATGTAAAGCTGTGAAATAAATTTCATATTTTTTTAATAATGGGAGATAAGTAATTCCTTTAATACCGCTCCAGCAGCTTTTCTGAAATATTATACTTAAGAATTAAGCAGGTTGAAGAGAGGGAGATGCTATAGGATGACCGTTACCGTTGATGGCTTCATGTAAAGCTGTGAGAATTGAAAAAATGTAGAAATGATTCGTGTATCTCGTAAGGGATACGGCTAGGAGTGTTAGGAACTAGGCGTCAGGCAACTCACCTAAACCTGCCTGTTTATTTGCGCGAACCATTTTGGAAAAAAGACTTACTAGGGCTGGCAACCAGACATCGAAATCGAAGGTGAAATACACGAAGTGAATCCAGAAATTTAGTTCAACTTTAAGGACCTAGAGGGAGCCTTAGTAGAACAAACCAACGAAAAGTAACTATTAATAATGAAAAGTTGTGATTGTATAATGGACATGTCAAAACCTCTAAGAGAGAGACATTTAACAACTATTCTCTTAGAATATGGCAAAAAATATATAATAAACTTGAAATTACTGCAGAAAAACTTAATGGTTTTATGGAGCGACGTTTAATCTGGTCTGAAAACAAGCCAAAAGATGGAATCAATTTATGTTTCACTGCTCCCAAATTAAAAGACTATGATTTACCACCTCGATTTGATGATAGTGAAATTGAAAGTGTTTTATACGGAAGTGTAGGTCGAGTCAAATCGATCTTCTTTCGGTTCCTGATGCTATCCATTCCTTCTTAGAAAAAGAAAACGTAGACGCAAGTGAGTGAGGTGCAAGGCAATTTTGCCACTTAATGACTAAGGCCGTCGTCATTCATCTAAATTACTCGCCTTGACCAGAACTGAATCGCATTATGAATGGACGCCGTTCTATAGTTATTAGGGAAATAAATTACTATTATTAGTTGCCCTCCCATCAATATGTACCATTACTCCCCAAAGATTTTCGCGCTCAAACTCTTATATACAAGGCATCCTACATATGTGGGTAGGGTGAAGGAAAAAAAATAATTTTCGCCGTTCATATTGTAAAAAAAACCCGATTGCTTCGAGTGCAACCTTATATGTAAAGTGAATTTTAGCTCTCAACTTGGCCCAAATATTTGATCGTCAAATGCATTCGCGCGTCGGAGCTAAATTATGTAAATTGTTGAATTAACGATACGTAGGGATTGTTTGTTGACTTTCAATAAATTCTATCGATAAAATCTTGGAATATTTGATAGAAAATCTATCCATTTTTATATAAATAAAATGACAAATTTATAATTCTAGAAGTGGCTTATATACACTAGGTTACTGAGTTCGTGATGTTAGTGACTTAACAGGCGAACCTACAGGACTCAAAATTCAAACATTCGCTTCTATGGTTATTTTGTGCGTTTTTTTATGTGAATTTGGCATTTTTCCAACGTGATAGTGAGCATATATTTGTATACTAAGTGGTGAAGTTTAGTGAAGTAAAAGGCATAAGACATATAATCCGAGTAGCTAAATGAGGAAACAACTTGACGAGCTATGAGGCAGGGGTCATGAGAGAAGCCATTATGTATAATTCAACCACCTCTTCCACCTTCTCCCAAACCCATAGCCCAATAGGTTTGACATTGGAGAGGTTTTGAATATTTTGTGTCCTTCCCTGTGAAATAGAGCTCGTACATCTAAGCCCATGCACTCTATTTACGAACAAGTTTCTGATACTCTTTATACGTACTTTAACAAGCTCTAACAATTCCTCATCCATTATATCTTTTTCCAATTCTGCTTTAAAATTGATGGTAAGATGGAGGTCGTTAAGGTTTTTAAGCAAATTATCAAATGGATTTAAACATTGTTTAAGCCAAATCGACATGAGATCGTCTATATACCTAAACCATACAAAATTTGGATGTGGAATAACAGAAGGGAGCAACGTAACTTCAAAATGTTCCATCAAAAGGTTATATAATATAGAGCATTTTGAAGTAAGTTGCTCCCTTCTGTTATTCCACATCCAAATTTTGTATGGTTTAGGTATATAGACGATGTCATGTCGATTTGGCTTAAAACAAGTTTAAATCCATTCGACAATTTGCTCAAAAATCTTAACGACCTCCATCCTACCATCCTTGTTAAAGTAAAATTGTAAAAAAATAATTGTATATCCTTTCTCGATGTCAAAATTGTAAATCATTGACCTAATTAGCTTCACTGTGTACCGTAAACCAACTCACTCTAACTACTCTTACATCCAATTCTTTTCACATCATGATGTTACCATTAAAAAAGCCTTTCTAACACATATGTTCTTGAGAGTACTTAGAACCTGTGATCCTTGCTTTTTAGAAGACCACATTACATATACAACCAGCAGATTCATTGAACTAAATTATCCCCTCCACGTTATCTATGATATCGTATCTAAAGCTAAATCTACATACTACCACCCCAAGGATAAAATGAAACTGACTAGCACGAATTGTCTATCCCTCCCATTTTCTCTCCTACTCAAAGGAGTAAACAGACTTATTTATCCAGGTCGAGGCATGTTTAAATACCCTTATTCCATCCTTAAATCTTTCCCTTCGACTGAGCCTATGGATCAGCCAAATGAGTTAGGTTAATATGTAATCCTGTGTGAATCCATTAACAGTCTCTCGTTCTATATAGGAGAGACTGGGAGAAGATTAAAAAAACGAATATTTGAACATAAAAGTGATGTCAGGCGAGGCAGGACTACATCCAATATTTTTTAACCACATTAGCAATTACAACCACCAAATAAATTATTCAAAGTCCCAAATAATATATAATTGTAAAGATTCACGTAAAATAAAAATTGTAGAATCAATACTAATAGGAGAAATTCCTAATTTCGATCTTTCTGACGGTCAATTTAAAAGTAGCTCTTATTCCGGGAACCTGATCGTAAACAGTATAGTTAATGATGTCTGAACCACAACCCCTTATTAATGACCCCTTTTCTCCGTTTTCTTTTCTTTTGTCGTGATTTTGAGGCTGTGTAGCAAGTTTGGTGTCCATTCCATTCTCAGTATACGACTGAAGAGGGTTTGATAAACTTTATACCGAAACTAGTCTCGTAAATAAATTCCCTGCTACTATACAGTGGTTTCACTATCATATACCATAACTCGCTAGTGAGTTCTTTCACTAATATATATATATATATATATATATATATATATATATATATATATATATATATATATATATATATATATATATATATATACACATATATATATATATATATATATATATATATATATAAATATATATATATATTTACATAAATATGTATGATTGGTCAGTAGATTCTCTTCGTAACATATTGTATTGAAGGCGACTGCGAATTTCGCGTTAATTATTTTCTTTTCGAGTCTCTCGATTTGTCTTATATTCCGCTTTTGCTCGTGAGTTAACCCGTAGATAAGTTCGCAAAAATCCATTAGAAAAGTAGTAACGAACGAGGGCAGGAAACTAGTGAACTGAGCCAAACAACATTCATATTTATTGTCCTGACGGGTTTCGACACACCTGTATCATTATGAAAGGTTGATATTTGTAAATTAAAGAATTGAAGGCAGAGCCTTATATACATCGTTATTTAGATGTTAACAAATATATAAACATATTTATAGGGAATGGAAATTCTTAGACACAAAAAGGTACATTAAAATGAGGGTTAAGACTGTAAAAATGGTTAATCTATAACACTAGTCAACAATGATTTTGCTACTTGGGTATTAGCTTGTGATTTATACTAAATCGAGTATGTTGATTCCGAATATGTAATCAGGATTGTTCTAGAACGTAAGGTTCCTGAGTTACACACATACCCTTTAGTTACACATATGGGCAGTGTTGCTTCGGCTACCATAGTGAGGGGATGTGTTGTGTGTATTTGATTCCTGCGTTACGCTCCTGCTTTATCACGTTGTCAAATTTAGCCATTATAGTAGTGGTGTTGAAACGGTATTTACCTCCTGATTAATTACATTTTTCTTTCAGATTTATCTGTCAATTAATTTATAAATGAAATAAGGTTGTAGAAAAATATAACAGGATATATACAAAGTAAGTTGAAAACGTGAATCGGCGAGGATGTATAAATAGCCCAGACAACTTTTGCTATATCTGTGGAAGATATACTCCAAGCAGCCAGCGGAAAATTTTAGCTAAAAGAGTGAAAACTGCATACAATTATTATTTTGGTTGGGCACCTCACAAAGCTTATACTGTGTGTTATACGGGGCTCACACAGTGGTTAAATGGCAAACAGAAAGTTATGCCTTTTGCTGTACCAATGGTGTGACGTGAGCCAACAAATCATTATTTTTGATTTCTACTTTTGTATGACAAATATTGTGGGATTCTCAAATAAGAACAAGTTAAAATTGTATATACGGATTGTAAGTCAGCTATAAAACCAGTCCCCCATAATATGGAGATGCCAATCCCAGTTCCTCCATCAGCTAGTGCAGTTAAAGAAGATGATTAATCGCCTGAAGAGGAGGATAACAATGAAGATGAAATGTATGAGGATGATTCTAAGGAAAAGAAGATCCAGTTGATAAATCAAGAAAGATTGAATGACTCGGTGAGGGATTTGTCATTGTCAAAGGAGAACACAGAACTGTTGTGCTCCAGACTACAGCAATGGAATCTTCCAGAGGACGGTGCAAAAATTTATACTTTTCCTAAATGCCATGAGGCCTTAGCTGCCTTTTATAAAGAAGGAGATGGTGCTTGTTTCTGTACTGATGTTGATGGCCTCATGAATCAGCTAGGAAACGAGCATTTTCCTGATGAATAGAGACTATTCATCGAGGCAAGCACTGCTAGCTTCAAAGCTGTGTTTCTACACAAAGGCAACAAAAAACCTTCAATTCCTGTCGCACTTATTATTGGGATGATAGAGACATATAACTCAATGAAATTAATTTGGAGAGGTGTTCATTACTCGCATCATAAGTGGAATATCTATGGTGATCTAAAGGTAATTTCTTTACTTCTTGGACTGCAGCTAGGATATACAAAGAATATGTGCTTCCTGTGCCTATTGAACAGCCGTAACGATAGGAATCATTATATTTTGTGAAAGGTGGCCCGAAAGAGAATAACACATAGCTGGCCGGTACAATATAAAACACATGACTTTGGTATATCCACAGAAGATCTACCTTTCACCACTTCATATCAAACTTGGTCTTATCACGAATTTTGTTAAAGCATTGGCCCATGATTTTGATGGATTCCAGTATCTCAAAGAGAAATTTGGTACAAAGAAAACCGATTCTAACCTTAAAGCTGGCATTTTTGTAGGGCCGGAGATCAGAGAATTGATACGTGACAGGGAGTTCAGAAATAAACTAACTCCACTTGAGTTGGCAGCATGGGATTCATTTGTCCATGTAGTGCAGAACTTTCTTGGTAACCATAGGGCTGAAAACTATGAAGAACTAGTGGACAACATGCTAAAGGTCTATCAACTAATGGGGTGTCGGGTGTCTCTTAAGATGCATCTCTTGCATTCACATCTAGATTTCTTTCCATCTAATATGGGTGATATCAGTGATGAACATGGGAAAAGGTTCCACCGAGATATCGCAATGATAGAAAGCAGGTATCAAGGCCGCTTCAATGAAAACATGATGGGTGACTACTGCTGGTTCTTACAACTGGAGAATCCTATATCCACGTACGAACACAAGAGCAAGAGTCTCAAACCTTTTTGAAGAAATTTATAGTTAGGTGAGTACTACCTCTTTTATATGTAATACATATCTCGTATGGGTCTAAAAAAGGACGTAAATAATGCCAAATAGGGTGCCCCGATTCGAAACCTTTGCCCAGAAACGTCTAATTCTTCTCAAACTTGTAATAATTATATCATTAATTGATCCAAGGTGACAAAGTGAGCCATATAACCTGGTTGCATAACTCAAGAACTTTACGTAGTAGGACAAATCTGAGCACAGATTTAGAATCAGCACACCAAAGTTAGTTAGATACAACAACATTTACTTAAGTAGCAGAGACACAGTTAAAATTTGTTGGCTAGTATAATGGACACAGGATTAAGATGGCAATGGTTATTATTCGGGGCGCGGGGACGTGAGAAAGGTAAAGTGAATTGTATGTTTGTTTGTTTATTAAATTTGGTCTGTTTTTCTTTTATTTATAAGGCTTTTAATATAAGTAGCTGCCGGCGGTTTGGAGCATGTGCTGGATTTCGATATTATCTTCGAGTGACTTACGGTCCAGTTGTCTTCCGTTTTTCCAACGCGTGTGTTTTGGAGGCACCATTGTTTAAACGGTAGCTCATTCTTCGGGTTAACATTGTTTCTGTCATTCCCATATATGAAAGAGGTAGGAGCTCACAGTCTCCCATTTTGAAAGTATATTCATATATTAATTGACTTCTTTGCTTAGGTGTTAGGTGAGGTCCTTGGTTGTTTTTCATGATAAGGTTGGATGTGCGTTTAGTATTGTAGTAATAAGTTGTTTTCAAATAGTGCTGCTTTTTCTCCTCTGTTTATGGTTTCCTTCATAACTCTTTCATCCGTTTTGTACGCTGTGCTCAGAATGTTCTGGTAGTATAGTGTTTCTTGCGTCCTGGAGATTGGTACTGCCCCTAGATGACGTATACCATCTTTCCATGTTACGTAGAGCGGTGTGGAGGTCGCCGTTTGTAAAACCATTAATAAAGAGTACTTGTGTACCACGCTCGAGTTCTTCGTGTGTTTCTTTCCATGTGGAGCAATAGGTGAAAGTAAGGTTGCTGTAGGAATTTATTACACTTCTTTTATGAAATTTGGGACATTCACTTTTTGCATTCATGCAAAGTCCTGGATTTCTGTTTTTTACGTAAACTTTGGTAGTAGTAATTTTATCTTTATGCTTAGTGGTTAGAGTATCTAAGATTCGCAGTCGCTTTCAATAATATATATATATATATATATATATATATATATATATATATATATATATATATATATATATATATATATATATATATTAACGCTTAGTTGGAGTCCCGTTTGCCTTACAGCCATAATTCTTCATTGTATGAATTTCAGCAAAGGTTCTCAAATCTCTGACTCTCTTTCTCCACCCCGCTGGTAATTTTTCATGCAGTTATGTTTTACTTTTACTTAGAGTAGTTCTTACTGCTTTTCCAACATGGCTCATTGTCCCGCTGAAATATAACTTCATTTCTTGGCGATGTGGTATGTGGTATGAAATTGCTTTAAAACCTGTGACAACATGGTTGTATAAGTTGTGGAGTTCATGGTTCCCTAGCATTAAAACATCTTACTTTGACCCGATGAAGAAATGAAGCCCCATATAATATTAAAACCACTCATGCTTCACAGTTGGTTCCACACGAGTAAAATGCCTCCTCAACACTACTTTTCGCTAAGGGTCCCTAGAAGTGCTGAAAATTTGCTAAATTTTATGAAATGTATAATTTCTAAATAATTTTCCTTCTTTCTCACCTTGGAACCTTTTTAGCCCTTGATATTTAAGTACGTGCAAAATTATGCACGTAAGATTCAGAAATCTTAAGACAATTTATTATATGAGTGGCCAGCTTATGGAATCAGTAGAAGTAGAAACGGGTCTTGGGTTTGTAAATTCGCGGACTTTAAATTGTGCAAGCAATGCATGGAAGCCATTAAAAAGCAAATTAAATCCTAGAATACTTCACCCAAAATTTCTCTGATAATTCAAGAGACATAATCTTACCATTATATAAATCATTAGTTCGATCACATATAGAGTACGTGGTTCAGTTATGCTCTCCGAGCCTTAGCAAAGATGTGGAAATGTTAGAAAGAGTACAACGCAAGACGACTAAACTGATATCCGAACTTAGGAACAAACCCTATCAAGAAAGACTCCGCTGCCTAAACCTTTTGTCACTATCGAGGGACGTTTACGCGGCCAGCAGATGAAGGTCTTTGAAATCTTAAAAGTTGTTTCCAACACGAATTATTTTCCATTATTCGAATTAGCTTATAGAGCGAATACCCGATAAAATGGATATAAATTAGTCAACAATGGATTCACCAGTGTTATATCGAAAAATTTTATGATTTAAAAAATCGCTCAAACATGGAAAAGCCTACGCGACAGAGTAGTCGAATGTACGAGTACTAATCGCGTTAAAATTTAACCTAGTAGGAGCACAGAGGAATATCACTGTACAAAATCAGGACTAAGTTTTTACACATAAATGCCCGAGCCTCTCCTTCCAAATGATGTCTGTCACTTAAGAGTTGTTGTAGAGCATGAGTCTAAATTGGTTTTCTTATATTAATTTCTAGCTTTCCTGTCACTAGTTCCTTTATTCAACAATGGCAGAGGCTGTCTTCTTCTTCTTCTTCTTCTTCTTCTTCTTCCTCTTCTTCTTCTTCTTCTTTCTCTTCACCTTTACCCACTCTTACGTGGGGTCGGCGTTTCTAACAAACATTCGCTACTCGCTTCAGTTCTGCGTGTCTTCTCTTATGAGTCTCTTTGTTTCCAGGTCTTCCAGAATATTTTCCATCCAACATCTTTTCGGCCTTCCACGGTTACGATTTCCCTCGACCTCATCTGCATGACCCACTTTCCGACATACTCTTTTCCTGTATTTTCTTTGAAATTTCTGTCAATTTAAAGTTCCTCTTATTAGTTCATTCCAGATCTTATCCATCCTCGTCACCTCACAAGTCCACCTCAACATTTTCATCTCGGTGACTTCCAGCTTCCTCTCTTTGGTCTTCTTTATTGACCACGTTTCTGCTCCCTATAACAACGCTAGTCTAACCACTGTCTTATACACTTTCCCATTCGTCCTTATGTTAATCCTTTTGTCACATAGTATTCCAGATGTCTTCTTACAATTATTCCATCCTGCTTTGATTCTTTGTGCAATCTCAGCGTTCAAATCTCCATTTGGCACAGTGGATCCCAAATATCTAAATTCCTCTCTTTTTAAGATTTCCCCATGCATTCTAAGCTCTCTCTGGGTGTCATCCAAAAAACTCAGATACTCCGTTTTTCTCCTACTGATTTTCAACCCCCTCCCTTTTAATGCTTATCTCCAAACCTCCAGCTTCTTTTCAATCTCTAATCTACTAGTGCCGCTAAAACATTGTCATCATCAAAACGCATGCACCAGGGAGCAGGGTCTCTTATCACTTCAGAAATGGCATCCATTATTAATTCGAAAGGTATGGGCTTAGGGACGACCCTTAGTGTAAACCAACTTTGACAGTAATCTATCCCGTCCGGCCCGCACTGCTTCTTACCTTTAAACCTGTCTTCGGGGCTTAATTTATCTCACATAATTTGAAGCCCGATTATTGCTTTGATAAAAGTGCAGGGAGTATGCTTATTGGAAATGTACAGTAAAATGAACACTCGTAGATAAGTTTGCAAATAAATCAAAATTGTAATATATGAAAGTATAATCGTAGATTCGTGAATATGTAGATAGAAATTGTAATATATTAAAGTATAGTCGTAGATCAGTCAATACATAGATATAAATTGCATGATATGAGGATACATGCCGAGATAAGAGTGTACCTGTAGAACTATTAATTGCATGGAATGCACTGCCAAGAATGCACTGGAATGCACTGCTCTTAGACTGGCCTTGAGTACACTATATAGTCTCTGCTGAACCTAGCTCCATAGTTATATTTTTTAACTTGAAGTTCATAAACTCTCCACCTGGTTCAGATGTTTTTCAGGGATTCTTTAGTGAAATCCACATTATAGATCTCTCATCTATCTGTGTTGTTTAACGTTTTCTGACAATTTTCTTTCTTGTTACAAAGAAATTAATTCATTTTTTATATCGTTTACAGGGGTTTAGTCAGCATATCTTGAACATTTTACTTATTTAGAAATTTCTACTTCTGATAACCCTTGGCTCTAGAGAAGTTGGATTTGTTCTTTTTATGCTTCTGTAAGTACTTTATTTGAACACATTGCTTATTTAAAACGATATAAAATAGACAATCGCTCTAAATTTAATCTGAAACATAAGAAATATTGATTAAATTCTGATTTTTTTTAAACAAACCATTTTATTAATTATTACTGTGGAAGAATAGAGCATTGAGGTCGACTTCGGTCCCTAAGAAATACCAGTGGCCTTAAACTCGAAACAAAGAGCGTGAGCACAGCTGTGTTTACTCGAGAAGACGTATTCCCCGCGCTTAAGGCGATTTAATCTCTCAACCCACTACTCTCGAAGTGAGAAAGAACTCGGGAGAATATTCTATTAGTCTGCTTATCTTGATTTCCTAGGCTTGAAGCCGGCTATTCCCCGAGCTCTATGTTTGCCTAAGAAGAGCGCGCCGTAGCCTGAGGCTATTTCTACGCCTTGTAAGTTTCTATTTAACCCAAGGTTTGGCTAGGTCGAGTTAGTACTCGCTCGCTCTACAGACGAAGACACGTCACGATTCTCGATTCGGCTCCCCCTTGGTTTAGTCGAGCAGTGAAGGCTAGAAGTCTCCCCTCGTTGGACTCTGCCCCATATGATTAGCAAGCTCCATGCAATGGCTGTTTTTTCGTGGATTCGCTTAAGTACTCTCTCAACAAGAACCGTGAGGTAAAACCTATACTCTTGCAATTCTTAACCTAATTGCCTTTACCCTTCGTCGCTTCAAACTTCAGCATTGCAAGCTGCCGTCGCCCATGGATCTTATTATAATCCGGTCTTCGCATATTAATAATATTTGTTTGTACTTCGGCTTAACGAGTCCCCTTTAAAGAGTCCGTCCGTGTCATGTGATTAACCTGCTTTAATCCCTTTAACTTTTCCCTTCGACCGACACAGAGTGTCCTTTTTCATCTAACCGAATATTTTCATTTAAACCCACTTTTGTAGATATAATCCTTTTTAGGTTATTGTCGAAGTATGCCTGTATAAACTAACTTGGCGCTCAGAGTCGTAAAACAAGCACGTGCAGACAGCTGACCACAGGCCGCTTGAGATATATTTGGGGGCAATTAATAGAGTGCTATTGACGGTTGACCCGGTTTTGACTAATGGCTTGCCAAGTTGTATTTCAAAGGATATATAAAGACAATACCCTAAAATATAATATTAATATATATAATAAAAGCGGGCAATATATATATATATATATATATATATATATATATATATATATATATATGTACACAAAAGGGTAAACAAATTAATTAATATAGGTAATTAAATGAATTATGTGAAGATTAACAAGGTAATATGGGAATGACCATACAGGATCACTTTACCTCCAAGCGCGGGCGAATTGGAAGGCGGGTGGAAGACAACGGCGCAGGCCTTCAGGAAGATACTTCGGGGAGTCCTGACGAGAAGGACTCGAAGATGAGGAAAGAGATTTCCTCTGCTCCAGAGAGAGGTAATCTCAACTCGAGTCGATTCTGCAGATCAGCAGGAAGTCTCGATCTTGAAAGAACGAGAATCTTGAAGGGGTGCTGAAGATGAGAGGACGGCACAACTCTCCGGGAAAAAGGAGGCTCGATAGCTTTCCTCTGAACAGGGGCCAAAGCTTAACGAAGGTAGATCTGCTGGCGAGATCTTCTACAAAGTACGACGACGGGTTACAGGGGTTCACAGACGATGAAACTTGCCTTATGATAAGTGGGTAGAGTTAATGTTACTGCGCACGGTGTTATCGCAGGGGAGGGAGGGGCGAAAGGCAAAAAAAAACAAACAGAGTTGTGACGAGTGATTAAGCGAGGAACTGATTCTTTCTCAAACTTTCTAAAATTCTCACGCTGGCGTAAGTAGTCTTGAAAGAATATAGGGTATTGTTGAGGGGGCTTCCTCTCACGGTGGTCCTTCGTGGGCACACCCTCACTCGACTCCCTTTCCAAAGATTACATTTTCCTGATGCGAATAGGAGGAAAAAGGACATCCTCAAACATGGGAGGAGTCGTGTATAGGAAAAATATTGACCTGAGTCTACAGGAGTACACTAAGGGCGGACATTTAAATTTAAGTCGACACAGTGGTAACTAAATGAATGAATGACCTCCGTTTAATCCCTGGGGCAGGGTATATTTAAAAAGGGTATCGTCGTTAACCAACACAAAAACACACACACAAATTAAATAAATGCGAGTTACCAAAAAATCAAAAGGATTGATTCATAAAAGAGTAGTGGGACCATATATAAATAAAAATAAAGAAAAATACAATACAAAAAACAAAACACACACAAAGGACAAATATGTACAAAACAAAATACAAAACGAGTACACAGAGTAGATTATGTGCACAGGAGTACAATGCTTAACACAATTTACTTCGCAGGGGAAGTATCCTCAACCGGATTCCTACTCAGACAGTCTGCAGCACAGTTTTCTGTCCCTTTAATGTACTTTATTCGGAACTGGTATTCCATTAAAAGTAAACTCTAAGGCATAAGCCTTCCGTTCTGTCTTTTACAATTCTTTAAGTAAGCCAATGGGCAATGATCGTTTTCGATCACGAACTCCTTACCTAAAAAATATGTTTGTAATTTGCGTACACGCCATATGATCGCTAGAGCTTCAAGTTCTATGACTACGTAGTTCCTTTCGCATAATGAGAGCTTCGGTCTAGCGTACGCAATGGGGCAACTGTTGCCGTGTTCTCCATACTGTAGCAAGACGCAACCGATGCCTTCATTACAAGCATCCGTTCGTATCCCAAAATGTTTGTTCGTGTTCGGGAGTCTCAGTATGGTAGCTGATGTTATTCTTTCCTTCAGCTGCTGGAAGTGGGCGATCGCTTTGGAGTTCCATGTGAGGGGGTCCGGGGAACATTTCTTTAGTAGGGAGCTAAGGGGGACGCTAAGGCGGCGAAATTAGGAAAAAACGTCGGTGAAAGGATGAAGGATGTTGATCCGAGAAAAGAGCGTAATTGCTTTTTAGTACAGGGAAGGGGCATGTTGGCGATATCCTTTGCCTTTTCTTTCTGAGGGGCCATTTGATTTTCACTAATGTGAAACTGAGGTATTTAATAGTGCTATAGGCAAAATAGCACTTGCTAGGGCCTATAGCGAGGCCGTTTTCACGAAGCCTATTAAGGAGCGAGTGGAGGAAGATAAGATGCTGGTCCCATGTACAGGTGGCCATGTAAACGTTATCGAAGTAAAATGAAATGTTACTCAGCCCATCCAGTATCCTGTGTATCATTCGATTATAGTTACTACAAGCAGTAACTAAGCCAAAAGGTAGGCGCTTAAACTGCATAAGGCCTTTTTTTGTGGGAAATGCGGTGTATTTCTGGGCACTATCTTTTAGAGGAATTTGATAGTAGGTCTTACACAAGTCTATCTCTGAAATAAACTTGGTATCTTCAAATAGATGTAGGCTCTGGTCTATCAAAGGGATAGGCTCAGCATCGAAAATTGATACGGCGTTCAGCTTTTTAAAGTCTTCGCACATGCGAAAAGAATGATCCGGCTTTCTGACCATAAAAATGAGAGAGCAATAATACGATGTGTAAGGTTCAATTATTCCTAATTTTAGCATGTTTTCCTCTTCGGTGTTAAATGTAGGGCGCGAGTGAACCGGTACGGGGTAGGGCTTAGATCTAATAGGCTCCTGGGTGGTTAGGGCTATATCATGCTCGAAATAAAGAGTAACCAGGCTTCTCAGAAATTACATCGGGGAATTCAGTTAACAAATGAGCCAATTGCGTCTTCTGAGGGGGTTCCAACTGGGGGTTTAAATATAGTTCCAGGGTGGAGTTTATACAGGAACCTGGGAGCAAAGGGAGTGGGTAGTTTTCTTCCGCTTCGACACATACGGTTTGGACTAAATTAAGAGGCTCAGATGGATAATAAGCTTCCATTACTGCCTTTCCGCCATGGGCAATTATGTTATTAATGCAGGCACGGCGGTGATAGCGCTTAATCATATTTACATAAAACAATTTTTTGCCTGAGGGGCTCTGTATTACGTACTCTACGGGACCGCGGGATTCGAAGATTAAGAAAGAGTTTTCCATTGGAAAAAGAGCTTGCTTGTCTCCGTGGGTAGGAGGAGCAGCACCTATTCACCCAGCTTGATTCACCTTTCTTTGGACTTAACGTCAAATTAGGTCCTATATTTTTCAAAATTGAGGTCTGAATTTTTGTAGGCAATATCGGCAACTTCTTCTCATCCAGGTGGGGATTGGAAAAAGTTCATTCAATATGATCATTGGCCCACGTACATTTCAGCCATACAAGAGCTCAAAAGGGCAAATCCCAAAGTTCTGTGGGGGATTTCTTTGCAGGCAAACTGGGCAACCGGCAGCTATCGATGCCATTCTTGGGGGTGAGCAAAGCATAACTTTTTTCAGAATGGTCTTCAGAGTGCTATTCAACTTTTCAAGGACGCCGTTAGGGGGGGGGGTGAAAAGGGAAGGTGAAGAGGGGCTTGATCGTAAAGAGCTGGCTGACGTGTTCCATTCGGTCAGAGGTGAACTGTCTACCTCTGTCGGATAAGATCCCCGGAATGCGATGCGGGAAAAGTTAGAAATCAGGGCCTCCGCACAGGTCACGCTCTCTATTTTCTTCTGGGGCATTACAGCGGGGAATCTCGTTGCAAAGTCAACACGATTGAGGACATACGAGTGTCCTTCGCTAGAAAGGGAAAAAATTGGGCTAGTTAGGTCTATGGCCACTGTAAAAAAAAGGCTCCGGGACAATTGGGGTCTACTGGAGGGGGGCAGGTGGTATTCGTACTTTTGTTGTAGTCTTCTGATAAATGTCACACGACCTGAAAAACTCGCAATTTCTTTGGCTGCACTGGGCCAGAAGAAATAATGAAAGATTCTCTTAGCTGTTTTATTGTGACTGAAATGACTAGCCATTAATCCATTGTGTGCGAGTCGAAAGACATAGAGAACATGGGAACGGGGGATACGCAACGAGGGAGTTGGGGTTTTATCCTCAGCCAAACTGAAGCGATAAAGAAGTCCGTCACTAATGAGGTAGGCGACCTCCCTTTAACCACGGGCTAATCCACGTTCGTCACTTCTTGCTTTTTCCCACAAGGACTGGAGAGTGGGGCATTTCTTTTGAGCTCTTGCTAAGGTCTCGTTTTGAAGGCCTGCAAACTCTGGGGCATAAGGGGTTTCTAATGACACGGGGGAGCAGTGTCCTTTAGCGCTTGGGCCATCGTGATGACGGGCTGTGCGGCTGGGTTAGGTTAGGGAAGAGCTGCGGGCTCTGGCCGATCAACACCACGCAGAACTTAATGGGGAATGCTATCACTTCAGCCCAACCAGTGAGGTATTCGCATTCGAGATAGCAGCGAACCCCGGGGAACCAATTTGCAAGTCCCAGGTAGTCATGGACTACTGCGAATTTATCGTGTTTGGGGCCCACTGGAGGGAGCAACTTTCAGAGACGATGAAGCAAGTACATCCGGTGTCTCTTACGAGGGTTGACACTCTGCAACCATAAACACTTCCATTTTTAAACTCAAGCCCACCGGAGTAGCTTTAGCTGAACAGGAAATTCAATTGCTGTCCCGGGGGACTGCTTGTTAGGGAAGTTTCTGGCGTTTCAGGGCAAGCGGGCGGAAAAGAAAGAGGCATTTATTTAATGAATTTGATGACTAGAAGCAGAACGAAATTGGGAGTTTTGGAGACAGCGTGTTCTCATGTGACCGGGAACACCACAGGAAAAACATTTTACAGGCCTACGAGGACAATCCGACGGTGGGGGATTATTTATGAGAGGCTTAATATCCCTATATTCTGGCGGGGAATGGTACTTGGGTTTATGGGACCAGGTACCTTCACAAACTTTGGCGAATTCTTTCAGGGAAATTTGGAGAGGCTACTTTGACTTTGGGGGGATGGAGGATGAGACTTCTTGAGGTCTTTTGGATATAGATGGTGCCTTGATGCGTGCACATTCGCTTCTTTTATACATTTCTTGAAAGAAGACACGCTTATGTCCTTCATGAATGCGCGGATTTCAGAGGGTAGTGCAGCCATCAACTGATCCCGTTACACGAAATCAATTAGGAACTCGTAGTCGCGGTTGACTTGGGTTGAGTACAACCAGAACTGGAAAGTTCTCTGGAGGGTGAATCCAAATTGACGGTAAGTCTGGCTGGGAATTATTCTCGCATAGTGGAACTTTGACCTATAGTAATCAGGATTCATATTAACAACCGATAATATTTCTGAATTGAAGGAGGAGTAGTCGAGAATTACCTCGGCCGGGGGCGAAATGAAAAGTTCTCGAAGGTTAGTATTAAGGAGAAGAAGTAGTCGAGCGACTCTATCGGCTTCAATATCTCAGTGGTTCACTTCGAAAAAATTTTCAAAGTGTGTTAAGTAGGCGCGGAAATCCTCGCCGTCCTTAAACACTGGCAAGTTTACCGAAGGGGTTTGGAAGGATTAATTTCTCGAGCTAATAGTAAGTGTTTCCAAATGATTCTTGTTGAGCTCACGCTCAGGCTGACGAATTCTTTCTCTTTCTTTAGCATCTATTTATTCCATTTTTTAATGCCCTTTCATTTCTTTCTTCCTCCTGAACATATGCAAGTAGATCCTTGCCTGACAACCCAAGGATCTCTCCTTGTTGACGGAAACGCTCAAATGAGGACATCTTGCTGATGTGAATGCGCGGCCAAGTAAGTTACGCAAAAGATTATGAATCTCTGATGATCATATCAAATTTCTAACGGAGATTTTATTAAACAAAGATTGTACGCAATAAAGAAAATAATTCGAAACTTGATCTCTATGTGACCAATCATTATAGGCCTTTAATCCTGCACGGGGATTAGTAGAGGGTTTTAGGGAAGATGGTCCTCCCCCCCCAAAAAAAAACACACAACAAAAATAAAATTGGGGAAAAACGGTCATCACAATAAAATGATCCATTAAAAAAAAGAATTTGTTCCACTTTCTTTGATTATCCTTGAACGAACTTGGCAAACTGGTTACTGAGCAACCTAATTTGGGGAGGAGGGTAACTTGAAAAGAAAAAGGGTTCTTTCAAACAAAACTAGCCCAATTCTACCTGCTACCAGATAAAGATAATGATATATATATAAATATATATATATATATATATATATATATATATATATATATATATATATATATATATATATATATATATATATGATGATGATGAAAATTAATGCAATATCGCAAGAAAAGATGAGGAATTAAACCACATTCTCCGAAGACAATTTAATTCAGAACAGTTTCGGTGTATCTCACACCCTTTTTCAACTGACACTGGATAGAAAATATAAGAAAAGTGCTTACAAACATAACACAGGTTCAGGTCGTGAAAGATCCCCTCTTTATTTCCCCAATCCACTTCTTGTGGCTAATCAGGGGGGACGGGGGGGGTAGGCCTAACTCCCCCCTCCCTGATTAGCCACAAGTAGAGGATGGGGGAAAAAAGAGGGGATCTTTCACGACCTGACCCTGTGTTATGTTTGTAAGCACTTTTCTTATATTTTCTATCCAGTGTCAGTTGAAAAAGGGTGTGAGATACACCGAAACTGTTCTGAATTAAATTGTCTTCGGAGAATGTGGTTTAATTCCTCATATATATATATATATATATATATATATATATATATATATATATATATATATATATATATATATATACAAAAGAGGTGAACAAATTACTTAATATAGGTAATTAAATGAATTATGTGAAGATTAACGAGGTAATCTGAGGATAGCCATACAAGATCGCTTTAACTTCAAGAGCGGGCGAATTGAAGGGGGGGAGAGGGAGACAACAGCGCAGGTCTTCAAGAAGATACTTCAGGGAGTCTTGACGAGGTGGACTTGAAGATGGGGTTGGATTAATCGTGATGAAAAATGAGATTTCCTCTGCTACAGAGAGGTAATCTCAACTCGAGTCGATTCTGCAGATCGGCAGGAAGTCTCGATCTCGAAAGAACGAGAATCTTGAAGGGGTGGTGAAGATGAGAGGACCTCACAACTCTCCGGAAAGAAGGGGGCTCAATAGCTTTCTTCTGAACAGGGGCCAAAGCTTAGCAAAGTTAGATCTGCTAGCGAGATCTTCTACGAAGTACGACGACGGGTTATAGGGGTTAACGGGAAACAAACGGCAGTTTAAACGGAGTGGACGGTGGGCATTCAATTTCCTCGAGAGATGGTGAGCTTCGAATTAAATAACCGGGTGGCTGAGCGGATAAACGCCTTAAAGCCTGGTGGTCCCTAGATGATGCTTGGTGCCAATCTAAGCAAACACATTTCATGATAACGCGTCGTTCCAGACGATGAAACTTGACTCGTGATATGGGGTAGGGTTAATGTTCCCTCTCATGGTGTTATTGCAGGGGAGGGGGGGGGGAATGGAATCCGCAAGCAAGCACAGCTGTTTCAAGTGATTAAGCGAGGGGCTGATTCTTTCTCGAACTTTCTAAAATTCTCACGCAGGCACACGTGGTCTTGAAAGAATAAAGAGGTATTTCCGAGGGGTTTTTTTCTCACGGTGTTCCTTCGAGGGCATCCCCTTACAGTTATTAAATATTATTTTTGCCTTCCTATTTAAATAACCTCAAATGCATTCAGCCGTAGCTCAGTATTTAAGGCCAATATGCACTCTCTTACTTTGATAGTTAAAACCCTCGTACTGGTGAACGTTTTTCTCCCCTTCTCATTAACTCTTCCCGCTAACTGGTCGGCCAAGCCCATCAGTGTATTTATATATATATATATATATATATATATATATATATATATATATATATATATATATATATATATATATATATATATATATATATATATATTAGTAATTGAAACATTAAAAATATTCAAACATAGAAAAATACACATTATTATCATATTGATTTATGAATAATATGATGAACTCTAAAAAGTTAAATATATGTTAAATATATAAATCTATTATCTTAGACATTTTTTACTGCTGTATGAATAATCTTTCATACAATATTTTACTATATCGTCCGAAGATTTATCTGACATATGTCTGGCTACACCTATTCTTTCACTAGCATATCCATTACAATGCCGATTTCCCTTACCTCCTCTACCTTGTGTTTATCGCATTCTCCTTTCTTTCGTTGTGTTAATGTGTTTCCACATATTTATTTCTTGTTTTCCGCTTTATTTTTTTCTATCATCTTGCATTTCTATTTATTTACCGATTTATCCATAGGTGCCATTCTCAGGCATCATATCCGTTGTGATTCGTATTTAGGAGAGGATCTGTATTCTCAATGTAAGAACTGATTTCGGGGAGTTTATAATAGGCTTCTGTATTTTGAGTGGGGCAGTTTTATATTAGTTTTTGTCCTCTTTTTTCATTATTTTTCAGAGCTTTTAGCCTTTTAGTTTTAAATTAACTACATATTTTAACCTTTCTTGCTTTTATATTTGTCCTTTTATATCTATCCATCCATCCTTCCCCTTTTCTTTATTAGTAAAATGCCTCCGTTGAATGAATCCCTTTCCTTTCTTTAATTTAAAAAAAATGCACTATTGATTCACGCCATCGTTAGACGATAGGTGCCTATAGAAGTAAGTTGAAAAATATGCACAAAAATAACAGACGTAAGATAAAGTTAAATCCCGCCGTTCAGAATTGATAGCGCACATTCTAATTAAACCTTAATTGTCAATATATGGCATTTTATTATTTCTTCGCCATAATTATTCTTGTGTCACCACAATGGCATTGCTTTCGCATTAAAGCCGAACGTGATCAATCCATTAGAAAGACACGCAGGCAGCTAATGGAGCGGGGGGATTAAATCCTAGTTCACTTGTCAAGTAGGATCACGAGGATTGCAGATACCCACTGATAGTATTAGACACCCTATTTAATTCAAGACTACGATATAGACTTATAGAGTACAGATGAAAACATAGAGCGTGAGGAGTTTTATGTGAAACAAATATTTGCCACAGTAGTGAAACCGATCCTTTTTTTAACTTCAATCTGTTTCATCTGGTTATTTTTTCAACACTTTCGTTCGTAGTACCCCCGAAGTTGTTGCCTTGTCTGCACTTACCTGGCGTGGAACAGATGGCTCTCGATCTGGACAAGAAGGATTCCCACACTTGCTGCTCGTTGGCAAAAAAAATGTACTACCTTTCTTCTGCCCCTCTTGACGTCAACGAAAACCGACCTCTAGTGTCCATGGGCTTGCCAGTGATTGTCATTCTAATCATTATTTGGTTTTCATTAACGCTCTCGGAATACCGTCAAATGAACGGTCGCGCAAATAACAATAATGCTTCTTTGGTACTGGTTATGTATTTATCCCACCGTCTGGTTATAGGTAAAAAAGCAAAACCACTTTCCATAACCTAACCTAACACATAACCAGAAACTAGACTGTAAACTGCAGACTTGACAACTCTGTTTCTTTTTTGTATTAATACAAAGAACCAAATTGAATCTCTATATTATTTGACCCTGATGGAATTTTCACTCTCTCTCAGCTCCGCAAGACGATTATTTTGGGCTACGTGGCAACGAGGGGCCGCCTTTTCTGCCTCTAAGGGAAAATCTCAGAAGAGATGCGTGCCCCCTCTGCCTGTAGTGTTCAATGTCACTCTGTATTCGGTAAAGAGCACCGTAGGCAATAGGGACTTCCTTTCCCTCTTGTCTTTTCGCTTGTCATCAGCTGTTACTCATAACAGGAGTTTTATGTATTAGTGACATCTTTCGCAAAATAAGGCTGACGCACTTAAAATCAGAAAATAAAATATAAATGCTTTTTATTCCTTCCTATTTTGTTGCGCTTTGGGCTGTAGGGAGGTAAGTTGCGTCCTTCCTCCCTTGCATCGTAGACGAGATTCCACGACAAGATAATGAAATGTACATAAAGATCAGAATGACAATATCTGGCAAACCCAAATGAAAAGGAGGCCTTCAGTCAATAGGGGCTGAGGTGTCCTAGTAGCATTGCCGTTTTATTTGACACCAACCATCGATCGTTGAATCTCTTGTGATCCCATCGGGAGATGTGTTTTGCGGATCCGGAAGAAAATGATAGTGGTGTTGTGATTAGCTATGTGCGTGATGATGCGTGTGGGGCTATTTATCCCAGCGTGGATGAGTTTTAGCGTATCCTACAATGGGCGGATGCATTGAAAGTTTGGTGTCAGCTCTTTCTGGAAACCGAACCGGTGCCTCAACACCGGAAAACCAACGCCACACCCACTTGGTAAAGGAAAACTCCGAATGGAGTTATTTAAACCTTGCGCTCCTTGCTGGAAAAGATATAGCTTGGCCAGTCCTGAATGTTGTTGGTTCCTTATTATACAGCTTTTATTTGTAGGGATGTGTTTGATTTATCTCATTTTCGTGCAATCTGATAAAGTTCCATCCTAAAAGATGTCTCAGCCATCAAAAAAAAAGAAAACGGAAAAAATCGTGTATGGTGTGACAACCAAAGAGGATTCTAGAAACACTGGTAGGTAAGAATACGCTGAGAAATTACCAGGTTCCTATAACACAGTCATATTTTATAATCCTGAACAACCTTGCTAAGAAAAAGGCCCGCTGTTTTCGACAAACATCCCTCTTCAATGGACCGATTGAAGAACATGGTCAACAGAGGAACCCGTTCACTGCTTAGAAAGAATGATGCCACGAATTTGGTAAAATATCAGAA
Organism: Ceratothoa steindachneri; assembly: GCA_963969495.1. Taxonomy (NCBI): domain Eukaryota; kingdom Metazoa; phylum Arthropoda; class Malacostraca; order Isopoda; family Cymothoidae; genus Ceratothoa; species Ceratothoa steindachneri. The sequence goes on along the minus strand of OZ018321.1, from coordinate 150,908,980 downwards.
TATTGAGATGGCACCTTTGCCTGGTCATTTTTGAGGAGAGGCATAAAGTTAACAGAGGGTAAATTAGAAGGTATATAAGTTAAGGGCCAGAGTAGCCAAAATAAGAAATGAAAAGAGAGTAGAAAGAAAAGAACTGATTTGGAGATGAGATGGGCACGTGAAAGAAGTGAAGTGCAAATTGGAGAAGTAGGTGAAAGACCGAAATTACTGTAGACTAGAGGATTCCGAGAATGGTCTGAATAATAGACTGAAAAAGGGGGAGGAAAACATAATTTCTAGACTAAAGGAGTCAGGAAAATACCTGAATTACTGTCGAGTGGATGGGTTGAGGAGAGATCTGACTTACTGTAGACAGGAGAATTCGGGGAAAGATCTGAATTGTAGACTGAATGAGTCGGTGAATTAAATACCTGGCTCACAATAGATTGGAATAGTAGAGAAAAGATTGAATTACTATAAACTGGAGCCTTCGGGAAAAGACCTGACTTAGCGTGGACGAAGTGAAAAGGAGAGACATGACTTTTAGACTGGAATAGACAAGGAAAGAACTGACTCACTGTAGATCGGAGTGTCATAGAAAGACCTTACTTGTAGACTAGAAGAGTAGGGAAAAGATATTACTTGTAGAATGGATGGGGGAAGGAGACCTGAATTTCTTTAGAGTAGTTAAGTCAGGGAAAGACCTCAATTTTTTCTAGACTGGATAAGTGGGGGAAAGACCTGAATTGTAAGCTGAAGATAGCAGTCACAAAATTGACTTAGAGAAGACAGGAGAATTCGAGTAAGACCTGAATAATAGTAAACTGGAATTGTAAGAGGAAGCCCTGAATTGTAAACTAGATAAATCGGAAAAGACCTGTTTTATTGACTCGAGGAGTAGTGAAACAAAATGACTTCTAGAGTAGAGGATACGGGAAAAGACCTGACTTACTGTAGCGTAGGGGAGTCTGGAAATGAGAGCGCTTGTATACTTCAGGAGTCCGAGAAAGAGCTAACTTCTAGTCTGGAAGAGTCATGGAAGAGATGAGGAAATACCCGACTTACGGTAGACTGTAAGAGTCATGGATGGATGTAAGTTGTAGACTACAGGAGTCGGGGAAAGACCTGAATTATTGTAAATTAGAGGATTAAGGTTAAAATCTGACTTATCGACTGAAGATTCGGAGAAAGGCTATAGTACTGTTGATTGGGCGAGTTGAGGAAAGACTAGAATTGTTGACTGGGGGATTAAGGAAACAATCAGATATACTGTAGACTGTAGGAGTCGGAGGAGAGGCCTGAATTGTAGACTGAAGTGTCGTGAAAGGACCTGCATTTCTGTAGATAGCATGATTCGGTGAAAGATCTGAGTTTTATACTGAAGCAGGCGGGGAAAAACCTAAATTACAGAAGTCTGTAGGAGTTGGGGAAAGATCTAACTTACTGTAGACTGGATGATTTCGGAAAGGCCTGACTTGTAGACTGGATGAGGCGGAAAAACATTGGATTAGCTGATTGGAGGAGAAGGGGAAAGATCTGACTTAATTTATACTGTGGTAGTCTGGGAAAGACTTGACTTAATGTGGATTGGGGAGTTGAGGAATGGCCATAATTTTAGACTGGAGGATTGGGGGAAAGATCTGAATTACTGTTGATTGGAGTAGTTGGAGAAATACATGAAATGTAGACTGTAGGTTTCAAGGAATGACCTGACTTACTATGGACAGCATGATTTTGGGACAGACAGGACTTCTCTACTGGAGGAGGGGCAGACAACCTAAATTTCATAAGCCGGTAGGAGTCAGAGGTAGACTTGACTTTCTGTAGATAGTAGGCGTCGGATAAAGCCCTGGATTATAGACTGAATCATTCAAGGAAAGACATGAATTGTAGACTGCATGTCCCGGGAAATGACCTGACCTACTGTCGACTGGAGCAGTCCGACTACTTTAGGCTGGAAGTGTCGGGAAAAGACTTGACTTGCGATAAACTCGAAGAATCGTTTATAGACGTGACTTGTAGAGTGAATGAGTCGGGTGAAAGACCTGACTTACTGTTGTCTGGAGGAGTCGGAGAAAGACCTCATTTATCCTCAACTGCATGAGTTGAGTAAAGATCAGACTTCTTGTAGACTAGATGAGTCTGGTAAAGGCCTCCCTTACTGTAGATTGGAGGAGTAGGATAAAAACATGAATTACTGTAGATTCGAAAAATCGTGTAAAGCTGTGAGTTGGAGAATAGAAAAAACGGAGAATGACCTGACTTACTGTTGCCTGGGGCGATCGTGAAAAGATCTCAATTGTAGACCTAAAGGGAGCGGAGAATTACCTGACTTAGTGTAGAATGGAGTTGAGGGGGAGAGGCATGACTTATTCTATACGGGCGAATTGGGGGAAGGACCATATTTACTGTAGACATTAGGATTCAGAGAAAGACTTGAATGGTAGACTAGAGGAGTCTTTCAATGAAAGACCTGAATTATTCTAGGCTCTAGGTCTCGTAGACTGACCTGAATTACTGTATAAACAGCATGAGTAAGGGAAAGATCGGACATGTAGAATGGAGGTTTTGGGAAAAGACCTGACTTGTAGACTGGAGGAGTAGAAGTACGAACTGAGTTACTGTAAATTGGAAATTAAGTGAAAGAGCTTAGTTACTGTAAACTAGAGGTGTCGGGAGAAACCTGACTTACTGTAGACAGGAGGAGTTTCAGAATGTCTTGACTTACGCTGGTTTTAGAGAGTTGAGGAAAGGTCTAAATTGTAGACTGGAGATTTTGTAGAATGTCCTGACCTACTGTGAAAGCATAAGTCGGGAAAAGACCTGACTTATAAACGGGAAAAAACGGGGAAAATGCTAACTTAGAGAAGCCTGTAGGCATTTGGCAAATCCCTGACTTGTAGTCTAAAGAAGTCGTGGAAAGATCTTACATCTTGACTGGGGAATAGGGAAAAGACCTGACATCTTGACTGGGGGAATAGGAAAAAGACCTGACATCTTGACTGGGGGAATAGGGGAAAGACCTGACTATTTATGGAAGAGGAAGTAGAAGAAAGACCTGACAATTTGACTGGAGGAGTCAGAGAAAGTCCTAAGTTTTAGACTGTAATAAATAGGGACATAACTAATTTAAATTCAACTGGATGAGTCGGGGAAAGACATGACTTACGGTAGATTGGAGTATTATATGATAGACGTGACTTGTAAACTGGTTGACTCGGGGTAAGACCTGAGTTGGAGACTGATAGAGTTGGGGAAAGAAATTTCTGAAGTACTATGAGCTGGATGAGTCGGGAAAAGTCCTGACTTAATGTAAACTAGATGAGACCTGACTTGTGTAGACTGGAAGAGTCCCCAAAACTATTGACGAAGTTTAGACTAGAGGAGTCATGGAAAAACCTGACTTGTAAACTGTAGGTTTTGCGGAACTACCTGACTTATTGTAGACTGGATTAATTTGGTAAAGACTTAACTTACTCTAAACTACAGAACTCTAGAAACGACATGAATTGTAGATTGGAGAAGTCAAGAAAAGACCTGACTTACTGTAAACTGGAGGGGTCGGGTTAAGACTTGACTTCTACACCTGGGGGGTTGAAAAAAGCCTAACTCACTGTATGTAGACTTGGGGAGTCGAGGAAACATCTAACTTTTAGACTGAAGGATTAAGAGAAAGACTCCACTCATGAAACGTATGATTTGAGAAATAATTTTGTTGCAAAATAAATGAATCTACCTGGAAAAACTCTCCATCGAACAATGTCTTTTAGGGGGAAACATTATCATTAACACTAAATGCTTTCCATAAATTCTGATCACCGTGCAATAACGCCACTAAAATTATATCCCCCCTTTTCCCCCCATTAAGCCAAATTTAAATGTATTTAAGAGTAGGTGGATGAGTTTATGGGGAGGGAATGTTGTGATGGTTCCTAAGTTTTGTATATATTAATATTGTTTGTATATATCTATAGCTGCATGATTTAGTTCTTGACAAGCCTTGATTGGTGATACCCTTGTTTCTGGACGCAATCCTCTGGATGTAGTTTTCCTGGGAGTTTGGGTGCCCTAAAAAAGAGGCCGTTTGACTCTGATGACCTATGATGAGCCCTTGTGGCTTTTGTCATCTGTTATATTATATTGTGGGGGACTTTGATTTTGTCTTTCCCTGGTGATGGTGATTTTTGTGGGTGGGTTTTGACGGATGTGGATGACCTTTGATAGGCCCTTGTGACTTTTGTCATCCGTGAAATTATGTTATGTTATGTTATAAAGCCCCACTCAATTTTTGGCAACGCCAAATTTACAACGATAGGGTGATATGTGGTGTGCATCTTGTCCAGTCCGTGTCCACCCAGTAGTAATATGCACCCACTACGCACCCTTTATAAATTTCCTTATTCCATGTAAATATTATACACCATACACGACCATCCACTTGTTTATCGTTCAACATCTCTCATAATCAATTCACTCATGTAGGTCTCAACTACGCTCAACCCCTGAAATACTTTCGTATATTCCTTCCACAACTATATTTGCATTCATTCTGCTGCCTTCTGATATCCACATACCATGTTAACACCTTTCTTCACCCTATAAATACCTCTTTTCTAAATTTTACTCATTCGAATTTTCTCTTCGCACACCGAACATTCCTCTAAAGATCTTCAGTTACAATTCTTTCACTCTAGACCTTTCCTTCTTTTTCCATATCATAGTCTCACTCCACTCTACCAAAGATCAATCCAGCATACTCTCAACTTGAGAGTATGCTGGATCGATCTTTAGCCATCTCTAACCTTCTGAATTCCCATGAACTTTCTTACTATTCATCGTAGGTTTTAAAACATCACACTTGTTTAAGAGTAAAACCATGGACTCTAAAATCATTATCCAACCTCATCCTCACCACATAACACCCTAATCTGACTAGTCCTCATTAATATAACGCCCCTTGCTCTCCTTCCCTTTATACTTCACAAATATCAAACCACTCAATCAGTCCATCTTTCACACATATCCTGCTTCAAAGTAAATATTTTACAAATGCTTCCCATAAATTCTGATCTCCGTTCAACAAAGCCACTAAAATTAAATCCTCCTTCTGACCTCTTTAAGCTCTATGAGGCAGAAAGCCCCATACCATTTTTATCCACGTCAAATTGACCTTTCACACAATCTACAAGTTTACATGTTTTTCCCGATCAATCTTCCTAGCATAAACCTTACATTCCTTATCCCATTGCAAAATACCTGATTGCCAGAGACTTTGAATGTTCTAAAGCCACCTTTCTCGTCCCCAACTCTCAATCTCGCGCTCACCATTCTTACACCTCCAATCATTACTCTCACGCTCACCTTCCCTACAACCTTTGACAAACTTAATCCCCTGAATTGACCCCTCTCCACTTTACCCGTAAACATCAGTAAAATCACAACATTCTTTCAGTCTCCGGGCACTTTTACACTATAAAATTCTTTACAACACACCGCCACTACTTTTTAGCTTTACAGCCAACATATCATCTACTTCGTCTTTCTTCACAACTTTTATACTTCTGACAGTACTAAGCAGTCTCGTGCATAATTTTCGGTTCAATACCTTTACACTCCCCTCCTTTTACACCTTCAAATCAATCAGGATTATATGCACTTCATCTTTCATTTCCATATCTTAAAAATTATCAAAGTACTCTTGCATTTACATACTTTTTCCTTACTCGCTTTTCCCAAGTACCCTCCCATTCTAGGCCTTTAAGTTCACACAACTATTCTTCTCTTAGTTTCACACCTTTCTCACTTCTCTCAAGTATGAATTTTTCCTCATCCAGATACTCATTCATCTTCCATCTAACTGCTTTATTTCATCCATTCTTACTTGGATTAAAAACTCGTTTTACTTTTCGCCTTCCTGTATGAATTAACTTGCATCTCCCTTACATTCTCATCTCCACTATTAAACATGTGCTCATACATCGCCCTTTTGTTTTGCGCTTCACGTTTCACATAGCACTTCCATTATTCTGCTTTCTCTTTCTATTTCTAGCGTACGCTCATACATTTAACGTACCCATATACATTTAGCGTAGACGCATACATTTAGCTACACAGATACATTTAACGTACACACATACATTTAGCTTCACAGATACATTTAGCCTACTCACATACATTTAGCTACGCATATAAATTTAGCCTACTCACATACATTTAGCGTACCCACATACATTTAGTGTACCAATATACATTTAGCTATATAGATACATTTAGCGTAACCAAATACATTTAGCGTACCCACACATATTTAGCCAACCCGCATATGTTTGGCGTACCCACATACAATGAGCGTACCCACATATATTTAGCCACCTCACCTGTATTTAGCGTAACAACATACATTTATTATAGCCCCATACTTTTAGCGTACCCACATACATCTTTTGTAGTGCCGAGCATCGCTTTCTTAACTTTGTTACACCTTTGCCTTATGACCCGCTTCACTCCAAAACACTGCCTCAGTCTTTTCTGCCTCACATATTACAGCATCTGCATTCTTGCTCTTTTAAACGCACTTTCTACTCTCTCCCCAATTTCTCTCATCACTCTCACATTCCACATAACCAATCGCTTTAGACATTAAAGCAAGTTCACCATCATGACTGAACGGGCCGCGACAACCCCGCCCATTACCACCATTGCGTATTGTGCTCGTAAGAAGAAAACTTTCGGGTGCGCGACATCCCATAGCAGGGCACCCCTATCCGGGGGCAGAAGCCTGTATGGTTATTCTTCCAGCCACATATACAGGGCGTGAAGCAACCTAATAATGGGAGCAAATGTGACGGTGTGTAAGTAAATATGAGTAATTTGTAGTGAGAGTTCAAGTGAGGAAATCAGACAACTGAAAAACCGTGACTCTCCCATTTATTTACCTTTGTGCTTAAAGGCGTATTTTATCGCAAGTGACGTTGAGTAAAGTGTCGGGATTTGAATTTCCATCGCTTAGAGTCACTCGCTGTTTAATCGAGAGCCGGAAATGATTTATCCTCTTCCCTACTTCTTTCTTTCAGCACAAACTTTCACTTCTTTTCAAACCGAGAAACAAAAAGGCTTAGTTTTTCTATATTTTCCTTTAATCACCTCCTTCTCTCTTTATATATATATATATATATATATATATATATATATATATAAAGTAATCATCATAAGTGGTTGCATGAAGGTAGTGAAGATGGTTTAGGCAGGCGATTACACTTTTATGAATCAATTCTGGAAAAAAATTGCAGAGAACGAGATCTTTATTAAAAAAATCTTATTGTGGAATAAACATTTAAATTTAATGGCTATATCAATACGCGCATTTGTATTAATAGTCGACTCACAACTTATAAATTCTCTTTTTATTGAAAAAATGTCAACACTTCAAGCGTGAATATTTGTGAGAGTTTTTTTAGCCCAATTTTTTTTCTAGCAACATTAAGAGGCGAGAGCTATGTAGGCCTCATAAATGACAAATTTCTTACAGCTTTCGCTAATTAGCCAAAATTTAACCGAAGTTGGTTCCAACACGATGGGTCCCAACCACATGGCAGACTCGTTGCAGGCAATTGGATGGACGAGAATTTCACGCAGCAGAGGATTGGATGTCTTGAGCAATCACTAGTTCAGAATTTTTACTCTGAAGTGTGGTAGCGAAAGCGGTTTACCCCCTTCTCCATAACACTGTAGAGACAATTGTGGAACTGAAACTAAATACTGTTAATTCTTTGCGCACAAATTTTTGCCTTTTTATATAGCAAGGTGTGGAACTCGGGGGGAAAAAAGAGCATTAAAATGAAGCAGATAATTTTGAAATGCTGTCTTCTCATTATCTTCTGACCAATATTTCGTTACATTCCCGCCATTTTGTATCTCAAACGTGTTTTCTCCAGAAATTAATAAATTATGCGAAAATTAAATTTCACTTTTTAAGCTTTGATTATTATTTGCTCCACCATATATTTTAATCAGACATCGTCATTATTATTACTGTACATAACAAAATTTTAAACATTTCTAAGAATTTTCGAGTATATTTAAAATGGTTGTTGAGATCTAGCTTGAAAAAATCCTACGAAATAACGATTTCGAAAGAACTAAAACTATCACATAAATATAGCTAACCGTGGGTGGACTTGATTTGTTTTTTTCAGCTCTCTTCCTATAATCTCAATGTTATGGTTCTTTTCAGTAAGGACCATAGAGATCGGCGTCCTTTCAAAATTTCGAATAGCTTTTAAAACAATTCTTTCGCATTGTCCCGTCAACTCCAGGGTCCAGATTTATAGACAGGATTAAACAAAGTCGAAAAAGTAATTTTTCATTCGAAATTGGAATATCCGAAAGCATTGGAAGAAAAGTTAGTTTCATAGTGGGAAAGATCGTTTTGGCGCTTGCGTTAAATCACTTCTTTTCACATTTAGAATAGCCATTATGAGAATTAATACGTGTAAGTTCAGATGTTTCATACGAGTCTGTATGCCTTGTGTGTGTGTTCTTTGGTGGACTGGAAAGAAGAGATTTCCACAAACTTAGGTTTCAATGTTTTGATGCCGCCTGTCGTAAAATTCTATAGGGATAGGTGTGCAAGAGTAAAGAAGCATCAGCAAAAGTTTTATGTTAGGTTGAAAGAGTAGGAAGTTAATTGGTAAAAGATACTAAACTTTTTATTTTAAATATAGTTCTTCCCAAGATTGTTGTTAGGCTCTGTGTTTGATAAGGTAAACCAGGCAAAAGAAACGTTTAAAAAAGGGTACTTATAGAGGTGTGGATTCGTTGCCGACCAACACTTTTTGGGCAATCGTTATGCTATGATGAAATTAAAATTAATCTCATCATTTCCATGATCTGATTGTGTTCGGAAATGATACCATCACTCTCCACATCCATACGTGAACGGCCCAAGAAATTTGGAAGAACTCAATTGTCGCATGATCTTCGAGTGCGATTTCGCTGACCTAGGAAGCCATGAGGTACTCTATTCTATCTACTTTTTTATCAATTTCATCTACCTCCCCCCCTTACCTTTTCACCATCTTGTGGCATAGGCTCATGTTAACGCCGACTTTTGGAAAAGGAAAAGTCAATATTTTTATCGTAGCTATCGTGTTTCTAAGTTCGCTATATTATTATGATTTCCTCGCGAATATTTCAATCGAACACTTGCCGGATGTGATAGCATTTACCTACTTCTAATTAACTGTTTATATCTCCACTTAAGTACCGTGTGTCCAGAAAAATGGGACACGCATGAAAAGCCTTAAATTCCTAATATAGTTCTTTTATAAAATCTAGATATCATCCAAAAGAGTAAATCTACAAGCTAATTATGAAATGTTTATTCATTTCAAAATGGCTCATTCCAAAGGCACTCCGTTAGGGTCTCGCATTAAGGCCTAGAATTAAGGCCTAGCATCACTTTATCAAGAGTCAGGAGTGCTATGGCTTGCATCTCATTGGTGATGGCGGCTTCAATTTGGATGTTATTTTGAAACCAGCGGCTATGAACTTGAAACTATCTTCCTCTGAATGATATGTAAGATTTCCTAAGAAAATATTAAAGTGTTGCAACAGAGATTTTCTTCGGATCCCTTTTCCATGAATCACCATATATAATTCAATGGCACACCACTGCTATTATTATTATTATTATTATTATTCTACAATTGCAAAACTAAAGGCAACGAGGAATCCCAAAAAGCATAACTCATGCGAGTATCGGGTATGGCATGGGCAGCCATGCTGCAGTTGACACTAAAGATTGTGTGGCCTCTAGACTCAACGCCCGCAGAGTTATCTCTGGCTTTATATTTTCAACACATTTTCACTTCCTCCATTTTTACTACTATTTTTACGGATCTCCCAAAAATATTTCTGGAGGAGGGGAACTTTATTCTTTTTGACTTCTTAGTTCTAAGTAACAACAAAATCCGGTTACTCGAGTTGTCTTCCCTTTCGACTGTGTAGGTGTATAATTTTCACACATCCGATCTTCACTACTATCGATCTTCTCTTTACAATATTCTTGGCAGAAGTGACCTCGTTAGTTATGGCTTTTTAGTTTAAAACCCAATCACTCATATCCCTTTGTCTAACCCAAAAATCCCAAATAGGTTGGAGCCTCCAAGTATCATAATAGGACAAGGTTTGGGTGTGAAAATAATGAGAAAATGTATGAGAGATAGTTACATAGTAGCAGGGAGCCAGTAAGAACTACTTAATCCACTCAAAGGCCAGTCCCATTCTATACTAGAGGGCTCGTAGTTCTAATTTGGACATTGTCGCCACAATTTTCACTCACACGGCATTCAATTCAATTTAACGAATATCGTACTTAAAAAATTTCATAATTTATGTTTTCAAATTTATTTAAAATTTTGAATACTTCGATAAACTCAACTCACAATCGCCTGGTTTCAAGAGTCGGTAGTTTTAGTATATTTAATCTTTCGATATACGACTTATTTTTAATCGAGGGAATTAGTTCAGTTGCCCGTCGTCGAATTCTTTCCATTTTATTGATGCATCTCGTATTCCAGGTGTGGCCTTACTAAACTTTTATATATAGGTATGATTAGATCTTTGTGTTTGTAGTGAAAACTGTTCGCAATAAATCCAAGGATTTGGTTCGCCTTCTTACATGCTTCGTCATACTGTTTTTTAAACTTAAGCTCTCATGAAACCCGGCCCCCCTGAATCTTTTTCATTCGTCCATGGAGATAAGATTTTTACCACCCATTTCATAGTTAAAACTTTGGTTATTTCGACCTACGTGCAAAACTCTAGACTTGTCTAAATTAAATTTCATGTTCCATTTATTAGACCATTCAAATATTTTATCTAGATACCGCTGAACCAATTTGCTATCGTTCTCATTTAAAATTTTAACCTCAATTTTTGTGTTGTCCGCAAATTTGGATAATCTACCAAGTAGGCCAGTTTCTATATCGTTTACATAAATAAGAAACAACAATGGTCCCAACGCAGACCCCTGGGGCACGCCACTAGTTACATTTTCCCGCTGCGAAAAATTACTGTTTAGAACTACTCTCTGCTTACGATTACTTAGCCGCGAATCTATCCATTGTAGCAAGTTTCTCCTAATTCCATGAGCAAAAAATTTAGTTTGTAATCGCCTATGAGAAACGGTGTCGAATGCCTGAGCGAAGTCTAAGTAAACTATGCCTAAAGATCTACTTTCCTCATAGCTTTTAATCATGCTGTCATAAAATTATAAAAAAAATAGTTAAACATGAACGTTTCTGTCTGAAGCTGTGTTGATTATCACTTATGAGATGCACTTCCAAATGATCGATCCTCCTATCGCGAATAAGCGATTCCATTAATTTGCCTAAGATAGATGATAAACTTATGAGTTTATAATTGGTCGGAAGTTCTCTTTTTCCTTTCTTAATAAATGGAGTTATATTGGCTAGCACGACATCTAGTTCTAATCATTTCTTAAAAAAATTCGTTTGGGTCCCACTAACACGTTTTGAATTTCTTTTAAATACGCAGGATAGATTAAATAAGGACCTGGAGATTTACTGGATTTTCACTTACGGATATAAAAATCTATTTCTGCTTCGAAGAATTCGATATCGGTTGAAAGGTTATAGTCGTTAAAGTTTACCACATCGTTCGTTCGTGGTATATTATGTTCTTCTTCGTTAATAAATAGTGATGCAAAAAATTTATTTAATATATTGGCCACCTTTTATGTATCCAAAACTTATTCGTCATTGTTATTTTTGATAGGTCCTATCGTTTCCTTTATTGGGTTTCTATTGGATACATAATCCAAAAACTTCTTAGGCTTATGCATACTTTCTTTGGCAAGTTTAATTTTATATTTTCTTTTAGCGCTCCGTATTTCCTTCTCACGTTCCATTCGTTGGGCTACGTAAATTTGATTATTTTCTTGAGATGAGTTACGCTTGTGACGCTTGTATGCACAGTGCCTATCTTTCAATTTGACTTCAATATTATGATTCCACCATTTTGGTTTACTTGAGGCGTTTGGTTTGTTTTTAGGTGGAATGAATTGCTCATCTAATTCTCTAAAATGCTCGGTAAAAAATGACCAGCACTAATTAACATTTTCTAACGTTGGATCTCACTTGATCTCTCTAAATTTGCGGTTGAAGCCATTAAAATCAGAACGTTCAAAATTTTGCACTTTAATACCATTATTTTACTTGTTACAATTTATATTAATATCAAACTCTATTGATTTGTGATTGCTAGAACCTATACCTTCCCCAATACTAATACCCGTTCTATTTTTTTATGCACGTGTATATGAATGCATGTACTATTCGGTGCTATTCTTTAATATCCGTTTATTAACGTTTTGAATACTTACGAAGTTACGCCCCTATTCTAAACTGATCCTATTTTTATTGTAATTTAGTAGTACAGTACTTTGCTATTTTATAGTATTGAATTAGGTATGACGTCGCAAGAGACTGTGCCCGCATCAAGCCAAAGAGACTCAGCGGAGTCTATTGACCCTGAGCTCACTAAGGCTGAGCCTCAGTCCCCCTGGCCATTCCTTGGCAAGTGGGTAAAGTACAAGAAGATGGTTGGCGACAGCTACATCTTCCAGTGCTTGTCCTGCCTCCCCAAGATCACTCAGGTGAAGGTGAACAAGGGTACCAGGCGCAACATTTGGCATCATTGCCCTTGGAATTTTGGATATATCGGTTATCACCTTATCAAGCGATAAATTTATTGTCAGTTATCGATTATAGGTTATCGCCGATAAGGTTATTGTTATCGATTTATCGGTTATCGTGATACATTTTCTCGTTATCGCGCCCACCACAGCAATTTACCAACATAACCTCCGCCCAACTCTATGTCATGGTGGCGGAAATAATGTTTTTATTAGTTATTTTCATACAGTATAAACAGGATAAGATTAAAAGAGGATAGGAGAACAGTAAAAACAGAGAAAAGGCAATTTGCAACAAATGCCTTAGCTAGGCAGACTCGGAAATGTCGCTAACTTACAGCTCAAAGTTCTTTGCTAAATTTTAGAAGTAAATATAAAATTAATAAAAATTAAGACAATTCTAAAAGTTGAAATGATTGGTAGTATCAAGGAATATTTTAAAATGAAAAGGAAATAATTGTTGCCTTTGGACTTTAAGAAACTAAGTTTTTTTTTTATTCTATCAATTTCATCTGGTAGTCGCCAACTGGAGCAAATCCGCCAAAAAAGTGTGAAGTTAAAACTTATGAAAATTCATTGCTGTGTTTTGTTTTTTTTGTTTATTATTTCATCAGACGATAAGGTAAAATGGATTAAGTTGTAGTTAACTTTTTACAAACCTAACACTACTATTAAAACAAATTTGGTAGTAAAAAGGAAAGTATTTAGCAAGTAATAATTCAAAACTAATTCTAAAAAAGCTGCTGAAAATATTTTCGATACAGGATGCAAGTTTTTCCTTTTAAGCCATCGGTGTTAGGATCCGCACAAATTTGAATCGTCGGTGGATCTATGTACATAATTTGTTTGCTATACCTGAACCACGAACGAAAATTGCCTCCAGTATGTTAGTTACTGATTTGCTGTATAGCGAGTAGTATTAGCGCACCAAATACCTGGACATTATCAATCCATCAGATTCTCGCGTATGCTCCGAGTAAATCTTTTCCCTTTCAAGAAAATAACTAATATGAGTAGCAGACACTAAATTATAAATCCTAGTCCCCGTTTAGGTGAAATACTATACTACTGATTACAAGTTAAATCCATTAGAGGAGATTTTAACCAAAAGAACTCTCTCAGAAGCCTGTTCTTGCAGCTCCAAAGTTGAAAATAATGTCTCTTCCACTAAAATGATCACAGTCCAAAATTAAAGCATTTTCCAGACATTTTTTATTATCCCACTTCGAAGTTTGACAAATGAATCCCTCCCCACAAAAAAGGGGGAAAATTGATAAAGTAATTAGAACAGGAACTTAAAACTGAAATTCTCTGTTAGCCACAAGCAGTTTTCACTACTTCTTTCTCTTTCTTACTAGTGCTGGTAGACACCAAACCAAAAGATTGAAAGATACCCGGTACCCACTAATATTTGCCGCTAATTTAGTAAATGTCTCCTCTCCTCTATGAACGAAATAAAATCATTCCATTTTAACATGCAACAATTTCGTACACGAATAAAGCAAGTTTTCGGAAACAAGTTATATTGGTTTAATTTTATGAAGTTGAAAAGAGGAAATATTTATATGTGAGTGGCAGGAGGTTGCATCTGTTTAGAAAATTTAATTGGCAATTACAATGGATTGCATTCAGTGCCAATTCACTCCTTTCATCTTTTCAGACTAGCCCTTCTCTCCCTGAGTTACATCAATTTATACACTCACTTATCGATATGCTCCTATTTTCTACACATATACACGAATGTACTCCTAAATGCCATCCCGCAGGGTTCCCTGAATCAATGACTTAACTATCACGTCCTTTCATTAATGCTACTCTCTATTCTTAGATCCTGTATACCCTTCCAGCACATGTATGTAGTCATGTAGGCAGATATACATACATGCATATCACTCGACGAAGCCATACTTGACGTATTTAAATGTCACGAATTTGTCACCAGAGTGCGTCCTTCATGAGCTGCTTGCTAAGCAATATCGTTTAGCTTCCTCGTGTATCCGTGACAGATCTGTAGCTTTTCTTGTCGAGAGGCGGAATTTTAAGTAGCCTTTAATATCGGAGTAAGCAATTTTGTTTCAAGAAAGTTCGTCCAATAAAATGCCCCTCGTCGGAAATTTGTGCCTTGTATATATTTGGCGGGGGCGAGGGAGCCTTCAGTCACTGTTTTGTTAGCTCTTCAAAATATTTTTCTAGCATAAATAGCGTCAAGCTCATAATTACATCTTTAGTTACACAGATGTAATTAGATTGGCCTCAAAGAGGTCAAATAATGGAATGTTTATAAGTAGGTATTTCATTTTTTTTCCCCCGAATATGGCGGATAATTATGTTATATATAATGAAGTCTTTTTCGGCCTGTCTGGCTTTGTGCCCTTAAAAAGGATATAAATATTTTTTGCATTTTCTGCCTCGAAAATCATGAATGCTAAGATCTTAAGAGCACAAAACTTAAGATTTAATGATACAGCGTCATTGAAGAAAGCGAAGATCGGCTAATAAAATTGCGAAAATGACAGAGGAAATAAAAATGACATAAACCAGATAAAAATATAACCAAACCAGGTAATGGCTTCGCCACTCCTCCCATAGGGAAAGAGCTTGAGCTTCGCTACTAAAATTAAAATTTGAAATCTAATAAAAAGCAGCCATGGTTAAATTTTTTAAAAAATTCTGAAATTCGCCAATTATAATAATTTTAAAAAGGAACTCTAAACTAAATTTCCCCCCTTTCAAAATATCACAAAATTTCGATACTTATATTTATTTCTGACGTTCACCATTTTTTTTTATATATTATAAAAGAATTATTCAAAATAACTTTGATAAAAACCTAAGTTATAACCAAACTAAGATGAAATTATTATTCAAATACTCAAAACAATCCCCCTCTTAATTTATAGAGTTAGTAAATAAAATAAAAGAATATTACTTTTTAAAAAAATAAGCGTCGGGCACATTCCCAATATTTTAATTTTTTGTAATTTGTTGTGCTTAAACATAAATTCTACAGCCAAAACAAATTTAATGAGAAGAATACATATATTTTTTTAAGATCGTAGTTAAGAAATTGATCGATTATATATTTTATGAATATATACAGTTCGAAAGTATAGTAAGTAAATGGGCAAGATATTTTCCCAAAACATTCATAACGTTGAATGTTACACCATATTCTACAGGTACTGCTTCATTTTTCATGTTCTTAAGTAAGTGATAATTAGTTTTTTACTGGTGTAGTTTCCTCATTTATTGTTAGCATATAAATTCATAATAGTTTAAACCCTTGCAATCCTTCCTGTCTAATATTTAACTTCTCTTAGAAAGCTCTTTCCCCTCTTCTCAATATACTCTTAGCATTTGGCCTTGAATTTGCTCTTCCCATTTACATATAAACTCAACTTCCAGAAATATTTTCTCGCATTTTAGAAACCTTCAGCTTCCATCCAGGTTATTGTTAGCAAAAACATTATAAGAAATTTGAGTACATATAAAACTCTATCCATTCCATTGCATTCAAGTACTTTTATAGTTTGAAGTCTTTTAAAATTTTACCATATTTATTAAAAAAATAAACATAAAAAAACTGACAAAGTTAGCTCAAGACAACTCCATAGTAATTTGCTGTGCATATAATGGTAACTGTGTAGTTATCATGAACAAGGTCGACTACATCTCAAAAATGCTTACTATACTTTTCGATGCTACAAAATTTGTTAAATTCAAATCATCTATTCAACATACGAGTATAACGTATAAAACTGAGGAAAAAATTAACCATGTACTTTCCAAATTTAAGAATTAAACCTCATTGACCCACAGACATGGGCCCCTTTCTTTATTTCAGGCTCCCTCCAGATATTTTTTATGGCCTACCTAAAGTACATAAAGCATCTAATCCATTGCAACCCATTTTCTCTGCTATAAACACACCATTCTCTGCGTTGGCAAAATATTTGTTCCCCTTACAACCATAAATACACTCTCCGTAATTTCTATGATTAACTCGAGCAAATCTTTAACCTTCCCACTCTTTATAAGTATACCATGGCAAGCTTCGACATTACAAATCCATTTACAAACATTGCATTATAAAAAACAATTGACATCATTGTACATAGAATTTTCAATTCCTCTCAACATTTTCTACAATTTAACCAAGCACAACTTCGTTCTCTTCTTGAGTTATCCGTTTCCACTTATTACTTTCACTTTAATAATGAACTTTATCTTCAAATCGAAGGGGTCAGGATGGGCGCAAAAAGCTGCGCGAAAAGCTGCCCAAAAGAATGCTTCCCGGTCTTTTATAGGCAATTAATTGACGACTACATAACCCTGTTCCGCAAAGAACAATCTTGATCTACATTTCTCGAGTTCTTTAACAAACAGTACCTATAATATAATTCACAATGGACATATAAAATAACCTGGACCACACTGGAATGTCTCCACGTGTATTTCGTGAAGCCACCTTTACTGGCCTTTACAGACCTTTTTACGGAATACTGCATAAGGAAATGTCTTGATCCTTTCCTTAATCCAACTACAGATAAAGCTAGGGCTAAGAATTTTTTACACTTCTATTTGGTACCCTTCTTTGGACCAGAAACATTAAAAGAAACAGCAGAAATTCGCTTGATAATTAAAAAAAATTTGCCTTTTTCATCTCATAATAATCATACCAAACTACTTACAATCGGCTCGCTCTTTTGCTATAAAGATCGCCTCCCTGAAACGTGCTGTTCGTCTCTCGTGTCTAAACAGTTGTGTCAATTTGGGATGCGATCTACGTTGGCTCGACGATCCAAACTCCTCATTGAAGACTCGAACAGCATGGTCTTGCCAAACGGGTTTGCCCATGGCCAATCCGGCAATTCACAGGTAAAAATCGATTACTTTTGTATTGTTTCTTCAGCAAATACTCTCTCTTATAAACGAACCCTTAAATCTATATTTATTTTAGAGAGCAAACCCACACTCAATAACCAAAGTTTGTCTTTAACATTGCATATTTTACGTTAGACACTTTCCTTTACTAAACCCATTTCATGTAAATTAGAATTACTGTTGTCATTACTAATGCATGTGCATTAATTATAGTTCCAGTACCATGAACCTTACAAAAAGTGTCCCGTTAGACAATTCCCCTTATGTTATTATTTCCGTCTTAATTAGAATTACTTTGTTTGCCATTACTAATGTATTTATATTAATTATAATTGCATTACCCAGATGATGAGGATGGCCCTCGAAACGTTGGTTTAAAATCAAATGAAGAAAGAAAATGCATTTCTTTTCTGCTGCCCAAGTTCTCATATACATATATTGAAATTCCGGTCTATAAGGAACGGATCACTTAATATATATATATATATATATATATATATATATATATATATATATATATATATATATATATATATATTCAAAGTCCTGGGAATTGAAAATGTATGAGAGAAAGTAAAAGTGCCGGCTTAGTTTAAAAAGGGGAAACTACTCGGCAGTTGGCACAACGTTGAAGCGCAACAGTCTAGAATTGCCCAACCTCCTAGCAGATATCCATGCTGCTGGATATCCTTATAATCTCAGCTATCATGGCTATCAATCTGTTGTTATTTGTATTTCTTGGTAAAATGTGTTAAATGCGGAAGTGGCGTCAACTGTACCTCAAGAGGGGCTTCCAGGGACGAGTTGGTTCATCTTCATATCCGATGTGGGTCCGTCATGTCATGCCTCGGGGCCCTGCTTGTGTGGAAAAATAAGGAACGGAAGCCCCGCCTTCTCCCCCAAAACTTACAAGGAAAAGCCTTACAAGGAAAAGCAGAAGTTCTCCTCCTTCCGGGTGATTATATATAGGGATGGGTCTGATCTCTCGATTGGGGGGGATAACGGAGTAAAAACACCAGCCTCCACAAAAAAGACAAAGGAAGATAGCGGAACCTCGTGGACGTCGAGGCTGCTCATTGAGATGCCGCCAGGCGTCTTCGCGGGAGGCTGCTTTAAGCGATTCCATGGCATTTCTTTAACTGTTGAAACAAAGTTATCGAAGACAAGTACTGCATCGGGGGTCAGGCTCAATGAACTGATAGACTACTGCCTTGAGGTATCGCAGTAGACCTGCATGACAAGGGGTCAATCCGGCTTGAAATTATAGTAAAGAATGAGGGAGTGGTGTAGTTATCCACCTCAATACACTTACTTACGTTTAATATGGCTAGATTTTCTGAACCTGTAAAAGTGACTGTTACCGCTACTGCGTGAAGACATTCATGATATTACCGCGGGCTGCATTTATTGCCATGGCTTCCCCTATAAGACTAAGACATTTACCCGTGTAAATAAGGATTTCTGAATTCCTCTCGTATTATCCAATGACTAGGCCATATTTTACTCAAGGGGTAGTGTCAATAGACAAATTTTATTATTGGTCTGAGAGTAATCTTATATATATGGAAACTAACCACGTGCAAATGATCGTAGGATTATCGTATGTGCTGGAGTATCAGATCAGTCAATGTGCCATTCGTTTCTGTTCATGTCCAGGTCAAATACACTTTCATATGCTAAGGAATTTTATAATGAATTTACTAGATCGTGTCCCATTATAAAAAATAAAAGAAAGTCTAGTTTGAACAATCAGCAGTGCACCACATCGAGCTGTGATTAGTGTGACATTATACAGAAATTTTCTTAACAAATGGGAAGGAAGAAGAGGTTCTGCAGAATGTCCACCCAGGTGTCTAAACCTCAAATCGTTGGATGTTTTTCCTTTGTAGCCAATATAAATCGATTTTCTACGAGACACTACCAAGAAATATTCAGCAACTTAAAGGAATAATTACAAAGGAATACAGTTCAATTACAAAGAAAGGCAAAGATTAAGAACATACCTCATAACGAATAAATAACTAAAATTTAGGTGTACTAGGAAACTGTGAATACTAAACCATTATATCTTATACTTTTTGCCTTTTATATGACTCTGATATATTGACTTTTTTTATCCCTATGGTGCACAACTTCTTGTTCCTGTATAAATGCATCTCTATGTTTAGGATGAAAATGAATACCAGCATGGAAGAAGTCATTTACTTCAGGTTCTGTACCTATATTAAAATACAAAGACATAATAGCATATTAAATAGAAATTAGAGGATGAGCTATAACAATAAATTAAAATCTATATTTATGCTCTAAAATGAAAACAATGGATTAGATACATGAATATTTCAAACGAATAATACTCGTTTACTAATATATATTTATGAGCATGGAAGGAAGAGGATGAACTATGAAACTGCATAACCTGCTAAACAACCTGCTAACACGTAGCTAACCTGGTTAAAAGAAGGGTCATGAAAAGCATGAATAAGGACATAGCAATGAAGTTAAGTTGGTTAGAGGGGAGGAGAAATATTAATTATTTGGTTATATGATTGAAAATGTGAACGAAGCTGAGACACATTTGAGATACATATTTAATCGTTTAATATTAAGATATTCTACTATTCGGAGCGAGCATGGTCTTGGGTAGAGGTTAGGATTTTTAAAAATTTAATTGATATTTCGGTCTTACAATCCACAGAGCGCTGGGGAATTGTGATTTTTCTTCATTTCTAAGGACTTTTCGCGTTCGACGGCTAAAACCTAGATGGAAACAGAATCTAGCCCTCCAGGAGCGCACAGTACTTCTTATGTTAAGTTTCTTGGTTATACTCAGGGCAAGTAAAATTTTAATAAAATAAACTATTTTTCTCAGACAGGAGCCAATCTTTAAATTTAAATACATACCCAGTTTAAAATTATTTACAAAAACATATCTAAAATTTTTTTGTAGATATATTTCTTCTTAATTTCACAAATTTACAGTAAACAATTTTATTAAATGGGCCTACCATGTTCAGGTAATACTAAATATCGTATATTCTTAAGAACACCATTTTGGGAATCATGAGAATAACGGCATTATTTATAAAAGTTCAAGATTGATTTGTATACATAAGAACATTGATAGCCATTGTTAATAAAATATTGTATTAAAGAAATCGAATTCTCTGTACATCATAGAGAAATGAGATCACAATCTGTAAACACGATTTAATTGGGTAGTAATTGGAATTCATTTCTAAGATAGGTTGCAGCTAATTAAAAGAAAATAAATATCATGTGAAATTAGCTTGTGATAAACTAATGTAGGAAATGAAAAACCAGATCGAGATACCAAAATTTCCCTCTTTTTCTTGTTCAAAAAGATATTAGGTTATAATTGTTTGACGTACTTATGAAACTTTGTAAGATCCAGTTATGAGTTAGAAATCAAGAAGTTCTCGACATTACTTTGCAAAAGAGAAGTTAAATCGTAGGTGAGCAATAGCTCAAAAGATCTTTGCTGGAAGTTTGACATAAAATTATTGGACAAAATTGGGACATTGGTGGAAATCATTCTATCCCCATCTATCTAAGGTAAATATTTCTTTATTTATAAAATAAATATAATAGTTATCGTTAACAACCAATTTTAATAATGACCGAAATTATGAATGGAAAAATCCATGAAACTTTGTATTAGGCGGTGAAAAATCTTTACGAAATCCTGAGTTTATATATACTTTATACATATATCTTCAGGGTAAGCTAAAGGTTTCCAACTATAGGAGAAATTACCATTTTATTTTATATTATGATATTTGTTTAGCTGGCACCGTTTTCTGTAGTCAATCGTCGAGTACTTTTACTGAGATTTCGCGCAAACGCTGTCAATGGCCATTAATCTTCCTCCACATCTCTGTTAATCCGCAACATTTCTGAACTTTTCGATCAATTTTTCAAAAGTGTTCTATTACATTCCATTGCGAGCTTGCAACAATTTCTTCACCTTCCTTAAGTACCATTTCAATTTTTTCTTCTCTTGTCAAAAACATATTAGTTTATATGAAAATCAAAAATAAAATGTTGATATATTCCATGTATGGAAACTTCGTCTATTGCCTATCTATATGTAGATTAGAGAAGATCCACGAAAAAAGTGATGAATTATAAGCATAAAAAACGCATACATAAATTTGAAGCCTAAAACTCATGAAGTCATGTTTTCTGTTTCTTGTGGGAAATTTCCAAATTCATTGCACCCCTCACGCGTTTGCATAAATGAAGTTCTTCTGAAAGCATTACGTGGAAGAACCAAATTTTTAAACGTCTTTTGCCTTTTCACTTCTCGACTTGCCGAAGTCCTTTTGAGCCCTTTACTATAATTCTCCTCTATTCGTGGGCGCTTAAATGTTGCTAGTGTCTCCCGAAGAAGGAGGGTTGGCTGCAACGACCATTAATAAGAGGTCCCTTCCAGCCGGCATCAATATAGATGGGCCAAAAAAGATAAACTTTAGATTCATTCAAACGACTATTAAATGGAAGGGGACAATAATAATTCGGTCTTTTTTATTGTTTGTGTGGCGGATACTAATTTTTTTTTCTCTCTCTCCCTCTTTCATCCGACATCATAGGGCGACAAACTGCGGATGTTTCTTCCTTTATTCAGTCTCTTTACACTTAGTCGGGTATATCCAGACATACGTACAATTATAAAAATATTTATGGCTACGTATATGGGTCTGAGAGATATTATCCTCTCTAGAAAGAGTAGGGTGACGTCACTGAGGCGATAATCGCATTTTTTGTTTAAGGAATTCGTCGCTGATTTTATGCATTCGTTGCTTGGGAGAAGTAAATGGATCAGAATTGCAAAAGTTGGCTGATGTGGCAGTGTTGTCTTTATGCCTATTAATCTTTCTTACCCACAAAAATATTGTAGTATTCTTAGAACCAATTTATTAACAATACGGTTTTTAAGTACTTGGATTTTCATATTAAATTATATAATATATTTGACTAGATGGGCTAGGATATATATACCAAAACTATAAGCATAACGATTACTATGAACCAATAACACGAGGAACATTGAAATTAACCAAAGTATTATGAAAATTTAAAGTAAAGGAGGAAAGAAAAAAGGTTGGGAATGTCTGTCAAATGCAAAATGAAACAAATAGAAACGCGCGTTTTACAAGCGCTTGAATGATAAGGATGAATATACATATAATTTTTAATGCGAAACAATGAAGTAAGCAGTCCTAGACTCTTCTAAAATATTTAAGAAATAAGAGTTGATGAACGTGAAAATGTATGAGAGTTACAAAGTGCGCGTCGACAATTCTGGATATTCGGTACGGATTTGGTGAGCAACTCTCCTGTAATTTCCCTCAGTAAGGGACAGGATGGAAGAAAAATTGAGAGAGTGACCCAATTATTAAACTAAACCAGGATATATTTCGTAATTCTTGCCTTATTACAATAAATAGTGGTTCGACTTTGGTATATTTATTGGCTCTAATTCCTGTCATGCTCCTATGACGTAAATTTGTATGCTTAGTTACCTTCAAATCTGGGTTTTCAGTTGACACGATGATTTGTATATACACTCAAAATTATTATATTAAGTCTATTATATTTGTCTTTGCATGTGGAAAATAAGGAGAGACTATTCATTAAATTGACTGTAAATCTAAGTTTGAGCGCCAAAGTGAACGAGTTAAGCCAATAGTCACGATTCTCGATGAAAAGTAAGTTTTGTAATAAAGTGTTTGCAGTCATCAGTAAGAGATTGATTGAAAACTAAAAATGGACCCCGATTTTGTTCAGAATGGAAAGGAAGGTAAGCTTGTAAGGGAATATATATATATATATATATATATATATATATATATATATATATATATATATATATATATATATATATATATATATATATATATATATATGAAAATTAACCCACAGGAAAATGAAAAGATGAATCCAAGGACTTTCGAACTATATTTGCAAGTTCATTTTCAAGGAATAGCATGAAAATTGAGAAGACAACCTTATATAGTGTACAAAGATACGAAGGTAACGACAATCACATAGTACAAAGCAATGTAATAAAACACAAAAACAAGACAGAAAAATACGAGAAAAAAGAACAATAGGCAACTAATAACAGACATATGCCTGGTGTAAATGGGCGTGATGTTGTGTGTGTTGTATTATAGTGAGAGAAGCCTTCTGATGCAGAGTGAGAGCTCCATGTTGTTGGCAGGTTCCAACAGTCCCTCGTGAAACACTTTGTGGAAGAGCTTCTCTACGTCCTCCACCCCATAGTCTCTTTAGGTTTTCCCTTAGCTATCTATTTACAGGAAACCATGCTGGGGGCGTGCCCCCTGCCCCCTCTCAGTAATTTCCTGAAATGTGGACTACCGAGCCAAGCACCACAGGGGTGGGCTCTCGGGCGGCAGCGGCCCAGAAAATGATAATTGAAATGGAAAGTGATCACTATCATGAAGGTAATCGATTACCCTCCACCCAAAATCAGGCTGTGCATCCAGAAAGCAAAAACATAGATTGAGGCAGAAAAATGAATCGGTTCTCGGGCAGCTACGGGCTAGGAGCCGGGAAGGAGGATGCTCTTCTATTTGCATTAGATACCTCTTTTCAAGCAGTAGCTGTACAAGTGCACCTGGATAGGAGGTATACTGCTATTTTTGCATACATTTTACCGTCAGCTGACTTCGAGGCGGGGTCAATTCCTTGACGACCTGATCGACGAGCTGGAGATAGGTGTCCTAAATGTGGATGAGTTTACGCATTGCTGCTCGAGAACCGATTCATTTTTCTGCCTCGATCTATGTTTTTGCTTTCTGGATGCACAGCCTGATTTTGGGTGGAGGGTAATCGATTACCTTCATGATAGTGATCACTTTCCATTTCAATTATCCTTTTCTGGGCCGCTGCCGCCCGAGAGCCCACCCCTGTGGTGCTTGGCTCGGTAGTCCACATTTCAGGAAATTACTGAATTTTCTGTCTCAGTCGAGGAATTAGGGTCGGTATATGAGGCTGTTGAGTTCTTCTCCGGCAACAACATGGCCGTAGGCCTAACTACTATTCCTGAAACGTCTGGGGGTTTGCAGACCGACCGCTCCCGTGGTGGTCAGCAGAGTCTGAGACGGCTCTCAAACAGAAGCGTTATGTCTATATGCGCAATAAGCGCCACCCATAAGATTTCACTGTCAGTTAATTTCGTAGAGTTATGACTATTATCAGGTATGTTTCGAAGTACGCCCGCCGCTCTTTTGGGCAGGCATAAGTGTATTGACTTAGCGGGAAGAACCCTCTAGCAGAGGTATGGAAGCGGGTCAAAATGATTTGGGGCAAGTTCTCGTAGGAACCCCCTTCCTGTTCCCCAGGAGAAAAGGGCGGCAATCTCAGACTCCGCGTCCGAAGCGGAATCATTCGCGACCGCTTTCTCCACATTCTCTTGCTGGGATGCTTCCCCAACAGCATCAATTTGAATAGTGATGTCACGGAAGGCTGCCGATTGGACTTTACTTCCAGAGGCGGAGAATACTTCAACGACAGGTCTACTCTTAATGAGATGCGTTCTGCTTTCGTTTCGTGCGCAGCCACCGCCCCTGGTCCAGACGATGTCCCGTACGCCATGCTTCGAACCTGGGTGAGTGAGGCATGGCCTTTCTGTTAAATTTGTTTAACAGGATCTGGGTAGAGGGTATCCTCCTAAATTCCTGGCGAATCGCTACTGTGCACCGTTTTCGCAAAAGGGGGGGAGATCACTCTAGCCCGGCCGGTTTCTGCCCAATCTCTCTATCCTACTGCGTATGCAATTTGATCGAGAAATTGGTAAATGATAGATTGACCTTTATTCTGGACAGCGGAATCCATCTGTCTTCTGCACAGTGCTGCTTCCGCAAGTTCCACTCCACGTCGGATGCTCTGCTTCCACTGGAAAATGCCGTGTACCAGGCCTTCCTTTGTAGACAGCACTGCGCCACGGTGTTTTCGATCTGGAGAAGGCCTATGATACCGCATGGCGATACGGTATCAGAGAAACTTTCCACACGATGGGGACAAGGAAACGCCTCATAATCTTTATATCTGAAATTTTGCGAGATCGTTGATTTTGCGTACGGGTGGGGGGAGTCCTCTCCGGCCCAATGGAGCATGAAAAGTGTGTCTCACAGAGAAGTATCCTTAGTGTCACACTCTTTTCCCTGAGCATCAACGGCATTACCTCAGTGCTGACGGAAGATGTTCTTGCTACAATCTACGTCGACGACTTTTGAACAGATGCCAACTCTAGAGCGTCGACTCCAACAGGCATTGAACTGCGTCTCTCCGTATGCCAAAGCCTACAGGCTTCGGTTTTCCTTGGCCAAAACTAAGATGGTGCAATTCTACCGCCATCCACTACATTACCTTGACTCAAACTTGTTTCTAAATGGGGTGCGCCTGAAAGTGGTGGACTCTCGCGTTTCCAAGGTCTTGTATTTCACCGACGCCTCACCTGGGAAGCTCATATTCGCAGCATTAGGGTCTCTTGTACCTGCGCAATGGATTCTCTTCGCTCCGTGATGTGCAGCGCCTGGGGCGCTGATAGGGCTATTGCCTTACTTTTTTATCGATCCTTTGTTCGTTCGAAGCTCGACTACGGATGCGAGTTTTATGCATCCGCAGCCGACCGTGTATTGCAGAAGGTGGACTCGATCCACCACACCGAGCTTCGCTTGGCGACCGGTACCTTCCGCACTTCCCCCATTGAGTACTAACTTTTTGATGCTGGTGAGATACCACTCACTCTGCGCCGTGATCAGTGTATTATTGGCCTGTACGCCCTAGCACAGCGCCTTCTTCAATCGCCAACAGCTCTCACTGCATTCGCAGTTGATCTCGACGCCAGACATACCCTAAACCCTTTGGAATTAGCGAAAGAAAACTCCTTCGAGACCTAGGTATGGCTCTCTGGTCGGTTGCTCCCCTGGTTCTCCCCAGGAAGCCACTTTGGAGGGTACCACCTTTGAATATTTGTCGCGACGCTCTGCTCCCATAGATTGTACAGCACCGGCAGTATCGCGTTGGCCTTTTTGGAGCACAGTTCATGCACGCTGGAACCGTGCCAGTGTATACAGAAGGCTCCAAATCCTAAGAGGGGGTTGATTTCCAACACGTATTCCCTCTGTTTGAAGTCAGCTGGGCTCTGTCAGGCACTAGGTCTGTGTCCACGACTGAGCTGGTTGCAATACAGCGCTCGTTGCGGGAGATAACGCGTCGTGCCCGATTCAGAGAACGGATTGTGATTTAAGGTAACTCATAAAGCGCTCTGAGTGCTCTTGGGGCGTTTGAATCTCCGCATCCCTTAGTTCACGATATCCTTGGTGCATCGATTTTGGCGAGGTGGGCGGATGTCGAGATTATCTTCTGTTCGGTTCCTGGACATGTAGGAATTGCGGGGAATGAGCTTGCCGATGAGAACGCCAAATAGTAAACGAGGACTAAGCGACCTGATCATCGTTTCACTCTTCTTCATACCGATTACATCAAAGGAATACTGGCAGCTCTCTGGGCTGCTTGGCAAAGAAGATGGGAGACGGTCGAGGGGAACTTAAAGTTTAGTGCCATTGCGCCGCGACTGATCCCATGGACCTACCCCCAAATTCCGTCACGGTTTGAGGTTGCTTTCTCTCGTCTCCAAATTGAACACAGTAGCTGGACCTACCGCGATTTGATGGAGTGCTCACCGGCACCTTATTGCGACGACTGTGTTGTCTCCCAGACTGTTTGGCCTATTCTTTTTGAATGTCTCAGTCTGGGTGATCTTTGCGCACGTTACCTGTCCCGGTACTGGGACAAGCGCGTTCGATACTGCTTGTCCCTTTTACTCGAGACGGGTCCATTCACACCTCCTCCACTTTACCAGACACTTTGCTGTGGGTCGCATGTTCATGCGCCGGAAGGAGGCAGGCCTACCCCCGACGCCAGAGCGCGCTTCCTTCATGCCTTTTAGGTTTTTCTTTTGCTATTTCTTTAGCCTTTGTCATTTCTATCGTTGTTATTTGTTATTTACATATTGTTATTTGTCTTTTAATATAGCCTAGTAATAGACTGAGTGAGTGCGGTGACTTGTGTTCAAGTAGGCAGTCGCCCGATGGGCTCCTAAATTTAAAAAAAAACATTTACATCCTTACTCATGAAGACGGTTTTCTGTGGTTCTTGGTGTGCATTCTTTTTCATGTCACGAACGATGGTTACAACCACTTTGGGTGGACCGGCCACTCCTGCAGCCAGAGAGGCCAGGAGCGCCTATTAGTATTGATTTAATATAGTGTTTCGTTTCCTGGACGGTGATAAGAGTGGTTAATGTGGTAGAGCTATCGAATATCTCCATTCTTACTATGGGGAGCGAGCCCAAGTTCATCAACTTGGAGCCAGCACCATTCCTGGACTTCCTGAAAGTGCTCTGGCTGAGTTTTGTTCGTGACCCTGTTATTGCGTGACCTAAATGCGTCCGTCAAGCATATGATTACTCTCAGTGAGTGTGCGGTTGTTAAATGTGAGGTTTAGGGGCTTTGATGAGTCTGGGGCAAACATTCTCTTTACGCGCCGGCCCCCAAAGGAAAGGCCAATGCAACGAGCGTCATCCACGATGCATGCCACCTCGTACCACTGGCAGTTCCGGTCTATTAGCAAGCATTGTAGGATGCCTAAACGTAGGAGCGTGAGATTATATCGTCTTTGACCTTTCTGGTAGTGGTTGTTGTATTGGGTAAAGAGTCTTTGTGTGTGTATGGAGAACGTAAAGTGTTTTTTGTGTTTGTATGATTAATCTCGTTTATGTAGGTTGCGTGCGGTGTTTACGGTGCCCATGAGTGTACAAAATGGTCGTCTATATGGATAGAGTTAGTATTCTGTAGGTTGTAGTTGTGTGATGTGTTTTCTGTTTAATGGTTTTTTAACTCCTCCTAGTTTGCGTTGATGTAGTCGTAGAATGGGGGAGGGGGGATCAGTATAGGTGAGGATGAAATTACAAGGCATATCGAAATGTTGTCGGATAGTACGTAGGGATCTGGGGCAATATGAGTATGGAATCGTGTGACGTAGTTATTGGAGAAAACTACCTCCAGGAGCGTAGTCCCTCCGCATTGCCCGTAAAATACGGGGGGAAGGAACGATGTGCTAGCAGTGGAATCACTGCAAAGGACCGGTCAATTACCTTCCTGTATTATTAGTGGTGTTTGAAATAGCTCTATATGGTGACTGTTCAGGTCCCCCACAAAGAAGAGAGGGAGGTTGTGGAAATGCCATAGAGGGTTGTAATTGGTGGCCACTAAGATAGGACCAGGACTCTGTTGTTGGGAAGAGGTAGTTATTGACTCCATAACGTTCACTATGACAGAGCTTTTGCCCCGGTTAACTATGACTCCAATGAAAAGTCAATAGGTGAATATTTACATGGATGAGCTTTTAAAGAGGGTGTAAAAACGTGGCGGACTAATGATAGATGAGGGCCGAATTAACGCCCCCCATCCGAGAGTGTTCCCTGTAGAGGGCTCCGCTAAAATAGTAGTATTTCCCCACCTCCTAAGATATTACTTGGGGAGAGAAAGCGAGCCGTTAACCCCCCCCCCCTTCCATCCCAATCCCCTCCGATTTCACCCTTTTTGGACTTGCCGTCAGGTCAAGGAGAAATTCACACCGAGGCATTACACTGAAATTGAAGGCTACCTACTCACCGTCTTAAATTCCCCCCCCACCCCCTCCTCTCGGGTCAGGAGATTACTCTTCTATTTTGTAGGGTTGCCTCGAACAGCTTTTATGGCTCCAACCACTGGTCGTTCTGTCTGACCCGCTGATTCCAGCCTCTTACACTTTCCCGTAAGAAGACGCTCGGTTGTCCCGGCCGATAATCAGGGTTCGAGACGGCCTCTCTCTTTTCCTGTTTTGGAGAACTCCTGGTATATATGCACCCTCCCAAGGATTACCAAGAGATTTTTTTAGTGGACGCTTCCCCGAAAGGGGTTCGATTCAACGACGCTCTCTCCCGAGAAGTGTTTAGTGACGGTCGCAGGCCACGGAAGAGCTGGAAATCACGCTGGTATCTTCGGGTCAGGAAGAAGAGTCTCGTGAGGCAACGTCAATCCGAGTTTGAAGAAGTCGCCTTTCCCCTTCAAAGTTCGTCTGGTGACTTCTTAAGGACAATAGGCGCGCATCTCTCAAATGCCAAGTATAGAGAAAATAGCACCACCCTCTGCGGGTTCTTGGGTACACCCGTGAGTAATCAAGGTCACCAAGACCTCCTCTTAAGTTCGTCCCGCTTTACTCTCGAGGTTCAAAGGAACTAAATCGCTCACTACCCTAAATCTCCCATTATAACCATTAAATAACCCTGGTTGTCCAATTAGTATTCAGAACCTAATTCCGTCTCATTTATGTACCTATATAAATATATATATATATATATATATATATATATCTATATTTATTTTGTGCCTTTTATTTAGTGTGTTTTAAAATCTATTTTTGTCGTTTTGCTTGGAATATTCCTTGGTCACGAGGCTGCAGCTATCTATTTAAATCGCACTCTTAGAACAATAACAGTTGTTGCCTTGATTAGCCTATCTTAGAGCCTGTGTGCGTAGATTCCCGTACATTTGGCCATACCTCGACATTCCCCTATTCTAACGGGTTTTATTATTCAGAGTCCCGCCCAGCATGCACAGATACGAATAGAGGCCGTCTGTGGTCCTGGCTATACCCACGAGGGCAGGGTCTGTGACCTCTCCTGAGGTTGTAACTCGTCCCAATCCAGGATACCTCTTGGCTAAGGGTTCCTCAGAGGGCTAGACCATAAACCTCTTTTCGCCGACTTCGACCGTCAACTACACATAAACGCCTGCATTTCACTACAGCCAAGAAACGTCATTTTGATTGGCTGAACAAAGTGGTCAGTGCAGATGATAAATGGTGTCTATTGTCGAACTTGGTAGGCAAAAGAAGCTGTACAGACAAAGGTGGCCCTTCAAAACTTCAAGCAAAAGCCAACTGAAATTAATAAAAGCTTATGGTTTGTGTCTAATGAGTTGAGAAGAGATTTATTTGCTGGGAAATGTTTGAACGCAATATTTCTAGCAACGCTCAATTATACAATCAACAAATGCAACGGGCGTGAAATTCAAAAGCGCTTAAACAACCAGAATTGACTGATGGCATGTTTATTAATGATAATGCCCGACCCGACGTGGCAAATCATACCCGTGAAAAACTCTTGGAGCTGGGGTGTAATGTTTTCCCTTACTCACTGTACTCGCCAGACCTGCGTCAACAGAAACCCATCTATTCCGTGCACTGCAGAACTTCGTAAATGGCAAAACTTTTAGAAATGATGATGAAATGAAAACTACAGTTGGAGACTTTTTTGATAGCAAACCAGTAAAGTTTTACAACTAAGTTACACACGATTTAACCTGCGGTTGGATTTAGGTGCTTAAAAATAAGTTGCTTACATTGTAAATTTGATATGATCTTTTTTTGCTGCATTGTTTTGCCGTAAATCATTGTCAAAAAGTTGTAAGACAACTTTGTTTTCAACTTATTATTACGGACTTTTCCATTGTTACTCGGTCCCTCTAGTTCAGCAATCTTCTTTCATGCAACCTGCACCCTTGTGCGTCATTCCTGAGTGTTGGGTTAAGCATTATGCCAAAGGTCTTGATGAAACCACTATCATGCGTTTGGAAGATGTCTTCACGTGCTAAACTGTTGCGCTGAAGTTTTGGGATTTCCTTCTGACTCTTCATATGGCAGTTTTGGGGTATTGGAGCCTATGGAATGGTCTCTTGATGTACTGCTGCTCCTGTTGCATGAACTCCTTGCTGAAAATCTGGTAAGCTGGAACAAAGAACCATTCATGATGGCAAATTTCGTTCCTGGGTTATTGGCTGAGAAGAGGTGTACGAGTTGTCCATGACACATAAACGTACACAATTGGCATGGTGCTCGCTACACCATCTATAACTGGGAGGTCAACACTCAAAGACCTAATGTCATTCTCTTGAACTCGCCTAGCCTATAACCCTCCTGACACCAGACTTCCCATTAAAAGCTACCAAACCTATCTATTTCGCAGGTGCAACACCTAGGATAAGCTAACTTAGTTAGGCGTTGCAAATACCACACTCTCATAAACACTCACCACGACTCCTTTTTAGCCTGCAAGTTACACAGCGGCTCCGGTGCAATTCTAGTAGCCAGACACTATTGTCCACTCGACAACAATTACACATAGACGTCACACTCAGGGCTCTATCTAACCTTATTCTTCCACAGTTTTAGAGGCATAACCTAAACGTACACCACCCCACACTTCTTTCAAACACCTCAAATGATGATGGTTCCTTGTGGAATTTCCGCTGCAAGCACAGTAGCCCGACTTTCCCCACATTCTTCGGCCATCGCAGGGTGACTACGTCCCCGACATAGTCCTCGCAGCTATCAAGCCACACGCATCAACATTCACATAGCCCTAGGTACCCACGTACTAGCTAACCACATACCTCTCTGCCTCCTATGATCCTCTTCACTACTTCTTATTCCCAAACCACCACTATTACTCTTAGATTACACTTACACCAACAGGGAGGATTTGGACAAATAGGCACTAACGCTCCACATTAATTTAATCTCCAGGAAACCGACCCTCTACATCTAGGCGACCACTGGAATCCTAATCCTGAACACCATAAAAATTGCTCGTAATATGTACACACCACGCAAGACATACACATGAATTAAACACTTCACATTTTCTACTCACAAACAAAGACTTATAATACCATACAATAACTGTAAGGGAATGGTCACTTCCATCCCCCCCCCCCCTCGACCACTCTTGGTGCAGTTCCAAGGCGGTTACCGCAAGGACATCCGCCCCAGGCATCGGCGAGTCGAAAGCGTAACCACAACGTGGTTCAACCCAGTGCCATGACAGACCCTAAAGGTCAAAAAGGTAAGATCTCCCCCAGGAGAGTGAGATCCAGTTTCACGTCGAACAAGAAATTGGAGACGGGTTTCTCCCAATCTCGATGGCTAACGAGGAGCCGATGTTTGACTTCGTGGGAAAGACCGTTTGGAAAAAGAACTCTCCTGGGGCCGTCCTCAAGCCCCTCCCCCCCTTACCACTCCCCCCAGTGGGGGTGCGAGATATAAATGAGGAACTCTGAGGAAAATCGAGGTAGTATACGTCAGTCTCTAGGTGACGAAGTCCTCGGATCCAAAACCGAGCTACCGAGACTGGAGAGGTAGTTTACTTGTGTCGCCAGACCAAGAAGCACCCTGCAAGAGAGGCAGGGCTACCTACCTTAAGGGGCTAAGAAAAAGTTCATCCTTCAGCTAAGTCCCTGGTTATCAAACCAAACAATAAGTGAACTTTGCTAAGTTCGACTTACTCTCGCCAGAGAGACTCCTCATATCCTGGTGCACCTTAAACACCAGAGGTATTCCTCGTCCTTGAGGAATTAAGAAGAAGAAGGAAAAGGCTCCCCCTCGAGCCCGTTATTCGGTGGCCACACCAACCTTTAAGTAACTTATTCTCGTCAGAGAAATCCCCCTCCGTTATCCTCGCCCGTGAAGAAGACCCTCCCCTAGATCAGTCCTCGTCCATAAGGAAATTAGTAACGAAGGAGAAAAGCTCCTCCTCGAGCTCGTTACTCGGTGATCACACAACACTCCAAGTTAACTTGAATTAAGAACCAAGTTCGACTCACTCTCGCCAGAGAGACCACAACTGCCTGGGTGTTGCATAGAGCACCGTATTGGTTCTCGTCCTTGAAGAACCCTTCCCCCCCGGAAGAACGTGTGGACCCCCCAGCTGCTACCCTCGCCAAGACGACCGTGGAATTCCGCCCATCTACACGCGTCAAGAGTAAATATTTCTGAGGCCCTTTAAATTCCACGAGTCCGTAAGCCTAATTTTTATATTATTGTTGTGTAGAGAAAACGTTAACCAAGTTTTGTGGGTAAACTAATTTAATTAATTTTTGTTTAGGATAATCTTCAGAGTATTGCTGTAATTAATGTTTAAATGAAATGTATTCAACTGACAAAGGTAAAATATAAGTTTATTTTGTGAATTAGTGGGCGTTTCTTTTATATCCTTACGTGTTTGGTAACAACTCTGTTCTTTAAGATATTCTTATAATATCAATATATATTAGACACTCTTAGCACTCTTAGAATAGAAAAAAAAGGGGGGGCATTCTACGACACTAAATAAAAGTGGTGTCAGGTAAGTAGGGTTCATATCAGAAAGAATTCTACGACAATAACCACTACGACAGAGACCACAACATCACGCACCTACTTGCCTGAATCTTACAAAGCGTACAGCTTTATCGGAACTCCTAGTGGCACGAGGTGATCCACAGAGCTGAGGATTCTCGCTACATTTACCTTTCCTTCTTCTCGTTGCGTGTAAAGAGGTTTTTAGGCACAGAACACCCAAACCAGTTACTCTACTACAAAATAATTGCACATTCATTGATACTAATGATATCCTCGACCATTTCATGTCCCTCTGGGACGTGGTAAATATTCACCTCGCAAGAGCACTTTCAGGAAATCCGTGAATGGTGTCGGCTCCACACTGGTGAGCTTAGGCCCGCCTTCTTTATACGAATGGAGGTGCTCGATAATTCAACCACATTAACAATCCCTATTACCGTCAAAGAAAAAAAACAATATATCTAAATTATTATACACAAAGACGCGCTCCTGGCTATTCCGGCCTTAAAGCCACAGGAATATGTATATTACCTCCCAGAAAACATTTTCCCTATACTTACACATTTATTCAACGCCTCACTCGCCTTTCGACATTTGCTATATGATACTTACTAGATGAAAAAAAAACAAAACCAAAACTCTCAAATAACTATAGCCTTTTTGCACTATTATAGCACGTAAGCAAAATACTTGAGCGTATGGTCAATAACCCTCTCCAAAATTTTGTGGAGGAGAGTGACTGATTTTCTCCCTGCGATTATTGTTTTAGAAGAGGCCGGTCCACTCATGCGGTTAGGCCCTTAGTTCACGACATGATAATAGAAAACATGACAGTCACGACAGAAAACACTCTCCATCAGCCATGATGTGGAGAAGGCCTTCGGCAAGGTGCCGCATGAGGGACTGCGTTGGAAACTAGCCAACAACATGGCGCTCCCCCTATGCATTAAATAACTACGTTTCCACGTACACTCAAACATCGCACTTGCATGACCTAAAAACACAGACAAAATGCTGCGCTGGTTCTACCCTGCTTTCCACCAAGTACGTATACAAATAACTAGCTCATCCACTCCTCGTATACGCTCTAATTACATTAAGAGCCGCGAGTCACACAGGTAAGAGAAAAACACAGCGGATTCAGAACTCGGCTCTGAAACGCGCGTGTCGCTTTCCTCGTTACACACTCATGTCTACAGTAAGCAAAACCAACAAACTCACATTACTTAACACACATCCATACTCGTCTAACACCACAGATAGAGAAACTCATTAGAGACCCCAAATACATCCAAATTCATGCGCTATATTACCCAGCAGCCCTAAACAACACACAGGCACACCTATTTATACATGAGTTAGCAACATCATGAGTATCTCGTTTCTTACTGGCGCATTCTCTTCCCGTCCGTTCTCCCCAACTCCCCAATCTAGCACAACACCACTATCACAAAACAGTATAAGGCGCGCATCAGTGTCTAGCCACCACCTTTCAACTCTTCCTATCCTCCCCTTAAGTTCTTCATATATATGATTCCTCTAATCATATCCCCGCTTTTCTTTTTATTCTCTTCTTCAGGTCATGTTCAAGAAAATCAGTTCCTTGAAGAAACTGGTCTACCTCGAATAGTCGGAATATACTTTCCCTGGAATTTAAGTCTTCTCATTCTCCATCCCTCATTGTAATCATCGCCTAAAAGCCTCTCTCTCTCACACACATACCTACACCTAAACACACACGATATATATA
Source organism: Ceratothoa steindachneri (assembly GCA_963969495.1). Lineage (NCBI taxonomy): Eukaryota > Metazoa > Arthropoda > Malacostraca > Isopoda > Cymothoidae > Ceratothoa > Ceratothoa steindachneri. The sequence continues at coordinate 150,873,374 of OZ018321.1, read as the reverse complement.
TATATATATATATATATATATATATATATATATATATATATATATTCAGTGAGGTGAGTATTTGCACACTTAAATTTACAATATTTCTGAAATATATCTCCTTTTGTCTGGTTGTAAGAGTAAAAGTAAACTCAGTAAACATACATATATGAAGAAATACACACAAGACATATTTTCTTTGCGTATAACAACAATTGAAATAAACAAAATTTAGCAAGTGATAAAAGTATTCAACACTCTAATAGCATGCAAGAATATTGTTTTTAAACAAAATAAATCTTATAAATTCAATGAAAAGGGTAAGAATCCATAGAAGGATCTTTGGTTTGAGCAATGCTGAAGGTCAAATAAGTTCTTCAAGCTATTCGACAGCAAATAATTCGACTTGATTCTAAATAATTATTTTATTGGACAATCTAGAATTTGAAGCATCTCGAATATGGAATCACCTTCAACATGCTAAGTGGTGGTACTCCGCGAAGGATTAACTGATCGGCCTTGTTGGTATATTCTTCGAAAGCTAAATAATAATCTAATGATTACTATGACATCTACAAAGCGATCTGGAATTGTCAGAGAGTAAAGTCAGTAAAAGAATTAGTAGGAGAGAGCTCCATCCTAATGATGTGCATTCTTTAACTCCCCACAAAACTCCACTTCTTAATAAAGAAAATTTAACATACCGTTTAAAGTTTGCCAGATAGCATCTTGAAAAGGTTAATGAATTTCGGAACAATGTGAAATGGCCAGATGAGACCAAAATAGAAATTTTCGGCCAAAATGCTGCCCATCAAATTTAGAAGCGAGGAAAAACTGCCTATGATCACATCCCAAACTTGAAACACGGATGAGGTAGTCTCTTGGTTTAAGGCTACTTTACTGCAAAGGGGCACTCCACAGCAATGATGGGAAAATGGATGATGCCACGTATTGAAAGATACTGAAGGAAAAGCTGCTCCCAAGAGCGAAAAAATTCAACATTCGACATCGATGAATATTTTATCAGGACAAGAGTTGTTTAAGAAGAGAAAAATAAACTGAATTTCAAGATCAAGTCAATCGACAGACCACATTTCTATTGAGTATTTGTAGTGAACAGTGCTGGCTGCAATCCGAAAGGAAACCCCACAAAGGCTTGCATCTTTGAGAGAGATTTGCGAAGAAGTGTGGCACAAAATTGGAAGAAAAGATTGCGAAAAGCTATTACAAACAAAGTTTATGCCACGAAATATTAAATTATTGAAATAATTATTGATTGAATACTTTTTTCACCTGCCAAACAATTATTAGCAATTGTATTTATATACTATGAGAAGATGTCTCATGTGAATTTTCTCTGTTAGATATATGTTTACTGAGTTTCCTGTTAGTTTTATAGCCGAACGAAAGCATGAAATATTTCAGAAATTTGGAAAATTTAAATATGCAAATACTAGTGTGCGACCACTGGTAGGAAAACCTCAGGGTAGGTAGGTTCCCCCTAAAAATAGAAAATAAAAGTGTCTAACTTCTTTCAGGAACTTTTAAGGGTCCATTGGGATCCTTCAGGTTTTTCTCACAAACACAAAACACGACTGGTGTGTTGGCCCAAACGCCCGCATACAGTTTCCCCGCTCAACATACAAAACCGATGCAGGAGAATCTTTCAACACACGTCGCATCTGCCAATCTTCTCTATAATTACTCGTTTACCCAAAATTAAAGTTTCACAATTCTAATTGCAGAAACTCGAATATATTTTGATTCATTAAACTATTCTTGCAATAAAATATAAATTCAAACTCATGCTGAGAGCCATTAAAAATCCAATTCTTTGTTAACCGAGAGCCCATTTTTTTGTTCACAACTTTCAGGTTCATTTATAATTTTATAATTAACTAATTGAATGTTGATTATTTTCTGAACTTGAAATTGTTCAAGTTCGATTCAACAATTGAGCTGCAAGTTTCCATTTGTTTGTCGACTTAATTTCAGTAAATGCAGGCACAAACTTTACTGAAAACTTGTTTTGTTCATTTATGGCGCCAACTTTTGCCAGAATTTAACACAAGCTTCGTTTAGTATGGGAAGGAAACTTGCCATAGTTGATAATTCTACAGGAGTCTAAATAATATCCTCTTTCTTCTTTACCTGCGTCTACACAAAGATAAACAAATGAGGGAATAGAAGAGAAAAGAAAATTAAAAGATGAAACAGGCGTGGCAATAATCAGGAAATAAATGATTACAACCTTAAATACTGTTGTCGTGAGAGTGCATTTGAAGAAATAATGAGTAGAACAAAAGTAAAAGCAAACTTGTTAATAAAATAAAGGTACTCTAAAGCAGTGGTTCCTGACCTTTTTTAGTTCATGGCCCCCCCTTGGGATCTTTAATATTTCTGTGGCCCCCTTGGCATTATTAGCAGAAAAATAGTACTTCAATATTATAATTCATTCCATAAAAATATCAGTGCCCATTAATTGTACATATTTTGTCCTTTATTCTATTTTACTAACGGAAAAAAATATTTTGTGTGTTCAATAAAAGAACCATTTAAGGTCATACATTATTTCTTTGATATAGCAGCAAAACGAAAATCTTCCATGGACACCGAGAAAATAAGTAACCTTTAAAAAATGATTATATTTTGACTTCCAAAGAATAGAATCCTTTAGCAAAATAAAAACAAATATATCATATTAGATTTCTCTGTGTGTTTTTTTTTCATTAAGACCCTTGTGGCTGATGTAGTGGCGCAAGTTTTTCAATCTCAGGGTCCATGATTGTTAGAGGCAGACGAAGATCACCTCCAGTTACAGTTTCTAAGTGGTTGCGAGCTTTTGATAATAGGTGAGAAACTCTGCTAAAACCTGGCTCAACTAGGTAAGACGTTGGAAAGGCAATGAAATATAATTTTATTTCTTGCCAAAGCAATGGGAATTTGATGGCAATTTCACTACTTTTCAATAAGTCATCGAGGCCATGTTTAAATTTAGCTTAAGCAGTTTGATTACTCTGCAACTCATTGAAGATTTCTTGCAGTATGATGTCAACATCAGCGGCATTTGTCTTAAATGGGTTTACCACCCAAATTGGAATGTTCATTACCAAGAGATCTTTGAACATAATTTCCATATCATTGTGCAATGTTTTCAAGTGATCAATGTACACTAAAATATCATCCTTATGCAGCTACTCTTCAATTGTGGCGAGGGTTAGAAAATGTAAGAATTTTTTATGCCCGATATTAATCCTAGTATCTGTTTGTTCAGCATGCTTAGCTTGTCAAATATACCTGAAAGATAAATATGTCATGCTTGGAAGCTATGATTTCTTCTCCAAGTGCCTTACCGTTTAAAAATGGTACAACACTCTCCCAGAGTTCAACGAAGCGACGCACCACTGTTTTCAAAAGTAAACGTTTAAACTTTTCTTCATTGTTTGCACAAAGTTGTCTGAAAAGAAGTTATTGGAATGGATTTGACTTGATAAAGTTAGTAGCCTTGATTACACTATCAAGAGCATCTTTTGGCAATCAAATATTGACGATGAACCACGCAGTGTATGCAAAAAACATTAGGCACAGTTTGTTTTAGATATGCAATGAAGCCCCCTGTATCTGCCTACCATAGCAGCGGCACCATCAGTTGCGCACACTATATGTTCACCCAATTGGATATTCTTTTCTCGGAAATAGGCCAATACTTCTTGGAAAATTGTTATCCCTTTAATATCCGTCACAAGACTGAAAGCAAAAAGCATTTCCTCTCTGAGTTCACTATTATAATTCAAAAACCTAACATACGCCATAAGAATTGCTTGATTATCACTAACAGATGCTTCATCAATTTGTAATGCAAAATTCTTTATTTGTAAAAGTTAAGCTAGTTGATTTTCTACATTCTTTGCCATTTTAAATAAACCGCAATTACTTATTGCTCAACTTTAAAAGACGTAGCCTAAGCAAAAGCCTAATAATTACGCTGTTAAGAGACGTAGCCTAACCTTTGCAAATTTTGCTCTCATTATTTATTATTGTTTTTTAATATGTGCACAAATCACGTCAACAAAACTTAAATTAACACAACATTAAAAACAAATGCAAGAACTTATTCCTCAACCTAATGGAATAAAGGTACAAGAACGGACAAAGTTGTCGATGGAAAATATTTATTCAAAAGTAGGAACATATTTCCGTAGAATAAAAGTAGTCAACAGAACGGACAAGCACACTACAAAGTATAAACACATTTATCAATAGCACCAAAAACGTACTATAAAGTACGAACAAACTTGCCCCTTGATTAAAATTACTCATTAGAACGAAAAAAGTTTTTTATTACTCAAATCTCATAATTTGTACTTTACTGGTTAAATCTTGGTTGATGGGATTGTGTCTTCGGGTGGAAAAGAACAAAGCATCCCGAGCTGAGTGTCACTGACTATGAATTCGAAGAAACACTTGTGACAAGGAAAGACAGTGGCTGCTGTTGATAAGAAGCATTGGGGGTTAGGATCGCTTGTCACAGCTTTTGACAAGAACCTTGAGTTCCAAAAACTTAGTAGCAAGGTTATGGAGGACAAAAACTCTTAGTCAATCAGACTCCTGTTAAAAAGGAATCTTCGTGAAAAGAACCGCTAGTGGTAGGTTTTTATAGTGTCAATGTGTTAGGTTAAAGAACTAGTAGTGACGAGGATTGTTATCTAACAAGACCGCTATTGGCAAATATCAAAAGTGATAAGGAACCCTAGGGGCAAAAAATGTAAATGACGAAGGCTCTAGAAACAAGAACCGTTCGTGAAAAGAAAACTGCAAATGACAAAGGCCCTAGGGAGAGGAACGGTTCGTGACAAGAACTAGCACTGGCAAAGGTTCTAGAGACGAAAACTCCAAATCCTAAGAGAAAATAAAGACACGAATCGTGGGTGAAAATAACTCAGGCTAACATCAGTTCTAGGGAAAAGAAACCACTAAGATCTTAGAGGAATAAAAACTTCAAATGGCTATGGTCCTAGTGACAGGTATAGTTCGTGAAAAGATCTGTAACTGACAAGGTCCGTTGAGATAAGAATCACTAAGAATTTAGACACTAAAACTATGAATGACAAAAGCTTAACGGACAAGAACCAGTCGTGTTAAGAACTGTAAATGACTATGGGTCTAGAGACGAGAACTGTTCCTCACAAGAACTGTAAAGTAAATCGCCGTAGAAAAAGAATCGTTTGTAAGAGAGATGGTAATGAAAACGGGCCCTAAGAACAAGAAATATTCGTGAAAAGAACAGGAAATAATAAGAAAACCTAGCGACATAGTTATTCGTGTGATGAAATGTAAATGACAAGAGTCATATGGACAAGAAAAGTACGTGACTATAAATCTTTGTGATAAGGAGTCTAGACGAACAACCGTTCGAAACAAAAACTGTAAATTACAAGGACCAATGGGACAAGAGGTACAAATGAGAAGGAACATAGGGACAAGCACCTTTAATGGCAAGGAACATAAGGACAAGAACCGTTATGACAAGAACTCTTGGGCCAAGAAACCTTCCTGGCACGAACTCTAAGTGATAAGAATTTTAGTGAAAAGAAGCGTACGTGAAAAGAACTGTAGGAAACAGGCGCCCTAAGAAGAAGATCTGTTCAGGGCAAAAGCCCTAACTTATAAGGACCTTAAAAACATAAACTGTAAACGAAAATTGTCCGAAGGAGAAGAAACGTCCGTGACAAGAACTATGGATTCCAATTGACCTAAGGATAAGAAATGCTCGTTACAAGAAATGTAAGTAATAACGACCCTAACTACAAGAAGCTTTCGTTACAAGAACTGTAAATGGACAAGAGCCCCTAGGGACAAGATCCATTCCTGATATAAATCTAAGTGTTAACCACTTAGGAGACAAGAACTGTTCGTGACCCTAAATTTAATTGACAAGGGGGCTTAGGAACAAAAAACATTCGTGATAAAAAACATATGATGAAAACCGTACGAAAGAGCTTTTCGTGACAAGAACTGTTATTGACATTATCCTTAGGGATCAAATCCGATTGCGATAAGAACTATACGTGACAATCTGTATATAAAAATATAGTTTGTTTTTAATAAATAAGAAAACAGGTGAGTGTCAAGACAGAGGTGGGGCTTTTCTCGGTACAGTCACATGGTAATCACATCCGGTCGCTGTCCTTATCAATTGAACCGCTCGGATAGAAGGGAAGAGAGTCACTTAGTGGCATCTGAAAGGAATTGTCTGTCACGCACAAGATTGAGACAGGTTGGTCTCTTTCACGCGTCAACTTGGGTATGACCTCTCGCTATTCAAATGGATACAGCGTTTGACTTCTAGCGTCTAGGAACGTGTTTCATCCCATCGAGCGCAGATACAAAACTTTCAACGGCTTCAATTGAAACTCACCCCCGTGACCGTAAATAGTCCCAAACTCACTTCATTCAACTATAAAGCAAGGTTTTCAACCCAATCATCTCCTTACTCGTTGAAAATTTTAGAGTGGGCAAGATGGCGTTAAGTACTTTCAACAGAAAGAATTAAAGACAGTGTTATTTCCCTAATCATTTTGATTAGAGGGCCCCACATAAGAGCGGTGAATGACAGAAGCAACTACAGTTGTGTGAGAGATAATAAATGACGAGTAGTTTCCCAAGCCACATTAACCCCAGGACCATGGCCCGGAGTTTTGCTTTTGAAGACTCCACCAACAAGCTGGTGCTAACTAAAAAGGAACGAATTCCTTTAATGAGCATTGAAATACGAATTTCAATTCCTTGTTTGAAACAGGAAGATAGAACATTGCATAATCCAATCACTCTATGGTCCCACTTTTGGAAAATGGGATTAAAATGCGGAAATAAAGTAGTTGTGAACCCTCGTGGATATCAACTTTAATGCATGTACACTAAATTACCCAGGGTCAATGGATAGGGAGGTAGTAACATGTAGGAACCCCTTTACCCTTGCTAAGGTGCGAAAATCGACTTGTCATCGATTCCGAAAGTACACGGAAGACTATTGTGTATTGGTCGCTGATCCCAGTTCCCTGTTATTTGTAGGCGCCGGATCTTGGATGGACATAGACCTCTCAACCACGTCGCATAGATGGGTTTATGGTAGATCAACGTGGTGGCTACACCATTCCTCGGTACGCTCCAGAATAGTCCTCAACCCAATTCTGAGCAACTAGTGCCCGATAACATGCGGCATTATCCTGATGGAATATGCATTCGATGCTGGGGTTACGTGAGGTTCATGATAGAAACAAGGTTTTTTGTAAGCATTGCAACGTAGCAGTATCCAATCAATGACGTGTTAACGCTGATAAGAGTCCATAATTAGCGTTGCCCCTCGTTTTTTAAAACCGGCGAAAACCGGGTTTTTAATATATCACGAAAAAACGAAAATTGGAGTATAAAAAGCGGGGGGTTTTAATAGTAATGAAATTAATTTGTGTAAATATCAAGTTGAAAGAATAAAATAATAAAAAGTAAAATAAAGATCATACCAGTTCATACATCGAACAAAAAATTATAATATATAAATGTAAAAAATATATATATTTAGTTTCTTTTGAACCCGTTAACTTGCTAAGCCTTTACCAAAGTATTAAATTTAGCGAGGAAAAAAGATAAATTGGCAATCCGTCTTTTTCGTTCGACACTACGTTGCCAGATTTAGTTGTTTTTTTTTAGTTAAAGGCTAGATTATACAACCTAATTTTATCTATATAATTTTATAAAATTATATTATATTATAATGGTATCCATCAGATAACATAAATTTAAATAAAAAATCCTTACATCTGGCTTTTTTTTCTTATGATAGATTTTCATTTGTTTTTTCAGTAAAAAAACGCATTTTATTTTTTAAACAAGATTATATGTTTTGTTATGGTATGCATTAGTTTGTACCTCTAATTCTACTACTCAATGAAGGATGTGTTATACAATTTTATTTTTAGTTAACCATTAATTGTGTTTTTTACATTTTCGGTCATAACTGGTTAAAACCGATTTTTCCAAATATTAGACTGCGCGGTTGCTTGTCGACAACTAACGCCCATGCTTTCATCGAATATGTACTCCAATCCTACTATCAGCCAGAAGAACCTGAAACTGTGTCTCTCGCACCATGTCACATGTTGCCAGTACTCTAGTGTCCAAGTAGCAACATCACAAGCCCAGGTGTGGCGATGTATCCGGTGTCTTGGTGTCAATAGGGTCACTGTGGTTGGTCTTCTCTCCCTATACTCCTCCATTGAATTTGTGAAATGCGAACTATTGTTTATTTTCAGTTTCCATGGACATTTCTAGCCAGCCGCCGCAGGTTAAAATCATTATGCACCTGTGGTCGTCCAAGCATTACTACTTTAAGTGCTAATCCTTTCCATTGGGTTTTCTTGGTACACAAGTGACATCGTAGATCGAGGGATGGTGTGTGTCGCAGTCTTTCAGAAATGGAATATCACATTCCTCTGGATCCCAGTATCGTTCCCCAGTCGAACTTCGTCAATTCACTTCTCCTTGTCATGAGCAGCCTAGCCAGTGTTCACACTAACCCACGAGATTTCAGATCAAAACTGATAGAGGTCTGTGTATTTCCATGACGTCACAGTCTGGTGACGATGCCCAGTATTACCATTACATACTATTATCCCGTTGCTTTTGATACCAGTGTAGGCTTACATCCTTTGAGCCAGGCTTATAATAAACTTCTTCTCACTGTGTGTCTTGATATCTCATTGTTTGTTGCTGCACGAAACTCAGCAGCTACATTAGAAGAGGTTTTTTCCTATCGGCCAGAGATGTGATTTTCACCAACCTCTCTTCACTCGGAGTTATACACCTTTTACGACCTTGATCATCACGGTTTTTGCAAGAATTGGTCTCGTTGTACCTTTTAATGGTTGTTTGGAGACCGTTTCTTGACCCTTTAAATGTTTTTGCAATTTTGACTTGGGAGAATTCCTCTCGGAACAATGCAATGATTTGAGCTCTTTGATCTTCAGGAATCTGTTTTGGCAAAGACAATTTAACAAAAAATTACCACTGGTAAGTTAACAATAAAATAATCATTGAAAAATAGGAATAAACGTTAGTATCACACATTCAATGGCAGAAGGTTGCCCCAACCACTTATGCACAATATGCAAAAACGCATTAAAGCGGTTATAAAAGCAAAGGGAAAACATATAAAATAGTAATTATAGATGGGATATACTCGAATGTTTATTATATTGTTTTCAATTATTATGTAAATGAGTTTCATTCTTATTCTCTATTTTTTCATACCTGCCCCATAATTTTGGCCAAGGCTGTATAATGATGTTAATTCACTAAACTTTCTCATGTTAAATTTTCAAAGCTTATTTTCTACTAAATATTTTTCCTCCTCTGGTTCACGGAGCCAAATGCATGTATCTCGTTAACTTTTTAGCTTTGCCGCTCCAGTTTGAAACAAGTATAGAATGCATAAATATATTGAGAAATGACGGGGGTTTTTTAGGATAATTTATTAAAAGGACGAAACTATTTTCGAACGTTTCCTGCTTCCATGATTATTCTTGAAATAATGGGAAAAGGTTTCACAGGAACTCTTCTATGGAATCTAGGTGGATTATTCCAAGACTAATGAAATTAGTCTCGATCTTTTAAAAAACTATCCTTAAAAATAGCGTCCTTTACTCACTATTTTAAAGTTTGTGCCTATACTTGGCTGCGGTCCCTGGTTCATGTGAGACTGCCATTCTTCTTAAGATCCTATAATTCTTTAGTTAGGAGACAGGTTTTAGAAGAGACTGTCCTCCATCATCAGCCCAAGAATAATGATATAATTTGCTCTTTCAGTTGCGGCAATGATACTGGACTGATTTCAAAGGACCATTGAGTTCAGGTAACCCTAGTAAGATAGGCTATTGTGGTTAGATCTCGAAGCGCCGTTGGCTATTCAAGTGCACCTTGCTTTCTAAGCAACCATTTTAGGAATCACTGTTACAATCGCAATGGTTTGCTTCCTCGACACTGCATCTGGCAAGATGAGGAACGCTCTTATTCCATGCCAAGCAAATAGCTGTATGAACTGCAGTGTAGAGGAAGCTCCTTTACATTGTTCTAGTAACTGTATTCTACAGCTGTGTACATGAAATTTTAAATTAAAAAACTGGTTAGAAAAGTTAGATTGGAAAATGTCTCTAAAAGCAACCGCTAAATATGGCTGGACACCCGTTATTGAAACCAGATTTCTTTTGTTCTAATTCAAAAGTAAAATTGGGAGATAAGATATGATTAGATAACAAAAGGAGGTATGTCTGCTGTGTGATTACCACAAAGAAATACACTCTCTTTTACTAAACTCTCTCTTCCACAGTTTAAAAATGTTCTTCTAACATCATAATCTATATACAAAACATTAGCTCCTGGACGTTAAGAAATATTCCAAAATTTGTCTTAACACTGGAATGGCCGACAAAATTTTCATTTTAGAATGGTCGAGGTGTCATTTTGGAAAATCATAATAGTTAGGTGATAACTTGATGGTAACTGAAATAATAATGCATTATAATATAATTAAATAACTTTAATTTATTTCATCCAATAAAAATATATTTTAATGCATATATATAGATAGCAAATAATACACAAAAATAATAAAATTGATAAAAGTAGTATTAAAATAGTCGCGAATTATTTTATCCAATCAAAGTATCATTTTATTGCAATGAAATTGGTAGGAAATAAATACACAAAAATAATACATTTCTTGAAGCAAGTATTTAAATGTGGCTTTTAACTATCGAGATAGCCTCTTACCTAGGTAGTTATTAGGCACTATAACACCTTATGCAAGTTACACTAATTATTCCAGTTCCATCCTTTGTATATTTAAAACAGGTTGTTTTTCACAAATTTTACAGGTGGTAATAATTTAATTCGAACACCTTTGCCCATGCTTTTCCTTCGTTCTTTCGGCGGAGGTGCAGACGCGTTTTCCATTTGAGCATTTGTTGGTTGCTTCATCTGCTAATTGGTAGAAAAGATCTCTAATATGCGTGAATCTATCATGTTTTATTCTTTCCGAACGGGTATTTTTTATAATGAATCTAAGAAACGTTCTGATTTCTTTATAGCTACCCCTTGCCATTGATTCGCCCCCAAATACTGGGGTCATATAACTTGTTACAAAGAAAATCAGTACAGTGAGTCTTACCATAAATGCCACTAGCATATTCTATTGACTCTAAGGCTTCCAATTTTTCAAGAAATAGAGTCCACCCTGGCTTTCATATCCTTCTCAGTATTGTCTCACTCATAAAGAGTTTCCATGCGGCATACGTTGATTCAGAGATTATGTTTTTTATGCTATTTGGTACATGAGGTGTAGTTTTGAATATTACTGCCTGTTTTACTTGCCCAAATCTTGCCCTTACAAATGGCTTCCAAATAACTTCTAACACGTCGTAATTTCGGTATTGTCATCTGTTATATGATGGGTGACTTTTACCACCGTATTATCACAGGTAACATCAGAAGGCTCACGGGATAGATTCCTTGGTAATTTTCGATATTAGGGGTTATTGGGTGTATGGTTTTATATCCGCACTACTAATGTGGTTTAATGCCCGCACTATTCTTGAGGTTCTATACTGGCACTACTCTTGTGCGGTGTAATACCGCACTACTAGTGTTATTTTACCTGCACTAGTAGTTTTGTCCTATACCTGAATTTTTAGTGTGATTTTTTATTCCCGTACTACCACTTTGAATGTGGTTTTATATTTGCTCATAACTTGATATCTTATTAAACCATGGCTGATTGAGCTAGTGGTACTTCAACTAGGACACTGCAATATTTCTTTCCTTTCTTGTCATCTCTCTTTACTCCAAATGCGAGTGCCTATGAGAGTCATTGTGTTTTCCCTCCCTCTAGACCAGGCGCGGGCAACCCTTGGCACGCGTGTCAAACGTGGCACGCCGATGACTTATTTCTGGCACGCGAAAGCACAGGTTACCGTTTTTTTTAAAGAGGTTTTTAAGAAGGATGTAGAATAATGAGAAATTCAGATACTTTCGAAACGCAAAGAGGTACATCGATGATCTCCCGAAAGATGACATAACAGACCGCCAATGTCTTCAAAAGCTGTTTGTAAAAATTATTGAGGCAAGTGTTGGGCAGTTCTTTGCAAGATTTGCTAGGTTTAGAAAACTGGAAAAGACGGCAAAATTCATTAAGTTTCCAGACAGTATCAAACTGGATGAACTTAACTTGCAAATGTTTTCATTGGATAGACATGGATGATTTGAAATGCACTTGATTGAATTTCAAAGTAGCTCAATTTGGAAACAAAAAATTTGTTGATCTTAGAGTTGACTTAGAAAATAGTGAAAAAGGAGTGATTAGAGACGGTAGTAACAGAGAGAATTGCGGAAAACAAAGTATTAAGGATTTAGAATACTATTCCAGAAAATTATCTGTTTAAAGAACCTTGCAACAGCATTACTATCCATGTTTTCGTCTACATATGCTTATGAATCTTTGTTCTCAGGGATGAACTTTGTTGAGTTTCGTAAGAGGAGTAACCTGATGGATGAAACTAGTAGTGCATGCATATCTCTCTAGGTTACTAAATATAAAACCGATGTAAAATCTGTTATCAGTGATACAGCAGCAGAAATTCCGCTGAAAAATAATATATAGAAAGAGTCAACTAGTTTTCTGACTCTAGTTTTATCTGATGTTTTCTTTTGAAAGTGGTTGTTTGAATGTAGTTTTGAAGGTAAATAAATATATTTTCTTTTTTTATACATCAATTGTAAAGGATTTATAATAAGCAAAGATTATCTGTTAGTAACCTTTTACTGTGATTTAGTAATACAAAGGTATGACTGGGACAAAATAACGACTGATTAATCGAAAAGGATATCAATGTTAATTTTATGTGTTGATGTTAATAATAGTCGTTAAATTGTGTGAATAGGTATGGCAGTTACAGTTATACTTAGAGGCTAATGAAAAAACCCACACGAAGAACCTTTTCGTAAAGCCTGTTATAATCTTTTTCATTCAGTCAGTTTTGCATAATTTACATAATGACTTACAATACTGTGTCTTTACTGCTCTTGGGTAATTCTTTATTATTGAAAAAAGTTTTTCAAATGCTTAAGAGATATCAAATAATATGTTCTCCAAAAAAATTGGTTGGCACGTGAAAAGATTTTGTGTTAGATATTTGGCCGATTTTGGCACGCACTCTCAAAAAGGTTGCCCACCCCTGCTCTAGACCATCTCCTGAGAGTTCGACATTACGCTATCGTTCTAGTTACCACAGTAGCTGTTCTTAGAACATCCGGGGGGGTTTTCCGTAAGGTTCCTAACGACCTCTAGCCAGCAATGAAAATAAATGAGAAAGATACATAAAAAATAAAGAAATATGGAATAAAATCAAGGCTAAAAAGGATAACATTACAACTCTCATTAACATAAAAAATAATAGTGCCAAGGAAGCACAATTAAAAATTGCAGGGCCAGGTTTTAAACCACGGCCACGGCAACCTAAAATGAAGAATTTCAGGAGGGGGAGTGCTCCATACACAACTGATGGATACCAACTGCAGAACACTATTCGTGCTTCTGCTCTACAAATCTGAATATATATTATGTATTAGAGTCATGTTTCCCTTTATGAGTCCAGTTTTTTTTTCTCCTTTCGCAATTCCTTTCCGCTTCTCGACCATATTTTGAATATAATTTAAAATACGGCAATTTGAGAGTTGTAAACTCACTCTCGTAGCTAATAACAATATTTTAAAATATATTCATTGTTTCTTTCGACTTCTGAAATTTGGAATGACGATACCTACTTTGATGACAAACAAGAATGACGCTCGTGACAGCATATTTTGATAAGGTTCTACGGTTATGAGGGAAATTTTGTCCAAAGAATCGCGGAAATTTAATTTTCTCCTTCTGGATATAGTATTTATTTTTTGCTCTCTTCTTATTGCAAATTGCAACGGATTTGGGGAGGGAAATTCAACAATTTCCAAATGCAACCATGGACCAATTAAGAAAGATTACACCGGACTGTTGGTTGCGTGATAAATGTTGGCTACCTTCCGGCTTTTGCCCGGTTTAGAGGCTTTCTTTGGGGAGGTGATAAATGCTTTTGTTTCTTCTGGCCTTCATTTCAATGTCTGAAAAGAATGTTGAGCAGAGATTAATCGTGGTTTTAATTTAAATTCCCAACAGAATTACGCAAATCCTTTAGTTATTTCTGTCTTCTCAGTGGAGGATCGCCTTCACTGTGCCACCCTCTGCTCTCTTTGATTCTGAGTTCTTCTAATGTCCCTTTCTCTTGCCTTTAAAAAACTCCGGTTTCTTGTCTCATTTGCTCATTCGCGTCTAATTCTTCTTTCCCTTGTACTATATATATATATATATATATATATATATATATATATATATATATGATAGTGAAACCACAGTATAGGAGCAAAAATTTGAATTTACGAGAGGGTATGATAAACTACATACTGAAACTAGTCTCGTAAATTAAACTTTGGCTCCTATACCATGATTTTACTATTATGTACAATTACTCGCGATTGAGTTCTTTTACTTATATATATATATATATATATATATATATATATATATATATATATATATATATATATATTATATATATATATATATATATATATATATATATATATATATATTAGTGTAGATGGGTAGCAGTCTTTCTTCAATGGAAATTTTGTTGAAGACCATGGTATGTATATTTCGCCTTGATCAATTTCCTTTGCTAACTTTCTATTCTTCTAACTGTCTTTTTTACTCCATCTTTTAGATGGTAGATAACTTGTCCTATATTCATATCAATTTTTCATAAATGCGTTTGGTAAAAACCAAACTAAATTGCTGAGCTTTCGATCTTATTCGATCATCTTCGGAGCGTCTTTAGGTATTCTTTCCTCCTTTACCGATTAAATATGGTGGAGTTACAATCAGTCGGAATAAAAAGAAACTTTTTTTAACTTTATTATTAGAAAGATGAAAGCTTAGGGACCCCCTCCACACTCTCGTAGGTTGGGGTACAAGAGAAATGGAAGGAATGAAAATTTGTTAAAGGTTAAATACACTAGAAGGTATACACTTGCCCGGAGGTCGGGCTAGTCAACTCTACAAAAAAAAATACAATTACTTTTTAGATAAATATTAATTTGATTATTGTATATTATTATTGTTCCGTTGATTACTATGTTTTTACAGCGATAATTATAATTTACGTTTTGTTGTCATTTTCTTTCTATAAAACAGTTTTTACAGATTTTTGCTCATTGTTAATTTTTTACATTACTATGTTTTTTATAAATTTCACATCTCTTAGTTGTATTGTTAACATTATATTCTTACATTAAGTCGTCGTTTTTTTTTTAAATGGTCACTGTTGATTTACATTAAAAAAAATTTATAAATTAGATATTGACTATTCTCCTTATAAAAAATCACTCTTTTTGCTATCTTATCCACTTTTGGACCAATGCTAATTTTTCTTTTTACGATTTACTCCTCTGACGCTTGCTTTAAATTGGATTATTTATGCTATTATTCACAGTTAGACTTCTTGTTATTAATTTGAACTTTAACACTTATATTCACTGTTGGGACACTTTTGTAACTATGGGAGTTTATTTCACTATGCTTTGAATCTTTAACACACACACACACATATATATATATATATATATATATATATATATATATATATATATATATATATATATATATATATATATATATATATATATATATATATATATATTATATATATATATATATATATATACATACATATTTTTTTTACTATCTCGAGGGGTTCTGGGCGTATCCATGTCCATTGCTGATTTTCTTGTCTTCGGACATGCTGACGACGCTGATACATGTATCAGGACGATGATTGCGTTATCCCACAACATATCCTTAACTTCTTTTGGAGAGTACAGCCCCTCAAACGTCCATTCGTATTTCCCTCTACGTATGTCCTCAACTAGAAGCCGAGTGTTACCGCTAGTGGGCACGCAGGACGGTGTTCCGTAAACTGAGGGACAGGTCTTCTCCGTCAAAGAAGAAGCCTTGTTCAAGGACTTCCTTTTTTTCGGTAAGTGGGACTCCTTGGTACACTGTGAACGTAGTTTTCTCATCTTCCTTCTTAGTTTGCGCTTCTTCCACGAATTTTTCTTCTTCTTCCTCTTCCTCCGTCGTTGGAGCGTAGAAGTAGAGTAGAGCGTAGAAGTAGAGCTAGAGCTCTACTTCTTGTATGTTATTCTTTTTCTTCTTTGCTCTTTGTTTCTTTTATATCTTTGAGTTTAACTTTTGGTTTTTGTCTGTGGTGGTTTTTACGTCTGCGGACTCTTCTTTTTCCGTTTGGGCTTGTTCTTCTTTTGGGTTTTTTTCTTCTACGTGGGGACTGTCGGTGAGCTAGATTTTCAGGACCTCTTGTGAGGCAGGATTAGGCGGGAACCACATCTTCTTGTTTGTCCCGTTTTAAGGCAGGAGGTGATTTAATTCCTCCGCAAAAGTGCGGGGATTTGCCAGGTTTGCCAAGTTGGGAAAAATGACCGTGACCATTATGTCACTGCCCACACTTGACTCTACCAGCTTCGACGCGGTGATTCCATCATTATGTTGCGTAGCTGTTGCTTCCGAGAACGACTTTGTCTTTGCATTCTTTTCCATTTTTGACTGTTCCCTCTTTGTCCGAATCGCTCTGTGTTGATACATTTTAACTTCTCAGCCACTCATTGTCTCCACTCGTGATCAGACGGCACAGTTAGAACACGTGACTTGTATTTCTTTGCATTCACGCGTCGGGTGCATCTCGATGGCGTAGCACCTGTAGCAGCAGTCCACGTGAACGTATTCCTCTGCCTCGGCTTGCTCTGGGGCCACTCGAATGTAAAAGCCTAGGAGGTCTTGCTTCTTGGCCCTGTCAGCCACCCAGATGGCCTCGAAGACGATTTTGACAATTCCGTTTCCTTTGCCAAACTTCTCTACCTTGGTCATCTTCGCCCACGTCTGCTGCCTCATCAGCTTTTCCCTGATATGTTCAAAGGAGTTATCCGAGAAAAACAGGTCGAGCCTTCTGATGATTATGGTCCGGCGAACGATGATGTCCTGGGATAAGGACGCTTCCAGCCTGATCTTCTGAAGCTCCTTCTTGTGCTTTTCAGATACGAGCTGCTCCATGTCCTCAATCGAGTGGCAAGTGGCGGCGTATCCATTCTGGGTGTCTATTAGCTTCATAATGAGGAGATTAAGAACTCCGAACAGAAATTCTATAACAGCCGGTCTTGTTCGTTTTGCCCCCCCCCCCTACCGTATAAGACGGAAGGGAACCCGTCTGTTCTCTTTAAGGGCTGACCACATTGGGCCCCCCTCGGTTAGCGGAATTCTACCCTTGTTGGGCACTATTGTGTTCGTGTGAAGAGAGCTTCCCCACAATACGGTGTTACTTTCTGTAGATAGCGTTTTCCGTACTTGGCCTTCACTTTTCCTCCTTTTCCACTATCAGACTTGACGACTAGCGCGAGACCATCAATATTTCGAATCATGCTGTGAGAGGCCACCAGAATCGCTGAGGGATATACAACCGTCTCAGCGTATTTCGGGTGCAACCGCAGTTTTTAATTTCATCGAAGAGGCGGCACTCCCGGTTAATGCTGGTTGATTCCACGTTAGCCAACTAAAAGCCTGCCACACTTAACCCCTCGAGAAGAGAGCCCAACCTGGTTCCACCAATTAAAATATCACCATCACATCATTGACAGCTAGACTAGCAGAGGCGGGGCCAAAAGAAAGGGGGGGGGGAACAAAACATCACACCAACATGGAGAACAATATGGAGTACAGAAGGCTCCCTTTGAGAGTCGAGATCGGTTCACAAAAAGCCGAAAGACGTGTACTTATAAGAACCTTATACACGTAATTGAAGATCGCCCTAACCAAACTAATAAAGGTCGCCAACGGATACGTGGCCCTATGCCACAAACACAATGAAATAGAACGCCTGGTAGCACCCTACGGACTAAAGGCGCTGAAGAAAATTGTACTCACCCCGAAATTACCACCACAACTTCTAGCAAACCGCTCCTTCGTCTGCCACAAGGAAGACCTCTATGTGGGGCTCCGCACAGAAGAGGAACTGAAGAAATAAATTAAAAGAGAAAACCAGCAGCTGAAAATAACAGAAGTCATAAAATTAGGACACTACACGCACGTGTTCAAAGTTATCTGCGCCACGGCGGAAATGGCGAACAAGGCTACCATCAATGGGATCTTAGCCTTTGGAATGAGAATTTCTCCCGAAAATATAGAGATAGAAAAATTCATTAATGTAGAAATTTGCTTCCAGTGCTACGTCATAGAAGAGCACGTAACTAAAAACTGCCCGAATAAGGACAAAAAAATATGCTCGGAAATAGGAGACTTTAATCACACCTTCAGAGAATACACGTAAACTACAAAAAAGGTGCGTAAACTGCTAGGGTCCACACAGGAATATGGTAGTAAACTGTCCAAAAAGAAAAGAAATCATAAACAAGAAAGAAGAAGAACAAAAGAAAGAAAAAGAATCGAAATTAAACCAAACCTACGCCAGAGTAGCAAAAGCTACGGTGAAAGAAATAAAGGAGATCCAAGAACCAAAGATCAACATCAATGGACGAGGGAATGGGCCTAGACATTCTAGCCTTTATTATGTACGCCTACGTCCAAAATATTGCACAAACGGGGACTTTCTCGGAAACGCTCAATCTTCTTCTTGAGAAAATTGGAGTTAGAAAGATGTGGTTGCCCCCGAACAGCCCCTCGGCATTAGTATACGGAGTAACGACGGGCAAAACCCTTCAAGTAAAAAATATGCTAAGAATAGGAGCAAAGATAGAAGAAAACGAGGAAACAATCGAAACCGACGAACCTAATGAAGAGGAAAAAAACGGAAACTTAAGAGAATGAACATAAAGAGGGAAAAAAACACCCAATTAAAAGAAACCAAAAAGAATGGGACACACAAACTGACACGGAAATTGAAACGGAGAGAAAGGAAGGCTGTCGTTACGAAGAAAGAGATTTTAAACTTAAGGTCTTTGTAAACGAGGCCTATCCCCTGACCAAAGGTACTAAATTTAAGGATATAAATAAAGGTATAGAAAAAGGTCCCTGCAAATGGAATTACATGACAGACCGTGATGAAAGGATTATCCAAAAACTACTAGAACAAAACAAAATAAGGATCTTCCCCACCTACGTCAAAATTATCAAGAAGGATACCTTGGAGAAAATAAAAAACGACAAGTGGAAAAAAAAATAATAATTAGAAACAAGATAATTTAGACAAAATGGAAAACGAGACAACCAAACTAAAAGTACTACACCTGAATACCGACGGATGGAGAACTAAAGCAATACAATACGGAAATATATATCGACAACAAGCAAAAACTACCACAAAGGCATGATTGCCTGAAAACAAAGAACTGGGACATAACTGCATCAATTAAAGGAATTTAGAACAACCTAACATAAATATGGACGGAAAACATACATGAACAGTAAAAATACCGAATTCGTAATCGAATTAGAAGTGCGTTCCCGAAAGGTACCCCAAGCAACAAAATTAAAATTTTGACATAGATAATAAAGAAGACAGAGAACAAAAAACTTAGAAGCAACCAATAACAAACACAATCCTAAAAGAAAGAGAAAAGTCAGAGGAAAAACATCAGCCAGTATCCTGGAAATTTAATTTTCAATTATCTCACACACACTAACAATCACCCCCCCTTCCTTAATAAATAATTTAAAAAAAACAAACAAAACTAAACTCTCATGCTATATTCTATCTATCACCTCCCTCTTCTATCACCTACTTCTTTTCATTCAGCCTGATTTTGACTCCACCATACTTCATCGGTAAAGGAGGAAAGAATACCTAAAGATGCTCCGAAAATGATCGAATAAGATCGAAAGCTCAGCAATTTAGTTTGGTTTTTACGAAACGCATTTATCAAAAAGAGATATGAATATAGAACAAGTTATCTACCATCTACAAGATGGAGTAAAAAAGTCCATTAGGAGAATAGAAAGTGGCCAAACGAAATTGATCAAAGCGAAATATACATACCATGGTCTTCAACATTTTTTTTATAAATATATATATATATTGTGAACTTCAATTCTAACTCAAAAAGTTTCTTTACGAATATTTCTTCAAAACCTCTGAGGCGGAGATGTCATGTTTGTTTTACCCTTGCAATAAATAATTACAAATTTCAATTTAGCCTCGGAATTAAGACAGGAGGACATGTCTCGTGAGTGCTTCATGGGAAAAGACCTTCTTCAACAGTAATTATCACTAAAGGACTTTCTTCGAGAGTAATTAATTAACACATAAACACTTTTTTCGACAGCAATTAAAAGAAGTTGACCTTCCTTGACAGAAATTAAAATAAGAAGGCCTTTCTCGACACCGATTAACACAAGGTCTTCATTGGGACTTATTAACATAGGAGGGCCTTCTTCGACAGTGAGTAACACATGAGGGGCATCCTCGACAATGATTAACATGAGAGGAACTTTCTTGATAGTGGTTACGACAAAAGGACTTTCCTCGACAGAGTAACGAATGAGGACCTTCCTCGACAGTGAATAATACAAGACGACCTTCTTCGATAGTAATTAACATAAGAGGACCTGTCTATGTCTTTTAGTGTCTACTCTTTTTGAAGGGGAAAATTAAAATTTGATATTTATTATCACGTCTAAATTTTAGTATGTTTCTACAGTGTTACTCCATACTATTTCTTTGAACAGTTGATTCCATGCAGTGACAAAATTATATGAGAAAGTTAGTACATAAACTGGTTCTATACTGTTTCCTTAAAGGTTTCATGTCGTTATTAGTCTAATATATTTATTAAACTCAAACCAGATAGTCTGAATTTTTTGTTATGCGTCTTTTCAAAAGTAAAACGGTTTCAATTCTCCAAATTTGTTTCATAGCTATAATTTATTTATGCGAGTATTATTTTTGTAGGCTTAGCTTCTACTTCTACTAGTCTTTCTATATCCTTTCTCAAGAATGGCGACCAAATTTAGGGATAGTACTCTAAGCTTGGTTTTGCAGACACAAATTTAAGATTACTGTTTCACTTTTGCAGCAATACTGTATTTTGATAAATCTTAGAATCTTAAGAGCTTTCTTTTCTACTCCAACACATTACTGCGTAAACTTGATATAGTTAGACACACAAATACCAATATCCTTTTCATGTTTTGTTAAATTTATTGTTCTATCAAAGAGTTGGTAATCAGCTTCCGGGTTTTTATAGCCAACGTGTAGCACTTACCTTTTTTTGCGGTTTAATGGCAGTTCACATTTTACAAACCAATAAGATACATATCTGGTCAATATCATTTTGAAAATCTAAAATATCTTGCTCAATAATTATACCTTTACCTACTTTCCAATCAGTAGAGAATTTTGAGATTTTTTTTAAACCAATCCCCCGTTTCTATCATTAACGTAAATAGTAAAACCAAGGTTCCCAGAACCGAACCATGAACAAATTCACTACTTACAAGTATCCAATCAGACTCTTGCCTATTAGAGTCCACTGCATGCAGCCATTGAGCCAAACTTCAATACAATCAGACACATTTCAGTTTAATCCTTCAGCTCCAACTTTGGATATGTGTCTCTTATGTATACTTAGTTGAAGGCTTTCTGAAAATCTAGGTACAAAATGTCGGCTGACTTCTCAGTCATCATTGGAATTTATATAAAGTAAAATTTTAAGTAGATTAGTAAGACATAATCTGTGTTTTCTAAAGCAATATTGCGAGTTGCTTTATATTTTGTTAAAAACTAAGTGGACTATTTTTTTCTGCAATAATACTTTTCAGCATTTTGCCCACCACTAGGGTCAAATTTCTAGGAGAATATTTTCTAGGAAATGTTTATAATATAGATTAAAAACATACGCTAGTTGACCTACGATTGCGTCTTTGAATTAATTGATAATTTTTGACACGATTATGTTCAGTTCTGGAGATTTAAATTTATTCTAGTCGCTTATTGCCTTAGTACATATTATTGGGTATAGGTCTGTTAAATACAGAATCTTTAGAGAATGCAGGTGCAAAATGAGCGCTATAAATATTCCCCATATCTTTATTTATTATTCTAAATTTTCGTATTTATCTTTGATTGTCCCAATAATTTATTGCCTTTCTACCATTAAGGAAAAAAAAGGATTCCTCAGGTTAATCCTTACAGTTTAAAGCTACAGTAATCTTATCTCTTCATCTAGTTTTACTCTTTATATTGCATGTTTAAGTTTTCTTCTGAGTTCTACATACTTATCTTTACGAAATTCTGACCTATTCTACTTAAATATTGCATAAGCCTTGGCTCCTTTTAGATGTGTATTGTTTATTTTGTTTGTTAACCATTCAGAGTGGTTGGTTTTACAAATGTCGCGGAGTTATAACTGAATAAATTGTGACGGTTTAAAAAATTGATTTCAAACTAATTCCAGTCTTAATTAATGTCTCTGCCACATATTTCATGCTTATTCAAACTTTCTTTTAACCTCATGAAATTAGCATTATCAAAATCTAATTTAGCAAAATTTCTCCTTTCTATGCCGTGAGGTATATTAATTTCAAAGTTTATTAGGGTATGATATCTGTTACCAAACGTATCTCCTACATTTACATCTGAAATTAGTTCAGCATCTGTAGTTATAAATATATCTAAAACAGTGTCACCAAGTTGGTTTCCTAACCCATCGTGTTAGCAGCTTTATATTTATAAAGTTAAGTAATCTCAGCCACTCAGAAGCCGAGAGATCCTTGAGCATCTTGTATGATGTGTCTGTTTTTCTGTCAAATATACATGCAGAACTTTAATTCGAAAAAAGTGAGAGAGAAAGAAAAAGAGGGAGAGAGAGTGAAATAGTAATACATAGGGAGAGAGCTCAATTAGAGAGATATTAGAAAGAGCGAAGAAAGAGAGAAGCAAGACGAAATAAAGATATAAGAAAGAAAAAAAGAGATAAAAATGAAATAAATGCAAAAGGAAAATAGAATAAAGAGAGAAGAAATAGAAACAAAAAAGTAGGGAAAAGAACGATAGAGAGAGAGAGAAAGATTAGAAAGAACGCAAAAAGAGATACTAAATAAAGAAGGAAGATAGAATAAAGGGAAAAGAAATGGAATAGGAAGGGAGAATAAAGAGAGAAGGGAGAGAAACAAGACAAGAAAGAGAGAGAAAAGATTTAGAAAGGTGGGTGAAAATATTTGCCATGCGTCTTGGTAGACCATGAACGCAGACATTGTCGCATTGTTCGATCGAAAGCGTGAAGGGAGGCGCGAACGTGGAGATGATCAGGATGTTTTATTTCTTATTCATTCATAGGTACATTAAAAAATAAACCACTAATAAAAAACAAACAAGGCAGAAACAAACCTAAACCAAAACAATCAACCAAGACCAAAGAAACAAAAAGCATGCTTCGACGTTGGAGGGAGGCACGCAATTTCCTAATCTCTCTTTCCACTCCATAACACAATCGGCTGGCGTGTGAAATATTAACTTTATTAACCGCAATTCGCGAGTCTCCATCAGCGAAACATAGTTACATGTCATAAAGTTTCTCACGTGAAGTGCTGAAGCCACTCACGTGGCTCGATTGCCGCCCTCTATTGTTCGTAACATTAAGTACCTGTGCGATTGGCATCCGCTTGTTCCTGGAATGGTAACCATTAAACCACTATCAGACAAATATTGTGAGAAACCTTTTGATTTGTAAATTTGCTCAACTTGGAGCGCTCTTCCACCCATTGTAGATCGAATTACATCAATGAACAGGTTTCAAAATAAATTGGACAAGCACTTATTTAATTATTAACGCACCCTGACCAGAGTAGGAGTAATAGTAACCATAGATTAACGTGTTACATGTTATCTGATTTAAACGTCCTCCATATACCTCCTGGCCTTACTGTCCTCACTTTTTCTCGCCATTGAGTGGATGTCTTTGCTTCTCTTGATTCTATAATATGCAGTCATGAACTCTGCGTTCGAGGATAACGAAGCTTGCTATGCAAATTTTGGCTCTTTAAACGCTTCTATTATTGTTATTTCTCTTTAAAGGAGTTTTTCCACTCTCCTTTCCCTCTTCCACTAAATTCCTTCTTTGGTTAACAGAATTTTATAGACTAAAACTTATTGAAAAAAGGAAGAACTGTTTACCAGAGGGTTAATGGCGATAGTAAACAGACACAGTTGAAATGCAGACAGAAAATGAATACAAGTTGAAGAGTGTGTTTTCTAGAATGGTAAGAATTGTTATGGTGGCGAATTTCAATTTTAAACATTTACTACCTATTTCTTGGCTAAGTGACACAAGAACAAAATTAGTACTCATATGTACTCGCAATAGGTTTAATATTTAACATCATACTTATACCCATTAATTGATGAATTTTATCAGCAAGAAAGTGAAAAACTATCATAATTCTTTCTTTTTCCGGCGACAATCTCTTTGCTTAATATGACACGAATTATGCGAGCATTTTGTGATCCCCATCAATTGTTCGTGTTATAATTTGGTTTGCAGGAGCTAATACTCAGGAACTAAAATTCATTTTCAATATAACGCTACACAAAATGTGTTAAGTTGACTCTAAACCTAATAAATATAATCCTATTTGACGTCCAACTATTTATTACACATCATTATATATTAATATATATATATATATATATATATATATATATATATATATATATATATATATATATATATATATATACATATATATATATATACATATATATATATATATATATATATATATATATATATATATATATATATATATATATATATATATATATATATATATATATATATATATATATATATATCACAATTTGGGAGCTGATGGATTCAACCTGAATCACGATTGAAATAAATGAGCCATACAATTCCCCTTAGGGAAATCGTTGTCCCGAATGATCATTTTACAGGCCTTGATAGAAGAAGATATTAGAAAATAAATATTATTATTCTTCTTTCAAATCCATCAAAATAAAATCATA
Source organism: Ceratothoa steindachneri (assembly GCA_963969495.1). Classification (NCBI taxonomy): domain Eukaryota; kingdom Metazoa; phylum Arthropoda; class Malacostraca; order Isopoda; family Cymothoidae; genus Ceratothoa; species Ceratothoa steindachneri. The sequence goes on along the minus strand of OZ018321.1, from coordinate 150,848,211 downwards.
AATCAGAATATAAATAAGCGTTTCCTGTGTACAAATAAATTCCGTTCACAAAAGAAGTTCTAATAAAGAGAAAAATTTAAAATCTAATCCAAGTCAATTCATACCTTTGTTGATGATGATGTATAGGAGGAGCAAATGGTGCGCCAGATGATTAGATAACTTGATAAATGCCATTCTGTTCGTTTACAAAGGCAGGTATTTATTGTGTGTGTTCGGTTTCCTTTAATAGTTCAGGAAAATAGATTTATAATTGTCGAATTTTTGTTACTGCTGAATTTTCTCAAAGTTTATCTTAGACTGAACATTGCACAAACATGTCTACAAAAAGCACGAAAATCAAATTTCAATTTATGCCATTTAATTGTCTTTAACGTTTGTATATACTATAAATATCAAATTTAATTTGAGATAAAAGTCATTACGAAATATTTTCTAGTGTTTTTTCTTGTAAAAGTTCATGAGTATGGCAACTATACTTTCTCTAAACTGTACTTAGCGGATAAGGCTGGTAATTCTTCTCTAGTGTCTAGACCGCCAAACCGAGGCTAATTTTCATACCATTGAAACTTGACCATAACTAAGAATGTAACATAACTTTAGTAATTAATTGTCTTTGGATTCACTGAGTTTCATTCTCTTTTGAGATTCCCTTCTCAGTGATGCCAGAGAGGATACAAATACGATTAAGGTTTAAATTTGCATTCAGATATCTGCTCAAATTTCGTCCCAGACAATTTTAACGAAATCGCAGATAAAAGTATCGCACAATTGTTTAATAAATATTTGCAGAGCCTTCTCTTATAATTCGCCTTAAGTGAAAAATAGAATTTATCACCATTGTGATGGAAGAGTGCATTGAGTGTCTTAGTTGCCGTTCGGAAGCACAAAACAAAACCGGAACGCCAACCGCGTGCTGGCTGATAGGAGGAAGCGTAACATGCTCTTTCTCCTCGCCGGACAAACACCCACTGACTGATATTCTGTTTTGTAGGACTTTTTGTACAAATCTGTTCCAAGAGAGGAGTCCCAGAGAGAAGTGCCAGAGCAGCCCAGCCACCAGCTGCAGGGGCAGGCAGCGAATGGCGCCTCAACCGAGACAGCAAGAAGCGACTTCCCTCAGAGAACAGAAAAAAAGCGGGAGATTGAATTATTTCGGATTGCGATTTATGCTTCGAGTGAATCGAGCTCAAAGACGAAAACTTTATAACAATTCACGTTAGGTTTTGAGTTTATTTCCTGATGGAAATTATGGAAATTAAGGCTATTATAAAAGGTTATAAAGTATCATCGCCCTATCCAGTGATAGTTAAACACTGGATAGTAAAAGATGTCTTTTTTTAACGAAAGACTTGCCATTGTGATGATCGTTTTTATCCGTGTTATATATCAACTAAAGGCGAATATGTCAGGTTTATATACTTTTTATTATCTATCCTTCAATCACCATTGATTGGATATCTCTACACAACAGGAACTTGGGCCAGAACTCTAAATGAACTTGCGATAAATAGAACCCTAAATGGTCAACTCTACGGGACTCAAAGCTTGTACTTTACAGAGAAACTAAAAAAATAAATGAGTATCTTTAGATGCAAACATTTTCTAAAACGAGATAACCGAGGAGCAGCGCAGTGACCTAAGGGAAGAGAGTTGTCACATAATGCTCTGCAGATTTGCCATTCAAAAATTTATGCTCAAATACCTCTACTTTTCTCACCCACTTCAACCTTCTCACTTACAAAGAGAAGTTTTTATTTTTATATTATTTCAATCTTTGTAAAAAAAATTCCTAGAAGTTTGTCATACTCCTCCTAGTTCTAGGTTTGAGTAGATTTGTTGTTTCTTTGCTGGTTTCACAACCTTCCAGACCCTCTCTACATCGACCCTTTTTTGTTCTTTCACAAATTCAAAAGATCGTCACCGTTTAGGCCCACAATAGCCAATCTACTGAAAGCCAGTAGACAATAAATATTATTTTTTTCGTACCTAAAAGCTCTCGATGCAAAGGACCCAATGTTACGTCTTAAGGGGATCTTTCTCTGTCAAAGAGGTGTATGAAGGTGAGAGCCATCTTGGATACAAAACTATAATTTTCGCATAATTCAGTTACAACGGTACAAGAGAAACGAATCTACAGACCTAGTGTCTCTTGATTCAAGTAAGGCATGGATTATAACTTTAACTCTACCTTTTATGCACTAATTCTCTGTTCATAAAGGACAGAGAACCAATTTTCAGCCAACTTATGAGTAGGTTAGAACTTTAACCTAAATACGCAGGGTACTGACAAAGGTACGACAAAGGAAGGGTACAAATACGGTACCACAAGGATGAAAGACACGGGATGTCAGCAGTGACATACCAGAAAGTTGTCAAACTAAAAGCCCAAAACTGCTCTGAAAATCTCGATGTCCTTTGGAAGACATCCATCTTGTTTGGCGCCTTCCCATTCTGGCAAGGCGGCTATCAAGTTTCTATCCATGATAGACATGAACTCGAATGACAGCACATGTATATACTTAACCCTGATGTTTATCAGTGAACATGCGCAACGCCACGGAGTCACTCCAGTAATCCCTTTTGATCAGCCCCTCTGGCGGAAGGCCCTAATGATCATCGACTCTGAGGCTGTGGGAAGCGACCTGAAAGGGATTTCCATACGATTTCGTTTTTCCACACATATATGAGTTTCTTCGGATGTATTGGGCACCTGATGATATCATCCGGGGTTCAAGAAGTGTTGAAGTTGATATATACCCACAATGCAGTAATTCATATGTTTAATGGCAGGGCCATTGCCCGCGTAGATCGTGCTTACCTAATAGTTGACGTAGCCCTCAATGACTTGCTGTTGATAAATATGCTAAATGCGCCTTTACCATGCCTACGTCAAACATCAGACCGCACTGCGAATGAAGATCCCAACTTATCCAAAGCTGTTGCAAGGCAGATACATGACCAGCTCAGATATCTAAGCAATAATGCAGACTTCAACAAAGCTTGTAATCTATATGAGAACCTGATGGCTAAAGCACTCTCTGTGGAAGAAGCATGCAAAGACAACCTTCAGAAGCATGCCGAGTTGGCAAATGTATTTTCTAGAACTTCAGCGCTTTGTGTTCATTATATGGACTTGTTAGACATTTTACGCAAATACATAAGATCAGAGCGCACTGGGAACTGGGCAATACATCTACAGTCTGTCCAAAAATCTTGCCTTAGCTAGCAGCCTCGGGCCACAACCTGCATGTTAAATCTGCTAGGTTGTATCTGCAGTAAAACCTCAAAACCCAAAATACGAATGTCTGCCAACGTTTTGAACAGGGGCTCCATGCCGCTTGACGAAGTATCCGCCTTTGGGAAGGTTTTTCATTTCATATGATCATCGAACAAGTTATCATGAGAAGTTTAAAGACCAGCGGGAGGTTAACAGGAGAATGAGGAAGGACAGAACAACAACGTATGTTATGGCTACTATCAATTCCTGCCCATGAAGAAATAAACGGGGCAATGCAGGAGCTCATAGGGGTGTATTAAAATATTAGAGACCAGAACAAGAACATGATCAAAGCAAGAATATCTCGTGACTGGAAGGACACATTATCAGTTCATTAGTATTTACAGGAACTGAATTCATTCAGTAGTGATCCAAGTCTGAAGAACATTGCCACTGGAGTTCATGCACACACATCGTCAATGTTGATACAGTAAATGCTGTAGGAGCCAAAGTATTGACATTTATGGATGGTAAACACTTACCGAGTACACATTTAAGTGAAAATATCAAGTTGTTACCTTCGCCATGAAGTCATATTTAAAGATTGATGAAAATCAATTCCAGATAGACCCACAACTTTTTTTTCAGAGACTGATCGCTGTTGCGCAGATATCAGAAGAATTGGAGTTGGACTTCAAATATAAACTGTAAAGCTATCCCCCATCCCTTCATGATTCCTCTCTCCACTCCTAGAAGCTTACAACTCGGTCTTTGTTGATGCCATCTGTGGATTTCTTGAATTCGATCTCCCACTGATATCCACAATAATGGAAACCAGTGTATTTTAGATGGTGTGGTACTTCTTCATCGAATTGCATGGTCTCGTGAATCTACATAGAAAGACATATGCCACCAGTACACTGATTATGTAACAAAGAAGTACGGAGATGACATAGTCGTGTTTGATGGTTATGATATTACTAACACAAAGCACATGAAACACCAGATTCGGTCTTAGGGAATGCTGTCTCTACTGTGACATTTACAGCTAACATAACTCTCATAATGAAGACGAAATCGTTTCTTGGCAACAAACAGAATAAATAGCGATTCATTTTTATGCTCAGTGAAGAGCTTCGAAAGAAGAGCTGTAAGATACGCCACGCCTCAGGGAATGCTGAGCTTCTGATTGTAGAGAAAGCCGTGCAGTCTGCTAATGTCAACAACACTGTCTTAGTTGGTGATGAAAAAGAGTTCTTCGTCCTCCTCTGCTACCATTCAAGCTTTTGTCCCGAGCCAGAGAAGATCACGAAGAATCGTTGTAGCGGGCCTAAAAATTTAGACTAACCCCAATCGATCCAACCCGCTTCCTACACTAATCCGGATGTGAGAAATCGAAGGAGAATGAAACGGATTGTATGATCAGTCCTTTACTAACAAAAAAATACAATATTTACAAAAAAAAGGGTAAATATGCACCCAATGAGCCTATTTATATATATACAGGGTGACTACAAAGTCTGGGTACATAGGAATTTTAATATTTTATTTATTTATGTAATTTTTTATTTATTTTCATTTATGTATTTATCCCCTATGTACCCAGACTTTCTGGACATATATATATATATATATATATACTAAAACAATCCTATCTTGAAACCCAATCAATCAAAAAATATATATATTAATACTAAGAATCAGCAAATACAAAAAGGGACAACCAAAACAAGAGACAACAAAAAGAGGAGTTTTCCTACGTGGTACCACGGTTTACCATTTGCCGGCCTCCCCGGGGGAAAATCTTGTCGGCAGTAACTCTTGTGACAAAATTGGGTATGCGGGTCTTATGGTGCCTGCCGCCTCGGAGCTCAATTTTCTTCAAGATCCAGTCAACTACTATTAGAAGACTTTTTAAATTTTCTTTAAATTTCTCCAAAATGTTTTCATTCCAGTCGCTCTTGCAAAATGCAGGCAATGTTTTTGTTTGTTTTGTTCTTTTTTTTATTCTGGTATTTGAATGCTGTGTCATAAAATCTTTATCATTTAGTAGCTAATTAAATAAACATGAGATGTAAAATAAACTTATTCATACAACATGAAATCAAATACATATGACAAAAGAAAATATAATAAAAAACCCATTCCCACTCACACACACATTCTTACAGAAGGAGGGCGAGTGTATTGGGAAAAAGGGTGGGAGAATGGCCCCTTATACACACACTCACATTCGCTCCACCACACCCCTCCTTCCTTAAGCCATTCGACCACAATCACTCACAATACACTCTCAATCCTTACTCACAGTACTTTTTATACTCAATCGCACCCTTCTGCACCCATTCACACTCGTCTACTAGTCCCTGGCTACGCATAGCAATCAGTCGTGGTTGTTCATCAGTCTTCCTGTCAGTCTCATCGTCACTATTAATCATCTCGTCAACCATACTCTTAGCCCTCATTACCAGTTCTCCCATCTCACGACAGAATTCTTTCATACTTTTCCGTTCAGAACCTTCACTCTTCATACCCCCATTCATCAGCTCCTCACTCACAGCTCTTATCCAACTCAAGGTACACGCTTGCGAAACAGACAGGTTACTCATATCCCCTGTATTCTCAACAGGCATACCAGAAACCCCTTCGACTGGTTCCCACCAGAAACCTGAAAAATCAGCCACTTCATCATTCACTACATCAAACTCACCCCTAGACTCACCATTCATAAAACCCGAAAAATCAGCCACACTAGGTTCATTCAGCCCAAACACACTATCATTCATACTGTTGCCAAAACTAGACAAATCTGGCACAGGCAGCTCACTCACTCGTCTACTTATACCAGCCAAATCACTCACATGTTTACGCAAAAACTCAATCTCCCTTTCAAGATCCCCCATACCAGAAAGACTGCTCGGACTTACTTTCATTTGTACTTGCATTCTTCCTTTCACTCTTCTTTGTACGCTTTCTACTCCTCGAGACTAAGACTAGCTCTTTCCCAGACAGATCCATACTATCACATTCAATTTCATCATCATGCACTTTACCTCTCTCTCTACACAGTCCATACACCGGATGGCTCACCAGGTAGTCAGGAGGTTCTCTCCATCTCCTTAACTGACTCTGATGAGCCCGGACTCTCTTAGTCATACCGTCATTCAAACTCTCCAAAACATACGTCACCCCATTTTCCCAAACTCTCACAACTCTATAAGGTCCATCAAACTTCTCACTCATCTTTGAAACATTCGACCTACCCTTCACTTCTTTCACCTTCAATACTTTTGCACCCAATTCAAATGAATGGAACCTTTCATGTTCCTCACGCCATGCACTCTGCTCACTTTCACTCAAACGAAACCTATCTTTCACTTGCCTTTCAAAATTCATCACAAACTGACATGGGGAAATTCCAGTTACACTATGCACAGTCGAATTATACACCCACAACACTCTTCTCAGACATACATCCCAGTCATTCACTGTCGTACTCATCATTCTCAACATCTTACACAAGGTTCTTATAGTACGTTCAGCCAATCCATTTGAAGACGGTATGTGATAGAACGGTCTAAGGCCGCTTAAATTCAGCCGCTATCACATGGTTAGAAACATTGCTACCCACGTGCATCTGCGAGAGGAAGCAGGGCGCGTTATCGCCACCTGAGTCAATATTTAACCAAGGAGGTTATTTCCCCGTTTCGCCTCTACACGGCGATCTCGCCCGATTGAGTTAGGCTTATGGGTAGATAAGGTATTTTCCCAGGCGCGACCGGGGCATTCTCATGAGCCTCCCACTTAATTGTCCCCTACGCCAAGGGGATGGCTCCGGGTACTTATACAATAGCATTTCCCAATAAGATCAGATCAGATCCAGATTATCTTCGTGAGACATCACGCCGATCCGGTCTCACCTTGTGCACCAGGGAGCTCTACCTCGAGAACCACCTTATTGTCCAGAAGAGGACAATATCCCTTGAGTGTCAAGGTTCGTGCCTTCGAGACACCAAGTCAATAAAGCCTCCCTGTTGTTCAGAAAGAGAACAACGTTAGAACAGCCATTGTTCTTTGAGCCCGTTGACAAGAGACGGTTCTCACCCTATATCCCCTGTTGTTCAGAAAGAGAACAACGTTAGAACAGCCATAGTTACTCAAGCCCGTTCGTCAAGAAACGGTTCTCATTCCAAAGACATCACGTCAGGATAATTTAATTCCCCCTTTTTAACGTTCTTCAAGAGAACGATTGGTTTCAACGATAACCTCCATTGTTCATCTAGAACATCCCCAATTTGCTTCTACAAAGATCGCTTGTACCTCTGGGCCCCCCTTCACTCTCACTCTTCGAAGACATTCCTTCCCCTTCGCTAAGGACAACCACCCGAAGAACCCTTCTGCTGGAACTCGCCAGTGGACCGAAGATTCCTACGCATCGTCTTCCTTTGCACAACAACTTTTGAATTACGTAAGCCGAGCATTACCTTTAATTATCTAACCTTTTGTCAACCCTACCCTGTGCTTTAAATGGTTTAGCAAAACATTCCCCCCCTTTAATTTTTATTTGTTTACCTTTTTTTTAAATCTCTCCAAATCTTAATCCTCGGATTAGTCAGATATTCCCACGACCCTTTTCATTCTCCCTTTATGTAAACATTTTTTTGTGTGTGTGTTGTTGATAGTTTAATTAATAAAACTCTATTTTATTAATGATAGCCATATTATTATCCTTGAGCTCA